>BSBN01000181.1:2400000-3600000 GCA_027924645.1 Cunninghamia lanceolata
AAAGATTTATCAAGACCTTGAGGTGTGTAAGAAATAATTGATTAAAGTGAACCCATGAGTTTCAAAATTCACTTGGAAGGATGGAGTTAAACTAGCCTTGTGGTATTAGGCTCATATTGTGATTGATTTGAAAAAGATGTCAAGGTCTCTTGGTCCAGATTTGTACTTGTGATATAGTCAAGCTTCGATAGTTTCTCCCTATGTTTCAACCTTAGGAAGACTATTTTTGGGAACCTCTATAGATGTCAAAGACTGAATGAAATTGAATATGTAGTGGGTGAATAGAACTAGCAGGTCTATAATGTTTTTACATAGTTGCAATCAGATTTGATAGGGAGGGTAGATGCTCAAAGGTTTCCCTATGGTTGTGGTGTATTGTGATTATGATGAAATTAATTATATTGGAATGAATGGTTAGGATATGATTAGGATGTGATTGATTGGATTAGAATGAAAATGATGATGTGTAGTGATGAGATTAGAGGACTTTGGATGGATTAGGAAGAAGTTGATTGGATTATGAATGAAGATGATTATGTGTAGAGATAAGATTAGATGACTTGGATGGAGTAGGAAGAAGTTGATTGGATTATGAATGAAGATGATTATGTGTAGAGATAAGATTAGAGGACTTGGATGATTGTGATGAAGTTGATTGGATTATGATTGAAGATGATTAGGGTTTTGACTAGGATGATTAAGATGATGGTGATTAGATGAAAGAGGTGATTAGGCTTTGATAAGGATGACTTGGATATGATTAGGAGAATGATTAGGATGATGATGTGTAATGATTAGGAATGATGATTAGGATATGATTAGGATGAGGTGTAATGATTAGGAATGATAAATAGGATAAGATTAGGATGAGGTTGAATGATGAAGATATGATAAGAATGTGATTAGGATAGGACAAGTAGGATGATCAAGATGTGGATGGTTGGATGATGTGATTAGGAAAGGTGATTAGGATATGATTGGGAAAATGCGATTAGGATATGATTGGAATGTTTAGGATGAAATTGATTGGCTTAGGAGGGTGATTAGGATACGAAGATTGAATGATGAGGATATGATAAGTGTCATGGGTAAAAATGGTTTATATCAAAATTAATATAAAAAGACCCAAAAACACAATGGAACATGCAGATAAGAAGAGTTTAAAAATAAAAGAAACAAAACTTATAACATCTATTACCTCGCGGCTTCTATTGTTCGCTTAGTCTCAATCGATCTTTGTATGAAGCTCGTGGCCCTCAGGAAGTGTGATTCCTTGCTTTGTTCTTTAAGATGATGAAGGAGAGATGGCTATGATACTTGTTGCAATGAAGATGGACTTCAAAGCAATGAGGATGATCTCAAGTGAATGGATAGATATGGGGTGATATGAATTCTGCAGAGTAACGATATTGAAAGCTTGGATTATAGAAATGGAAGAATAGGGTTGTATTTATAGACTCATGAGAGAGAGGATCAAAGGTGTAGAAGAAATAAGAAGATCAATGGAGGAGAAGACTTGAGAGAATGTGCAGGAATAGAAAGAAGACAAGTGTCATAAAAAAGCTATTCTCTTTGAGTTAATTGCTTTCATGACAAAGATAAGATTTGCTTTCACAAAATTAGAGTGTTTTATTCTAATTTAAGAGTTTGTTGATAAAAACAAGGTTGTTTTAAATCAATAACTCAACTTTTGCATTTGCATGAGAAGGAAGATTTATTTTTAGAAGATTTGGAAGATAAGAAAGTGAATTAAATAAATAAATTTATTTAATTACTTGCACATGATTTGGAAGAATAAATAAAATATTTAATTATATTTTATTTTTGGAGAGTGAGAGGAAAATAAATTTAAATGATTTATTTAAATTTGGAGGAATAGACTTTGACTTAATTAAATAATTTAGAATTATTTAATTGTTTGGAAGAATTTAATTAAATAAAGGATTTTATTTAATTTTGACTTTAGAAGAGATAATTAAATATTTTGATATTTAATTAACTTAGAGGAATATGAATCGAAAAAATAAATTTAATTATTTATTTATTGATAGAGGAAGATAGACTTAAATAAATATTAAAAATATTTATTTAGATAGAGTCATGTGATTTTTAGGTGTATACATTTTGCCCCTCTTTGATGCAATGTGTTTTATCATGTTGTTTCAAAGAATAAGATTGTCTGAAAATGATACATGCCCCAGTTTGCCCCTGGTACAAGTTTAAAGACAATAGGATGCCCCCTCGGGAGATTGGACAGGAAGAAGGCAGAAGCCGTGAAACGGATGATCTCACGAAGAAGAAGGTGGAAGATAGGCTAGGATGAAGAAAAAAATGGTTTGAAGAAAGAGCCGAATGATATGCAATGCAAGATAAAATGATAACACACACAAGAAAGTAAGCAAGTATGCACAAATGATACAAGAACAAACAAGGTATTGCCCCTGTCAAGCGGTAAACCAATGATATACTGATAACGATATACAACAGTGTTGTCATGGCAGGGAACGATAGATCCCTAGAGAAACACAAAAGACAGTGTCTGGTTTCAGGAAATGAAGCATGTCATGTAAGACGCGTGTATTGGTCTGATTTTGACAATGCTACATCCTATATAAGACAAATGTTTGATTATAACTGATCGAGATGGTTTATGACCACACAAGAATCAAGACCGCTAATTGTGATTTGATTATTTGACAATATTGACTTGACTTGATTGGTATGGATTTAAGGATAGACTTGCATTTTGATCACTACTCAGATTGATAGCTAGAACTGTTGATGAGAGATATGAAGACAAATAGAAATTTGATTGATAGAAGAAATCACAAGCTTTTATTTGTAAAAATTGATTCTCTGCATAGAATTTTATTGCATGGGATATGGATATGGATACAAAATGCAATTGGATACGTTATGGATATGGATATTTATCATCTTGATATTGCAAGTATTTTGAAGTGCTTATTTCATCATCAGGTGTTTATTATGTTGTAAGAAAATACAAGCATCTAGGTATAATTAAACCAAGATTACCTGAGTATTAATTACATGTATTTGGATGTAGCAAGTTAATACAAGCATCTAGTCAAAATTGAATCTAGATGACCTGAGTATTTCTTGCATTTCAACAGACAAGTATTGCCCCTTTTCATGTTTAGACCTCTGAAGTTCTTGAAGATCTTTTGTTGATCATGTCTTTAGACAAAAGTCATCACATTACTAAAGATTGATCCACAAACAAGAAACAAAGAAAAATAATTATGCCCCCATCATAGCATCTCTAGCTTTTGGCATCCTTAAGCAGCATAGAAAGACATAATAACAAAAATCAAGACTCTCTAACTTAACCTTTTCACAAAACATTCTTGCATTAGATGTGCTTTCTTGCCATAGTATTGATAAAATCATTTTGATTGTTTTGGTCCTTGTTTGTTTTGCATGGGATAGGTTGATGTTTTTGTGTCAAGATTTTGGTTTGGAAGTGGTCTTATGTTGCGTGTGCTTGCCTGGTGAAAGGGTGCAGACATAGATGGATAGAGGGACAGACGACAAGACATGGGATGGATGGGAAGCGGACCCTCGGGGGTGCATTGACAATGGCCTTGCCTACGTGATGACGTAGAGGCAACATAGTTCAGGGACTTGGACTTATGACACTGGTGATAGACGCTATGCTAGGCTGACACTATGGATAGGATACTAGATAAGAATTTTGGATAGCCTTAATGCTAGATACTTATGACAAGGGAAACACCACGGATAGGGAGATGGATGGGCAATAGGGGATCAATGGTAGGGTAGGTAGAAGGAAACAAGGATGTGATCTCCAAGGATTATGTCGTATAGGAAAAACATGCCCCATTGTAGGTAGAATACTTAGGATTTTTCATGACAATGCTTAAGACGAAGGAGGAGGATGAGAGGATAATGAAGGATTTGTGTGGTTTGGAGGGATAAGGTATGTCAAGAGACATTCAAAAACATTTGTCAACATTGTGCCCCCAATCTTTATCAAGATCAAAAATAGAGGAAAGGAAGATTTAGGATGTATAGACTCGACAGTATAGGTATGTAATGGATAGAGGAATAGGATAGGAAATTGTTCGGAAGGAAACTAGTAGGAGAAAAGTGATATGCCGATGAGACAAGGTGCCCCCAAGTGTAGGTGACATAGAATATCAACTTACACATGATGCCTGTTTGCCAGGTTTTCATCATGGCACTTATCCAAGGCGCTTGTTTGCCAGATTTTCACCATTGGATGAACAGATTTTTCTTTACTTTTTTTTTTTTTGAATATTTGGATGGGAGAAGGTGGACACGGAAAGGAGAGACTCACGTATGTAGTTCCCTGAAAGGTGATAGTGCCACTAGAAATGTTGTTGCATGGACTATATCAAGTGTGCTCATAGATGTTGGTAGGGATTGCATAAAAGTGAGATGGAGAATGGTAGATATTGGATTATGGAAGGGTGTAATAGTGGATGCCGATGTAGATATACGGATTGGAAAGCTTATGCAAAAGCATGGACCATGGGAGTAGGATGGGGAAGATATGTAGGATAGTAGTGGAAGGGAGAGGAGATGGAGTTATACGGAAGTGTTGTGGAATGGAAGGGAACCATGACCAATGGTTGCACATACTATGATAAACATTGAAGCTTATTATAGGTAGGTGGTGTGGGAAGTAATGGAGATTTTTTCTCGGTGGATGAATGATTTAGGAATTTAGGGACCCACATAGACTTAGTATTTTTCTGATTTTTACTTGTCTTGTGGGATGGAGGAATTGGATATTGTTGGATGGAATGGGAGAAAGTGAATGGTTGGAATTCTTGAGAGGTGGATGCCTCATGTAAATTTAGGGCTTTTTGCTTGGGTACCCAAACCATTTTGCTTTTAGATTTTACCTATGAAGGTATGGGATTGGGTATATGCGGCGTTTGTGCAGCTTCAGAGGTAATTAGTTGTTGCTTGGGGACCCACACCTTTTTTAGTTTGGCATTGAGGTGTATGGGTGTATGCAGCTTTTGATATGGATAATTCTTTAATTCTTGGCTTTTGTATCCTAGGTCATGAGGATGCTTAGGATTTTTGACTTGAGAGGTAGAGGCATCCAAATTTTTGCTATTGAATTCTCTTGGGATGGTGGAAGTGGGGTAGGTGGAAGCTCTTTTTTTAGACAACATGTGCATTTGTTGGCCATGATTGGGATTGTTAGAGGATTTATAGATGGATGAATAAGGTGTTGGAAGAAGTGGTGGTAGGTTGCATGAAGGTCTATTAGGAGTTGGAAGTAGTGGAGGTAGATTGGATGGTGGAAGGTGTATAGTCACATACTTTTGACAATCGTAGGATGATGGAGGTGGAATGGCGACATATGTTTTGGGGATATGATAGGGTTTACGATGGAAAGTGGTAGACTTAGGAGGAGTGGAGGAAGTACCAACATCTTGAGATTTCTCACCTTGGGGTATGTATCCAAGGCCATATGAAGGTGGAGGAACATTGACATGGATAGGCTCTAAAATACCTTGTTCATGAAGGCCTAAGCCTTTACCTTGATAGTCCATATTCTAGAGTATGCGGTGGACCATGGGATTATGTATAGATGGAACACTAGACACGAGTTCCTTATTGGATGGAGAAGGTGAAGAGGTAGATAATGGTTGTTGTTATCCTAAGGAAGAACATTCATGCATGAAGGTAGTACGACCAAGGATATATAGTGGGGGATTTGTAGCTTGGTCAATAATGGATGGTGAAGGATCACTAGAATCTTGATCATCATTATTGTCTTTAGGATCTAAGATATTGAGTTGATCATTCATGTGCACTTGGGAGATATGTGTCTCATCAGAGGAAGCAGAGGTTGTTGGATCATGGATAGAAGTAATGAAGGTTTCTTGCTCACGGATGGGTATGGGATTATGTTGTTCAAGGACATCTTCTTCATAGGGTATATCTTGATCATAGAATAGATAAAGGTTATCGATGGGTTGGAGTTGGATTTCCTTCTCATGTATAGGATCAAGTTGCTCATGGATAGCTTCTTCATCAAAGATAGTATCTTGATCATAGAAAAGATAAAGGTTATGCATGGGATGGAATTGGATCTCTTGCTCATGTATAGTTGTTGGGAAATGGATAGGATCAAGTGGCTCATGGGGAGGTTCATTATTATGGAGAGGATCACATGAAGGGGTTGTAGGATTTGACATGTTATTGGAAGAATCTTTTGTAAGGTCAAGGACTAGATTTTGGGGACATGGTTGACTCTCTGCTGGTAGTCCTTGGATCACATCCTTCATAGGTGTATGGGTAGATGAATGAGGTAATGGGTGAGTTGATTTGGCTTTCTCTATAGCTTTTCTTTTGCTGTATAAATTAGGAAAACAATTTTCCCACCACTCATCTGATTCTTTTTTGGTTGTCCATTTAGAGTTTGAGGAACTAGATGGCAGTGTTGGTGTAGAACCAGTATGCTTTGGGATATGTGTCTTAGAAGATAGAGAAGGACTAGTAGATGGGGTGGTATATGATTTCTGACTTGAGGTGGTGCTTGCCTTGTCAATAGTATCATTAAGATGGCAAAAGAAGGTTTGATTTTCGTGTGAGGTGTAGCTTGTACTAGTACATTTAGCTTGCAAGATTGCCATTTCTTGTTGTAAGACTTGGATTTGTTGAGAAATTGCTATACAATCTTGGGGTGAGGGACTTAAGTTTATTTACAATTGCAAATATTGGAGTGTTTGAGCAATATATTCTAATTGGTTTGCCATCTCTATAGAAATTGACACAAGACCAGAAAAGCTTACTGTGATAGATGTGCAGCTACAAATGCGTGGAAACAGAGGATATATGTGTAATGAGTAATATAAATGCACAGTAGGTTGAGATATATGCGCAGCTCTAGTTTCTTTGAATGATTTTCACAATTTTGTTTTGGCACATTTTTTAATTTTTATTTTTTTGGTTGAAAACTTGGTCTCTTTTGAATTCTGATTTTCAATTATGTCAGATAAAGACACAGCAAACGCATAGAAGTTTTCATGATTGTTATCTTTCTTTTTTTTTTTGTATTTTTGTGGACTTTTTGACACAAGAACAATCACAACCTAGGTTGGAAAGGACAATATTTGTTGAGTCCCCTAGCTGTGCATATTCAAAGCATGTAGCTCTAGGATCTGGTAGCACTAGCTCCCCTCCATGGCACTCACTTCTCACGTATGCTAGATCTGGGTTTCCTTAGGCTCGTACCCCCACTGAACCTTAGGATTGTCCCTACTGCCTCTATTAAGAATCACATGAATCGGGGCTGCTTTAAAGGTCCCATCTTTTGCGCTAACAAATAGAGGATTTTGGTATACTAAATAATGGCTAACTAGTCAGGGCAATCGTTTGAGTGGTTACATGTGCGGTAGCGCTACTCTCTGTTATGAGTCTCCTAGCCTCCAAGGGTTATGCCTTGGAGGGTTTTGGGGGAGGTTGGCTATCAGTGTAACATAGCAGTACTCATTGCAAGAAGCTTTCACCTCAAGCACAATTTATTTAAAGTGGATTGATAGGGCTTAGCTTTAGCCTATTACCACTTAGGGTCATTCCCACTTGGACAAGCAAGCATCCAAGAGCAGGCCCCTCTAAAGGTTATACACAAAGAATAACAAGTCTGGTGTTCTGGTCACCCAGTAAAAGGGAGAGCATAAGCCTATTGTCATTCAACAGACACAAAAAATAGTGGCTTATCCAATCCTATTTAAAAGGAAAAAAACTATATGCATTATCTACTTAGGCACTCACACATTTTTTAACTTTGAAGTGTTTAAACATAGCAATGGTTCATTTCCCTTTCATAAGATAGTAATGTTCTAAACTAAGAAAGATAGCAATAATGCAAAGATATCAGTGATATTCATTACTATCCTCCTAGTTAAGGGCTATGTGAGATTTGCATGCACACACATTTTTTTTAACTTTTCCTCCTAATTAATCTATGATGAGTTATATAGTGTGGCTAAATGACTATCTAGCTCCTAATCCTACAAGACAAACTTTAGCATTAACCTGAAAATCATGAGAAATCCTAAAATCACAATGAAGAACAGATGCGCCACTTCACAGTTTGTATGCACAGAAATAGAGACTATAAGTGTAGCATTACAAATGCACTAAGATAGGTGTCAAAAGTGCAAGAATAAGAGACAAATTTGTTGTTTCTACAGATGCGTCATTAAAAAAAAGATGTAAGTGCCGTGTCTGAGGGTGTATGTGCCGGAGTACCAAAGGTGCCGAAATAGATTGTAGATGCATTGGCTCAGAGGATGCATGCGCCAGAACTTTGCATGCACTGTAACATGTTGTAGATGTGCCATCTTAGAGGATGTATGTGCCAAAAGTTTGCATGCATTGGAATAGGTTGTAGATGCACCTTGAGATCGATCAGATGCATCGCCTGAACCTGTTTGAAGCCTATACGGAATCTATGAGGGAAGAGCATACACACCTTAAAACACTGACAAAATCACCAAGCAAAGAAGTTACTGATTCTTTTTAAGCCCCAAAGCAAGTGTGAAAATAGCAAGATATGTTCATTTTAGTGCACCAAAATCAAAGTGTTCCTATGATAACCAAGCACATGCACATGAAAGGGGGAAACCCTACAACAAATCTGTTAGTAGTTTTAGTCAAGAGACTTCTCCCAATAAGTGCCACAAGCTGAAAATCAAAAATCGGTATCATATAATCCCTCATCAAAGTGTGAAAAACATGAAACATCAAGTGAATAGCCCCCTTTTGCAAGCCACCAAGTCAAAAAGCTCAAAATATGCAATCTAGAAAATATCTAAAAATATTGATTAGTTACAACAAAATAAACAATAGCATCAGATTGTTCAAGAAATTCAAGAAGTTTTTTTTAAAAAATCACTGAAATTGGATCAAATTTGCACAAGTTATAAGCATTCGAAGTTTGAATTTAAGTTTGACTTTGACAAAAAAAAGAGGTGAAAATGACACAATCACCGGATATCAACTTCGCCATAGTGAAGCTAGGTGAGTTAGCTCTGCAACACCACAAATTTCATGAAATTTAGATATGTATAGCCCAAGTTATGATCAAAAGAAAAAAAATGCCCTATTAGGGCATGTAGAAGAGCAAGGGCATAGTCTGAACGTTTGACTTAACCTCTGGCTATTTGGAAAAGTGGTCACATTAGCGTGGTTTCCCTCTAGCAGTTAAATTTGGTGGTTAGGGCCTAACGATGCCCCTAGTCGCTCATATGACCAGGGGCTGACCGAGGCCAAAAATAAAAAGCAATCAAATTGGGGGCCTAGCCCCTCTCCTTTTCACCTGGTCATTGATGTGACTGCACCTTACAGGTCACCAAATACTAAAACCATAAACAACAAAATTAATTTAAATTTTGTTCAGGTTTTGGTTTTAGTGGGAGGTTTAGTGATGCTAGCGGCTAGGATTTCATAGCAGACATTAAGGTTTTGCTAGTGGTTGGTGGAATGAAGGGAGGCTGTGACGGCTATGACATTATAGACTGTAGCTTAGAGGACTACGACAGGAAGTAGACAAGGGTTAGGTAGACTATGACAAAAGGGAGTCAATGATTAGGTAGAATGTGACAGTGTTGAAGGTGGTTTAAGGCGACTACCAGGATTTGGTAATCGAGCCGCAAAAGGCAATGATAGGGAAGACTTCAGTGGCAATTGAATATTTCAAGGTGACACTAGGGTTCTATTAAGATGGCGATGACTAGGTTAAATGAGGCCAACAAAGTGGCAGAGGAAATAATAGGTGAGAGGAAGAATAAGGGATGGTTTGGCAGTGACTTGGATCCCACCAGGTCAATAGAGTGCTAACCGATGGTGGTGGTGGAGATAGACGCCGCTGGTGGCAGCAATGAAACTTCCATAGAGGTGGTGGGAATAGAGATAGGGTTGAGTAAGGGTTTTGATCAGGCGAAATAGGGTTTAAAACTGATGGTCGATAGTTATGATTTTGAGGTCAACGGCAAACACAAGGAATGCATATGGTTAGGGTTTAAGGCACCAACGGAGAATAGGGGTAAGAGGAGGAGGGGGCTGAGCGGTGATAGTTTTGACAAGTGGCCAAGGTGAATTTTGACTACCAGTTTTGATGGAATATGGGGCTTTTAACAGAGGAGGTTGATTTCACAGAGGACGCCAAATAAAGCTGAAACCTACAACCATGTAAAATGAAAAACCTACACCACAAACACCAAACCTATGATTCACAAACACTAAACATTGTATGGATCAGTATGGCTGGTCTGTACTGTACGGATCCGTACGGTACAAAATGGTAAGTAAAAAAAATTCAAAAAAAAAATCACAGTAAGCGAAAGGGCCAAATTTATAGTCGTTTTTCGCCAAAAGGGCCTCCCAGACTCAACAGTGAGGTTTGTTTGAGACCAGGAAGCCACCTACAAAATTTGTCTTTAAGAAGTCGACTAAAATTGATCTATTCACATTAGGCTCATCATTTGTTGCTAGGATTTAAACTTTGAAACATGCAGAAATTAAACTATAGCAAAACCTTAACTGCAATGAAGAACAAGCAAGCCCAGAATATAATCACACAAAGAGAAAATGAACTAATCTAAGCTACAACTTGACTAATCTTCATTGTTCTCCTCCATCTTCCATGATGCTCTTAGATTTACAGATTTTTCACAATCTTGAGATCCTCAAATGGGTGAAAGTGGCAAGATATTGGAGAGTATACAATAGATTTGAGAATCTTATGCCAAGAAGAGGAGCTTAAGTGATCTAAGAGCATAAGGGCATGAAGAGTGAACTAAGAGATGTCTAGAGAGGTCAAAAACTAAGAGAGTTGAAAATGAGCTAGAGAAGGTGTTTTATAGAGGAACCTGTTTAAATGGAGGGCTCAGATTCAATGTTGACTTTTGGATGAAATGAAGGGTTGTGATTGAATAGGGTTCCTAGCCATTAGAAGACAAAAGATATTTTTTTATTAGAGGAAATGGTGAGGTGGGAAATGATTTTTAAATTAAATAAATGGTATACATTTATTTAATTTATTTGAGAATGGGAATAATGTGATGGGATTAAATAGGTGAGAACTATTTAATTAGAACAAGGCTTATAATTTAAATAAATGTTCATTTATTTAAATTAAAGGGGGAAAGGAGATAGTGAATAATTAAATAATTAATCAATTAAAATTAATTATTTAACCATAGAGGAAAATTAGGGAAAAATAGTAGAATGTGGAAGAGATTGGTGTTTTGCAATTTGAGGACACTTTTAGGTGTCTACACAATCATACCACCAATCATGGCAAGAGGAATTCTACAAAACCTAAAATTCCCTAAATGGATACCTACAACAATGGAGACATGATTATTCTTACAAAATGTTCATTATTCATCCATACAGTTTGCAAATGCTACCCCTAAAGATTTGGAACTTTCATAGTGTTTGAAACCCTAGTTGTCCTACATTATTCGCCTGAAAATGTCAAAAAAGACCAACCCTTGGAAAGAGTTAAAAACCTCTATTTGTAGCCTTTGAATCTCAGACTCAATGATATAATGGGTGGGAAAACCCTAACTACATCACCTACAACACTAAATACATTATTTTTGACCATCCAGTAGCATTAATGACCATCTTTGAAAGTTTCCTGTTCATTTGGATGTAGTTGGAAATTTTCTCTTTTTACCTTTATAAACCTATAGAAAAAGTAGAGTCCTTAGGGGGTCAGGGATTTGTAGAAGATTGGGGTGTTTCAAGATTTGTGGGTCTAGAGGGATGACTAGGATATACGTGTTAGAAGGGGTGAATCGAATCAATGGAGAAATGGGAAATTAGCATGTGGGACATTGGAGGGGGATCAGATGTAGGATATTGGAAGGCATCTAGATGTGGGAGTGGAAGGGAGAAGTAAATAAATCTAGGTCCAGGTCAAGGTTCTATAAGAAGGAGCACAAAAGGAAAGGTATAAAAATGATGGGTACCAAGATTTGCAGAAATTTAGGGAATAAACAGAAAAGTGAGTCTGGAGGGTGGATGCAGATATATCTACATCCACCCCAAACCTCCACTAAAGGACTTAATGAAGAAATACAAAATTTGAAAGGGGATGAGAAGCAGGGAGTTGAAGGGGATTAGGATGCATCCACATCCAGATTGAGGATCTGCAAAAGAACTTATGAATGCTTTGTGGGGAAATAGTGGGGAAATGGAGGATGTGTGAAGGTGGAAGGTAACTAGATATATCTGAACATGGATAACAAAGTTTCATAGATCTCGATGGGAATGAAACTATTACCATATTCTAACGGGGATGAAAATCCCATAAATCTTGTAGGGGATGAAACTTCTGCCAAAGGAAAAAAAATTAGGAAATTCCAAGTTTAAGGATTTTCTCCCATATTTCAAACAATACCATCACACTTTTCAAGGCATACAAAACTAGATTCCACAAAAGTAAGACAGGATTTTCAAATGGATTTTGGGCAAAATTTGGGCTAGAAAACTTAGGTGCCAACACTAGCTCTAGTTGGGGATGCGTGATAAACACATGGCACAATGAGAATCATAGAACTCTGGGGTAGACCAAAAGAACAAAAAAACAATAGAACACAAAACATGGAAAGAAACATAGGAACACCATCAAGACTAGTAGTGATCAAGATTACACAGGGGACAAAACACAAAAGAAATGAAGACTATTAAAAATAAGAATGAACTCATTAATTATGAGAATTAATGCTTCAAATGTTGACCATGAATCGATAGCTCCACAAATTCACCTTCTAGATTTATGAGGTAAAATGTATCCTAGCTAGCTCTATCTGTAATCTGATAGGGACCCACCCACAATGCTTCAAACTTTCCATGTTTACCTTTATGCTCATTATTGGCATTCCATAGAAGAACTAAGTCACCGATATGGAAAGACCTTTTGACTACCCTCTTATTGAACAAATGATCAACCTTCTGCTGTTGTACCATATTTCTCTCATGTATATCTCTCCTAGTCTCATCTAATTCATCCAGCTCCAAAAGTGTGTGAGAGACTGGACCTTCTTGACCTTTGCAACATCATGCAACAATTGGTAAACAAGAAATTTTATACCAATTGGCATCTTGGCATCTACTCCATAGACAAGATGAAAAGGGTTCTTATCTATAGTATATTTGTAAGTGATTTTATCATCCTAGACTACATATTTTAATTTTTCATCCCACCTCTTCTTATTCACATCCAAAGTCCTAATGATTTTTATGAGACTCTTGTTGCTAGACTCATCTTGTCCATTACTTTGGGGATGATAGGGGGAAGAGTGTATCAAGTTTATCCCATACTATGAACACATAGTCAATACATCTTGAGCTTTGAAACACATGGCATTATTAACAATAATTCTATGTGGCACACCAAACCTAGTTACTATGTTGTTTAGTAATAAATCTATCATCACTTTAGATGTTTCATTTCTAGTGGGAATTTCCTTTGCTCACTTGGTGAAGTAATCAGTTGCCATGAGAATCCACTTGTACCCATTGTTGGACCTCTCTTAGATTTCACCTATAAAATCTATACCCCACTTCTAAAATGGAGCATCTTCTGTAACTATCACGAGATGGAGGGAACCAAATTTTTTTATCTTGCCTATGAATTTCTAACAAGCATCATACTTCCTTACTTGTTTGATAACATCCTTAAATAAACTAGGCCACCAAAACCCTGCCCTAATCACTTTATATGTATTAGTTTTGGCTTTGAAATATCCTCCACAAATGCCCTAGTGGCATGTTGGCAAAAAGTCAGCATCCCCCTTAGGGATTCGTGACATGGTCTAACTACCTCCCGTGGATCCATTATATCTGGCATGTGTATCAGAGATTAAAAGGTCAACCTCTTGGTCTAATGGCACATGTAGGGCCAACAAGTGGTATCAGAGGTTTGGGTGCTAAGTTTGAATCCCCTCAGGTAATGTTGAGGGGGATTGTTGGCAAAAAGTCAACATCCCCCTTAGGGATTCGTGACATGGTCTAACTATCTCCTGTGGATCTGTTATATTTGGCATGCATATCAGAGATTGAAAGGTCAAAATTTTGGTCTAACGACACAAGTAAGGCCAACATGGCATTCATTTATAACCTCAACCGATTCTTGATCCAAACATTTCAATAGAAGATCATCATGATTCCTCCACATAAGTTCATCTTGGATCAAAACATACCTTTGAGACTACAATTTCAATGTATTTTTCTATTTTTCATCCATGTATAGTGGAATGTTCATGTTCTAAAGATAAAACACAATATCTCTATATCATGCATTATCAGCTAACCTACAGTGAGGAGTAGCATCTACATCTGTTTCATTCACTTTAGCTACCTCTAGATTGGAAATGTCCACTAGCTTTGCTAAACCTTGACCCTAATCAATTTGGTTACCTACACCTCAATGTCAAAATCCTAGATGTTATTGATCCATCTGTACCATCGTCCTGAGACCCTCCTGTTGCATAAAATATCTTTAATAGCAAAATGAGGCACATATGCAACAATTTTTGCACCCATAAGGTATGCCCTAAAATTCTTGACTACCTTAACCAAGGAATAAGCATGCTTTTCCATCATGGAGTACTTTAATTCTATGGCTTGTAGGGACTTACTAAAAAAACCAATGGGTTATTCATACCCATCATTGTTCTTTTGCAACATGACAACAACTACAGTGTAAAAGGAAGCAAAGGAAAAAAGTTGAAATTACCTAGAGTAATCTGAACTCCCCAAGATAGGTGCATCCTTGATAGATTCCTTTATGTCTATGAATTCCATAGTGGAATCTTCACTCCAAGTGATAGATTTCCCCTTCTTAAGCATCTTTGAAATGGCCTTGGTCTTCTCAGCAATGTTGGGGACAAAACATCTCACAAAATTAATTTGTCCAAAGAAGGACTGAACACCCTTGATAGAATTGGGTTGAGGGATAAGGTCAATGTATTTAACTCTTTTAAGATCAATATTGACCCCATCCCTTGATATAATGTGCCCTATCAAATTTCCTTCTTCTACTTCGAATTGACATTTCTTGGGATTTAAATAAATCCCATATTCAAGGCACCTCTCAAAAATCAATTCCAAATGCTTACAGTGATCTTTTCTATCCTTTGAGAATGCAGTGAGATCATCTTGATAAACTATCATGATCTAATAAATAAGGCCAGTGAATGCAACATCCATGTCCCTCTAAAAAGTATACCCTACATTCTTTAAACTGAATGGCATTCTTACATAAACATATGTGCCCCAAGGAGTAGTGAATGTTGTTTTGTACTATTCTAATTCTTTGACCAACACTTGGTTGTAGCCTGAGAATCCATCCCTCATGGACAATAGTTCTGAATATGTAACCCTTTGCAATATATAGCGCATACTTGGACTTGAGGATAATTGTCTTTAAGATACTTGATGTTCAAGTTCCTTATTATTGAAATTAGGACAGACAACTGAGAGGGGGGTGAATCAATTGTCACAAAACTTTTATCTTTTATTTATTTTAATCTTCTTTACCACTTATTAATAGATTAAAGATATAACCATGAAAGCATGAATCGACAACACAAGAGCAGAAATATAATCAACACACATAACACTAGGATTTTTACGTGGAAACCCAGTTAAGGGAAAAACCACGATGGGCGTTAACCCACAAGATTTATTCTTTGTTAAAAGAATATAAAATGGGAAGGTACTTGCCTTCGGGTGCACTGCCCAGAGTTCACTGCCTACAAAAACATTCACAAGCTTAACACAGAAAGATTGAACTAAGAAACAACATCTTCTTCATGCCAAGGTCAGTTCCATTGAAGCACATAACACCTCTACTCTACCCCCTTAACACTTCCTTGCTACCTCTGCATCTTCACTTAAATTACTACATTTACATGACTTCATAACACTTATTTATACTATTGAATTAGGTCAGAAGAACTGAGAGGGGGGGTGAATCAGTTGTCACACAATTTAACAATTTCTTTCTCTTAATCTTCCTTTACAACTTATAATTAAATCAATGATGTAAACATTTCAGCATTAATCAATAACACATGAGTAGAAACATAAATAATACAATTTGACACCAAGATTTTTGATGTGGAAACCCAGTTAAGGGAAAAACCACGGTGGGGGTTAACCCACAAAGATTATACTTTGTTAAAAGTATTACAATGAGGAATGCACATGCATTCAGGCTCACTGCTCAAAAGAAGGCTCACTGCCTACAAGAAAGAAGAGTTACAATAAATTTGAACTGATATTTGGCATCTATCAATGCTGGAGTTTAGTTCCAGTTAAGCATAGAAAACTGACTTGATACACTTCATCCTTACTCTCCTCCTCTTACCACTCTGCAAGCATCTGAACTTTGATTTCTACTTCTTTTCACAATTACTCCATAGTCACAACACACACACACCAAAATCATCTAATTCCATTGGGTATATATATCCACAATATGATCTACAATCATTTTACCAGTCGGCTTCAAGAACACTTAGAACTTTGTAGAGTACTCTGCTCTGTCGGCTAGATCCATACATAATATGAGATGTGGATTAAAACTTACACTTGTAAATCATAAATCATGTTGGCTATCACTACTTATCATCACCAATTGCCCAATAGACAACTTCTATACATCCAGAAATAGGATCATTCACAAGGTCAGCCAGTTCTTCTTCTATTTGTTCTGTCAAACTAAAACCCAATACTCAAAAGCTAATATCTTTTGAGTCCTTCATCTCCAAAGGACAAAACTCTGGATTTAGAGTGTCTTAACAATTCTTACAGTTACCTCAGATCTGCAGCAAACCATGCCTTACCACCGGATAGATCTAGACCAAGATACGAGACCCTGTCACCTACTCTGTTCCTGATTGCCCGAAACTAGACACATTATGATTCTGACTTCCGGTGTAAACAAATTGTGTTATGCAGATGATTGGGATGATCTTAGTTGCCATCAATGGAAACACCTATCATGCCTAGCAGTGTCTCTTGCCAACATATACATGTCATCAATTTTGGAATGAACATCAAAGTCAGCCAAACAATCATCTATCTAGAACATTTTCCAAGATAGGTATTACAAGAAATTATAATCACAAGACTTAAAATGCTACATATGAACCACTACACTATCATCCAAACATAGTTGGGACTTGAATCTTCCTCAAACAACATGCCATGCTCCATAGAACTCTTCATAGATCATCTACAACATGCACCAAGCATCCAGTCAGCCAAGACTGGAAATAACAACACTCAAGAGGAAATCTTCAACTGTCAGCTCAATCCTCAATGCAGACCACCAACACAATAGGTACATGACTTAGAGACCACCACAAGCACAATGAAATCAACCAGAACAACCGCACCACCTCAAATCACCATAAGCACTTGCACCTTCATCTTGAAACTCAAGAACACTAACTGTCATGACTGTCACACTAGAAAGATTGCTTGCGGACCTCCAAACCATGAACCACTTGAGTTGAGGATACACACCAACATCTCAAACACACCTCTAGATCTGTAGATCATAATATTCCAATGTGGATCAATCCAAACCAAATTTATGTCACTCTGTCACCTCTAAACAACTACAAAACCTAGTTCTACTCAGATGGTCATAAATTCATCAATTCTCCATGCAAACCTCTTAAATCTTGACTGGAGCATCTTCAGACAATCCTCTACAAACCCTTTAATCCATAGACTCTAATCTTCATCCTACTGGGAATGTAGAGCAATCTACTTCATTGAACTGCACTGTCTTCACTGTCTCTGATAGAGAGATATGTAACTCACTTGTTTCTTCTGGAGAGGCTAATTTTCTCAATATCCTCAACATACAAGTCCTCTAAACAAGTAATAGAATAAGATATAGTTGACACTAATGACAACAAGGATATGTTGACATCAATGACAACACCAATTAGGCACATATTTGTAACAATCTACCCCTTTGTCATTGATGGCAACATATGATGTGAAAAACTATTTCAACCATCAAGACAAGAACTTCTCCCTCTTTCTCTTATCACATCTACAATCACTTTCTTCACTGATCCCCCTTTCACCAGCAACTACTTACTTTCAAGTTTTTCACATGAATTTTCTCCCCCTTTGACATCAATGGCAAAGGGTACATATTTGCAATCATCTCTCCCTCTTTTGCTTCTTAGATAAAACCAGACTGAACTCCAGAATTAGGATACCAACTACTCCTCTTGAGTAGCATCTCTTTAACACCAATCTAGATCACAAGATATGACTATGAGTTCCACCAGATTGATGCACATTAGTGCGTCTTAGTTCTAAACAGGAGGCGTAATTACCCCTAGCTTCCCTCTGAGATACTCAAGTGTCCTTAGGTAGAGGCTTAGTGAAGATATCTACAATCTAATCTTTTGATGAAACAAACTCCAATATGACTTCGCCTTCTCTCTCAAAAAGTGAAACTTGATGGATATGTGCTTTGTCTTTGAATGCAACACCGGATTCTTTGAGATATTTATTGCACTTGAATTATCACAAAATATTGTAATAGGCTCTTCAAACACAACTCTGATATCCTTCAACATTTGTTTCATCCAAAAAACTTGAGTACAATTACTTGCTGCTGCTATATATTCTGCCTATGCAATAGATAGAGATACTGCCTCCTATTTTTTTCTCAACCAAGAAACTGATCTCTTTCCCAAGAAAAATGCACCTCCACCAGTACTCTTCCTGTCGTCCACATCTCTTGTCCAATCAACATCTGTATATGCATGAAGAGTGAAATAATCACCCTTAGGATACCATAAGCCATAATCAGATGTTCCCTTCAGATATCTGAAGATTCTTTTGACTAATACAACATGAGATTTTCTAGGACTAGCTTGAAATCTAGAAACAAGTCCAACTGTATTCATAATATCAGGTCTGGTATGAGTCGGATAAAGCAATCCTCCAATCATTGATCTATACCTTTGCTGATCTACCTTATGGGAATCATCATCTTTACTCAACTTGCATCCGGTTATCATAGGAGTACTTATTGGTTTTGAATCTTTCATTCCAAACTTTTTCAACAACTCTTTCACATACTTAGACTGAGATATGAAGATGCCTTTTCCTGACTGAATGATTTGTAGACCTAAGAAGAAATTCATTTCACCAAGCATGGACATCTCAAATTCACTTTACATATGATCAGCAATTTTTTTACACATGCTCTCATTTCCACCAAAGATGATATCATCAACAAATACCTCAACAATTGATGCAGAGTGAAACGCAACGGAAGCTAACTAACATGAAGGAGCTGCCAACAATACAAACAACATGATAAAAATCCCTATCGGCTCAACATCATCATCATATTTCCTGTATACACCAACAGCATCATCCTATTTCGGATGATCGCAATTATCCCCCTGCTGACTACTGTTCACCTCCTCCGCCGGTCACCTATCATCATCATCATGATATTCAACGGGCGCAAACATCCTCCGGTTGCACTGTTCATCAGGCGCCAAACACTAGCGTCATCATCATGATCTTCAACACTACCTTCGTCAGCAGGATATCAAATATCCGGTTGCTCCAAATATCCTGATGACGATACATTCAACACCTTGCCTTCGATGCTCCAACAGCCGACGATACAAGCAACAACATCATGATATAATTTATCCGGTTGTCTGGGAACCTCCTGATGATGTTTCACAACTTCCTGCCTATGCCGATACACCTCCTGATGATGTTTCACAACTTTCTACCGAGAGCCTACGCCGATGCCTAAACCCTTAGCGACGACAGGATCAACATGCATAGGGGGATATCTCAATATCCTGATGACGATGACGTCATATGCGGATGACGATGACATCACACAATATCCTGATGATCTCGTCAACACTTAGTCACAAAAACTGAACTTTCACTCCCACATATGTTAGCGATATGCGGATGATGAGCTTCTCCGAGAGATGATCCTGACTGCGATATATACACTGAGTATATATCCAACTCAAAACATCCTGATGTACTTGCAACTTGTAAACTTCAACAGTTTCACGACCTGATCCTGATGGCGATGCATTCGCAAATGACGATGCGGCTTGCTCCGGCTGGAAATGCACATGCAGACTCCTGTGTATCCGTCCGCTGCATGTAAACACTCAGAACCACACAATTACACAAAGACAATATGACGACCGGGCTGGATCACCTTCAAACCAAAATCTAACAATTTATCTTTCTATACCTAGCACATGAGGATGCTAGGCTGATTTACAGCATGCTCCTAACTGATCTCTTGAACAATGCAATGCATAAACAGAAAACACAAATGCAAACTAAGCTATAATACAGGACCATTCCACCGATTTGCAGGTTCAACCGGTGGAAGGGTTGAAAGTACCCATCAACTTGCAAAACGGAAAGGAAATCAACACAGATACAACTGATACAATCAGATAATGCAAAAGATGAGAGCTTATTCAATTGAAATCCAAATGTCCTGCTTTTACAATTCTGCTTCACAATATCTGGACTGATCACCAGTACAGCATACCACCAATACTACTCTCCTGAACATAACATCTATCAAAATCAATGTGAATTCTGTCTAAACCCTAACAGATCGAAGGTATATATAACAAATCCTTCGAGTACTACCAACTCACTTCCCAGCGGCTGGGAGCTTCCAAGCGGCTGGGAGAGAGGACAGCTCAGACTACCTTATCCCGATCTCTAACTGCCTACACATACTCCTATGCTGATCTAATACATAGCATCGGTCCAATGGACCTTATTACATGATAAAGTCAAACGTACTAAAAATAGGCTATCCTGTCATCATGCTGATAATTATCCTATATCCTGATCATGTATGCGGACCTATATCCTGATCATGTATGTCATCATGCGGACCTATAACAAACTAACTGCCTCATGGAGGCCAGCTGTTAGGTAGGTGCCTCTGCACCATACTCCCCAAAAGAAAAGAACTCATGTCCCATGAGTTAGGATATGGAGGTCCTCCACCTTTACACTTTGCCTGTGCAATGTTCTGCCCTGTTCCAGCTTTGTCTGCTGCTGTCTCTTGGCTGCTCCAAGACTTCTGAACTGTAACTTGCTTTCTGGCAAGTAAATCCTCATGCCTGTCAATGTAGGCTTGCCTCTTACATACCTTGTGTTTGTCAGGTTGCCTGACCAGAACCTCTTTCTGAACTGCCTCTTGAACTTCTGAAACGTTCAGCTCTATCTTCCTGTCAATCTTTATAGGACAAGCAATAGTCCCAACTATGACAACATCCCTGTCATTCCTCTCAACTGGTTGCTATTTACCATCCTGTTTCTGAACCTGCTGCTGACCTCTGTCAGTCACAACTGAAACTTTCTTCAGCTTGTTGTCTTTAACAACTCCTTTCCCTGCAGTGTCCTGAACTGCCTTTATGCCTGCTCCCCTAGGCATCTGCACAAATTCCTTCTTTCCCATTAAAATGACTTTGGCTGCCTTCTGTGCTGCAGCTGCTTCCTGTAATGGCATCAACTTAATAGTCTTTCCATCTTTCTGGATGGTGTAGGTATTAGCATACCCATCATACAGTACTCTCCTATCAAATTGCCATGGTCTACCCAACAGTAGGTGAGAACATTCCATGGGCAAAATATCACACAAAATTCTATCCTGATATGCTCCAATCTGGAAATCCACATATGCCTGTTCAGAGACAAAGAGTGAATGACTATCACTCACCCAAGATGCCTTGTAAGGGTGTGGATGTGGAATCCTTTCCAAATGCAATTTATCCACCATCTCCTGAGATACCATGTTGTCTGTTGAACCAGTATCAATGACAACCTTACATACCTTACCTTTGCTCTTACATGTGGTTTTGAAAAGAGCTCTTCTTTGTGGGGATTCTTTATCAGGTACCTTCATGGTAATCACTGTTTTTCTCATCAGCAGAGATTCTCCACTTTCTGGGTATCCACAATTATCAGCCTCCTAATCCTTTTGATAAATGTTTGGACTCTGCACACTTTTCTCTTCTTTCTCTTCTTGCACAAGTTGTACTCTCTTGTCACTCATTCTATCATTTCTGGATGATGAACCTTTGTTTTCTGGACATTTGAAAGATGGATGACCAAACTCACCACAGGTGTAACATTTTCCTGAAAATGTAGTAGAACCTCTACCACCTCCAAATCTTCCTTTATTACCTTTCCATCCACCTCTGAAATCAGATTGTCCCTGTCCTTTACCAGTGTCTTCTTGACTCTCATTGGTTTGCCTTGTTCTATGGGCTGATCCTCTTCCTCTATTGTTTTGTTCTTGTTTTCTCTTCAACTTCTCTTCCACTTTCAATGCCAACTGGAAACACTTTTGCACTGTATCTGGGTTATGCAGACTTAGATCATCCTAAATATTAAACCTCAATCCATTAAGGTATCTGGCTACCTTCTCTTCTTCACTTTCTTTCACCTTTGTCTTCATACAGAGTTTCATGAATTCTTCTGTATATGAGCTGACATCTAGCTCCTTCTGCTTCAGGTTTTGCTTCCTCTTGTGTAACTGGATACTGTAATCCAATGGAATATAAGCTTCCTTCACCAATTCCATCATCTTCTTCCATGTGGCAACTCTACGTTTTCCTTCCTGTACTCTATCATCTTGAACAAAGTTCCACCATGTCAAGGCAGCTTCTTTCATCTTTGACTGTGCTATCTTCACTCTCTGTTGTTCTGGTATCTCCTCTGTTACAAAGAAATTGTTCAAACAGTCTATCCATTCCATCACTGAATCAGGGTCCATCTTACCTGTAAACACTAGCAAATCCAGTTTCACATCCATGGTTCTCCTCTCCATGGCCTTGAGGGCGTTCAACAGTGGCCTCTAGTTTGCAGGAACGACCTCCTCGCTCCAATTAGGGATCTCTTCTTCTTCCCTATCATCTTCTCTACCAGAACCTACTCTGCTCCTCAACTTTGCTAACTCATCTTTCAACTCCTGATTCTGAGCCTTCACGGCCTTGCTTTCTGCAATCTGTTTCTTCACCAGAACTACCAACTCAGCGTTGGTCATCCTTGCTGGAACCTCAGATGTTCCTTCTTCGTCTGACATCCTGCTTATCTTTTCCAGAAGATCCTAACCTTTGCTCTGATACCACTATGATGCAGAGTGAAACGCAACGGAAGCTAACTAACAGGAAGGAGCTGCCAACAATACAAACAACATGATAAAAATCCCTATCGGCTCAACATCATCATCATATTTCCTGTATACACCAACAGCATCATCCTATTTCGGATGATCACAATTATCCCCCTGCCGACTACTGTTCACCTCCTCCGCCGGTCGCCTATCATCATCATCATGATATTCAACGGGCGCAAACATCCTCCGGTTGCACTGTTCATCGGGCGCCAAACACTAGCGTCATCATCATGATCTTCAACACTACCTTCGTCAGCAGGATATCAAATATCCGGTTGCTCCAAATATCCTGATGACGATACATTCAACACCTTGCCTTCGATGCTCCAACAGCCAACGATACAAGCAACAGCATCATGATATAATTTATCCGGTTGTCTGGGAACCTCCTGATGATGTTTCACAACTTCCTGCCTACGCCGATACACCTCCTGATGATGTTTCACAACTTTCTACCGAGAGCCTACGCCGATGCCTAAACCCTTAGCGACGACAGGATCAACATGCATAGGGGGATATCTCAATATCCTGATGACGATGACGTCATATGCGGATGACGATGACGTCACACAATATCCTGATGATCTCTTCAACACTTAGTCACAAAAACTAAACTTTCACTCCCGCATCTGTTAGCGATATGCGGATGATGAGCTTCTCTGAGAGATGATCCTGACTGCGATATATACACTGAGTATATATCCAACTCAAAACATCCTGATGCACTTGCAACTTGTAAACTTCAACAGTTTCACGACCCGATCCTGATGGCAATGCATTCGCAGATGACGATGCGGCTTGCTCCGGCTGGAAACGCACATGCAGACTCCTGTGTATCCATCCGCTGCATGTAAACACTCAGAACCGCACAATTACACAAAGATAATATGACGACCGGGCCGGATCACCTTCAAACCAAAATCTAACAGTTTATCTTTCTATACCTAGCACATGAGGATGCTAGGCTGATTTACAGCATGCTCCTAACTGATCTCTTGAACAATGCAATGCATAAACAGAAAACACAAATGCAAACTAAGCTATAATACAGGACCATTCCACCGATTTGTAGGTTCAACCGGTGGAAGGGTTGAAAGTACCCATCAACTTGCAAAACGGAAAGGAAATCAACACAGATACAACTGATACAATCAGATAATGCAAAAGATGAGATCTTATTCAATTGAAATCCAAATGTCCTGCTTTTACAATTCTGCTTCACAATATCTGGACTGATCACCAGTACAGCATACCACCAATACTACTCTCCTGAACATAACATCTATCAAAATCAATGTGAATTCTGTCTAAACCCTAACAGATCGAAGGTATATATAACAAATCCTTCGAGTACTACCAACTCACTTCCCAGCGGCTGGGAGCTTCCAAGCGGCTGGGAGAGAGGACAGCTCAGACTACCTTATCCCGATCTCTAACTGCCTACACATACTCCTATGCTGATCTAATACATAGCATCGGTCCAATGGACCTTATTACATGATAAAGTCAAACGTACTAAAAATAGGCTATCCTGTCATCATGCTGATAATTATCCTATATCCTGATCATGTATGCGGACCTATATCCTGATCATGTATGTCATCATGCGGACCTATAATAAACTAACTGCCTCATGGAGGCCAGCTGTTAGGTAGGTGCCTCTGCACCAACAATTAGGATGTGTTCATGATTAATTTTGAAATAAAGATTACTGTCAGTAGTGCCTTTGCTAAATCCTAACTTTAGCAGATACTTATCTAATCTTGCATACCAGGCTCTTGGGGCTTGTTTAACTCCATACAATGCTTTCTTCAATTTGTAGACCATACCTCCTTGATGAGACAACTAGAATCCTTTTGATTTCTCAATGTAGACTTCTTCTTCCAAATCTCCATTTAGGAATGTTGACTTGACATCCATCTCATAAAGTTTAAAATCTTTGCAAGCAACAAAGGCAAGAAATAATTTGACTACTTCGATTCTTACCACCAGAGTAAAAGTTTCTTCAAAATCAATTCCCTCTAACTGAGAATATCCTTTGCACACCAATCTTGCTTTGTCTCTCACAACTTCACCATCTTCTTTCAATTTATTCTGGAAGACCCATTTAGTTCCAATTATATTTTTGTCTTTAGGTCAAGGAACAAGATCCCAAGTGTGATTCTTTTCAATTTGCATTCGTTCTTCTTCCATTGCTTTTACCCAACTTTCATCATTACATGCTTCATTTATTGATTTTGGTTCAATCTTTGAAATTAAACAATACTCCACTTGATCTTCAGCAATTTTCCTTCTAGTTTGAACACTTTTATTTCTATCTCCTATGATCTAATCTTTAGAATGATTCAACCTTACATACCTAAGAGTTTTGGATTTTTCTTGAACTTATGATTCTTGAACTTGTTCCTCAGCTTTTTCACTCGCTTCTTGAGTCACTGGATTCTCTGAAGTAGTCTGAATCTAAGTTTGAGCTTGAACTTTCTTTTCATCATCTGATTCATATCCATAAGATTTGGAAGGCCTCTCCATGCCTTCATCAACCTTGACATTAGCACTTTCAACAATCTTTTTCAGTCTCTTGTTAAAGCACTGATATGCCTTGCTTTGGTTAGAATAACCCAAAAATATTCCTTCATCACATCTTGCATCAAACTTGCCTAGGTCTTCATCTCTTTTGATATATCATTTACTACCAAAGACTCTAAAGTATTTCATAGTAGGAGCATTACCAAACTAAAGTTCATAAGGGGTTTTACTAGTATTACCTTTGATCTGCACCCGGTTAAGAGTGTAGACAACGGTACTCACAGCCTCTCTCCAATAGACATGTGAAACATTTGCCTCCATCATCATGGTTCTAGCCACCTCTTGAATAGTCTAGTTCTTCCTTTCTATAACTCCATTCTATTGAGGAGTCATAGGAGCAGATAACTATCTTCTTATTCCATGCTTTTCACAAAATGCATTAAACTCACCGGAGGTAAACTCTCCACCTCTGTCAGATCTTAGACACTTTACCTTCACACAAATCTCATTTTCCACTCTAGCCTTGAACACCTTAAATTTGTCAAGAGCCTCTGATTCCTCTTTCAATAAGGTGACCCACATCATCCAAGAGTAATCATCAATTAGAAACATAAAGTATCTCTCCTTGCAAACTCCTAACTTTGGCAGGACCACACAAATCAGTGTGCACAATTTCCAACAATCCACTTGAAATTGTTCTTTACTTTTGAATGTATTTTTGCTCTGTTTTCCCAACTGACATTCCTTACACATGCTAGTAGCAGGTTTTACAAGCTTTGGAAGATCTCTTACAGCCTGAGTAGTACTTATATTGATAATGTTATCAAAGTTTACATGACACATTCTCCTATGCCATAACCAACTCTAATCAATCTAAGCAATCAAACATCTTTTACCAGTGCAACTTAAATGAAAGATATTACCTTTAGTTTGTGTACTAGATGCAATCTTAGTTCTGGAGCTTTCCAAAATTCTACATTTTCAATCCTTAAATTAGAGGTCATACCCTTGTCAACTAACTGTCCAACACTAAGAAGATTACGCTTCAACCCTTCTACATACAAAACATCATTAGTGTTATGCTTACCATCAAAAGAGATGGATCCTCTGCCATGGATTTTACCAGCTAAATTGTCTCCAAACTTCACAATTCCACCTTCATATCTTTCCATACTTACAAACTTACTTTTATCACCTGTCATATGGTGAGAACATCTGCTGTCAATCACCCATTCATCCTTTTCTTCAACCTGAGCAACCAAGGCACTTTCCACATTCATATAGCTAGTAGATTCAGTAAGCACCAAATTTTCTTCTTTGATAGCAATGAACACCCATTCATTTCTAGATGTACTTCCCTTATCAAATTCATCATATGTAACTCCTTCATCATTGGCTTCTTGGACATAGTAGCATTTCTTTTGAAAACTAGGTCTATTAGGGTTTGACTTTGAAACCCTCTCTAGATATCTTGAGGTAAAATGACCAATCTTATTGCAAGCAAAACATTTGAAAGGTAAATTTCCTTCATACTTACCGGATCCTCTTGGTAATCTTTTGGCAATAAGGGCTTCAATTTATTCAAGAACTGTTTCATCTTCTTCAAGTTCCTTCTTTGTTTTCTCATATGTAGTTAATCTTCTTGAAGAGCTTTCACCTGGATCAAATCTTTTCTTCCCAGAAACATTGGCCTTAAAAGAAGATTCTAATTTAGGAAGGGAATCACCAAACTCACTCATTTTAAATGCTAAAAGCTTGCCAACTAACTGATCTCTTGTAACAGTTGTCACAGTCCTAATCTCCTCAATAGCAGCAACTCTATGCTTGTATGAAGTAGGTAAGGATCTGAGCACCTTGCCAACAGTATCTGATTCTTCCAATTTTCCACCAACACACCTGATATTGCACACAAGTTCATTCACCTTCTACATATAGGAAGTGATGTTTTCATCTTCACTCATCCTCAAGTTTTCGTATCTACCTTTCAGGCTCTATAACTTAGCACATTTGACATATTCATCACCTTCATATAGAGTTTCCAATTTCTTCTAGATTTCATGAGCAGTTTTCAATTCTAGGACATTTGTCATTTCTGTATCAGTCAGGGCACTTAACAATGCTTCTTTATCTTGAATGTTGTTTTCAGCATCTTTGAGTTCATCTAGAGTTGAAGGACTTTTCTCCAAAGGTATATACTCATCCTTTGTTATCAACCAATAAGCATCACCCATGCATTGCAAATGGCACTCCATGTAACTCTTCCAAAGAGAGTAATTTGTTCCATCAAATCTCAAACTATCCTTATTGTAAGACGACATCCTAGATCTCCTCAAGCAGTCAAGCTTCCTTCAAAAGAACTAGCTCTGATACCAATTGTTGAAATTAGGGCAGACAACTAAGAGGGGTGGTGAATCAGTTGTCACAAAACTTTTATCTTTTGTTGCTTTTAATCTTCTTTACCACTCATTAATAGATTAAAGATATAACCATGAAAGCATGAATCAACAACACAAGAGCAGAAACATAATCAATACACATAACACTAGGATTTTTACGTGGAAACCCGGTTAAGGGAAAAACCACAGTGGGGGTTAACCCACAAGATTTATTCTTTGTTAAAAGAATATAAAATGGGAAGGCACTTGCCTTTGGATGCACTACCCAGAGATCACTACTCAAAGAGGCTCACTACCTACAGAAACATTCACAAGTTTAACACAAAAAAGATTGAACTAAGAAACAACATCTTCTTCATGCCAAGGTCAGTTCCATTAAAGTGCATAACACATCTGCTCTGCCCCCTTGACACTTCCTTGCTACCTCTGTATCTTCACTTACATTACCACATTTCCATGACTTCACAACACTTATTTATACATGTCATCGACTTTGGAATGATAATCAAATTTGGCCAAACAATCATCTATCTGGAACATTCTCCAAGATAGGTATTACAAGCAATTACAATCACAAGACTTAAAATGCTACATACGAACCACTACACTATCAACCAAATATAGTTGGGACTTGAATCTTACTCAAACAATATGCCACGCTCCATAGAACTCTTCTTTGATCATCCACAACATGCACCAAGCATCCGGTCAGCCAAGACTAGAAATAATAGCAACACTAAAGAGGAAATCTTCAACTGTGAGCTCAATCCTCAATGCGGACCACCAACATAATAGGCACATGATCCAGAGACCACAACAAGCACAATGAAATCAACCATAACAACCACACCACCTGAAATTAACAGAAGCACTTGCACCTTCATCTGAAAACTCAAGAACACTAACTGTCATGACTATCACACTAGAAAGATTACTTGCAGACCTCCAAACCATGAACCACTTGAGTTGAGGATACACACCAACATCCCAAGCACACCTCTAGATCTGCAGATCATAATATTCAAATGTGGATCAATCTGAACCAAATTTTTGTCAATCTATCACCTCTGAACAACTACAAAATGTAGTTCTACTCAGATAGCCATAACTTCACCAATTCTCCATGTGGACCTCTTAAATATTGACTAGAGCAACTTCAGACAATCCTCTACAAACCCTTTAATCCATAGACTCTGATCTTTATCCTACTAGGAATGCAGAACAATCTACTTCATTGAACTGCACTGTCTTCACTGTCTCTGACAGAGAGATATGTAACTCACTTGTTTCTTCTGGAGAGGCTAATTTTCTCAATATCCTCAACATACAAGTCTTCTAAACAAGCAATAGAATAAGATATAGTTGACACTAATGACAACAAGGATATGTTGACATCAATAATAACACTAATTAGGCACATATTTGCAACACTTATGTCTACACACAACCAAATTTCCCCATTTTTCTTTCTTACAGGGACAAGATTGGACACCAATTTAGAATGTCTTATTATCTTAATGATACCTCCATCTTTTATCTTTGCCAACTCTTGCTGCATTTTGGGGGCTAAATTGGGATTAATCAGCCTCTACTTTTGTCTGAAGGGCTTTGTATTAGGATGCAGAGGAATGGTATGTTGAAATAGGTCCTCCCTAAAGCCTTCAACTCATAATACAACCATGCAAAGCCATTTTTAAATTTTCTCAACAATGCAACCATCATCTTCCTCTCATGGGGTTTGAGTCTCTTACCAAGATAAACCATACTAGGTGCCTCCTCAATGCCAAGGTTAACACCTTCAACGTTGTCCTCTTCAATTGGTTTACCTTTACTCTTCCAATGGTGAGCATTATCAAACATTCTTTCAAGTGACACTAATCCTTTGGGAATTGTGTTTTTCTTGAGTTGTACCACCTCATTTCCAAACAAAGTCTCCTTATCATCTTCATCCTCTATCATAGGTAGCTAGTGAATAAGTTGACTTTCAAACTCATCCATGCAGTTAAGGGACCTATAAATATGATAATTGTCATTCAAAACTTTCCAATTGTAGATGTTATCATGGATTGTTGGCCTTGTAAGCATTTCAACCACAAGGAAATTAAGAAGAAAATGACTGAGGATTAAATTTTGACATAGTTATAGCCAAGGCATCCACCTTTTCATTTTCATTTCTTTCCACCCATCCAATACCAATAGCATCAAAGAAATCTATGTTAGGAAAGGTGTCTCAACCATGCAACTACAAAAGGTTACTATTCTTCCTAGTTTTAGTCTTTTCAAATACCCTTTATCTTGAAGAATGGCTTAGAACTTTTAAAGTTTCCAAAAGGGCTACAAAAATGCTAGGAATTACTATTTTTAGTAACTATACATTTGAGCTTGGATGGACCTAAAATTTTCCCTAGAGGTGTGGAACTGCCAAGTAAACATCTCAGGTGAGTTTCAACTCAAGATCATATCTGGATTGCAAGCTATTAAAGTTTATGTTTTTGTGAAACTCCTAGAAAAGTTTTGTACTCATTTTTGCGGCACTTAGAGGTCCCTAAATGCCTTGAAAGTTGTCATAACTAGTGAAGTGAGTTATAGCTTGATAGATCTCTTCATGGGCTTTCTGATGCATCAAACATTTCATCAAATGAACACCCAGATCAAAAGTTATGGCCTCTAGAAGTTATAACTCTTGTGTTTTAGAAATGTGAAAACATGTTGGACACTTAAAAGAGATGTAAAGGGGAGAGTTACATGTGTTGGTGTGTGATTTGGCACATCGCAAGGTATCTTTTATTGAATATAATTTGGGTGCCACTTTTGGGTTTTGTTTGGCTCATAGTTTTGTAATTACCATTGATAGTTTACTGTATTGTATCTCCTATATATCAGGAGCTTGAGATGGAGGTTGTGTGTAAGAGTCTTGAAGATGTTGAGTTGTCTCTCAATCTCTAGTTGGTTATACTCTTGTGAAAGCTTGCTCTACAAGTATATTGTAATCTTCTTGATTCTTGAATAATATATTTGGTGGCTTTCGAGTGTGGGATTTTTCTCCTAAAAGGGTTTCTCCATGTAATTAATGTGTTGTGGTATGATTGTTATTTGTGTTTATTTCTATAATTGTTGTAAAGATCTAAAAAGTTATGCATATCTCTCCCCTCAAGATTAGTATAGGAAGTTGTTATTCTACCTCACCTTCCTTACAAGTGGTATCAGAGCTTGATAAACTTTGGTTTCAGTTGTGGGTTGTTGGGTTTTTGGAAAAAATCTTGTTTAGAGTGAGAGCTTGTGTAGAAGATACTTTGTGATCTTATTGCAAGGATTTTTAGATGGTGAGCTCATCAGGGAGAATAGAGGTAGAATAGTTTTATGGTAACAATTTTGAGATGTGGAAGTTGAAGATGAACAATTTGTTAATTGATCGAGATCTATGGGATACTATTGATGAGAAAGTTTCAAGGTTCACAGATGCTACTTTGGCTACTAAATATGTTCTGTTATGGACCGTAAGCCTAAAATTCTAATCATATTATGTCTGAGAGACTCTATTTTAATCAATGTCCATGAAGAGCCCTCTGCAAAGAGGCAATGGAAAAAACATGAAATATATCAAGCCAAATCTTTAGTGAACAAGATTTTCTTGAGGAAGAAATTATATTCCTTGACAATGGAAGAGGGTGGATAAATTTAAGACCACCTGGAAGCATTAAATATGTTGATGGCTCAATTGGCATTAGTTGCTATAAAAATGGATGAGGAAAGATGTCAGATCCTACTTTGCTCTTTACCTAATTCATGGGATTCTCTTGTTATGGAGATTGGGAGTACTTCTATTATATTGAAAGTTGAAGTTGTCATGGGTTCTTTGCTTTCTAAAGAAATGAGGAGGAAGGTATCCATTAGTGCCAAAGAATCCCTAAGTGTTCATGGAAGACCTAAAGAAAAAGGAAAGAAGAGTGAGAAGCATGACAAATAAAAGTCTAAGGGGAGATCCAAATCTCTTATAAAGTCCAAAGTTGTTTGCTAGAATTGTGGTAAGCCTGGACACTTCTATAAGGACTATAAAGAAGAAAATAAGAAGAAAATGAACAAGTTTGATTATGATTCTAAGTTTGAGAAGGAAGATGGTGATGAGTTCATTTCACCTTTGGCCACTCATGTAGGTAATGATGCATGTTTAATTGACTCAGGTGCATCTTTCCATATGACCCGTAATGGAGATTGGTTTTCTAAATATGAAGAATTCGATGGAGCTAAAGTGTATTTGGGTGATGATTCTCATTTAAATATTGTTGGTCGTAGTAAATTTAAAACCAGATTTCTTGATGGTAGAACAAAAAGAATTAATGGTGTGTTGCAAAAAATTTATTATCTATGAGCAAACTAATAGATGCGGGTGTGCAGGTAGTCTTTTTTTATATAAGATGCAAGATGGTTAGAGGTGTTATAGTGATCTCTAGAGGTGCCAGACTCAGCACACTATATAAGCTTGATGCATGCATTGTTGAGTGTAATAGTACTTCTGTGAAAAGAAAATCTGTGACTACTTCATTGGAAAAAGAGAGAGTTTCATTTTCAGTGGATGTCCATGTCTTGTGGGTACCTAAGGCTACTCTTTCTTTTGAATCAAAATTTCCTATAGAGAAGACTATGTTATGGCACCAGAGATTAGGCCACATAGGAGAAAAGGGTCTTAGGACCTTGAAAAATAAAAACCTTGTTGAAGAGTTGACTGATTGTAATCTTGATTTTGATTTTTGTGAGCATTGTTGCATTCACTTTTACTTGAGTTCTCATAAATCTTGTGGTGTATTGGATCTTATTCATTCTGATGTGTTTGGTCATGTAGATGTTCCTTCCATTAGAAATTCCACATATTATGTTTCATTTATTGATGATTATAGTAGGACATGGGTATATTTTCTAAAGAGTAAATCTAAAGTTTTTAGTTGATTTAAAGAATTTAAAGCAATGGTTTAGTTTGAAACTAGAAAGAAAATTAAATGTTTGAGGACTGACACTGGTGGTGAATTTTGCTCTAATGATTTTGATAAATTCTATAAAGATTGTGGCATTCAGAGACAAAAGACAACTCTGTATTCTCCACAACAAAATAGAGTTGTAGAAAGAATGAATAGAACACTAATGGAGAAGGCTAGGAGTATGATTAGTGGTACTTGTCTAGAACAAAGGTTTTGGGCTGAATCTATTGCCACTACTTGCTACCTGATTAACAGGTCTCCTACGTCAACTCTTTTTGATAAAATGCCTATGGAGGCATGGTTGGGGTACCATCCTTCACTAAGACATCTTAGAGTTTTGGGTTGTGAGGCATATGCATATGTGCCAAAGGAGAAGTGAACAAATTTGGAGAACAAGGTTGTGAAATGTATCTTCATTGGGTATAGTTATGGTGTGAAAGGATACAATCTTTGGGAGCCTCTTGAATAGAAGGTAATATATAGTACAAGTGTTATTTTTAGAGAAACTAAGCCTTATTCTATTACATTACAGCCAGAACAAAGTGAACAGAAAGATATTATTCAACTCCCTTCTATGCCTACGAAAGTTAAATTGAGGCCCCTAGATAGAGAAGAAATTGAAGAGAGCTCATCTAGATTCAAATCTTTAGAAGAGGAGGAAGAACCTCCAACTCAGTTTGTTCAAAGGTCTACAAGGCATAGACAACTACCTAAAATGTATTCACCTGATGATTGGAGATGTATTTTTTCTATGATTACTAACATAGATGAACCTAGATGTGTAGAAGAGGCATTAGGTATGAATGATGTAGAGTCATAGAAGATTGCTATGGATGAAGATATGCCAGCTTTGAAAAAGAATGATACATGGGACCTAGTACCATTGCCTGAAGGACAAAAAACTATTGGTTGCAAATGGGTGTTCAAGAAAAAGATTGGTTCAGATGGAGGAATTGAGAAGTATAAAGCACGGTTGGTTGTGAAAGGTTACTCTTAGGTTGAGGTTGATGATTACGGTGAAATATTTTCTCTTTTTGTAACAATGACATTCATTAGATTCTTGCTTTCTATTCTTGTTTCTTATGATCTAGAGGTTGAGCAAATGGATGTGAAAATGGCATTCCTTCATGGTGATTTGGAGGAGGATATTTATATGACATAGCTAGAGCACTACATGGTGAAAGGTAAAAGTAATCTGGTTTGTAAATTAAAGAAATCTTTTTATGGCCTCAAACAAAGTCCTAGGATGTGGTATTGGAAATTTGATACATATGTGTTGAGTTTGGGATTTGAGCATTCTAAATCCGATCACTGTGTTTATTATAAATTTGATGGTGATCGTTTCCTATTTATTGCATTATATGTTGATGATATGTTATTTATTGGTAAAGGGAAAGGAATGATTTCAAAACTAAAGTCTCAAATTGTAGCTAAATTTGAAATGAAAGATGTTGGTGTAGATAAACACATTCTTGGGATGGAAATAAGAAGAGATAGAATAAACAGAAAACTATGGCTTGGCTAGAGTAATTATGTCAATTTAGTTCTACACAGGTTTAACATGCAAGATTGTAGACCATTACATGTTCCTTTTAAAATTGGAATGAAGTTATCTACTTCACAATGTCCAACATCCCCATTAGAGATGGAAGACATGAGTAGAGTGCCTTACCAAAGTGCAGTCAGAAGTTTGACGTATGTTATGGTCTGTATTAGACCAGACATTGCCTAAGAAGTGGGATGTCTTTCTAGATATATATCTAATCCTAGTAGAGTTCATTGAGATGGAGTTAAAAGAGTCTTTAGATATTTGTGGGGTACCTTAGAGTATTCCTTGTGTTATCATGGCAATTTGATAGGAGAAATGCATTCTCTTGATATTCATGATTATGTGGATTCAGACTAGGTAGGTGATGTTGATAGTAGATGATCCACCAGTGCTTATGTATTTACTTTATTTGGTGGTGCAATTAGTTATATGAGTAAGAGACAGGTTGTGGTTGATTTGTCCACTACTGAAGCTAGGTATATGGTATCTACTCATGCTTGTAAAGAAGCCACTTGGCATAAGAGACTGTGTTCAGATATTAGAATAAAACAAGATGCAGTGATAGTTTATTGTGATAGTCAGTGTAATATGCCTACTTAAGAACCCAACATTTCATGCCAGGAGCAACCACATTGATGTACAATATCATTTTGTTAGAGATATGGTCGAGGATGGTAGGGTGAAGCTAGTTAAGGTAGAGACTTTGATAAATGTTGCAGATTCATTAACTAAGCCTATGAGCACATAAAAGTTCAAATGGTGTTCATAATCTATGGGCCTCCCCGCCCCTAGCAATTAAATCATGGTGTTGATACTCCCTTTGTTCTTGCAAGGTGTTCAACAAGTGGGAGAATGTTAGGAAAGGTGTCTCAACCTTGCAACTACAAAAGGTTACTATTCTTCTTAGTTTTGGTCTTTTCAAATACCCTTTATCTTGAAGAATGGTTTAGAACTTTCAAAGTTTTCAAAAGGGCTAAAAATGGTAGGACTCACTATTTCTAGTAACTCTACATTTGAGCTTGGATGGACCCAAAATTTTCCCAAAAGGTGTGGAACTGCCAAGTAAACATCTCGGGTGAGTTTTGAGTCAAGATCATATCTAGATTGCAAGATAGTAAAGTTTTTGTTTTTTTTTAAACTCTCAGAAAAGTTTCAAACTCTATTTTGAGGCACTTAGATGTCCCTAAATGTCCAAAACTTGTCATAACTAGCAAATTGAGTTATATATTGATAGATCTCTTTACAAGATTTTTGACGCATCAAATGGTTCCTCAATCAGACACCTAGATCAAAATTTATGGCCTCCAGAAGTTGGACCTCCTATTTTGGGAAATGTGAAAACGTGTTGGACACTTAAAAGAGTTGTAGAGGGGAGAGTTACACATGTTGGTGTGTGATTTGGTACATCACAAGGTATATTTGATTGGAGATAATTTGGCCGCCACTTTTGGGTGGTTTTTGGCTCATGGTTTTGTAATTACCGTTGATAGTTTATTGTATTGTATCTCCTATATATCAGGAGCTTGAGATGGAGGTTGTGTGTAAGAGTCTTATAGATGTTGAGTTACCTCCAGATCGCTAGTTCGTTATACTCCTATGAAAGCTTGCTCTACAAGTATATTTTAATCTTCTTGATTCCTGAATAATATATTGGGTGGATTTGGAGTGTGGGTTTTTCTCTCAAAAAGGTTTCCCCATGTAATTACTATTTTGTGGTATGATTGCTATTTGTGTTTTTTTCTATAATTATTTTAAAGATTTGAAAAGTTTTGCATATCTCTCCCCTCAAGATTATTGTAGGAATTTGTTCATCTACCTTAGCTTCCTTACACCCTAGAGTGTCCCATACTGCATTTCTGTAAGCCCTCAACCTATCATCCTTGGCTACAAAAATACCACTGACATATTGTACCACTAAATCTAAATTACCATAAATTCTTAAACATTTGACTCCATGCTTATGAGCAACATTCAAACCCAACAACAAAGCTTTATACTCACTGTGTTTTTTGTGCACTAGAAATCAAGCTTGAATGAAAGCACAAACTACTCTTTATCTAGTGAAATTAAACTATGCCCACACCCAAGCCATCCCTAGAACATGCACCATAAAATACAAAGTCCACAAAGATTTTTTACCATGTACAAGAGCAACAATATGAGGCAGATCAAAACATAACTTAGGTTCTTCTTCATCACAGAACCATATAAAATGATCAATGTCAGTATCAATGAAGTTGACCTCAACATGAGTTTTATACCAGTCTTCTATATTTTGATCATCCACCTTTTCCCTATATAGCTTCACCTCTACCCCTTGCATTGGAATAGTAGCATATGAGAGATCCATTTGTATACTACCTCGCATTAAAGCTACCCACTATCTATATAATATCATAGCCCACTTAGCATGGCATTTCACAATGATTATATCCATCAAAAAAGACTTGTCTAGATATGCAGCAGACTGAACCTTGACATATTTGACAAGGGTAATCACATTTACTTCCCTAGAATCGATAGCAAAGAATTTTCCAAAAGACTTTGATACTTTCCAACCTAATTCATTCATGATTTCAAGCATCACGACATTTCTAGATGCTCCAGAATTGAGGATACAATTGTGTAGCAGCCATCCATTGATGATAAATATGGTGTAGAAAGGATCTACACCCATCTGGCTATTTACCATGGATGAACCCAAATACACTTCAACTATCTCATCTTGAACTTTTTTGTCATCATCAATATTAGGTATAATAACATGCTACTTTTGTGTATCGATAATAGTGACAAATGACATAACCCTTTCTCTATGCTTAGGGATCCTAAGAAGTTCTCCTATTGGAGCTAATATTTTGACCTGACTCAATACTTAGGCCATGTTTATAGGGGTATAATTAGACAAGGGAGCATTACATGGCATAGTGAGATCACATGCATCTGGAATAAAAGGTATTAGCTAATTGGTAGAAATATCCATACCTTTTGTATTACTCTTTACATCTTTGCCTTTGCATTAATCCTTTGATGCTTTAGGGGCCTCCTCATTAGCAAACTCCTTTGGATTCAACATCTCTGGAGCAAGTGAAACATCCAATTGCATTGCTTGGGCAAGTGATTTTTGCACATACCTCTTCTTTGTTGTTGATGATTGTTGGACTAAAACCTTTTTCTTTTCCTGTACTTTTTTATTCAGAATGTTGTTGTCCTTTTTAACATGAGTTAGTTTCTTTTTCTTCTCACCATCCAATCCATCTTTCCTTTACTCAGCAACATGAGGGTTCTACACAGGCACTTGCCTATTCCTTAACTAGTACCCACCTCAAACTTTCATAATGGCTGAATCAGTCATGGCTTTCACATCTTTATCAGATGGCTTGGACTTCTTTTATTTCTTCCGAATGAGATCTCTTAAGTGCTCAAATTCAAGAGTAGGTAGATGATATTTTTTGGGCCCTACATTACTATCATATTTGCAAATGTAATCATCTCCCTCATAGTTGTCATGCGAGCATCATTACCACACATTTTCTTACAACTTTTTGTATCAAATTGATTGATGTTATCTTCATAGTACTTTGCAATACCATACTCATTAGGAAATTCATCTTTTGTACCTACTAAGTAGGCAACAACACAATTTGAAGGATCATGTGGAAGATAACATGCATTGCACCATAAAGGGTTCTCTTGAAAATTTACATGATCTTTTCTCAAAGGGTTGGGAGTCTCTTTCCATTTTGTTGTTTGAAACTTACATGTTTTAGGGCTTCTTGTCTTTCATTTTGTTGTGGTCTTTTAGTCCAATCAATATTATATGGTCTATTGCACAACCTTTCTCCCTCATTGAAATGTATTACTGCATCCTGAGGTGGCAACTCTTTCTCATTTCTTTCCATGTTTTAAGATAAGTCCTTCATGACTCACATGAGTTTGTCTAACTTGTCTTTAGTTGTCAAAGGCTTTTTAAAGGCTGCCCTATCTACTTGGGAAAGTTTTACATTTGATCTCTTAATTTTCTTTCCTAAAGCTCTCATGTTGTTCTCAACGTTAATGGTTGTGGCATAGGCTTCTCTTAATGTTTGTGGACTCTTGTCCCTCAAACAATAACCAATTTTGAAGTTGAATGCACCAAAATAGAACACTAAACACATTAACTCATTAGGCCTTAGATGTGGAAGTACCTTTATCATGGTCATGATGAGGCAGTTGTTGAAATCAACCACTATTTCATTGACTGCCTTCTTGATAGTTGTCAGTTCATGGATAAAAACTTGGGGTCAATCCTATCTCGATACTGTAATTGGCATACTCTCATGAACTCATCTAATGAATCAATACTATTATCTTGGAGTCCCTTATACCACTCCTTAGAACTTTCCTCCAATGAATTACAAACAATTTCATCATGACATCTTCATCTTCAATTTCATATTCATCAGTGGCATTAATGAAATGTCTAAGATGCTCTTCACCTGTGACAAGATTGTTGCCTTAGAACCTAGGAATCTTTACTCTAATCTCATTTGGAATTGGATTAGGAAAGTCAGGGATGCCAAAGAAATCAAATTTCTTATACCTTTCAGCTCCCAGTGACTGCCTTAGTAGAGGAAATCTTTGTGCTTGTCTTCATCGTGCATGCCTAGAGTTCTGAATGTTACCATAATACTTATTCACTTGATTTTGTGGTGGCTAGTTGTGAACATTGTGAACATGAGCATAATTCATACCTTTCTATCCCATTTCTTGGTATTGTTGTTGATTTTTATACTATTGTCGATTCTTACTCTGCTACTGATTGTACTATTGATGAATACCTTGTTGTTGTGCATCAAGTAAAGCCTATACCTCTCTTTGCCTTTGTCTGATATAACCAAACAAGTCCAGTTCATCATCAAGATTTATTTCCATTTCATCAACAATATGAAATCTAGGTTATTCATCATTATCAAGAACATGGTCTTGCCAATTTCTAATTGATCTAGTAGGTGACGTAGGATGCTAGACAACTCAATTTGTTTCTTCATTTTCATTTGGCATTCCAAATGTTCTCATGTTTTCATCTCTATAGATCAACTTCACCTTCCAATAGCAATCTCATCCCTTTTGACATCATAGTCACTCCTTTCCAATCTTCTATTAGTTCTCAATGCATTATCAGTTGAGTCCTCTGATGTATATTGGAATCAATCTATTTCATCCAAAGTTGCATCATTTTGGCTAGAAGTACTTACGTGATCTTGGACATTCAACTGTGGTAGCACTGCAGGGTTTCTTTCTCTCCATCTACTTCTTTGATCACTTGTGTTACTTGAAAAACTATCATGCCTAGGTTGTTCTTAGTTTCTTCTTCTATTCGTAGTAAATTCCTCTCTTTTGAGTTTCAAACTAATTTTCTAGGTTGTTTTTAAAACAAAGTTGCAAATTCTCTTTTTGGAAGATATATCAATGAACTTGACAGGGTACAAACTTCCAATAATTAACCAGAATCAATTCAATCCTTGGCGACAACATCATCTTGTTGGGACCAAAAATTGTAGGTCCCAAATCCTAGAGTATGTTCCTATTTTCTAGGCTAGTTGATGTCATCAAGAAAAAAGGAATAGGGACTCATCCATAGTTTTGGGATGGTTAAAGGCCAACTATAAGAGTGGGTAATCTCTTCTACTCTTCAAGCTCAGTTAGGCTTAGGTGGGTAATATTGGAGGTATCCTTTAATAAGGATTGAAAACTAGATGATAAATGCCTTCAAATTTATAATTTTGCAACAATACCAAATTTGTTTTTTAATCCCAAATTTTGTCACTAAATTAAAATACACTTGTTGCATAAAATGACCTCCATTTAAGGATGACAACAACCTTGCACTGCTACAAGTTTCTTGTATGCACTTGTGATCTATTTTAAACATCTCTTGAAGACTTTACAATGTATATCCCTAGTTGTATTGCAAATCACAAAAGGTACATAGATCTGACTACTTCTATCTCATACAAGATTGATTTCATTTGATTTATAAAGAGCTTGGTTGATGAAGAACACCTCCTAGACTGGTGTCTTCATTAGGTTACAGAGTTTTCATATTACCGAAGGGGAGAACAATAAAGAAATAGTATGTAGTTGCCCAACTGGAAACACCCAGATGCATGAAACTTGAAAACATAAACATACTTATTAATCCCTTCCCACACAATATTCATTCATTTTCAATCTCAAAATTACCATTGCAACATGTAATATGTTAATGGCCTATGGGATAGGCAACCATTCTTCAATATTTCCATGCCATGATATTGCCCAAAGACTCAATTTTGATATTTACATTTCCTTCATGACATAGCCATGAAATTCCAACACACAATCATATATGTAGGAAATTATCACCTTTTAAATATAAAATTCTCCCCACATAGATACCTTCCAACATTTATTTCTAGTAAAAAGACTCACCCTCCATAATGGCCAATATAGAAAGTTCACCTACTAAAAAATCATTAGTGTAGTATGTAGTGGTGAAATCCATTAGGTTGAGTGTCTTCTACATCTCAATCACCAATAGGTGCATTGAAGGTGCCAAATTCATAGGGCTATCATTCTTTCTCCCACCAATTCTAGAATTAAAATTCAAACATTTGGGGGGAAATATTGACTATGGGTAGGGAAATTTTGGTTATTATATAGGCTTGTGTAGCTCTTTATAGTTTAGAATTTATTTGAGATAGCTAAGATTATAAGCCTAATGTATGAACTTTGTCTCACTTCTTGTGTAACTATAGAGGGGAATCCTTATAGGTGTGTCTAGAATTAGTCATATAACATTGTATGCAATTGTTTGTTATTCTTAAAAGCATTAATATAAGAAACTTACTCTAAAAGTTATAATTCCTATCAATGTTTATGGGTTGTCTAATGAATGTGTGTTATGTTTTTTAATATTGTATGTTGATTATTACATCATGTATTATAAAGCATTACTCTGACTACAAGAGGTTATCTATTTGATGTGATTCTATTTGGTTTTGCACTTTTTCCCTTTTCACTCCACCTACACATTAGGCTTAGGTAGAATAGATAAGGAGCCAGCCTTATAATCCTAGAGATTGACTCACAAAATTATCCCATGTCTGAGTTTTTCCATGTTGTTGGTCCTACGTGGCACATTTATCTTGAGTAAGACATTTAGAATGATCAATAGGAACATAGATTTCTATCTTGGTGTTGTTTCTCATCCATGTAATTAGGTTTCTACAAACTAGAAGCAAGGTTAGTACAAAATTAAATATCAAAGTTTCAACTACTCCTTTGGTTGTACAAATGTAGTAGCCTTTTATTTGATAAGCTACCCTATGTTTTCACTATAGAAACTTGAACTCCATAAATTAGCATTTTTTTATTTCTTTCCATCATAATGAATGTCATTGGTCAAGTGGTAGTAAAATTAAACAAGTTGACCTCATCTTTTTCAATTTGGAGTGCCCCATTTTCATGTAGGGAAAGCAAAGGCTAAGGGTCCCTCTTCTAACCCCACAAATCATCAACAATCTACTAGGTGAAAAAATAGAAGATGAATTAGATTATAATCCCCATTACCTACTAGAAGAGGTGGAAAAGGATAAATACCTTCATATTCCAAAAGGGATGCCCCTAAAAGTGGCTATGGTAGAGGCTAAGGAGAAGCAAAGGATTTAAATGAATCGTCCTTATAAACTTTGTTTAAATCATGATAGGAGGAGCCCACTATTAGCCTAATGGAAGTAGAGGTCAAAGAGGAAATTTAAAGGCCCCTTCGAAATCAGAAGAGCCATAATGGTTACCAATGGAATCGATCATAAATCCTCCACGTGTAGTAGAATAAGGAGAGCACAAAGATGGGATTTATGAATGGTCAACAAAACTAATTGTAAATCCTGTGTATACATAATAGCTAGACCTGACAAATGATATTAACAATTATCATATAATGTTGTAAAATGTGTACACCACTATTTTACACCTTGTTTAGCTCCTAGGTGGGCCTCAAATGTTTACCCTTGTTTATTAGGACCTATTTTAGTACCCTTTTGAGCATTAAGCGTGAAATACTTGATCCTAATCCACGAAACCCCAAAATTAACTATAAGGTGGGACTAAGAAAGCTTTAAGTGCCCTTTTTTAGGAGGTGCCTAGTTGAAGGACTAGGGAGCCCAAGCACCCTAGGCCCTCCTTTAGCCCTCCCTAAAATTTGTGCCTTGTTGGCTTAGGCCCTTGAAAATATTCCTAAGGTCAACCTTGTGTGGTTTAATTCTGTAAAATTCGATGGGAATGCATATAAAAGTAAGTTAAATCATTCATTTGTGCTAACCTCTTGGAATATTCTTATGTTTCTAATGTTCTCTATTCTACTATCAAGCTCTTGCTTGTGGATTATTACTATGGCATCAACATATTGCAGGCCTTGTAAAGATCTTTAGAGGAAACATTAACTTCTTGAGTCGAGTTGTGATGCCATCTACAATCTTACAAGGGACTCCATGATCATGGTGACTTCATTCCTTTGTGCTTCGCTTTAGTATTCCATTCTAATTTAGATTTATATCTACCCTCCTAGGGTAGACACTCTTTATCAATCATCTTTCTGCTATTGTAGAGGTGGGAACTGTTAGATTTAGGGTCGACAACTGAGAGGGGGGGTGAATTAGTTGTCCAAAACTTTTCTTCCAATTAAACACTTAAATCCACTTTGTAATTCAACAATATAATGATAAATCAATCATGAAAACATAATGCATTAAATCAAGAGCAAAAACACATTAACACATAGAACACCAAGATTTTGATGTGGAAAACCCGGTTAAGGGAAAAACCACAGGGTGATTAACCCAAGATTGTATTCTTTGTTAGAAGAATAGAAAGAACAAAATGGTACATGCCAATTAGGGCTCACTGCCCAAGCACACTGCTCATAAGAGGCTCACTGCCTACAAGAGACACACTGTCTACAAGTAATAAGTATCACATACATGAACTGGAGAATAGCATCTTCACCGTGCTTGAATCAATTCTATTTAAGTCCAACACTTCTACTCTACCTTTCACTCTCTTCGTCACTACCACACTCACATCTCCACAAGACACACTTTGAAATGACTTTACAATCCCTTATTTATACAAGACATTGACTTAGGAATAATCATTTAAGTCAGCCAACATCTATAGGAACATCCGCAGGATGTGTAACTCATCCGGTCGGCCAGTCTCAGGAAGAACACCATCATCCAAAAGTTATTCTTCAAGTGCAAGCTCCAATTCCAATACGGACCACCAACATGAATTGGACATGATCCAAAGATCTCCACAAGATTTTCTGAATCACCAAGAACATCCACACTTCATCTGCTTAAAAAAATCCTTCTCTCCTTCATCCAGAACCTCAAGAACACAGTCTGTCATCACTGTGACAAAGGAATAGATGCTTGTGGACCTTCAAACCTTGAACCAATCAAGTTGACACTTCACAAAGACTTCCTCAACACTCTCTCAAATCTGCAGAACATGATAATGCATTTCTGGATCTCACTGGACCTATCTGTGTCACTCTGTCACCTCTGAACACCTGTCAGAACTAGTTTTACTTGAGTGTTCACAACTTCTTCAGATCTTCATGTGGACCTCTAAAATCTTTACTAGATCACCTTAAGACACATATCTAAAAACCCTTTAAACTGTATCCTCTAATCCTCATCTTATCTTGAACTTTTACCTTACCGTCTTCACTGTTCCTGATTAGGACTAATTTTCTCAATATCCTCAGTACACAGCTCATCCAATCTTTATCATTAATGCAACATGAGTATGTTGACATGAATGACAACACTGGTTAGCCCCATACTTCCAACAATCTCCCCCTTTGTCATTGATGGCAACATATGATGTGAAAAATTGTTATGACCATCAAGATAAGAACTTCTCCTTACTGTCACAACTCCTCCTATTAGCAACAACCATTCACATGTCTTCTCTTCCTTTCCTGCTTCCCCTTTGATCAGCAACCACTTGTTTTTCACATGTCTTTCATCCCCCTTTGACATCAATGGCAAAGGGCTCATACTTGCAACTCCAACACTTCAAAATCATACCAGCTGCTCCCCCTAAGTAGTAGCTCTCCATCATCAATCTGGATCACAAGATATGACTATGATATCCACCAAACTGATGCACATTAGTGCATCTTAGTTCATCACCGAAGGGGCAATAACCCCTAACTTCTCCCTGAGATACTCAAAAGAGTCCTTAGGTAGAGGTTTAGTAAAGATGTTTGCAATTTGATCCTTAGATGGCACAAACTCCAATCTGACTTCATTCTTGTTCACTTGTTCTCTCAAAAAGTGAAACTTGATGGATATATGTTTAGTCTTTGAATGCAACACTGGATTATTAGATATATTTATTGAACTTGAACTATCATAGAAGATTGTGATAGGCTCCTCATACTCCACTCTTATGTCTCTTAGCATTTGCTTCATCGACAAAACTTGAGTGCAACTACATACTGCTACAATATATTCAGCTTCTACAGTGGAGAGAGATATTGCCTCTTGTTTCTTGCTCAATCAAGAAACCAATCTCTTCCCCAAAAAGAATGCTCCACCACTAGTACTCTTCCAGTCATCCACATCTCCTGCCCAATCTTCATCTATATATGCGTGAAGAAAGAAATCATGATCTCTGGGATACCACAATCCATACTCAACTGTCCCTTTTAGATATCTAAAAATCCTCTTGATTGCCATGACATGAGATTCTCTAGGATCAGCTTGAAATCTAGCAACAAGACCCACAACATTCAAAATGTCAGGTCTAGTTTGAGTGAGATACAACAATCCTCCAATCATTGACCTATACATTTTCTAATCAGCCTTAGGAGAGTCATCATCTTTGCCCAATTTACATCTAGTTTCCATGGGAGTGGTCATTGGTTTTGAGTCTTCCATCCCAAATTTCTTCAACAATTCTTTCACATATTTGGTCTGAGAAATGAAGATTCCTTTCTGTGTTTGAGTGATTTGTAGACCCAAGAAGAAATTCATTTACCCAAGCATGGACATCTCAAATTCACTTTTCATTTGATTTGCAAAATTTTTACACATACTATCTCTTCCTCCAAAAATGATATCATCAACAAACACTTCAACAATCAAGATGTTTTCATGATCAATTTTGAAATACAAATTACTATCAGCAGTACCTTTGTTGAAACCAATCTTCAAAAGATGTTTATCCAATCTTTCATACTAGGCTCTTGGGGCTTGCTTTAGTCCATACAGAGCTTTCTTCAACTTGTAGACCATATCACCATGATCAGACAATTGAAATCCATCTAGTTTCTCAATGTAGACTTCTTCTTCCAAGTCACCATTCAAGAAGGCAGACTTGACATCCATCTGATATACTTTGAAGTCCTTGAAGGCAACAAAAGCAAGAGATAATATGACTACTTCAATTCTTGCCACTAGAGCAAAAGTTTCTTCAAAATCAACTCCTTCTATTTGAGAGTAACCCTTGCAGACCGATCTGGCTTTATTTCTAATTACTTCACCGACTTCATTTAGTTTGTTCTGGAAGACCCATTTTGTTCCAATCACATTCTTGTTTCTAGGTCTGGGAACAAGATCCCAAGTGTGATTTTTCTCAATTTGCATTAGCTCTTCCTCCATTGCTTTAGTCCATTTTTCATCATTGCAAGCTTCATTTACTGTCTTAGGTTCAATCTTTGAAATCAGACAATACTCATCTGAATCTTGAGCAATTCTCCTTCTTGTTTGTACACCTTTGCTTTTATCACCTATGATCTGATCTTCAGAGTGGTTCAATTTTACATACCTGGGAACTTTGGGAGTTTCTTGCACTTCTAATTCTTGAGCAACCTCATTGGAACTCATCTCTTCTTCCTAATTTACCAGATCAGTTTGAATCTGAATTACAAAAGGGGATTGGGTTCCTTGAATTAGAACACCATTTTGATCATCTTCATCAAATTCATAAAACCTTGAGGGTTTTTAAATTCCTTTATCAACCTTCACATTTGTACTTTCTATAATCTTTTTTAGTCTCTTGTTATAACACTGGTATGCTTTGCTTTGAGTAGAGTAACCCAAGAATATTCCTTCATCACTTCTAGCATCAAACTTGCCTAGATCTTCATCTCTTTTGATGTAACACTTGCTACCAAAGACTCTGAAATACCTTACAGTAGGAGTGATGCCAAACCAAAGTTCATAAGGAGTCTTACCGGTATTGCTTCTGATTTGAACTCAATTAAGAGTATAGACTGCAATGCTGACAACTTCTCTCCAATAGATCTGAGGAATGTTTGCTTCCATCATCATTGCCCTAGATGCTTCCTAGATGGTCCGGTTCTTTCTCTCCACTACTCCATTCTACTTTGGAGTCCTAGGAGCAGACAACTATCTCTTTATTCCATGTTTCTCACAGAATTCTATGAACTCACCGGATGTGAATTCTCCACCTCTATCAGACCTCAGACACTTTAATTTTAATTCAGTTTCATTCTCTACCATAGCCTTGAATATTTTGAATTTCTCAAGAGCTTCTAATTTCTCTTTCATAAAAGTTATCCATATCATCCGGGAGTAGTCATCAATTAGTAACATGAAGTATCTATCACCTTGAACACTCCTAATTCTTGCTGGACCACATAGATCAGTATGAACTAAGTCTAATAATCTGGTAGAAGATTGTTCCTTGCTTTTAAATGAGACTTTTCTTTGTTTTCCCAACTGACATTCTTTGCATAAACTATTTGTAGGTTTTACCAGTTTTGGAAGATCTCTTACTGCATGAGTATTACTTATCTTGATGATATTATCAAAATTCACATGACACATTCTCCTATGCCATAACCAACTCTAATCAATTTGCACAAACAGACAACTTTTATCAGCACCAACTAAATGGAAGATATTACCTTTTATTTGAGTACCAAATGCAATCTCTATTCTAGAACTTTCAAAGATCTTGCATTTTCCATTCTTGAATCAGAGATCATAGCCTTTGTTAACCAACTACCCAACACTGAGAAGATTGTGTTTCATTCCTTCAACATAGAGTACATTACTGGTTTTGTTCCTTCCATCAAAAGAAATAGTTCCTCTACCTCTGATTCTACCAACAGAATTATCACCAAATTTTACCACTCCTCCTTCATACCTTTCCAAATCTATGAACTTCTTTTTGTCACCTGTCATATGGTGAGAGCATCCAATGTCAATGACCCAATCATCCTTTTCTTCAACTTGGGTAGCTAGAGCTCTTTCTACAACTTTATGATTAATAGATTTAGAGGGCATTGGATCTTCTTCCTTGATGGCAATAAACACCCAATCACTTCCAGATTGGTTTCCTATCTCTGATTCATCATTTGTTACTCCTTCATTATCATCCTCTTCATGCACATAGTAGCAGTTCTTTTGGAACCTTGATCTATTAGGATTTGGCGTTGAAAATCTTTCTAGACATCTTGAGGCAAAATGACCAATCTTATTACAGTTAAAACACTTAAAAGGCAATTTTCCTTCATACTTACCAGATCCTCTTGGCAGTCTTTTTGCAATAAGGGCTTCAAGTTGAGCAGTTTCTACTTCTTCTTCTTCCAAGTCTTTTCTTGCTTTTTCATACCATGATAGTTTCCTTGAAGAGTTCTCTCCCAGATCAAACCTTTCTTTACCTTTTACAGAGGCACTAGCTTTGAATGCAGATTTAGTCTTGGGAGGGTCATCTCCAAACTCGGTCATTTCAAACGCAGCCAATTTACCAGCCAATTGATCTCTTGTGATAGTTGTATGGGCTCTAAATTCTTCAATGGCAGCAACTTTGATTTTATAAGAGGCAGGAAGGGATCTGAGAATTTTATCAACAATCTCATCTTCATCCAAGACTCCACTAGAGCATCTAATTCCACAAACAAGCTCATTTACTCTTGGCATAAAAGTAGTGATATTTTCATCTTCTCTTATCTTTAGGTTTTCAAATTTCCCTTTCAGACTTTGTAGCCTTGCACATTTGACATACTTGTCTCCTTTATGTAGAAGTTCCAGTTTTTCCCAAATCTCAAAAGTAGTTGGTAGGTCAACAACATTTGAAAGCTCTGAATCAGATAATGCACTTAGAAGAGCTTCTATAGTTCGTAGATTGTTTTCAGCATTTGTGATTTCATTTGGGGCTTTTGGGCCACCCTGTGGAGGAGTATACTTTGTTGAAGCCATGGTCCAATACTGCATTCCCATACATTACAAGTGACATTTCATGCGACTTTTACAAAGATTAAAATTGGTTCCATCAAACTTCGGACTATCCTTCTTGTAGGATGGCATCTTGTATCTCCTCAAGCAGTTAAGCTCTTTTAGAGGAACTTGGCTCTGATACCAATTGTTAGATTTAGGGCAGACAACTGAGAGGAGGGGGTGAATCAGTTGTCCAAAACTTTTCTTCCAATTAAACACTTAAATCCACTTTGTAATTTAGCAGCATAATGATAAATCAATCATGAAAACATAATGCATTAAATCAAGAGCAAAAACACATTAACACATAGGACACCAAGATTTTGATGTGGAAAACCTAGTTAAGGGAAAAACCATGGGGTGATTAACCCAATATTGTATTCTCTATTAGAAGAATACAAAGAACAAAATGGCACATGCCAATTAGGGCTCACTACCTGAGCACACTGCTCACAAGAGGCTCACTGCCTGAGCACACTACTCAAAAGAGGCTCACTGCCTATAAGAGACACACTGTCTACAAGTAATAAGTATCACATACATGAACTGGAGAATAGCATCTTCACCATGCTTGAAACAATTCCATTTAAGTCCAACACTTTTGCTTTGCCTTTTGCTCTCCTCCTCACTACCACACTCACATCTCCACAAGACACACTATGAAATGACTTTACAATCCCTTATTTATACAAGACATCGACTTAGGAATAATCATCTAAGTCAAAAAACATCTATAAGAACATCCACAGGATGTGTAACTCATCTAGTCGGTCAGTCGTAGGAAGAACACCATCATCCAGAAGTTATTCTTCAAGTGTGAGCTCCAAATCCAATGTGGACCACCAACATGAACTGGACATGATCCAAAGACCTCCACAAGATTTCTTGAATCACCAAGAACATCCACACTTCATCTGCTTACTGAAATTGGGGAAAGAAAACAAAGAATTGGTTTCAAGAATACAATAGAAATTGGAGGAGGCTTCATATCAAATTTGTTGTTCTGGCTATGTTTCTGTATAATTCTTGTTTGAATGTTATTTGTGCTTGGTTAAGTTATTTATTTCCCTTATGCCTTGAATCAGTTAGTTGGGGTTGTTCTGTCTGCCTGTCATCTTCTTCTACCTCTGTTTCTGTAGCTTGTAATTTCTATCTGCTTATATCACAAACAACCTGTATTTTGTGTGTGTAATCAGTTTTTCCTATAGCAGGAGTTATATCTCCTTGTAACTTGAGTCGTCTGGTGTCCAGTGTGTTTGAATGTGGATACCCTTGGCTACACCCTCACCTTGGGAATCACACCTTGTGGTTGCTATGTTTTACCTCTGTCGATTTCTCCAAGATTCACTTTTGTTCCTTCTAGTTTGTTTTGTGTCTAAATCTCCCTCAAATTTTGGAACCAAACCATTGCATCATTCTTGGGATCTCAACCAAAGGAGTTATGGCCCATTTCTTTTAAATCAATTACCAAATTTAAACCTATTAATCTGTGACTGTTCTCTATAACTCAGTTCAGCCTCATGCTGCTTAAACCGTCATAATGGTGGCTTGCAACAAAGTCCTCTTACAATGAGTTTGAAATCGATTTAATCAAATGCAATTTCTACCTCAGTCAATGTATTTGAGATTACCATTTGTGTTACCCTACTGGCATAAGTGGGTCAATTTTCCCTTGTAATCCTCCTCTATCTCTCTGTTGAAGTTCTTCATGCTAGATTCCTCCCTACCATACAGGCTGAGTGTAGTTGAAGTATTTGGAGTTCTTTGTTATCTTTTAAGACACTTCTGTCAGTCGTTGTTACCTCGAGCCTTGTAATGCTGTCTTATCATTGTTATCTCTCTACCTATTTGGACTCCAACGACAGATCGAGGTTGAGATGTTGTGGTTCTTGTATTGAGCCAGTCAGATTGTGTTCTACCCTCTCTCATGTCATTAGAGATGAGCAAAAGAATGGTGAGTTGTGTTGGTTTTTTTTCCTGGGAGTTATTTTACCTTTATCTCTTTCTCTGGCTATTCACTCCCATCGATGGAGCTTCCTCTGTGCTTTTTCCCATGTTGTTGGCAGAGAATTGTATGCCTTCCATCTTTAATCAATCCATTCTTTTTTTTTTGTCTAAACCTTGTGAATTCATTTATGCGCCCAAGCCATATGTAAATTCTAGAGTGATTAGATTAGTAGGTCAAGTCATTTTGGTAGTTGATCCTTTTTTATCCTCAAGTTTCTATTTCCATATTGAATCTCTGACAGCGTTTTGAGTTTTAGTCATGGAGTTGGTTAGTATTTCCAATTATGTGGATGCCAATAATAACAATCCCATGTGTGTGATAGACCAACTAGCTAGTCAGTTATAAGGGCATGCATTGTAGTTTTAAGATTAGTGGCTTGTTTTTATAGCATGTTTTTTTGATATCGCCATCCATTTAGTGTGGTCATTTTGTTTAAGGCATAGTAGTTTGTTTCGTAGTCACCTTAGTAGGCTTAGCAGCTCGGAAGGTGGGATGGGTATCTCATTAGTAGTTGTTATATTAGTGTATTGTTGTTGTCATAGAAGTTTAGAGTTAGTTGAAACTAATAGAGAAATGCATGTTATTTGTAGTTGTTTGAAGATAACAGTAGTGATGGACAAAATTCATATAGTTTTGTAATGTTTGATTTGAAATTTTTATATTAGATGAAAATTGATGCTTGGGTAAAGAAATAGGTAGGTAATTTTAGATGACCTCATCAAGAATTGTGGTTAGTATCATGTTGAGAGTATTTTATGCAAATAGGAAAATGTATTTACTTGTAGTTGTGGTATTAGAAATTAGTAAATGGTAAGATGTTAGGAAAATATATATATGCTTATAAGTGTTTTCTTTAGAAATTGTAGTTTGGTAAGATGCTAGAGGGTAATCCATGTTTAGAGGAAATTGTATATATGTTTATAGTGTTTTGAATTGAAATTTTAGGTGGTAAATGATAGATGGTGATCCATGTGAATAGGAAATTATGTTTTGATTTGAAATTTTAATATTATAGATAGTTAATTTTACTTAAGGGAAAGGAAATAAATTTGTATTTGTAGTTGTTTCAAAAGGAAATCGTAGTGAGTAAGAAGCTTATGCTTATAGGAAACAATTTATATTATTATAGTTGATTTCTTTATTAGAAATTGAGATAGTAAAATGATCACTGGGAAGTTCATATACTTAATTGTAGTCGTTCTTAGTAGGAAGTGTAATTAGATGGTTGACGAAAAAGTTTTATAGCAAGAATATTTTTATAATTGTGGTTGTTCATATTAGGATATGAAATTAGTAGATTTTAGTGGGAAATTTATGTTTATAATTATATTATGGGTTGTTTTTATTAAAAGAATTTATATATATTTATAGTTGTTAGAGAATGGTAGTCATTAAAATGTTAGCTAGAAAAAAATTATATTTGGAGTTGTATAGAATTGTTGCTTTTGTAAGCTTAAATTTCTTCGAAGGAAGTTATAACCTCATTTGTATTTCCATGTTTTAAGTTATGAATTATTGAATCTCATTTGCTCAATTTTCCTCTTGGTCATATCTATATGCTTGTATTGGAGCATTGTGTTTACTTTGGGGTGGAGTTTATGTCTATGTTTTGGTTAATTGTGATGTCGGAACCTTGAGGGATGTCATGTGTACTTGGTGTTAAGACATGAAAGCATTGTCCTTGTAATGGTTAAAAAATTATGGCATGTCAATGTAATGGATTAACTAAATTTTTGAGTCTTGTAAGGAATGGGAGATAGTCTCTTGGATATGGAACTTGGTATCTGTTTATGTACCATAATGGGTTGTGAGAAGTTAGATGCCTTATATCCTTTGCTATGCATGTCATTTGTTTCAGATGTTGTATAAGGTTAGCTAGTGCAGAAAGGAGAGTGGCTTCCATGGTGGGGCCGCCTGAAGTGGCTGCCTGGATAACCCCATGGAAGTGGTAATCAAGTGATAACTTTAAAATATATCTAGGTGGGTCGGGTAGACTTTCACATAACAAGATAAGTATGTTGCCTCACCCATGCCTTGAGTGCTCTCAAAGGCTAAGGATGGGATGAGAAGGCCTGGTCGGCAAGGTTGACCTCCTTGTCCACATGAAAGGATGTGTCAGCTCCACATGTGTCACCCTATTGGGCCGGTGCCAAAGGGTCACCAGGATAACCATAGATGGGGGCTAGCTTCTAGTGAGAGATAGCCTAGATAACCCATGATTAGGACCATGCGATGACACTCTCCTTGCTGTAGCTTAGCTACTTCCCTCTTATGTTTTCATTGTTGCCTCTGGAGTGATGTCTTGTCTTGTGCAGTTTTGTTGTTATGGTCGATTGTGTCAAGTCTGTTGTCATTTTGTTATTTTGGATGTTGTTACTTTGGATTAGTGGAATCCTCGTTGTTATCTCCTAGCTCGGAGGGGTGGACCTTAGGGATCCACATGGTTGGGTGGTAGAGCTATCCATTGGCCTTCTTGGAGATTTAGTTTGAGTCCTGTATAGAGGTGTTCTAGTTCTAGATTGCTTCCCACCTTCAGAGTTGTTGTTTACTTCCATGTGTATTCAGTTGAAAACTGACATGATCGGTCTTGTAATCTTGTATTATGACTTTGTATAGTTAGCTCTTGTAAATGTAAAAATTGTTCTTATCTATAGTACAATGTATATCACTTATGTGGTTTTAACTTTATATTCACTGATGTAGTTATGTTTCCCTAGAGGAGTTAGAAGTGCACTTTTCTTCATGTTGTGTATTATGATATCTTTGGTTACTGTTATTGCATTTACTTGCTCCAAAAAAAAAAAAATTATTTCTGTAAGTTTTGCACTTCTTGGTCTATCACTCTGGGGTTGCATGATGGGGCATTACATGTACAGGTCTGATGGATAGGTTTTAGGAGGTGACATCCAGGAATATTGAAGAACTTGTTATAGACCTGACGAAGTTTGTAGTTTTCAGAAGCCCTAATTTAGGAACAAGGAACCCATGCATCCCTATCCTAGGTGTCCTAACCTTTGGGATAAATCTAAGAACTATCTTCTGGTCTCTGTTGTCCATTTTCTTGTTGGGTTTCAGGTATTGACAGTTTGTTTCGCTCCGATCTTTGTTAACTAGGGTTACTTATCTTAATCATAGCCTAATTGATTGAATTTGGTTAATTCCTTCTATATACAACAAAAGGGAAGAATCCTTGTAGTTTGGCTCTCCTCCTTGGGTAGAATCCAAGATTGATTTGTGCCCCAATGTTTTGTAGAAGAGGGTTTGACCTAGTTTGATCCATTGAGCTAGTATCTCTTTTCTACATTACATTTTGGTGAACCCATTGTTACTAACATTTTGGCATCCTTCTTGCATCAGATCTAAGCTATTTTCTTCCCTATATCTAATTAGATTAAATTAATTCATCATTTGGCATGGTTATATAGTGATGCAAGCACATCTTGTCTCTCACAATTTTGGTTTGTTTGGTGAATAAAGAAGGTTTCTCTCTCTCTGTAATTTTTGGTGTGTTTGAAGCTCCTGTCGCCTAACCCTTGGACTTCCTATTGCTCATATGACACTAACTTGTTTGGATGTTATGTTTTATTTCTGTCAACCTTTACTGAGGCATTAAATTTCTATTATTATCTAGAGGTCATGGCTATTTGTTATCTCTAGATTTAAAAGACAAAAAGCTTCCTATCATGCATATTAAGGATGGTCCCAGCTGGCAGATTTGATTTTTATTTCCTTCCTCTTGATGGCTTGACCAAAGTTAGAAACAACAGATTTATTCCTTGGCAATGCATTCATGTATCTCTTTATTGCTCTGACTTGGCCATTTTCTGGCATCTTTTGTTTCTGCTTCATCATGGGTGTTTTGTTCACTAGTTTTATCTTTCTTTTGTATGGTCGTTGTGGGTCATCTCTTGTGGCGGTGACCATTATGTTTTTATGTTTCTACAGGCCACATTATGGAGGTCATGGTATTCATAGGTCTTTTCATGGCGGCCACAGTATGCATTGATTTTTTTGGGTGGATGACTCCTTGGATGGGAGTAGTGGTTGACGACTGAATAAAGGAAGGTAGAACGATAGCATGAAGACTATTTTTTTGATAAAGTTTGACAGTCTATGATAGAGAGGGGGTCAGAAGAATAGAAAGAGGCATATAGCCTATCGAGTAGCAGAAGGAGAGACCAATTGTCATAGAAGGCCATCTATCAATTATAAGACATCGAGGGTCATATAAGAGGAGGAGACTGATAGTGTTAAGGAGTAGTTTTTGTTTTTTTTTCTGAATCTTTGTATGAGAGAGAGGCCGGCTATATAGCTGAATGGGAATTTTGTAATAAACGGCCATATGAAATAACAAAGAAAATCTCTTTTTAACATTACTTCCTATCACTCTTGGTTAGAATCTCTTGTCATTTTTCCTCTATTGATCTTTGTGTTTGATTTCTAAATTAGAATTGTGAAGTGACTGGCAAGCCTTCCCATCAGTTTGGTATTAGAGCCAAGTTGAGATTGGGTATTAGAAGTGGTCAATATGCCTCCTAGAATGATGGGCAGAGCCTGAGGCAAATGCTGAACAGACCATGGTGACCCTAACTTGATGCAGAATCTGATTGCAAGGTTGGATGCTCTTGAGAGGGCACAAAGAAGAAGAAACTTGGACATTGAAGATGTCAGTGATGAGGAAGAACCCCAGAGAGAAGAAAATGTGGAAGGACAGGTAGACCCAGTAGATGAATTTGGTGAAAGACTGATAAGGTCAGTCATGAGTTTGGGTTCCAAACCCAAGATTGATGTACCAACATATGCTGGAAGCCTAAATGGTGAAGACTTGATCAATTAGATCAATGACTTAGATAAATATTTTGAATATGAGAGTGTAGCAGAGGAGAAAAGAGTAAAGTTTGCATGCACACGATTGAAAGGTCATGCTACCATGTGGTGGGACTTTGTCCAAACTGAAAGGAGAAAGAGAAATAAGGAAAAGATTAACTCATGGGATAAAATGGTGGCTAAGTTAAAGGATAAGTTTTTTCCTAGTGACTATTAGGCTAATCTCTTTAAGAGATTACAAAATTTGAAGCAAAAAGAAATGTCTGTGAAAGATTACATAGAAGAATTTTACAAGCTTATAATCAGGTCTAGGCATGCTAAAGAAGATGTGGAGATGATAGCACATTATGTGAATGGTCTAAGATATAGTCTACAAGATGAGATGAGTCTTTTATCTCCTAGAAGCCTAGAAGAGGCTTACCAACTTGCCTTAAAGGCAAAAGATAAGCTACAAAGGAAGCAAAGTCAGAAAGAGAAGAAGAGAGGAAGAGGTTTTAGAGGAAGGGGACAACAATCTAGTAGAGGACAACAACATCATCAAAGTGAAGAAGCTAGAAGTTCTAGTGGGACATCCCACAATGATAGAGGTGGTTTTCAAAATAGAGGAGGATGATCTTATGGAAGAGGTGGTTCACAAGGTAGAGGAAAAGGATTTACTAGAAAATGTTACAAGTGAAATTAATTTGGACACAAGAGTTGGGACTATACTGAATCATCACAAGGAAGACACTCCAAATTTGAAAGGAGCAATCAAGTTGTTTAGGCCAATCAAGAAAGTGTAGGTTCTCCAGTACATCACAAGGATGGAGTAGAATCAGGGGAATCCTTGATGCTTAAGAGAGCATTGTTAAAGCCATAGAAGGAAAGTCAAGAACTAATTCAAAGGAGAGCATTGTTCAGAACAAAGTGTAAGTCACATGGTAAATGTTGTAAGCTCATTATAGATAGTGGTAGTACTAAGAATATTGTTACCATTGAAATGGTAGAGAAGCTGAATCTTAAAAGGATTAAACACCTAACTCAATATAAGGTAACTTGGTTACAAAAAGGCCATCAAATATTGGTTAGTGAGCAAGCCTATGTGGATTTTCAGATTGGTAGTTATAAAGATTATGTTTTGTGTGATATAATGCCCATGGATGTGTGCCATGTTTTGCTTGGAAGATTGTGGCAATTTGATAGAAATTTAGTCCATGATGGAAAGGAGAATACATATACCATTATGAAGGATGGAGTGAAGCATACCTTGCTACCCATAAAGGAGAAAGAAGATAGCAGCAGTAGTAATTAGGTAATGATGGTAAGTGGTAAAGAATTTTTGAAAGATTTGAAGAATGAAGAAATTGGTTTTGCTTTGGTTTCTAAACCACAATGTGTAATGACTTCTACAAAGTTGGATGATTTACCTATTGAGATATAACATATGTTGAATGAGAATATGGATATTGTTGCAAATGATTTGCCTAATGAATTACCTCCTATTAGAAGCATAAGTCATCATATGGATTTGATTCTGGGTGCTAGCCTTCCAAATAAAGCTGCATACAGATTAACACCTATGGAGAATGAAGAGATAAGGAAGCAAGTGGGGGAACTTTTGGAGAAAGGATTGATAAGAGAAAGCCTAATCCCTTGTGTTGTTCCTGCAGTATTGGTGCCAAAGAAAGGAGGAGAATGGCATATGTGTACTGATTCAAGAGCAATAAATAAAATCACAATAAGATATAGATTTTCCATACCTAGGATTGAAGATTTAATGGATTGTTTGAGTGGGTCAATGTATTTTTCTAAGATAAATTTGAAAAGTGGTTATCACCAAATTAGAATTAGACCAGGGGATAAGTGGAAAACTACTTTTAAGACTAGTGATGAGTTGTATGAATGGCTGGTTATGCCTTTTGGGTTGTCTAATGCTCCTAGTACTTTTATGAGGTTAATGAATGAAGTTTTGAAACCATTTATTGGTAAATTTATGGTTGTGTATTTAGATGACATTTTAGTGTTTAGCAGGTCAAAAGAGGAGCATCTTGAGCTTTTGAGGTAGGTTATGAAGAGACTATAGGAAGAAAAGTTGTAGATTAATTTGAAGAAGTGTGTGCTTTTGTAGACTAAACTAGTTTACTTGGGCTTTGTTGTGTCAAAGGATGGATTGAAGATGGATAAGGAGAATGTTCAGGCTATACTTGATTGGCCATCACCAAGGAGTATCATGGAGGTAAGAAGTTTTCATGGTCTTTCTAGTTTTTACAAAAATTTTATAAGAAATTTCAGTCATGTTGTAGAACCGATTTTGGAGACTATTAAGGGAAGCAAAAGGCCATTTCTATGGACTAAAGAGGCTAAAGAAAATTTTAGATTTCTGAAAAAGAAGGTGAGTGAATAGCCCATACTTACTTTGCCAGATTTTGATAAAGTGTTTCAAGTAGAATGTGATGCTAGTGGTTTGGCTATTGGGGCAGTTTTAAGTTAAGAGGGAAAGCCAGTTGCTTATTTTAGTGAGAAATTGAATGATGCAAAAAGAAAGTATTCTCCTTATGATTTAGAATTTTATGCTTTGGTTCAGTCCCTTAAGAAATGGAGACATTATCTTTTTCCCAAATAATTCATTGTGTACACTGATAATCATGCTTTACAGTTCATTAATAGCCAGTGCATAAATTGAATCAGAGGCATGCTAAATGGGTGAAGTATATTTAGAGTTATAATTTTGTTTTGAAGCATAAAAGTGGTCAAATGAATAAAGTTTCTTATGCTTTAAGTAGAAAGAATTTGTTTTTATGTGAGATAAAGACTAACAGTGTGGGATTTGAAAGTTTGAAAGAGTTGTATGTAGAAGATGCAGATTTTGGAGAAGCATTTGTAGCTTGCAGTGATCCTAGTTGCTGGAATAAAGAGCCATGGAATGATTATATGATACAAGAAGGTTTGTTGTTTAAGGAAAATAAGTTGTGTATTCCTCAAAGCTCCATGAGAGATAATTTGTTGAAGGAAAAACATAGTGGTAGTCTTGCTGGTCACTTTGGATAGGATAAGACTTTTCAGTAGTTGAGCACTCACTATTATTGGCCAAGGATGAAGGCAAATGTGAGAAGATATGTGGAGAGGTGTAGAGTTTGTCAACATGCTAAAGGAAGAAGTCAAAATGCTGGATTATATCAGCCATTGTCAGTTCAAACTAGGCCTTGGGATTCTGTGAGTATGGACTTTGTTTCAGGTTTACCTTGTACTCAAAGGGGCAATGATTCAATCTTTGTTGTAGTTGATAGATTTTTTAAAATGGTGCATTTTATACCATGTAAGAAGACTAGTGATGCCACTAACATTGCAAACTTGTTCTTTAAAGAAGTTGTAAGGCTGCATGGTATACCAAGAAGTATTATTACTGATAGGGATACAAAATTTGTGGTTTCTAGAGGACTCTATGGAAGAAGCTAGGCACAAAACTGAATTTTAGCTATGCTTATCATCCTCAAATAGATGGACAAACTGAGGTTGTCAATAGAAGCCTTGGAAATTTGTTAATATGTCTTGTTGGTAAGTCAACTGGAAGTTGGGATCTTATGTTAGCACAAGATGAATTTGCTTATAATGATTCCCCAAATAAAAGCATAGGTTTTAGTCCTTTCTATGTGGTTTATGGTATGCATCCAAGAGGTGTGTTTGAGCTTCATGATCTTGTTGGAATGGAGAAAAGAAGTTCATATGGGGAAGAGTTTACTCAAGTCATTCATAACATTCAAGAGAAGGTGAAGAATAACATTGAAGATAGCAATCTGTAGTACAAAAGGCATGTTGATTTGAGGAAAAAAGAGCTATAGTTTCAAGTTGGAGACCTTGTATTGGCACATCTTCGAAAGGAGAGATTTCCTACAAGGACATACAACAAACTTCAGATGAAAAAGATTGGTCCTTGCAAAATACTAAGGAAATTTTCAGCCAATGCTTATGAGATATCATTTCCTGAAGAGTTAAATATATCTCCCATTTTTAAGTTGAAGTAGCTGATTCATCTCATGAAGAACAAGTTGGGACAGCCATTGTTCCACAAGAAATAGAATGCATTCTAGATAAACAAGTGCTAAAAAAGACCCATAAGAAGGAATATTTTAAGTATCTTGTCAAATGGTGCAACCATCCCATGGAAGATGCATCGTGGCTTACTGAGGACGAGATCAATAAGTTGGGTTATTCAGTTGCAAACCTCATGACCCAGAGCTCATGATTTCTTTCTACATGGGAGTTTGATGCAGGGCATCTTGTGTCTCACAATTTTGGTTTGTTTGGTGAATAAAGCATGTTTCTCTCTCTTTGCAATTTTTTGTGTGTTTGAAGCTCCTGTCGCCTAGCCCTTGGACCTCCTATTACTCATATGACAATAACTTGTTTGGCTATTATGTTTTATTTCTATCAACCTTTGCTGAGGCATTAAATTTCTATTATTATCTAGAGGTCGTGGCTATTTGTTATCTCTAGATTTAAAAGACAAAAGCCTCCTATCGTGCATATTAGGGATGGTCCCAACTGGCAAATTTGATTTTTATTTCCTTCCTCTTGATGGCTAGACCAAAGTTAGAAACAATAGATTTATTCCTTGGCGATGCATTCATGAATCTCTTTATTGCTCTCACTTGGCTGTTTCCTGGAATCTTTCATTTCTACTTCATCATGGGTGCTTTGTTCACTAGTTTTATCTTTCTTCTACATGGCTGTCGTGGTTCATCTCTTGTGGTAGTGACCATTATGTTTTTATGTTTCTACAGGCCACATTATGGAGGTCATGGTCTTCATACATCTTTTCCTAGCGACCACAGTATGAATTCATCTTTTTTGGGTGGACAACTCCTTGGATGGGAGTAGTGGTTGATAGCTAAATAAAGGAAGGCAGAACGATAGCATGAAGACTATTTTTTTGATAAAGGCTGATGGTCTGTGATAGAGAGGGGGTTGGAAGAATAGAAAGAGGCGTATAGCCTATTGAGTAGCAGAAGGAGAGGCCGATTGTCATAGAAGGCCATCTATCAATTATAAGAGGCCAAGGGTCATATAAGAGGAGGAGACTGACAGTGTTAAGGAGTAGTTTTTGTTTTGTTTCTAAATCATTGTATGAGAGAGGCCAACTATCTGGCTGAATGGGAATTTTGTAATAAACAACCATATGAAATAACAAAGAAAATCTCTTTTTTACATTACTTCATGTCACTCTTGGTTAGAATCTCTTGTCTTTTTTCCTATATTGATCTTTGTGTTTGATTTTTGAATTGGAATTGTGAAGTGACTGGCAAGGCTTTCCATCATATAGCTTAATTTTGCATTATTTAATTATTAGGGTTTGAAAAATCCTTGCATTTTTAGAAAATTTAGATAGTCTTCAACCTAGAGTTTGTAGATCAGCATGTTGTATCAGATATTATTACATTATTGTATTAATTAAAAGGTTTTAAGTTTCTATACCTAATCATCCTTTCTGTTGTGAATCTTATCTTGCATATTTGCATTGAAAAAAGGTGAAAAATAATTAAGCATTTTAGGCATAGAAAAAGGCATATTTGTGCAGTGTTTTTGTTACATATGTTGTAAATCATTATAGAAAGATTTAAATCTCTGATTTTTTAATCATATCTGATTCATATTACTGTATATAATCATTTCATGTTGTTACATCTTGCATTTGAAGCTCTCATTTGCTAGGGTTTTGTTGAAAAAATTGCATTTTTTAAAACCTAGTCAAATTCAAAAAACTAAGGTTTGTAGATAAAATCTTGTTTTAGATTTTTCTGCTGTTATAGATATTTAAAATCTGATCTTGAATTGCTATATATTGTCATGAATTTCATTTGAATTTGAAAATAAGGCTTACATAAAAAATTTTTGGTTTAGAAGTCAGCATTTAAGATCTAGGGTTTGATGGTAAAATCCTAGCTAGTCTTGCATTCAGTACATTCTTATCAGGGAAAGAGTTGTAGATCATTGTTGCATTAAAGTGGATACATTATTTAGGCACTTCATTGTCACATACTACACATCCTACATTTTCAAGACTTAGTTGTTGTAGTTACCAAGAATATCACAATTTTTGGAAACTCCACTTCTCTTGTTGCAATCTCATTTTCATATTAGTGGTACTTGATTAATGAATAGATCTGATTGTGCATTTATGTTCCAAGAAATTTAATTATGGCATCTTCATGTTATTCCTCTTTGGAATCTTTGCATGCATATATCCTAGATTTTGAAAATTTCTTTAAATTCACAAATGTGTATACTCATGTTTTAGATCACATAGCATCCATAAATGATATTGATGTTTCTAAATGTTCCATATATGAAATGCAAATCCTTTGTTATATGTATGATTTTGATAGCTTCACAACCATCATAGGCACGTATCCTTTGATTTTAGAAGAGCTAAATGAATCAATCTCCATGAGTAGTCATGAGAAAGATTATAGTGATAATTCTTCTTACATTACTATTAAAAAACATGATAGTGCCTTGGATCTACTCTCTAAAGCATATGGTGATGATGATGATTCTATGAGTTATACTATTGATCTTCCTCCTTTGATTGAATTTTCAAGCACCTTGGACATCACTAAGGATGTGAAGACCATGGATAATTCCCCTTTGGTTGCATGTTCAAATCCATTGGAGATCACTAAAGAGATAATCATTAACAATTTTAACAACACTTTACCCTCCCTTCATTCCAATGCTCTATTGGCAAGAGACACATTGGAGCTTCATGATTGTTGTCATTGATGGCAACAAAGTTTATCCCACACATCCGTAGGACATGGTGTGCCTATACCGGAAGTCAGATTGAAGAGTGTTGTGGTTTGGTAAGCAAGAATAGAGTATGTGGCAAGATCTGACAGTCAGGTCCAGATCTCTTAGAGGAAGTATCTTTGGAATGTGCGGACTTGGGAAATTCAAGAGGAGTACCTTGACTGTTAGATTCTAGGAATTAAGCCTCTGGTGATGAAAGACTAAAGAGATATAAGCATTCAAGTATTGGGGTCCAGTTTGGTAGAACAGACAAAGGAAGAATTGACAGAGCATCAGAAGTTATTCTGGATGAGATGTTGATGGTGATCAAGGTTCTTAAGGTATCATTCATAATTAGCTGACATGTTAGATGACTTCTATAAGTATCTCTTTGATCTGCATTACTTAGTAAGTAAGGATTCAATCGATAGACCAAAGTTTGGGAAATACTGACTATCCCGGATGCCAACTAGAAAGAGGGTGAAATCCTTTGTGCGGATATATATACTAGATGGATTTCGATGAGAAGGTGTGTGTGTTGTGTGAGTAGTGTGAAGATAAGAAGAAGAGTAGAGTGAAAGTAGTAAGGAAGGTCCGGTATGTGAAAGGACAGTAGCACAAAAGAAGAGGAAGGATGAAGTGCAGCAGATCAGTGTATTGAGCCTAACCAGAACTGAACCCCTGCATATGTGGATGCTTCTCATCAGTTCAAGGATCTTGTTATTCTTCTTACAACTTGTAGACATTGAGTCTCTTGTAGGTAGTGAGCCTCTTGTGAGTAGTGTACTCAGGCAGTGAGCCCTAATTGGCAAGTGTCATTTTTTATTTCTATTCTTCTAAAAGAGAATACAATCTTGGGTTAATCACCCCATGGTTTTCTCCCTTAACAGGGTTTCCACGTCAAAAATATTGTGTCATGTGTATTTCCTTTTCATGGTTGTGTTTGCTTAATTGAATTGATGCTGCATTAATTAATAAGAAAGTTCAAAAAGATGAAATAATTAAGATCACAGATTCACCCTGGTGCAGAGGCACCTACCTAACAGCTGGCCTCCATGAGGTAGTTAGTTTGTTATAGGTCCGCATGATGACATACATGATCAGGATATAGGATAATTATCAGCATGATGACAGGATAGCCTATTTTTAGTATGTTTGACTTTATCATGTAATAAGGTCCATTGGACCGATGCTATGTATTAGTTCAGCCTAGGAGTATGTGTAGGCAGTTAGAGATCGGGATAAGGTAGTCTGAGCTGTCCTCTCTCCCAGCTGCTTGGAAGCTCCCAGCCGCTGGGAAGTGAGTTGGTAGTACTCGAAGGATTTGTTATATATACCTTCGATCTGTTAGGGTTTAGACACAGTTCATATTGAGATTCATGTTGTTAGATGTATTGGTGTTGTGTTGAGCTGAGATTCAGGAGAGCAGTTCAGACATTGTGAAGCTGTATTCAGAACATTTGAATTTCAATTGAATAAGATCTCATCATTGCATTATCTGATTGTATCTGTTGTATCTGTGTTGATTCCCTTTCTGTTAGCAAGTTGATGGGTACTTTCAACCCTTCCACCGGTTGATCCTGCGAATCGGTGGAATGGTCTTGTATCATAGCTTAGGTTGCATTTGTGTTTTCTGTTTATGCATTGCATTGTTCAAGAGATCAGTTAGGAGCATGCTGTGAATCAGCCTAGCATCCTCATGTGCTAGGTATAGAAAGATAAACTGTTAGATTTTGGTTTGAAGGTGATCCGGCCCGGTCGTCACATTGTCTTTGTGAAATTATGTGGTTCTGAGTGTTTACATGCAGCGGACGGATACACAGGAGTCTGCATGTGCGTTTCCAGTCGGAACGAGCTGCATCATCATCTGCGAATGCATCGCCATCCGGATCGGGTCGTGAAACTGTTGAAGTTTGCAAGTTGCAAGTGCATCAGGATGTTTTGAGTTGGATATATACTCAGTGTATATATCGCAGTCAGGATCATCTCTCGGGGAAGCTCATCATCCGCAATTCGCTAGCAGATGCGGGTGTGAAAGTTTAGTTTTTTTGGCTAAGTGTTGAAGAGTTCATCAGGATATTGTGTGACGTCATCGTCATCAGGATATGACGTCATCGTCATCAGGATATTGAGATATCCCTCTATGCGAGTTTATCCTGTTGTCGCTAAGTGGCTAGGTGTCGGCATAGGCAGAAAGTTGTGAAACATCATCAGGAGGTTTCGAGGGAGCCGGATAAATTAGATCATGATGCTGTTGCTTGTATCGTCGGGTAGCGGGGCATCGAAGGGAAGGTGTTAAGTTATCGTCATCAGGATATTTGGAGCAACCGGATATTTGGATATCCTGCTGACGAAGGTGGTGTCGAATATCATGATGATGCCGCTTGTGTTTGGCGCCCGATGAACAGTGCAACCGGAGGATGTTTGCGCCCGTTGAATATCATGATGATGATGATAGGCGACAGGCGGAGGAGGTGAACAGTAGTCAGCAGGAGGATAATTGTGCCCGACCGAAATATGATGATGCTGTTGTTGTTTTTAGGAAATATGATGATGATGCTGAGCTGATAGGGATTTTTATCAGGTTGTTTGTATACTTGACTCCTCCTTCCTGTTAGGTAGCCTCCGTTGCGTTTCACTCTGCATCATAGTGGTATCAGAGCAAAGGTTAGGATCTTCTGGAAAAGATAAGCAGGATGTCAGACGAAGAAGGAACATCTGAGGTTCCAGCAAGGATGACCAACGCTGAGTTGGCAGTTCTGGTGAAGAAACAGATTGCAGAAAGCAAGGCCGTGAAGGCTCAGAATCAGGAGTTGAAAGATGAGTTAGCAAAGTTGAGGAGCAGAGTAGGTTCTGGTAGAGAAGATGATAGGGAAGAAGAAGAGATCCCTAATTGGAGCGAGGAGGTCGTTCCTGCAGACCAGAGACCACTGTTGAACGCCCTCAAGGCCATGGAGAGGAGAACCATGGATGTGAAGCTGGATTTGCTAGTATTTACAGGTAAGATGGACCCTGATTCAGTGATGGAGTGGATAGACTGTTTGAACAATTTCTTTGTAACAGAGGAGATACCAGAGCAACAGAGAGTGAAGATAGCACAGTCAAAGATGAAAGAAGCTGCCTTGACATGGTGGAACTTTGTCCAGGATGACAGAGTACAGGAAGGAAAACGTAGAGTTGCCACATGGAAGAAGATGATGGAATTGGTGAAGGAAGCTTATATCCCATTGGATTATAGTATCCAGTTACACAAGAGGAAGCAAAACCTGAAGCAGAAGGAGCTAGATGTCAGCTCATATACAGAAGAATTTATGAAACTCTGTATGAAGACAAAGGTGAAAGAGAGTGAGGAAGAGAAGGTAGCCAGATGCCTTAATGGATTGAGGTTTAATATTCAGGATGATTTAAGTCTGCATACTCCAGATACAGTGCAGAAATGTTTCCAGTTGGCACTGAAGGTGGAAGAGAAGTTAAAGAGAAAACAAGAACAAAACAATAGAGGAAGAGGATCAGCCCATAGAACAAGGCAAACCAATGAGAGTCAAGAAGACACTGGTAAAGGACAGGGACAGTCTGATTTCAGAGGTGGATGGAAAGGTAATAAAGGAAGATTTGGAGGTGGTAGAGGTTCTACTACATTTTCAGGGAAATGTTACACCTGTGGTGAGTTTGGTCATCCATCCTTCAAATGTCCAGAAAACAAAGGTTTATCATCCAGAAATGATAGAACTAGTGACAAGAGAGTACAACTTGTGCAAGAAGAGAAAGAAGAGGAAAGTGTGCAGAGTCCAAAGGATAAGGAGGCTGAGAATTATGGATATCCAGAAAGTGGAGAGTCTCTGATGATGAGAAGAACAGTGATTACCATGAAGGTACCTGACAAAGAATCCCCACACAGGAGAGCTCTTTTCAAGACCACATGTAAAAGCAAAGGTAAGGTATGTAAGGTTGTCATTGATACTGGTTCAACAGACAACATGGTATCTCAGGAGATGGTGGATAAACTGAATTTGGAAAGGATTCCACATCCACACCCTTACAAGGCATCTTGGGTGAGTGATAGTCATTCACTTTTTGTCTCTGAACAGGCATATGTGGATTTCCAGATTGGAGCATATCAGGATAGAATTTTGTGTGATATTTTGCCCATGGAATGTTATCACCTACTGTTGGGTAGACCATGGCAATTTGACAGAAGAGTACTGTATGATGGGTATGCTAATACCTACACCATCCAGAAAGATGGAAAGACTATTAAGTTGATGCCAATACAGGAAGCAGCTGTAGCACAGAAGGCAGCCAAAGTCATTTTAATGGGAAAGAAGGAATTTGTGCAGATGCCTACAGGAGCAGGCATAAAGGTAGTTCAGGACACTGCAGGGAAAGGAGTTGTTAAAGACAACAAGCTGAAGAAAGTTTTAGTTGTGACTGACAGGGGTCAGCACCAGGTTCAGAAACAGGTTTGCAAACAACAACCAGTTCAGAGGAATGACAAGGATGTTGTCATAGTTGGGACTATTGCTTGTCCTATAAAGATTGACAGGAAGATAGAGTTGAACATTTCAGAAGTTCAAGAGGCAGTTCAGAAAGAGGTTCTGGTCAGGCAACCTGACACACACCAGGTATGTAAGAGAAAAGCCTACATTGACAGGCATGAGGATTTACTTGCCAGAAAGCAAGTTACAGTTCAGAAGTCTTGGAGCAGCCAAGAGACAGCAGCAGACAAAGCTGGAACAGGGCAGAACATTGCACAGGCAAAGTGTAAAGGTGGAGGACTTCCATATCCTAACTCATGGGACATGAGTTCTTTTCTTTTGGGGAGTATGGTGCAGAGGCACCTACCTAACAGCTGGCCTCCATGAGGCAGTTAGTTTGTTATAGGTCCGCATGATGACATACATGATCAGGATATAGGATAATTATCAGCATGATGACAGGATAGCCTATTTTTAGTATTTTTGACTTTATCATGTAATAAGGTCCATTGGACCGATGCTATGTATTAGTTCAGCCTAGGAGTATGTGTAGGCAGTTAGAGATCGGGATAAGGTAGTCTGAGCTGTCCTCTCTCCCAGCCGCTTGGAAGCTCCCAGCCGCTGGGAAGTGAGTTGGTAGTACTCGAAGGATTTGTTATATATACCTTCGATCTGTTAGGGTTTAGACACAGTTCATATTGAGATTCATGTTGTTAGATGTATTGGTGTTGTGTTGAGCTGAGATTCAGGAGAGCAGTTCAGACATTGTGAAGCTGTATTCAGAACATTTGAATTTCAATTGAATAAGATCTCATCATTGCATTATCTGATTGTATCTGTTGTATCTGTGTTGTTTCCCTTTCTGTTTGCAAGTTGATGGGTACTTTCAACCCTTCCACCGGTTGATCCTGCGAATCGGTGGAATGGTCCTGTATCATAGCTTAGGTTGCATTTGTGTTTTCTGTTTATGCATTGCATTGTTCAAGAGATCAGTTAGGAGCATGCTGTGAATCAGCCTAGCATCCTCATGTGCTAGGTATAGAAAGATAAACTGTTAGATTTTGGTTTGAAGGTGATCCGGCCCGGTCGTCACATTGTCTTTGTGAAATTATGCGGTTCTGAGTGTTTACATGCAGCAGACGGATACACAGGAGTCTGCATGTGCGTTTCCAGTCGGAACGAGCCGCATCATCATCTGCGAATGCATCGCCATCCGGATCAGGTCGTGAAACTGTTGAAGTTTGCAAGTTGCAAGTGCATCAGGATGTTTTGAGTTGGATATATACTCAGTGTATATATCGCAGTCAGGATCATCTCTCGGGGAAGCTCATCATCTGCAATTCGCTAGCAGATGCGGGTGTGAAAGTTCAGTTTTTTTGGCTAAGTGTTGAAGAGTTCATCAGGATATTGTGTGACGTCATCGTCATTAGGATATGACGTCATCGTCATCAGGATATTGAGATATCCCTCTATGCGAGTTTATCCTGTTGTCGCTAAGTGGCTAGGTGTCGGCATAGGCAGAAAGTTGTGAAACATCATCAGGAGGTTTCGAGGGAGCCGGATAAATTAGATCATGATGTTGTTGCTTGTATCGTCGGGTAGTGGGGCATCGAAGGGAAGGTGTTAAGTTGTCGTCATCAGGATATTTGGAGCAACCGGATATTTGGATATCCTGCTGACGAAGGTGGTGTCGAATATCATGATGATGCCACTTGTGTTTGGCGCCCGATGAACAGTGCAACCGGAGGATGTTTGCGCCCGTTGAATATCATGATGATGATGATAGGCGACAGGTGGAGGAGGTGAACAGTAGTCGGTAGGAGGATAATTGTGCCCGACCGAAATATGATGATGCTGTTGTTGTTTTTAGGAAATATGATGATGATGCTGAGCTGATAGGGATTTTTATCAGGTTGTTTGTATACTTGACTCCTCCTTCCTGTTAGGTAGCCTCCGTTGTGTTTCACTCTGCATCACACCCCCCCTCTCAGTTATCAACAATTGGTATTAGAGCCAAGTTCCTCCCAATAGAGCCTAACAGCTTGAGGAAGATCTAGGAATTCAAATGGATGTGTATGGTATGATGGAGCAACTTAAGTCTGCCCTAGATGATCTTGAGCAGTCAAACTCTGAAGTCAATGAATTAAAGGAAAGACTCAAATAGGCTGATGATTTCATAAATGAATTAAAAGAGAAACTGAGTCTCTCTATGAAAAAGAGAAAGGAGCTACTTCAGCAACTGGCAAGTCAAGGTGAAACAAATGATTCAAATGGAGATCTGAAGGAGAAAACCAAGTTATGTGAAAAGTTATCAAAAGAGATCATTATGGTATGACATGAAATGGAATCAGGAGTTATGAAATTTACCCAAGAAATTGAACAGAAAAGAAAAACTGAAGATGATCTAAGACAATCTCTCAAGGAGAAATTAGAAGACTGCCACAAGATAGATAGAATAATCAGACATCTTGAATCTAATCTTGAAGATGCTAAAGATAATGAATAAAAACTTGAGGATCAAATTGCCTCTCTTAAAAGGGATCTTCAAACAACAAATGAATACAAAGAGAAATTCAAGATAAATTCTGCTCAAATTGAAGTCCTTCTTGAAAGCTAAAAGAGGGTAGATGACAAGTGTGGCTTGGGATATTAAAAAGGTGAAATCTCCAGATCTGATCAGAAGAATTTTGGATCAAAAAATCCAAGGAACAGGCCTAGAAGACCTCCGGTAAGGCAACCTAATGCTCAAAGATATCCATCCTTCAATGGATACTGCCACAACTGCAATAACTTTGGTCATAAAGCTAATCAATGCAGGAAGAGAATGAATCAGACTAATACATCCTTCTCCAGACAGTGTTTCAACTACAAAAGGTATGGTCACAAATCTCATGAATGCAAAAATATGCAAATGAACAATTCATTCAATGGTAGATGCTTTGCATGCAATAGAATGGGTCATATGGCTAATCAATGCAAATCAAGAGGATATCAATCAAATATACAATAGATCCAGTCATATTGCCAAATTCTGTAGAAGCAAGAATCAGGACAAAAGAGGTCTGGAACATCATAATCAGAATCAAGACAAAAGAAAAAGAAAAGTGAATGCGGATGAAGTTCAAAGTGAGATGAATAAGATTTTGGTGAAGAAAAGTACAGAGAATGTAGGGGATGGATCTGCACCAGACTCTGGTGCTGATATTCCTTCTAAAAATTAAAAAGTGAGCTCTGGCTCAGGGGGAGACACAAAGAAAAACATTTTCCCCCAGCTAATCAATTGGTGCTGGAACTGGCACAAGGAGAGTTGCGGATTAAAGGGTTCATAAGAGAAACATCTAAACAAACCTTGCTTAAGATATGGAAGCTCTGCAAGATGTTTAGATCAAGATTGATCCAGTTCTTCAAGTCATTTGAATAAGGAAAACAATACAAACCGGAATGACTTAGGTCGAGCATTTATTGCAACTTGGTATTAGGGTTTGCAGAATAATATAAGGGTTTCTATTATCAAACATTTGTTCATTCTGCACTCAAGAAGAAGCGAAAAGGAGCTCTGCGGCAAATTCCTTGATCCCATCAAAGATCATCTACATAAGATGATTCACCCAGCAACTGATCCGGCTCACCCCGTGAAACATAGAAGCGTAAAATGTATTTTTCGTTCTTGAATATCTCTCTGCAAATCTTTGAAAGATGGCTACTCCAAATGTGGTGAAGATTTCTGATAGGCCATGCCCTAAATTCAAGAAACATCCATATAAATCCCCAGAATTTGATCCCCTAGGCACCTTTTCAAGCATTCCACATGGAATTCTACATGTAGAAGATGTTAGGGCATATATTCTTGTGAATATTGAAGAATTTGGGGAATCTAAGTTGGTTGATATCTATAAAAAGCATTTGATAGATGACTCATTTGAACTCAAAACTCAGTATAAAGCTATCTGGGACAAATATTTTGCACAGTGCATTCATTTCCCCTATTTTCTGGAAGATGAATGGGTCTGGTATATTTTGAGCCGAATGCATGACAACTTCATGTGGTTGAACAGGCCATTTAAAATCACTAAGGATGCCATTAGGGTTGTAACTAGATTACACTCAACCGGTGAGATGCCTATTCTCAAATCTGTTAAAAACCATATTGTAAGTGATGCTACCGGATCGAAGTTTGATAAAAGAGAAATGACAATTGAGGATATCATAGATCCAGATATCAAGTTTGCATCAATGATAATTGGATATAAGATATATCACTCCAGCAGGGAGAATTTTGTATCCAGAACTACTGTATATACTACTTATAAAATGTTAAGGAAAAATGCAGACTATGATCTATGTGAGCTCCTTCTAAACCAACTTTTGGAAAATCTGCAGAAGATAAAGAAGGACAAGAAGAACTCCTTCAAGTATCGTGGCTTGATACTCTGCCTATTCTTTTATTACATGAATGAGCTTCCCGGATCCAATGGCTGGGTATGGTAGAATGATAGACCAGTAGCCATTCAAATCAGAGATTATATACATGGGCTTGGTGATGCCAAGGCACATAATACAGCTCTCTGGGGCTATTTCAAGAATTTTCAGAGCATGATGCAAGCAAGAGAGAGAATCCCCAAATCTTTAGTTGAAAAATATAAAGATACAATATGCTTTATGGTAGAAAATGATCAGTGCCTAATGGAGGCAGCGGAACCAAGAATAATGTGGATCATGTCTATGGGGTATGAAGTGGATGAGAAAATTGTGGAGCTGCATATTCAGCACATGCTAAGTCAGCCCAAGGATCCTAAGGCAGAAAGGTTTGGAACCTTTGAAGAATTAAGTGTGAAGAATAATGTGGAGTTAAGACAACCAGAAATAAAAAGAAAAGTGAGGAAGGAAGTAGAAGAGCTTGCCAAGAGGCATGGAATTTCAAAAGAAGCACTTGATGCAAATAGAGAGAAGACAGAAAGGGTAGAGAAAGAAAAAGAAAAAGCAGAAAAAGAAGGTACTCTGGTGGAAGTCCCCTCCCAGACCAGATCCTCTAAGACCTCTACACCCACCACTGCTAAGAGCTCAAAGGCATCAAAACTGGAAGCAAAATCATCCGGAAAAGGAGAGAAGAGAACCAAGAAAAAGGTAACAAGGTCTTACACAAGCCAAAAGGATGAAGAAGAGACAGAATCAGATGAGGAGGTGAAGAAAAGGAGGAAAAAGAAGAAAATATCTTATGAACCTTCTACTGGTGAAGACAAGGAAGAGATGGCAGAAGAATTTGTTGAAAGGCCCACTCTGTCCTTAGATGATGTAGTTAAAGTAGCCACTATGTATGGAACCTGCAACCAATAATAGAATTCTATGATGCATATAATGACGTAGATAAAAAGATTCTAGAGGAAGCAATAGTTAAGTATTTGAATGTTTATAATAAGGCTTTTATTGAAATAATATCTCTCATTCCTAAAAGTTTAGAAAAGGAACTTGAAATGAGAAAAGAAAATGCTAAGGCTAAGGATTTAGAGATTAGAGAATAGATAGCTATTCAGCTCTACCCTTCAATCAGTCCAAAACAAATGGATATGATCTTCAAAGATTACAAGGATGAGTTCCAGAGTAAGACTAGAATGAATCTGCTCATGCTTGGAGAAACTAATAAAGTGGCAAAAGAAAGAGAACAAATCCTGTGGAATGCCTATAAAAGATTCAATATTCCTATTATAGAGGATTTAGGTAATGATCCCTCAGGAATAGATAACAAAGAAGAATCTACTGAGACGGTAGCAGAAGAGGTAAAGGAAAAGGATTCTTCTATTCCGAGAGAGGAAGTTCAAGGAGAAATAAATCTGGATTCCCCAGTAGTCTCTGGATCTAAAGGAGAAGTAAGAATAGAGGAGAAAGTACAAGAAGTGAAGGAAAAAGAAGAAGGTCAAAAAGAAAAAACCACAAATGACAGTGCTAAGGTTGCAGAAGAGAAGAAAACCCTATCACCAGCAAGAGACACAGCAGATGCAATCAAAGATTTCTTGACCAAGGAGTTGTTGGAATTTGATGAACTGGAGTTGCTTCAAGGTCCATTCAATTTTGATTCCCTCTCTCTGATGCAAACCATGAAACTAGCATCCTTCACCCAAGCAAAGGCAAAAGAAAAAATTCTGAAGTCTCACCTGGTAGACTATGAGCTCATAGAAGCTGCATCTGGTGTCTTAGAGAAGATTATGCCTTCCTTCCAAAAGGACTCTTTAGCCTCCACATATGGTAATCTCAAAACTCTTGTTAATTTTGTTAGCACTAACTTTGAGTCATTAGAAAAGTCAGCTGAGGCAAAGGTTCGGAAAGAGTTTTTGGATAAGAGATTCTCAGAGTTACAAGGCATAATAGCAAATGATAGGAGAGTTATTGATATTGGAATAAAGAGCTTGGAAAATGCTCTCAAGGATGGCAGAGATATCTACAAATTTTGTTTATCCTGGCCTAAAGTGACCAAAGATACTGAGAAGAAAGTAAAAGATCAAGAGAATAAACTGACAAGTTTATCTCAAAATTTTGATCCTCTCTCCTCTTCTATAGTAAATTAGAAATGTCAAACTATTGTAATCATGAATGAGATTAAGAAGCTTGAGAAGGAGAGGAAGAACATAATAAGCAGAATGGGTGAGCTTAGAGGGATGATTATCCCCAAATTAGAGGCCATACATGAGGCCCTAACAGATGCCTTGACCATAGCCTAGACCAGTGATCTGACAGATCTCAAGAGGGCAGAAGCTTTTGCATTCCTATTGAGTGGTCACATCTCAATTTTGGATAGGATGAAGCAGAGTTGGGTGACACAAGTTGTATAGTTGAAGACAACCTTTGCAAACATATTATAGTGTATGTACGTATAACCTGCTTGTATACTTATGCGGCTAAGTATAGTTGAATTTTTGGGCAATTTTGGTGTGCGGACCCTACCCTTTGCCATTGATGTCAAAGGGGGAGTGAGGAATAGTGAAAAATGTGGAATCCAACTAAGGGGGAGCTTTGGTAAAATGTACAGTAGAAGAGAGCATCATCGAAGGGGGAGTATAGTATAACACTTAGTCATTTTTCACTAAGTGTTGCCATCAATGCCAAAGGGGGAGATTGTTGGCAAGAGACACATTGGAGCTTCATGATTGTTGTCATTGATGGCAACAAAGTTCATCCCACACATCCGCAGGACATGGTGTGCCTATACTGGAAGTCAGATTGAAGAGTGTTGTGGTCTGGTAAGCAAGAACAAAGTATGTGGTAAGATCTGACAGTCAGGTCCGGATCTCTTAGAGGAAGTATCTTTGGAATGTGCAGACTTGGGGAAGTCAAGAGGAGTACCTTGACTATTAGATTCCAGGAATTAATCCTCTGATGATGAAAGACTAAAGAGATATAAGCATTCAAGTATTGGGGTCCGGTTTGGTAGAGCAGACAAAGGAAAAACTGACAGAGCATCAAACATTATTCCAGATGAGATGTTGATGGTGATCAAGGTTCTTAAGGTATCATTCATAATTGGCCAACATGTTAGATGACTTCTATAAGTATCTCTTTGATCCGCATTACTTGCTAAGCAAGGATTCAGCCGATAGACCAAAGTTTGGGAAATACTGACTCTTCCGGATGCCAACTAGAAAGAAGGTGAAATCCTTTGTGCAGATATATATACTAGATGGATTTCGATGAGAAGGTGTGTGTGTTGTGTGAGTAGTACAAAGATAAGAAGAAGAGCAGAGTGAAAGTAGTAAGGAAAGTCTGGTATGTGAAAGGATAGTAGCACAAAAGAAGACGAAGGATGAAGTGCAGCAGATCAGTGTATTGAGCCTAACCAGAACTAAACCCCTGCATATGTGGATGCTTCTCATCAGTTCAAGGATCTTGTTATTCTTCTTACAACTTGTAGACAGTGAGTCTCTTGTAGGCAGTGAGCCTCTTGTGAGTAGTGTGCTCGGGCAGTGAGCTCTAATTGGCAAGTGTCATTTTGTATTTCCATTCTTCTAACAGAGAATACAATCTTGGGTTAATCACCGCATGGTTTTCTCCCTTAACAGGGTTTCCACATCAAAAATATTGTGTCATGTGTATTTCCTTTTCATGGTTGTGTTTGCTTAATTGAATTGATGCTGCATTAATTAATAAGAAAGTTCAGAAAGCTGAAATAATTAAGATAACTGATTCACCCCCCCTCTCAGTTATCAACATGCTCTACCTTCAAAAGATAAAGCATTAGTGGATGAGGAAAGTTCTCTCACATTAAATCCCTTGGGGATGGATGTCAAGCTTAATAAAAAAGAAAACATCAATTTTATAATCATTAATAAACTTATCCAGCCCACTAAGGGGATGGTGAATAAGTGTACTAATGCTCCAAAAATCATGGTGCATGAGGCACCTCCTCATTTCAAACCAATGATTATGGTCCAAGGTGATCCAACACCACCTCAACCCCCAAGATACATTCTAAATTTTGCAAAACAAATTACTCAAAGAAATCAAGGTGTTTAATATGTGTCACAACAAACCCATTATGATGCAGTCAATCACACATACAATACCTATAATAACAAGAAAGCACCAAGTGTACCTATATCTCTTCCAACTTCTCAACCTATCTTACCTCAAGCACCTCATCTCCCTACTCACATTCATAAAGAATATGATCTTGTTGAGTAGCTTCACACTACTACAACTAAGATCTCTTTATGGGATTTAATACAAACATCACCTGCATACCATGAAATGCTCTAGGAGGCTCTACAAAAGGTGAGTGTTCCACCCACTATTAGATTGAATGATGTAGTATCTTTGTTAGAATGTATGTAGGTGGCAACATCTGATATATCATTTCAACAAATGAGTTACCTCCCATAAAATTTCAAAACCAATATGAACCTCTTATGATATTCATGTTCCTCAATAAGAAAACGATAAGATGCACTTTGATTGATGGTGGATCAAGTCTTAATGTTTATGGAACATATTTGTTACATAAACTCAATATTGATACATCTTTAATTCAAGGAGATGATAAACTCAAAATTTGTGGCTTTGATAATGTCCGTAGTTAATCATTAGGTACTATTACCTTATCTCTTAGGGTTGGACCTAAGAGATTGCCTACCCTTATTGATGCAGGACAATCTAGGCTCACAAGAAATCTTGCATAAAAAAAAAAAAATATTTCTTTTACCCTTTTGTTTGTTTTATAGGTTTCTAATCAACATCATACACCAACATTGGGGAAAATAAAATAAATATTTTAATTCTCCAACTCTCCAAGGAAAAGACAAGGCAACTTGCATATGGACAAAATCCTAGTCACCTACATGCTAGAAGACAAAAGTTGGACAATGAAGAGTTTTCAAGCACCCAAGTCATGAAGGAAGAAAACAAAGGAATCCCAAGAGTCACATTTCTCCAAGTAGGACACCACCAAGCAAGAAGAGGAATACCTAGAGTCATTGGAGCCCAAATGAGGAAGATGAAACTTGGCAAAGGAGACATTATAAATAAATGGAAGTTTGGCTCTAAGGAGGCATTAAAAAATAAGAGAGGAGCCCATGTTTATTTCTAATTTTTGTAGATCATCGAGAGGACATCCATGGGTAATGTTGAAGATAATTCTCCAAGGGAAATAGATCCATTTTGATGAGGCAAAGAAGGCGACTATCCATGGTGACTTGTTAGATGAAAAATTTCTAAATTTGTAAGCTTGTGGAGGTGGATAGTTGGAAAGTTTGTTGGAGATATTTCATAGTTAGATTTGTGGAGGTTATGTATGTGGGTTACCATCTTGATTATCTACATAAAAACATTTGGATTGTATGTATTTGTTGCTGTTCAAGATTTATGAAATTCTCAAGAGATAATATTACTTCATAGCTGAAATTGTTGCTACAACATTCACAAATTATATTCATTTAAGGGCTGCAAGTTTAAGAAATTAATATACATTTATTTTTTTGTGACTAAAGGTGTTGAAATATAGAAGACAACTAAGAAGGGGGGATGAATCAGTTTTCACAAAACTTAACTTCATATGAATATCAAACCATCAACTACTTAATTACTGATAATCAAATTTAACCATGAAAGCATGAAACTATACACTTAATCACAATCACACATTCAACACAGTAGACACCAAATTTTTATGTGGAAAACCATAAAAGGGAAAAACCATGGTGGGTGTTAGCCCACAAAACTATATAAGTTATACCAATAGTAAAAAATAGAGGCTCACTACCTATGGGGCTCACTGCCCAAATTGCTCACTGCCAGAACAACTCACTGCCAAAGATTTTTGAACTGATTTGATAGCATCTACTCTATGCCTGAGTTCAATTCCATTAAAGAATAATATTCTTCATCTACTATGCTCTTCTTACTCTTCACACTTATCTCCTCATTACGTACACTCATCATTTTTTGCAATTACATTACAAGTATTTATTCAAGTCATCAACCTTGGAATGTACATCAAGGTAGGCAATACATTCATCAACTATTGGAACAATCTCCAAGGTTGGCATTACAAAAACATACATAGAAATAGGTCTGGATCTAATATAGAAATTAGCTAAGATAAAGATGTAAAGATGTATGCTGGGACTCAAACGAAATCCTTCATGTCACGACACACTTCTACAATCTTCAAGGCATCCTCGCAAATAGTGAAATCAACCAAGTCAGCCAAGACTAGTGAGAACACTAGGTCTACTAAGAACATTCTTCATCCACAATCCAATTTTCTCTTTACAGACCAATCCAAGAGTAGGAACACGATCAAGAGACATCCACAAGCACATTGAGATCATCAAGAACAACCACACAACTTCTAATCATTCTGTCAAGAAGATTCTTCAAACTAGAGCACATAAACACCACTGCCAGCTACTGTTGTAAAGAAAAGATCAATTGCGGACCACCAAATCACAAACCATTGGAACTAAAGGCCCATATCATCATCTTAGACTTAACTCTAGAACCATAAACCAAAATACTTCAATGTAGAGGAATGCAGAGCATAACACTTTCTCCCTGTCACCATCAAACATATAGAAAAGCTATTTTCACTGTGTTGAACATAGCTCACTCAAATTTTCATACTGGAGGCTCAAACTTGGAATATAGCATCTTCAGATAGGCCTATAAATAACTCCCAATTTGTAGACATAGATATTCATTCTACAGGAAATGCGGAGCAATTTGTTGGACTATTCTTTTGTATACAAAGATATTCTCCAACATATTGTTTCTACCGAAGGAGCAATTTTTCTCAATATCATTAATATTAGGCTTTACATAGGCATCTAACTCATTACAAGAAATCATCAAGACAAGAGCACAATTGGCACCAATGACAACACTGGTTAGGCACATACTTGCAACAATCTCCCCCTTTGTCACTAATGGCAAAATATGATGTAAGAAACTGGAAAGACCATCAAGATAAGATTCTCTTCCTTTCTCTTTACATATTTTCACTCTTTCTCCCCCTTAGTTTTTCACATGATTTATCCCCCCCTTTGACATTAATGGAAAAGGGCACATACTTGCATTCTACTGTTCTGAAACAACTGAACCTTTTCTGTTATCAATACTTTCTTCATCAAGAGCTCATATTAGTAACATCTAGCTACTCCTCATGAGAGGTAGCTCTCAAAACATCAATCTAGATCAAAGAATGAGACTTTGAGCACCACTAGACTTGATACATTCCCATGCATCTTAATTTAGGGTAGGAAGGGTAATGACCCCTAACTTTTCTTTGAGATACTCAAAAGTATCCTTAGGCAGAGTCTTCATGAGGATATCTACAATCTGGTCCTTTGTGGACACATATTCTAAATTTACTTCATTCTCTGTCACCTTTTCTCTCAAAAAGTGATACCTTATAGATATATGCTTTGTTCTTGAGTGCATCACCGGATTCTTTAAAATATTTATAGCACTTGTATTGTCACAGAAGATTGCAACTGGATCTTCATATACAACTCTTATGTCCCTCAAAGTCTACTTCATCCATAACATTTGAGTACAACAACATGTTGTTGCAATATATTCTACTTCTGCAATTGATAAAGAGATTGATTCTTGTTTCTTGCTCAGCCATGAAACCAATCTGTTACCCAAAAAGAAAGTGCCTCCACTTGTACTCTTCCTATCATCAACATCTCCAACCAAATCAGCATCTGTATAAGCACTAAGAGTGAAATAATTGTCCTTTGGATACCATAAGCCATGAACTAGTGTGCCTTTTCAATACCTAAAGATTCTCTTTACTCCCATCACATGTGATTCTCTTAGATCTATTTGAAGTCTCGCAACAAGACAAACTGCATGCATAATATTAGGTTTGGTTTGAGTTAGATAAAGCAATCATGGATCTATACTTTTTCTGATTAGTCTTGGGTGATTCATCAGTTTTGCTCAACTTGCATCCAGTCACCATGGGCGTACATACTAGTTTAGATTCTTCCATCCCAAACTTCTTCAACAACTCTTTCACATACTTAGACTGAGATATAAAGATTCCTTTATCTGATTGATTGATTTGCAGACCCAGAAATAAATTCATCTCACCAAACATAGACATCTCAAACTCTTTCTACATTTCACTAGAAAATTTCATACACATACTTTTCTTGCCTCCAAAGATGATATCATTAACAAAGACTTCAACAATCAAGATTTGATCACCATTAATCTTGAAATAGAGATTACTATCAGCAATACCTTTATTGAACCCTAACTGCAATAAGTACTTATGCATACTACACTCTAGAAGCTTGCTTGAGTCCATACAATGCTTTCTTCAACCTACATACCATATCACCTTGATTTGATAGTTGGAATCCTTCCGATTGCTCAATGTAGACCTCCTCTTCCAACTCACCATTCAGAAATGTAGACTTCACATCCATCTGATACACTTTGAAATCTTTGTGAGTTGCAAATGCCAAAAATGTTTTGATTACTTCAATCCAAGATACTGGAGAAAAAGTCTTTTCAAAATCTATTCCTTCAATTTGAGAATATCCTTTACACACAAGCCTTGCTTTATTCCTTACAACTTCTCCATTTTCATTCAGCTTACTCTTGAAAACCCATTTGGTTCCAATAACATTTTTATCACCAGGTCTAGGAACTAATTCCCAAGTTTCATTCTTCTCTATCTGCATTAGTTCTTCCTTCATTGTCTTTACCCAATTTTCATCACTGCAGGTTCATTCACAGTTTTTGGTTCAACTATAAAGAGCAAACAATAATTCACTTGTTCTTCTGTAGCTCTTTATGTGCAAGAGACACTGCTATGAAGAAGACTAGAATGTTGTCATTGATGGTAACAAGGCAAAGAGGGTACATCAGTATTACAAGAAGACATCATTCTAGAAGATGAACTTAGATTAGCAACAAAGCACAAAAGTATTCAAGTCTGAAAGGCCAAAATGACTAAGTATGGATAGTGTTCAGGGTAAGGGACATAAAGTGAATCAATATGCCTCCGTAGATGAATATCGGCAAATACAGTTCAGGTATGATGACTCATAGCTACTTAATGATAATATATATTCTAGTGTTCAGGTCATGACTTCCTCTGAAAGTCATTTGAAGAAAATGTCTAAGTCTGGAAGAATAGAAGTAAGACAGGGACAGTGTACAATAGTAAGTAAAAGGGTCTGCATTTCTCCACAAGTGCATATTTTGTTATGCAATTTTTAGGTGTTGTAAAAACTTGTATGAAGTGTCTAAATCTATAGTTGTAAGATCTGAAGTCCACCGAAAAGATAATTGCAAGCTGCTGAGTATCACTACAGTATTTGATAAAGTTTGACTATGACAAAGTCTGAGTTTTGATGATCTATATTTTGCTGCTAAAGAATATTTTTCTCTATGGTTCTGAAGGTATGATTGGTGATGTTTGAGGAGTCTTTGATATGATTTTGAGAAAGCCATGTGGTCTGTAGTAAAATATGTAGTTTGACAATTGAATTGAACCACTAGCAGTCTGAGTTTGAGGCTGACATGTTAGTTTGATCTATGTGTGGTAAGTTATATTGATTAGAACTTTATCCTAGGTGGTTATGTAGTTATGTCTGACATATGTGAATGCAATTCAAGTGTTGTTTGAGTTTGTTGGGAGTTTTGGTGAATGGATTTGGCTGACAAGATACAAGTTTATTAACTATACGCTTCATCTGAGCATGCTGACCTAACATGAACATCTAAAGTATTGTGGATATATATATGGGATAGAATTCAATGTTTGGTGTGTGTGATGTGATTGTGAATTTGCATCATGCGAAGTAAATAAATTGTATAAAGGCAGGAAAAGAGAGATCTTGCTTCTATGTAAAAGTAGAACAGTGAAACAGAGTAGTCAGAGATGAAGAGTTTTGAGCTAGTATTTCTATGCTTCATTGGAGCTGCAACTATGCATGTATAGATGCAATCAGAGTAGTTCAAATTGGCAGTGAACCATTCTTCTTTCCTCCTTCTTCATTCCTTCTCTACGTAGTGAGCCTATTTTGGCAGTGAGCCATTTTTGCAATGAGCATTTCTCTGGGCAGTGAGCCCTCTTGTAATCTGGTATTGAACTATATTAATATATTGTGAGCTAACACTCACCATGGTTTTTCCCTTTTTGGGTTTTCCATGTAAAAATCCTGGTGCTCATGTGTTATGTCTTTATGGTTTCTATTCCTATGCTTATTCTGCTTTCATGTTATTAATTTTGGAATTTGGACTAATAAACTTATTAAGAAGTGGTTTTGTGGAATACTGATTCACCCCCCTCTCAGTATTCCTTTCTATCAACAATTGGTATCAGAGCAAGGTTCCTTGGAAGAAGCTTAACAACTTAAGGAAGATCTAGGGTAATATAATCATGGCAGCAAGCAGATTTGGAAATCATGAAAGTAAAAAGGAACTAGAAGAAACTCTTATTGATTTAGAAAAATTTGAAGCAGAAGTCAGGGATCTAAAGGACAACTTACAAGATGCTGATGAATGCATCTCAAGATTAAACGAACAAGTTAAGAAATTCAAAGACAAATACAAAGAAGTTAGTAATCAATTGATATCAACAAATGAAACTCTGAATGATTTGGAAGCAGAAGCTATAGAAAGAAAAAAAGTAGAAGAAGATCTAAATTTAATGATGAAAAGCAAATTAGAAGATTGTGCCAAACATGAAAAAGAAATTGTGAGTCTAAGAGGAGACTTGAAAAAAACCAAGAGCTATGAAGAAAAGATTAAGTTAAGTTATGCAAAGCTTGATGAGATGATTGCTAGTCAAAAGAGTGCTGATGATAAGCAAGGTTTGGGATTTGAGAAAGGAGAAAGTTCAAAATCTAGTCAAACAAACACTGAGCTAAAGAAAAACAGAGGTAACCAGTTCAGAAATCAAAGAAGAAGACCTAGAAGACCTTCGATCAGACAACCAAATGCTCAGAGTGTTGATAACTGAGAGGGGGGGGTGAATCAGTTATCCTAATTATTTCCCTTATTGAACTTTCTTACTAATTGATGCAGCATTGAATCAAACACTAAAACATTAACATGAAATAAGAAACACATAACACAGTATTTTTGACGTGGAAACCCTGTTAAGGGAGAAAACCACGGGGTGATTAACCCAAAATTATTCTCTGTTAGAAGGAGATTACAAAAATGGCACTTGCCAATTAGGGCTCACTGCCCGAGCACACTGCTCACAAGAGGCCCACTGCCTACAAGAAGACACACTGTCTACAAAGTGATAAGAATCACAGTCTTGAACTGATTGGAAGCATCTGCATATGCTGGAGTTCAGTTCCGGTTAGGCTCAGTACACTGATCTGCTGCACTTCATCTTTCCTCTGTTCTTTATTCTTCTATCTTTCACATACCGGATCCTTTTTGCTACTTCTGCTCTGTTCTGGACTTATTCGCATATCTCTTTTCACCATCACACACTTCACAACTAAATCCATCCTCTATATATATATCCGTACAAGTAATTTCATCACTTTTCTAGTCGGCATCCGGAACAGTCTAGTTTCTTACAAACTTTTGTTCTGTCGGCTGAATCCTTCCTCACCAAGCAATGCGGATCAAGCATATACTTGTAGATATCATTAATCATGTCGGCCAAACATGATTCATGCCTTCACAACTTCTATCATCAATAGTAACACATCCAGAAAGTAGTCTGATACTCTGTCAGTCAGTTCTTCCTCTGTTTTCACTGTCTCTCAGGAATCCGGTACTCAACTATTCATATCTTTTTCCTTGTCCATCACCGGAGGCTAAATCCTTGGAATATACCACTCAAGGTAGTCCTCTTGACTTCCCCAAATCCGCACTGCACCAAGACACTTCCTCTGAGAGATCCGGACCAATCTGTCGGACCTTGCCACATGCTCTGTTCTTGTTCACCGGACCACAACATTCTTTATTCTGACTTCCGGTAGAGACACATCATGACTTCCGGATATGTGGGATGACCTTTGTTGCCATCAATGACAACAACCATGAATCCATATAGTGTCTCTTGCCAACAATCTCCCCCTTTGGCATTGATGGCAACACTTAGTGAAAAATGACTAAGTGTTTTCACTATGCTCCCCCTTTGCTGATGCTCTGTCTTTATATACAATTTCCGGAACTCCCCCTTAGTTGGATTCCTCATTTTTCACTGCTCCTCACTCCCCCTTTGACATCAATGGCAAAGGGTGGGGTCCGCACACCAAAATTTTCAAAAATTTTCTATACATAGCCGCATATTTACACACTCACATATACTGAAGAATGTCTGCAAAGGATGTCTGCAATTGAATCATTTCTGTAGCCCAACTTTGCTTCATTCTGTCCAAAATTGAAATGTGACCACTCAACAAAAATGCAAAAGCTTCTGTCCGCTTGAGATCTGTCGGATCTTTTGTTTGGGCGGTGGTCTGAGCATCACTGATGGCCTCATGCATAGTTTCCAACTTAGGGATTATAATCCTTCTAAGTTCTCCCATCCGGTTAGTGATATTCTTCCTTTCCTTCTCAAGATTCTTTATTTCATTCAAGACTGCAATAGTCTGACATTCTTGATTTATTATGGAGGAAGAGAGAGGATCAAAACTTTGAGATAAGCTTTGTAGCTTATCCTGTTCCTCTTTTATTTTCTTATCAATTGCTGCTGTTGCCTTTGACCAGGATATACAAAATTTGTAGATGTCACCGCCATCCTTAAGAGCATTCTCTAAGCTCTTTATTCCAATGCTTACAATCTTCCTATCTTTAGAGATTAATTCTAATATTTCTGAAAATCTCTTATCCAAAAATTCCTTCCGGACCTTTTCTTCAGCTGATTTTTCTAGAGAATCAAAATGTGTATCAACACTGCTGACTAAGGTTTTTAGATTACCGGAAGTGGAGGCTGTCGGATCTATCTGGATTGATGGCATAATCTTTACAAGTACTCCGGAAGCAGCCTCTATCAACTCACAGTCTTCCATATGAGACTTCAGGAGTTTTTCATTTGCCTTGGCATTTGCAAATGAAGCTATCTTCATTGTTTGTACCAGAGAGAGAGAGTCAAAGTCGAATGGGCCTTTTAGAAGCTCCAGTTCATCAATCTCTAAAGTTTCTTTGCTCAAAAATTGTTGAACAGTTTGTGCAGTGTCTCTTGCCGGAGACAGATGTTTCTTTTCTTCTGCAGTCTTGGAACTGTCAACCTCTTTGTCTTTCACCACTGCTTCCTTCTCCTGTAATTGCTCTTCTTCTTTGGATCTGGAGACTGTAGGGGAAACCGGAGGAGAGATGCTAGCTTGTTCATGGGCCACTTCTTCTGGAGCAGAGGGTCCCAAGTCCTCAGCTATTTCTGTACCTAAGTCCTCTACAACAGGAAGATTGAACCTTTTGAAGGCCTTCCGGAGGATCTCTTCTGTTTCTTGGGCCACTTTGTCAGTCTCACCAAGCATGAGTTGATTCATCCTGGCTTTGCTTCTGAACTCATCTTTGCAGTCCTTGAAGATAATGTTCATTGTCTTGGGATCAATTTGAGGATATAGCTGAATAGCTATCTGCTCCCGGATCTCAAGATCTTTAGCATGAGCATTATTCTTTCTTACTTCCAATTCCTTTTCTAGGCTTTTAGGAATAAGAGATATGATTTCAATGAAAGCCTTATTATATATGTTAAGATATTTGACTGTGGCTTCCTGCAGAGTCTTTTGGTCGGCCTCACTGAAGTCATCATAAGATTCAGTCATTGGTTGAAGGTTTTCATCCACTGTGACCGACTTGATTACGCTCTCTAGAGACAGAGTGGGCTTTTCAACAGATGCCTCCGCCATTTCATCCTTGTCTTGGCCTGTGGAGGGTTTACCGGATCCTTTCTTCTTCTGTTTCTTTATTTCTTTTACTCCCTCATCTGACTCTGTTTCCTCTTCATCCTTTTGGCTTCCATAAGCCCTTGTGGCTTTTGTCTTGGATCTCTTACTGGATGCCTGGACTTCCGGTTTTGAACTTTTGGTTGTGGGAGGTGCAGATCTCTTTGATGATCTGGTCCGGGTGGGAGCTTCAACCGGAGCACTTTCTTTACTTTTCTCTTCTTCCTCAGCCTTCCTCCTCTTTTCCTGGCTGGCATCAAGTGCCTCCTTTGAGATGCCTAGGCCTTGAGCAATGTGCTCTACTTCTTTTCTCACCTTTCTTTTAATCTCAGGTTCCCTGAGTTCTACATGTATTTTTACACTCAGCTCCTCAAAGGTTCCAAACCTTTCTGCCTTAGGATCTTTGGGTTGACTTAGCATGTGTTGAACATGCATCTCCACTATCTGTTCATCCACTTCATACCCCATGGGCATGATCCAGACAGTCCTTGGCTCCACTGCCTCCATTAGGCACTGATCAGTGTCAACCATAAAGCACACTGAGTCTTTGTATTTTTCAACAAGAGACTGGGGAATTCTCTCTCTTGCTTGCATCATGCTCTGAAAGTTTTTGAAGTATCCCCATAGAGCTGTATTTCTCGCTTTTGCATCCCCAAGTCCATGCAAATAGTCTCTTATCTGGCCTGCAACAGGTTTGTCATTCTGCCATACCCATCCACTTGTTCCGGGTAGCTCATTCATGAAGTAGAAGAATAGACATACAATAAGAGTACCATACTTAAAGGAATTCTTCTTATCCTTCTTGATTTTCTGTATATTTTCCATTAATTGGCTTAGCAGTAGTTCGCAGAGATCATATTCTGCATTCTTTCTTAGCATTTCATAGGCAGTGTATACTGCAGTTCCGGATACAGAATTCTCCCTGCTGGAGTGATAGATCTTGTATCCTATTATCATGGATGCATATTTGATATCCGGATCCGAAATATCTTCAATGGTCATTGCCCTCTTATCAAATTTTGATCCGGTGGCCTCAGTTACAATGTTGTTCTTGACAGATTTGAGGATAGGTATCCCTCCGGAAGAGTATAGACCAGTTACTGCTCTAATTGCCTCTTTTGTGATCTTGCAGGGTCTATCCAGCCATAGAAAGTTGTCATGCATCCTGCTCAGTACATACCGGACCCATTCATCTTCTTCAAAGCAGGGGAAATGAATAAATTGCTCAAATTGTTTCTTCTGGATATCCTTATACTCTGGTTTAAGCTCAAAAGCATTGTCTATCAGTTGCTTGTGATAGAGGTCTCTTAATTTGAATTCCCCAAATTCCTCAATGCTTGCATGTATGTAAACCCTAATGTCTTCAGTATGTAAAACTCCGTGAGGAACACTAGAGAAGGCTCCTAGTGGATCTACCTCCAATGATTTGTAGGGATGTTTCTTGAATGAGGGGCGAGGTCTATCAAAGATCTTAACTATGTTTGGAGTAGCCATTCTTCAAAGATTTGCAGTGAGGTAATGAAAAACAGAGAATACCTTATGCGCCTTCGACTTGCACGGAGTGATTGGATTGATTTCTTTATGTAATGACTTCGGCAGGAGATCCTTGGTGTGCTTGATGAATCTTGTTGTAGAGCTCCACTATTCACTTCTTCTTGAGTGCAGAATGAGAAAATGACTTTTGAGAAATCCCTTATATTGCTCCGCGAACCCTAATATCTGTCTGCAATAAATGCTTCACCTACATTATTCCGGTTCGCCTTGTCTGGATGGCTTGGAGTATCCCGGATTAGTCCTGATCTGTGAATATCATCCGGATCTTTCAATCATGAATAAATAGAGGTAACATATTACAAGAACATCCCAAACACTCTGTCCAATCCGCAGAACAAGATAGTGCACTTCCGGATCTCTCCGGACCTTTTGTAATCCTGTATCATACCGGAGCATCTCCCTGAACATGTCTTATTTGATCGATCACAGCTTCTTCATGACTCCATGCGGACCTCTGAAAACTTGACTGAAGCATCTCAAGACTCATATCTGCAAACCCTTTAATCCGCATCTTGTGCCACATTCGGCACCACTTGTTTGGCTGGGGGAACAGGATTTCCTTTGAGTCTCCCCCTGAGCCTGAGCTCACTTTTTAATTTCCGGAAGAAATATCAGCACCAGAGTCTGGTGCGGATCCAACCTCTATATTCTCTAAACTTTTCTTCACCCAAATCTTGCTCATCTGATTCCTAACTTCATCCGCATTCATCTTTTGTTTACCCTTGTCTTGATTCTGATTATACACCGGACCTCTTTTGTCCTGATACTTATTTCTGCAGACTTTAGCATTATGACCGGACCTATTGCAGATTTGGCAAATAACATTTCTTTGCATATTTGACTAATATCCTCTTGATCTGCATTGATTAGCCATATGACCTACTCTATTGCATGTAAAGCATCTACCTTTGAATGATTTGTTTACTTGCATAATTCTGCATTCATGGGATTTGTGTCCATACCTTTTGTAGTTGAAGCACTGTCCGGAGAAGGATGAATTAATCTGATTCATTCTCATTCTACACTGATTAGCTTTGTGACCGAAGTGGTTGCAGCTGTGGCAGTATCCATTGAAGGATGGATATCTTTGAGCATTTGGCTGTCTTACCGGAGGTCTTCTAGGCCTGCTCCTTGGATTTTCTGATCCAAGATTCTTCTGACCGGATCCGGAGCTTTCTCCTTTCTCATATCCCAAACCATACTTGTCATCTGTCCTCTTTTGACTTCCAAGAAGAACTTCAAGTTGAGCAGAACTTATCTTGAATTTCTCTTTATATTCATTTGCTGTTTGAAGGTCTCTTTTGAGAGAGGCAATTTGATCCTCAAGTTTTTCTTCATTATCTTTGGCATCTTCAAGATCAGATTCAAGATGTCTTATAATCCTGTCCATCTGGTGGCATTCTTCTGATTTTTCTTTAAGAGATTGTCTTAGATTGTCTTCAGCCTTTCTTTTTTCTTCAATCTCTTGAGTAAACTTTATAGTTCCTGATTCCATTTCATGTCTTAACATAATGACTTCTTTTGATAACTTTTCACATAACTTGGTTTGCTCAGTCAATTCTTCATTTGTATTGCTTTCTTCACTTTGTCTTGCCAATTGTTGGAGCAGCTCCTTTCTCTTTTTCATAGAGAGACTTAATTTGTCTTTTAATTCTCTCATGAATTCATCAGCCTGTTTGAGTCTTTCCTTTAATTCACTGACTTCAGAGTTTGACTGTTCAAGATCCTCAAGAGCAGTCTTGAGTTGCTCCCTTAAACCATATGCATCCATTTGAACTCCCAGATCTTCCTCAAGCTATTAGGCTCTATTAGGAGGAACTTAGCTCTGATACCAATTGTTGATAACTGAGAGGGGGGGGGGGTGAATCAGTTATCCTAATTATTTCCCTTATTGAACTTTCTTACTAATTGATGCAGCATTGAATCAAACACTAAAACATTAACATGAAATAAGAAACACATAACACAGTATTTTTGATGTGGAAACCCTGTTAAGGGAGAAAACCACGGGGTGATTAACCCAAAATTATTCTCTGTTAGAAGAATAGGAGATTACAAAAATGGCACTTGCCAATTAGGGCTCACTGCCTGAGCACACTGCTCACAAGAGGCCCACTGCCTACAAGAAGACACACTGTCTACAAAGTGATAAGAATCACAGTCTTGAACTGATTGGAAGCATCTGCATATGCTGGAGTTCAGTTCCGGTTAGGCTCAGTACACTGATCTGCTGCACTTCATCTTTCCTCTGTTCTTTATTCTGCTATCTTTCACATACCGGATCCTTTTTGCTACTTCTGCTCTGTTCTGGACTTATTCGCATATCTCTTTTCACCATCACACACTTCACAACTAAATCCATCCTCTATATATATATCTGCACAAGTAATTTCATCACTTTTCTAGTCGGCATCCGGAACAGTCTAGTTTCTTACAAACTTTTGTTCTGTCGGCTGAATCCTTCCTCACCAAGCAATGCGGATCAAGCATATACTTGTAGATATCATTAATCATGTCGGCCAAACATGATTCATGCCTTCACAACTTCTATCATCAACAGTAACACATCCGGAAAGTAGTCTGATACTCTGTCAGTCAGTTCTTCCTCTGTTTTCACTGTCTCTCAGGAATCCGGTACTCAACTATTCATATCTTTTTCCTTGTCCATCACCGGAGGCTAAATCCTTGGAATATACCACTCAAGGTAGTCCTCTTGACTTCCCCAAATCCGCACTACACCAAGACACTTCCTGTGAGAGATCCGGACCAATCTGTCGGACCTTGCCACATGCTCTGTTCTTGTTCACCGGACCACAACATTCTTTATTCTGACTTCCGGTAGAGACACATCATGACTTCCGGATATGTGGGATGAGCTTTGTTGCCATCAATGACAACAACCATGAATCCATATAGTGTCTCTTGCCAACACAGAGGTATCCATCTTTCAATGGCCACTATTTTAATTGTAATAAGTTTGGTCATAAAGCTACTCAATGCAGGAGTAGAGTAAATCAGAATGTTCCATCCTTTTTTGGTCAATGTTTCAATTGCAATAAAATTGGTCACAAATCAAATGAATGTAGAAATATGGTGAGAAATGGTTCCTATAATGCAAAGAATAGTCAATCATTTAATGGAAAATGTTTTTCTTGCAATAGATTTGGACATATGGCTAATCAATGTAGATCAAATCCAATCAATAAAAGGAACCAAAAACAAAGGAATGTTGTGTGCTACAATTGCAACAAACTTGGACATGTTGCAAGATTTTGCAGAAGCAAGAATGTGAAGAGAAATTACTATGCTGAAGAAAGGAAAACAGAGTAGAGAAATGATAAGGGAAAAGAAATGGTTGATCTGGTTGAAAACAAGAAGGAAATGGACAAGACCTAGATCAAGAAAGAAGTAATTAAAGAAGAGGATAGATCCACACCAGCATCTGATGCAGATACCTCCTCTGGGAGGTAAATTGGGTGCTCTGGCTTAGGGGGAGTAGTGTTCAAAATCCAAAACCCCCAGCTAGATAGTATGTACTGGAATCTGACACGAAGATATGTGGTGGAATTTGATATAAAACATCTTATGGAAGAAACTCTAGAAGAAAATAAGTCATAGTGCTATATTATGGAGCAATTCTGATTGACTATATCTATCATACCAAAGTCAGGTAGCTTTTGAGAATGAGCATTTATGAAAAGTAGGTCAAGTGTGGAGGATAAAAAGAAAATGTTTTTTCATTATAACTCACTTTGCATTCAAGCTATCACATTTCCAAGAGAGATTGAAGTGAGATTTCAAGAGTCAACAGAGATTCAAAAAGCTCAGAGTAATCCAGGCAAAGAAAACCCTAATTTGGCATAACAAGGTATTTACCGTTGAAACTTTATTGAATCTTTGCAATGGTAATCCCACAAGTTGTTGATATTACTGAGTGACCAAGACCCAAATTCAAGAAACATCCCTTCAAAGCAACCTAAGTTGATCCAATGGGTGCTTTTTTGAAAATACCATATGGAGTTCTATATGTGGAAGATGTTAGGGCATATATTCATGTTTCCCTAGATGAGCTCAGCAGTGACAAATTATCAGATTTATACCTGAAAAGCTTGAGCAATGATCAATTTGACCTAAAGGAAGAATACAAAGTCTTAGAAGAGAAGAAATTCATATAGTATGTAGATTTTTCTGCATTCGTAGAGGACGAGTGGGTCTGGTATATCCTAAGTCGAATTCAAGATGGATTCATGTGGTTAGGGTAGCCCTTCAAAATTACCAAGGAAGTGATTAGGGCAGTAACAGGGTTGAATTCCACTAGAGGTGTACCCTTATTGAAAGTTGTGAAGAATCAAACTATTAGAAAGGCTATCGGAGCCCAATTTGACAAGAGGACATTAACCATAAACGACATCACAGACCATGCAGTAAGATTTGCTTCTATGGTCATAGGCTACAAAATCTATTTCTCAAACTAGGAGAACTATGTTTCTAGTACTGCAATATACACCGCATATCAAATGGTCAAAGAGAATGTTGAGTATGATTTGTGTGAGTTGCTGGGAATCCAACTATTGGAGAATCTAAAGAAGATCAAGGAAAGCAAAAACTATCCATTCAAATTCAGTACGTTGATCATCTATCTATTCTTCTATATTATGAATGAGTTGCCAAAGATGAAGCATATGTTCTGGTTAACTAGCAAACTAGTAGCTGTCTAAATTAGAAATCATTTAAGTAGCATTGGAAGCCATGATGAGAAAAAGCTAGCCATATGGGGGTACTTCAAGAATTTTCAAAGCATGATGCATTCAAGAGAAAGAATTCCTGAGAAAATTTTAGAGAAGTATAAGGATACTATATGTTTTATAGTTACAAAAGATCAATGCTTGATGGAGGCTGTTAAGCCTAGGACAGTCTAGATAATGCCAATGGGTTATGGAGTGGATGGACAAATATTAGATAACTATGCTCAACACATGCTGAGTAAACATAAGGACAAAAAAGGAGAAATGTTTGGAATGTATGAATAGTTATCTGTGAAACTCCATGTTGAACTTAGAAAACCTAAAATCTCCAAGAAGGTGAGGAAGGAGGTAGAAGAAGTTGCATTAAAACATGGCTTCACTAAGAAACAAGTCAAAGAAGCAAGAGAAAAAGGTCAAGCAGAAAGGGAAGCAAGAGAAAAGAAAGAAAGTGAACTGGCTAAGGGTCTGAAGGAGTCTAAAAGGAAGCAAGACAAGCCTAAAGCACCTCAAAGGTCTACAAGAAGCTTTGCAACCTTATCCAGTTCCACACCATCTGCAAGTGTGGATCAACCATCCAAGAAATCCACTAACAAAGGGACAAAGAGAAAGAAAATGAAAAGTAGAAGGATGTATGTTAGTATAGGAAAAACTGATGAAGAAGATACAAAGTCTGATGAAGATGTGAAAAAGATGAAACCTGAGGTTATAGAGGCCTCTGGAACTAGTAAAAAGAATCCCTCTAGTAAGGGTAAGAATGACAAAAGCAAGATGTACCTCTAATAGAGGAAGCAACTATAAGTTTTGAGGATGTACTTAAAGCCATAACAATGGATGGGAATCTAAAACCAATTGCACAACTATATGATGAATATTCTGATTGAGATAAGAGGATCATTGAGACTGCTATTGTAGAATACCTAAACATCTACAACAAGGCCCTAATTGAAATAGTTGATGATCTTCCACATAACCTAGAAAGTATAATGACTGTAAGAGATGAAACAACTAGGGCCAAGGACATTGAGCTAAGAGAACATACACTAACACAACTGTGTCTGAAGATTACTCCTGAAGAAAAAGCTAAAATCTCCAAAGAAATCAAGGATGAATTCAAAACCAAGAAAAGAATGAACTCACTAATGTTAGGAGAAATTGATAAAGTGGTCAAGGAGACTAAGGAGATCATTTTGGAGGTGCTAAAGAAATATAATGTACATACCATCTATGATAATGAAGAAACAGATGCTGGAAATGATACATATGCTCCGCAACTAAATCTCAATAAGGAAATAGATAAAGGTGTCAAAGTGATTGAGGAGAAAGAAGTTCCTACTGAAACAAGATTGTCTCTAGAACATCAAGCTAAACATAAAATTGATAAGGAGAAGACTGAGGAGGAACAAGTAAAGGAAAATCCTTCACTAGAACAGAAGGAGGACTTTAATAAGGACATGGATCTAGATGATCTAGAGCAGAGCTTAAAAGAAGAAGTCTCTACTACACCAAGAGACACTGCAGAATCAGTTAAAGAGCTTTTTTAGAAAGAGAAACAAGTTTTACATGAGCTTGAGTTTCTGCATGGTCCAATAAACTTGGACACAATGTCCCTTGTTCAAAAACTCAAATTGGCATCAATTGCATAGGCAAAAGCAAGAGAGGAAATGTTGAAATCTCACATGGAGGATAGTGAGATCATAAGTGAGGCATCTAGTATTTTGGAGAAACTGATGCCAACATTCCAGAAGGACACCTCTATATCATCAAAATACTGACTCAAAGACTTATAAACTCTATAAGTAAACATTTTGAATCCTTTGAGAAATATATAGAAATAAAAGTTAAGCAGGAGTTTGATGAGAAAAGATTGAATGAGTTAAAGGAAATGATAGCTAATGACAAAGTACAGCTAGATAATAGGATAAAATATGTTCAAAGCGTCATTAAGGAAGCTGGTGATATATACAAATTTTTTTTATTCTAGCCAAAAGTCATAAAGAAAATAGAAGAAAAGATCAAGGAGTTGGAGTAGAAACTGGTGAACACTTCTAAGGCATATGATCCAGTGATAGAATCAATTAGCACTAAGGAAAGTCAAGTCATCAACCTTCATGATGACTTGAACAATCTAATAAGTGAGGGATAAAATCAGAAATAAAATGTATCAGCTAAGAAGAGTAATCTATCCTAAGCTAGATTCTATGTTCAATCTAGCAGCTGAAGCCCAAGTGGCTTTACAATCTAACACACCCTCTGATCTTCAAAAGGTAGAGGCTGTAGTTTTTCTACTCAGTGGTCATATTCAAATTTTGGACAATGCCAAGAAAATCTAGGATGGTGAGCTAGACTGAATTAAGAACATTTTCAATGATATCCTCCAACACATGTAAAATAAAGTTGAAGATTGTACTTATACATAAGTGGCAGAATATAGCAAATTTTGCAGTTTTGACAGTTTTTTATTTTGGAACTGACACCTTTGCCATTGATGTCAAAGGGGGAGAAGAAGCGAAAAAAGGGAAAACATCTCAGGAGGAGAAGAAATATAGAGTGTATATAGATAGGGGGAGCAGTCAAGGCAGTCAAGCATTAATGCCAAAGGGGGAGATTGTTGGCAAGAGACACTGCTATGAAGAAGACTGTGTTAGATCTAGGGCACACAACTGAGAGGGGGGGTGAATCAGTTGTGCAAAGACTTGCTTCTATTTTGAACACTTGATTCTTCTTTGTTAGTTAATAGCATATCAGTTAATCATTCATGAAAGCATAATGCATAAACATAAGAGTAGATAATCATCAACACATTGGACACCAAGATTTTGACGTGGAAAACCTGGTTAAGGGAAAAACTATGGGGTGATTAACCCAAGGATTATTCTCTGTTAGAAGAATAAGAAAAAAGAATGGCACATGCCAATTAGGGCTCACTGCCCGAGCACACTGCTTACAAAGAGGCACACTACCTACAAGAGACACACTGTCTACAAAGTGATAAGAATCACAAACTTGAACAAGAGATTGACATCTTTACCATGTCTGGATCAGTTCCATTTAAGCCCAAGATACTTCTACTCTACCCTTCGCTCTTTCGCTATACCACTCTCATATGCTGCTCAACACACTTTGAAATGAACTCACAAACCTTTATTTATACAAGACATCAAATTAGGAACAATCATCTAAGTTGGCAATCAACCATAAGGACATCTGCAAGATGATTAATACATCCGGTCGGCCACCACAAGAACATTTGCAAGATGAACAACTCATCCGGTCGGCTAGTCTGAGCAAGAACTTCATCCAAAAGATTATCTTCAATTCTAGGCTCTACCACCAATGCGGACCGACAACATAACCTCAACATGATCCAAGAACCTTCACGAGCTTGCCTGATTAACCAAGTACACCTGCACTTCCTCTACTCACTGGAATCTCTTCTCCTCTTCATCCAAAACTTCAAGAACACAGTCTGTCGCCACTGTCATACTGAAGAAGGTGCTTCCGGACCTCCAAACTTTGTACAAACTGAGATGACATATCACAAGGACATCCCAAACACTCCTTCTAATCCGTAGAGTCTGACAATGCTCCTCCGGATCTCACCGGACCTTTTTGTAACACTCTGTCACTCCGAAATAGCTCCCGGAACCGGTTCTACTTGACTGATCACAACTTTTTCATATCTTCATGTGGACCTCTAAAATCTTAACTGGGTCATCTCAAGACTCATATCTACAAACCCTTTAATCCACATCCTCTGATTCTCAACCTATTGAGTACATTTGCCTTCTTCTTATCATTGTTCTTCATTGTTCCTGATTAAGACTGCTTTTCTTAATATCATCAACACATAGCTCATCCAAACCTTCTTACCAATGTAATATGAGTATGTTGACATCAATGACAACACTGGTTAACCTCATACGTGCAACAATCTCCCCCTTTTTCATTGATGGCAACATATAATGTGAAAAACCATCAAGACAAGAACTTCTCTTTTCTGTCACAGCTCCCCCTATCAGCAACAACTCTTCACATGTCTTCTCTTCCTTTACTGCTCCCCCTTTGATCATCAACCACTTGTTTTTCACATGTCTTTTCTCCCCCTTTGACATCAATGGCAAAGGGCTCATACTTGCACTTGTAACATATCAGAATCATACCAACTGCTCCCCCTTAGTAGCAGCTCCCCATCATCAATCCGGATCACAAGATGTGACTGTGATATCCACCGGACTGATGCACATCAGTGCATCCTAGTTCATCACCGAAGGGGCTATGACCCCTAACTTCTCTCGGAGATACTCAAAAGAGTCCTTGGGGAGAGGTTTAGTAAAAATATCTACAATCTGATCCTTGGAGGGTACATACTCAATCTGACTTCATCCTTGTTCACTTGTTCTCTCAGAAAGTGAAACTTGATAGATATGTGCTTGGTCTTAGAATGCAATACCGGATTCTTAGAAATATTAATTGCACTTGAATTATCATAGAAAATTGTTATAGGCTCCTCATATTCAACTTTAATGTCTCTTAGCATCTGCTTCATCCATAAGATTTGAGTGCAACTACTTGCTGCTGCAATGTATTCTACTTCAGTTGTAGATAGAGATATTGCATCTTGTTTCTTGCTTAGCCAAGAAACCAATCTCTTTCCCAAAAAGAATGCTCCACCACTGGTGTTCTTCCAGTTATCCACATCTCCTGCCCAATCTGCATCTGTATATGCATGGAGAGAGAAATCCAGATCTCTAGGATACCATAGACCATACTCAACTATTCCTTTCAAGTACGTAAAAATTCTTTTGATTGCCATAACATAAGATTCTCTAGGATTAGCCTGAAATCTTGCCACAAGACCAACAGCCTGCATTATATCTGGTCTAGTTTGAGTGAGATACAACAATCCACCAATCATTGATCTATACTTTGTCTGATTTGCCTTTGGAGAGTCATCATCTTTGCTCAACTTACATCTAGTTGCCATAGGAGTGTTCATTGGCTTTGAATCTTCCATACCAAATTTCCTCAACAATTCTTTCACATATTTGGTTTGAGAAATGAAGATCCCTTTCTTTGTTTGAGTAATTTGCAGACCCAAGAAGAAATTTATTTCACCAAGCATAGACATTTCAAACTCAATTTTTATCTGATTTGCAAAGTTTTGCACATACTATCTCTTCCTCCAAAAATGATATCATCCACAAACACTTCAACAATCAAAATGTTTTCATGATCAATTTTGAAATATAAGTTACTATCAGCAGTACCTTTGTTGAGTCCAATCTACATAAGATGCATATCCAACCTTTCATACCATGCTCTTGGGGCTTGCTTCAATCCATACAATGCTTTCTTCAACTTGCAGACCATATCATCATTATCAGACAACTGAAATCCATCTGGTTGTTCAATGTATACTTCTTCTTCCAAATCACCATTTAGGAAGGCAGACTTGACATCCATCTGATATACCTTGAAGTCTTTGAAGGCAGCATATGCAAGAAATAATCTGACTGCTTCAATTCTTGCTACCAGAGCAAAGGTTTCTTCAAAATCAATTCCTTCTATTTGAGAGTAGCCTTTGCAGACCAATCTAGCTTTGTTTCTGATAACTTCACCAACCTCATTTAGTTTGTTCCGAAAGACCCATTTGGTTCCAATCAAATTCTTGTTTCTAGGTCTGGGAACAAGATCCCAAGTGTGATTTTTCTCAATTTGCATCAACTCTTCTTCCATTGCTTTTGTCCAATTTTCATCATTGCATGCTTCATTTATTGTCTTAGGTTCAATCTTTGAAATCAAACAACATTCATCTAAATTTTGACCAATTTTCCTCCTTGTTTGTACCCCTTTTCTTTTGTCACCTATGATCTGATCTTCAGAGTGATTTAAAGTTACATACCTTGGAACTTTGGGAGTCTCTTGCATTGCTGTTTCGTGATCAGGTTCATTCAGACAAACCTCTTCTTCCTGATTTACCGGATCAGTCTGAATCTAACTTTCAGGAAGGGATTGAGTTCCTTGAATCAGAGCACCATCCTGATCATCTTCATCATATTCATAAAACATTGAGGGCTTCTCAATTCCTTCATCAACCTTCACATTTGTACTTTCTATCATCTTTTTCAGTATCTTATTGTAACACCGGTATGCTTTGCTTTGAGTGGAGTAACCCAAGAAAATTCCTTCATCACTTCTAGCATCAAACTTTCCTAGATCTTCATCTCTTTTGATGGAACACTTGCGACCAAATACTCTGAAATATCTCACAGTAGGAGTTATACCAAACCAAAGTTCATAAGGAGTCTTACCGATATTGTTTCTGATTTGAACTCTATTAAGAGTGTAGACTGCAGTGCTGACAACTTCTCTCCAAAACATCTGAGGAACATTTGCTTCCATCATCATTGTCCTGGAAGCTTCCTGGATGGTCCAGTTCTTTCTCTCAACTACTCCATTCTGCTGTGGAGTCCTAGGAGCAGACAATTGTCTCTTTATGCCATGCTTCTCACAAAAGTCTATGAATTCACCGGATGTGAATTCACCACCTCTATCAGACCTTAGACACTTTAGTTTCAATCCGGATTGATTCTCTACCATAGCTTTGAAGATTTTGAACTTCTCAAGGGCTTCTGATTTCTCTTTTAGGAAGGTAACCCACATCATCCAAGAATGGTCATCAATTAGAAACATGAAATATCTATCACCTTGCATACTCTTGATTCTTGTCAGACCACAGAGATCAGTATGTACTAATTCCAACAATCTGGTAGTGGACTGATCCTTGCTTTTGAAAGAGACTATGCTCTGTTTACCTAGTTGACATTCTTTGCACAAACTATTTGTAGGTTTCACCAATTTTGGAAGATCTCTTATAGCCTGAATGTTGCTTATCTTGATGATGTTATCAAAATTTACATGACACATCCTTCTATGCCACAGCCAACTCTGATCAACTTGAACAAATAGACAACTTTTATTTGAACCAACCAGATGGAAGATATTACCTTTAGTTTGAGTACCGGATGCAATCTCAGTTCCAGAGCTTGTAAAGATTCTGCATCTTCCATTCTTAAACTGGAGATCATAGCCTTTATCCACTAACTAACCAACACTGAGAAGATTGTGCCTCAATCCTTCAACATATAGTACATTAGTGATTTTGCTCTTTCCATCAAAAGAAATAGTTCCCCTACCTCTGATTTTGCCAGCAGAATTGTCACCAAACTTTACCATTCCTCCTTCATACTTTTCCAAATCTAAGAACTTGTTCTTGTCACCAGTCATATGGTGAGAGCATCCACTATCAATAACCCAATCATCCTTTTCTTCAATTTGGGCAGCCAAAGCTCTTTCTATAACCTTATGATTGACAGATTCAGAGGATATTGAATCTTCTTCCTTGATGGCAATAAACACCCATTCATTTCTGGATTTGCTTCCTATTTCTGATTCATCATTTGTTACTCCTTTATTGTCATCTTCTTCATGAACATAATAGCAGTTCTTTTGAAACCTTTGTCTGTTGGTATTAGACCTTGTAGATCTTTTCGGACATCTTGAAGCAAAATGACCAATCTTATTACAGTTGAAGCACTTAAAGGGTAGTTTTCCTTCATACTTACCGGATCCTCTTGGCAGTCTTTTTGCAATGAGGGCTTCAAGTTGAGCTGTTTATGCTTCTTCCTCTTCCATATCTTTCCTTGCTTGTTCATACCATGACAACTTCCTTAAAGAGTTCTCTCCCGGATCAAATCTTTGTTTGCCTTTCACATAGGCACTGGCTTTGAATGCAGATTCAGTCTTGGGGGGATCATCTCCAAACTCAGTCATTTCAAATGCAGCCAGTTTGCCAGCCAGTTGCTCTATTGTGATAGTTGTATACGCTCTGAATTCATCAATGGCAGCAACCTTGATTTTGTAGGCAACAGGAAGGGATCTGAGAATTTTGCAAACAATTTCATTTTCATCTAGAACTCCACCAGCATTCGTAATTCCACACACTAGCTCATTCACTCTTGGCATAAAGGTAGTGATATTTTCATCATCTCTCATCTTTAATCTTTCAAATTTCCCTTTCAGACTTTGTAATCTTGCACTCTTGACAAACTCATCTCCTTCATACAGAAGTTCCAGTTTAGTCAAGATCTCATATGTAGTTGGTAGGTTAATAACATTTGAGAGATCTGAGTCATTTAATGCGCTTAGAAGAGCTTCCTTGGTCCGCAAATTGTTTTTAGCATCTGTGATTTCATTCAAAGTTGTCGGACCACCCTGTGGAGGTACATATGGTTTTGAGACCATGGCCAAGTATGCTTTTCCCATACACTCCAAGTGACATTTCATGTGACCTTTCTAGAGAGTGAATTTGGTTCCATCAAACTTCAGACTATCCTTCTTGTATGACGACATCCTAGATCTCCTCAAGCGGTTAAGCTCCTTTCAGAGGAACTTGGATTTGATACCAATTGTTAGATCTATGGCACACAACTGAGAGGGGGGGTGAATCAGTTGTGCAAAGACTTGCTTCTATTTTGAACACTTGATTCTTCTTTGTTAGTTAATAGCATATCAGTTAATCATTCATGAAAGCATAATGCATAAACACAAGAGCAGATAATCATCAACACATTGGACACCAAGATTTTGACGTGGAAAACTTTGTTAAGGGAAAAACCACAAGGTGATTAACCCAAGGATTATTCTCTATTAGAAGAATAAGAAAAAAGAATGACACATGCCAATTAGGGCTCACTGCCCAAGCACACTGCTCACAAAGAGGCACACTGCCTACAAGAGACACACTGTCTACAAAGTGATAAGAATCACAAACTTGAACTGGAGATTGACATCTTTACCATGTCTGGATCAGTTCCATTTAAGCCTAAGATACTTCTGCTCTACCCTTCGCTCTTTCACTATACCACTCTCATCCGCTGCACAACACACTTTGAAATGAACTCACAAACCTTTATTTATACAAGACATTGACTTAGGAACAATCATCTAAGTCAGTAATCAACCATAAGGACATCTGCAAGATGATTAATACATCCGTTCGGCCACCACAAGAACATTTGCAAGATGAACAACTCATCCGGTCGGCTAGTCTGAGCAAGAACTTCATCCGGAAGAATATCTTCAATTCTAGGCTCTACCACCAATGTGGACCGACAACATAACCTCAACATGATCCAAGAACCTTCACGAGCTTGCCTGATTAACCAGGTACACCCGCACTTTCTCTACTCACTGGAATCTCTTCTCCTCTTCATCCAGAACTTCAAGAACACAATCTGTCGCCACTATCATACTGAAGAAGGTGCTTCTGGACCTCCAAACTTTGTACAAACTGAGATGACACATCACAAGGACATCCCAAACACTCCTTCCAATCCACAGAGTCTGACAATGCTCCTCCGGATCTCACCAGACCTTTTTGTAACACTCTGTCACTCTGGAATAGCTCCCAGAACCGATTCTACTTGACCAATCACAACTTTTTCATATCTTCATGCGGACCTCTGAAATCTTAACCGGATCATCTCAAGACTCATATCTACAAACCCTTTAATCCGCATCCTCTGATTCTCAACCTATTGAGTACATTTGCCTTCTTCTTATCACTGTTCTTCACTATTCCTGATTGAGACTGCTTTTCTTAACATCCTCAACACATAGCTCATCCAAACCTTCTTACCAATGCAATATGAGTATGTTGACATCAATGACAACACTGGTTAACCTCATACTTGCAACAGACTGGAATGTTGTCATTGATGGAAACAAAGCTAAGAGGGTACATCAGTATGACAAGAAGACATCAGTCTAGAAGACCAACTTGGATTGGCAACAAAGCAAAAAAGTATTCAAGTCCGGAAGGTCAAAGTGACTAAGTATGGACAGTGTTTAGGGTAAGGGATAGATAGTGAATCAATATGCCTCCGCAAATGAAGACTGACAAATGCAATTCAGGTATGATGACTCATAGTTACTTAATGATGATATATTCTAGTTTTTCAAGTCATGACTTCCTCTAGAAGTCATTTGAAGCAAATTTCTAAGTCTGGAAGAACATAAGTAAGACAGGGAAAATGTACAGTACTAAGTAAAAGGGTGTGCATTTCTCTGCAAGTATATATTTTGTTATGTGGTTTTGAAATGTTGTAAACACTTGTATAAAGTGTCTAAATCTAGGGTTGTAAGGTCTAAAGTCCACCGGAAAGATAATTGCAATCTATTGAGTATTGCTACAATGTTTGACAGAGTTTGACAATGATAGAGTCTGAGTTCTGATGATCCGTATTTTGCCGCTAGAGAATATTTTGCTCTGCAGTTCTGAAGGTATGATTGGTGATGTCTGAGGAGTCTTTGATATGATTTTGAGCAATCCGTATGGTCTACAGTAAAAGATGTAGTCTGACAGTTGAACTGAACCAGTAGTAGTTTGAGTTTGAGGCCGACATGTTAGTTTGATCTATGTACGGTAAGTTCTATTGATTAGAACTTTATCCTAAGTGGTTATGTAGTTAAGGCTGACATATGTGTGATAGGTGAAAGTCAGGGGTGGAAGATCAGACATAGTCATGAAACCCTAACCCTACCATCATCAAGGAATCTAACCTAAATGAAATCAAAGGATAATGCAATTCAAGCATAACATCACCCAGACCGTGCGATTCCTTGTTTGAGAGAGAGATGTGGACTGCTTCTTCAACAATAAGCAATTACAAAGCTGAAAGCTGCCATTGATGGATGATAAAAGCTCAAATGCTCAAATGCTCAAGATGATAATGTAGGTGCTATATGATTGCTGGATTACTAGATTGCTGGATATCTCATATGGAATGAAAGGGTGTTTATATAGAACTCAACCAAGATCAATCAACAGTGGAGATTCAGAGGCTATGTGAATGGCTAAGATTGAAAGTTACTAAATTTAGGTCCAATTAGTTGTGCATGTGAAAGATTTTAAATGAAAGTTGTCTTACAACACATGATGAATGGGAAATGGACAAGTGTTGAAATGTGATAAATGAAGAGGGCTTAATTCAAATAAAGTATTTGAATTAGTTGGGATATGAGTTGGAAATTAATTAAATAAATAAAATTTATTTAATTAATAGGATAAATGTATAAAATGAGATAAGACATGATGTGGAATTAATTAAATAAATACAATTTATTTAATTAATTGGCTAAGTGGATGAGAATGGGATTTTAATTAAATAAATAAAATTTATTTAATTAATTAGCTAATGGATTAGTGATTTAACAAGGTGTTGCTAGACATGGACAAATTTGGGTGTCTACATTTTGCCCCTCTTTGATACAATGTTCGATAGAATGTTGTGTCAAAGAAGATGTGAGATGCGTTCGATAAACAAGTTATGCCCCAGTGTAACTGGCAGGTGATGCCCCCTCGAGAGGGAAGCCAGGCCAACCAGGAAGGGCTGGGTTGGCTCTCGATAGAAGAAAAAGGCTAAAAAGAAGGCTGACATGAAGAAAATGGAAATGAGTGATCTTAGCTGAGTATGATGGAATGAATAGATAGAATGAATAGATAGGATGATGATGGGCAGCTTTCAAATAATTGCTCAGAATGAAAAGAAATGTAGTCCTTATGTTTGATATAGCATATGGATGTTATGCACTAGGGTATAAGAGACCAAGGTGTCGAGATGTCCAATGCACAACTAGCGTGTTATAATCTTGTCTGAATGCATGAGGTCAAGATGTTGAGCCAACATGCACAAGATATGAATAACAGCTAGTGTTGGACTTTGACGCTACAAGCAATGGTTTGAGCTTATCTCCACTACACATAATGATAGCTTGCTGGTTATATGTATGGAGTTAGTCTTAACATAGAATAGTCTCAAATGCATAAGAGACTGTTTAGCTTCTCAAATGCTAGAGATATTGATATGTAAGATACTAATCCCAACACGTACAAGATACCAATACGCATAGGAAGAGAATAAGATCATCCCGCAAACACGACATACGAAAGCTATATGACCATGCCCCAGTCCTTACTTCATCGCAACATACCAAGATATAAATAGATCAAGGCAGTCTTGATTAGGTATAGAAAAGGGACAAAAGATAAATCAAAAGATAAAACAAAAGATACTGTCATCACGTTCTCTTGCCAATTTTGGGTGCTCTTGGATAAATTAAGCTAGCGCCTTGTTAAGAGGAAAGCGACATCCTGTTGAAGGCTAAAGTTGTTGATAAACTGCTATAGCAAATGTTGGCTTAAGGCATGCGGACAAATAGCTTCTGGCTTACCTTTGATTGGTTAAAGTGCTTGAGCTTGCAATATACACATGGATTGCTTCTTGTTTGCGCTGATCAAAGAGAAGAAGATGGATGATGCATGAAGATGAAGAAGATGGGGTGGATCATCTGTGCTTGAGTACTGGAAACTTCCTTCGTATTCCAGACTGCCTACATACCCTGTATCCACGGGATCAAAGCACATTTACGATGAAGATGAGACATGATGAATATGTAGTTCTGGGTTTTATTGATGATACAAGTGATGAAAGATAGAAGAATGTGAGCTGAAAGATTGAAGGATGTTTAGAAGAAAGATGAAAGATAACTGATGAAAGGGGCTATCATCTTAGCCTGAATCAGAGTGCTTCCTTCGCATCTCAGATTGCCTACATACCCTGTATCCACGGGATCAAGGCGTCAACGATAGAGCTAGATGTAGTTCTTATTGATGTGGCTAATCGATTGGATGTTTGATCAAGCGATGTTTGTTGCGATTGTTGGATGAATGTGGATGGATTGTGAAGGTATGAGTCTTGGTTGCAAGCTGTTAAGTCATATTTGTCGGTGGACATGTGCCATGGCTGAAGTTGATAAGGTGTGCTGTGTTGTAAGCTGAGTTGTTTGATGTGTTATGAGCTAGAGATAACAGGATCCACTTCCAAATAAGACTCAACAAATGCCCCCAGTGCGGGATGAGGTTTATTATGCAGACGCAACAATGTGGAAAAGATGTAGTCAAGATGCTAAGGTGCCAAAAGATATAGATATCACGACAATGTCTCAAGTATGATAGCTAGCATTGGCAAAGGATGAAGAGGAAAGGCTATGTGTGAGATTGCGATAGGGCTTATGAGTATGGCTTATACAAGATGCAGTGGGAAAAATGATCAAACGAACCAAACAAATGAGGGAAGCTGGTCACTACACATAGCGCCTGTTTGCCAGGTTTTCACTATGGTACTTATCCAAGGCACCTGTTTACCAGGTTTTCACCAGAGGATGGATTATTTATTGGATGTTTTTATTTTTATTTTTATTTTTATTTTTTGGATTTTTTTTTTTTTTTGATTTTTTTTGGATTTTTTTTTTTTTGGGGGATAGCTGAGATTCATGGATAAAACTTCTTGAGATGAACGCTGTTGACGGGTTCATCCAAGGGAATGCCTTCAGGTGTTGACAAAGTGTATGCACCGGATCCATAGACTGCTGTGATAATGAACGGACCAAGCTAATTTGGTTCAAACTTGCCCTGTTTCTCTCGATGCTGTTGATTCCTTTGGTTTTCTTTAAGGACAAGGTCGCCAACCTGAAATCTGCGTTCTTTGATCTTTTTGTTGTAGCTGCGGCATAGCCGGTTTTGATAGACTTGAAGATGGTTCAATGCTGTAAGGCGGCGTTCATCTAAGAGCTCAAGATCATGGAGTCAGGACACTCGATATTCTTCATCTGAGATAGTATATTGCAAGGATATGCGCAAAGAGGGGATCTCAACCTCGATAGGCAAAATAGCTTCAGTGCCATAGACGAGAGCATAGGGTGTGGCGCCAGTAGGAGTTCTGACACTTGTTCTATATGCCCATAAAGCAGGATGCAGTTGTAGATGCCAATCTCGACCAGCTTCATTAACAGTCTTTTTGAGGATCTTGATGATTGTCTTATTAGAGGCTTCAGCTTGACCATTGCTCTGAGGATAATAAGGCGTAGAGAACCTATGTTGAATATGGAACTTATTGCAAAGATCTCTAACCTCTTGGTTCTTGAAAGGCCGACCATTGTCTGTGACAATAGCTTGAGGAACTCCATAACGGCAGATAATGTAATGTAAGATGAATTTAGCTATTTGTTTACCTGTGATGTAGGTCATTGGTATGGCTTCTACCCACTTCGTGAAATACTTAGTGGCAGTGATAATAAACTTATGACCATTTGATGAAGTAGGATGGATTTTACCCACGAGATCAAGTCCCCATTGCGAAAAAGGCCATGGAGTGACAATAGGCTAAAGCTCATGTGCTGGTGTATGTATTAGATCTCCATGTTTCTGACATTGTAAACATCACTTTGCAAATTGTTGGGCATCTTTTTCCATAGTTGGCCAATAGTATCCTACTCGCAGAAGTTTCTTGACAAGGCCAGGGCCAGCGGAATGCGAACCGCAGACACCTTCATGTACTTCACGTAAGGCCGTTTTTGCTTCCTCGGAATCAAGACATCTAAGAAGGATACCATCAAGACTCCGGCGATAAAGGGTGTCTCCTAAGATAGTGTAACGAGAGGCTCGACGGATAAAAGTTTTACACTGGGTGTTGGATAGTTGAAGAGGCAAGGTGTGATTACGGAGATACTCGTATATATCTTTGTACCACAACGAGTTGGGACCAACAATCTCACATATGAGCTCAGACTGTGGAACTTCAAATGCTGGGATCAAAAGCTGTTCGACCAAGAATTCACATTTATGGGTGTTAGATGGCATGTCTAAAAGAGATCCAATCATAGCCATGGCATCTGCTGCTCTGTTTTGTAGTCTTGGAATTTGCTCAAAGGTAATGTCCTCAATATATTGCTTGAAATCATCCACCATTAGCTTGTATGGAAGAAGCTTCTCGTCTTTTATTTGATATTCATCTAAGACCTGTTTGATAACTAGCTGAGAATCGCCAAAGACTTGTAACTGTTTGATAGCCCATTGTACTGCCATGCGCAAACCTATTATTAAAGCTTCATACTCTGCTATGTTGTTGGTACATGGGAATGCTATTCTGTATGATTTAGGTATGCAGTCTCCTTGGGGAGTGACAAACAAGATACCTGCTCCAGATCCGTGTTGAGTGTATGATCCATCAAAGTATAGCTGCCATCGTGCTGGAGAGCTTAAATTAAACAATCCTTCATCAAGGAATTCTGGGTATATTGGCTGAATGTCTGTGATAGGTGTTGCAACTAATTGATCAGCAATGACTTGTCCTTTGATAGCTTTACGGTTCACATATTGTATGTCAAATTCACTCAAGATCATAACCCATTTTGCTAATCTCCCTGTGAGAAGTGCTTTTGAAAGGAGATACTTGAGGGGATCCACATTAGAGATGAGCTTTGTTGTTTGGTTCAACATATAGTGTCGCAACTTTTGGGAAGCAAACACTAATGCTAAACAAGCTTTTTCCATGAATGAGTAATTGAGTTCATATCCCACAAGGGTTCTGCTAATGTAGTAGATGGCTTGTTCTGTTCCTGAATCATCATGTTGAGCTAGAAGTGCACCCAATGCTGCGGTTGTTGATGATATATAGAGCAGTAATGGACGATCAAGTACAGGAGGTAACACAAGAGGTGTTGCCAAGTATTCCTTTATCTTATCAAAAGCCTGTTGACACTTTTCATCCCACTTAAAAGGTTCACCCTTACGAAGAAGATGTTGAAAAGGATGACATTTATCTGCGAGTTGTGAGATAAATCGGCGGATAGATTGTAGCCTACCCTGTAAACTGCGGAGCTATTTGAGATTCGTTGGTGGAGGCATTTCTATGATAGCTTTTACCTTAGCTGGGTCCACTTCTATCCCTCGTCGAGACACAATATATCCCAATAGTTTGCCTGATGTTACACCAAATACACACTTCTTTGGGTTTAGTCTGACTTGGTATTTTCTAATCGATCAAAAATTTGTGCCAATACTTGTAGATGTCCTTCCCTTGTCTTAGATTTTCCCAGGATGTCATCAACATAGTCTTCCATGATAATATGAAAAAGGTCATGAAAAATAACTGTCATGGCTCGTTGATATGTAGCTCCAGCGTTTTTGAGACCAAAAGGCATTACAACCCAGCAATATGTGCCCCATGGACAAATAAAAGACGTTTTATCTTGGTCTTCCTCTGCTATTCTGATTTGATTATAACCAAAAAATCCATCCATCAAAGATAGCATTTCATGTCCTGCTGTAAGATCAACAATGTTGTCTATGCTTGGTAATGGAAAATCATCTTTAGGACATGCTTTGTTAAGATCTCTAAAGTCTGTGCAGCAGCGAACTCATCCATTTGGTTTTGCTACAGGTACTAAGTTTGAAACCCATTCTGGATAATCAATAGGCTTTATGAACTTTGCTTCTAACAGTTTCTAAATTTCTGCTTTGACCAATAAGGCAACTTGTGGATGCATTTTGCGCAATTTTTGTTTGACAGGCTTTGCATCAGGGAATACTGCTAAATGATGTACCACAAGTGAAGGATCTAGACCCGGCATGTCTGCATAAGTCCATGCAAAATTTATAGCTCTTCTCAGAAAAAATGCTGTGAAGTTCTTTCATTCTTGCTCTGATAGTGATGCTGCCAAAAAAGTGATCTTCGGATTCTGTTCTGTTCCCAAGTTCATGTCTTGTGATTTTTCAACTAGCACAGTTGATTTCTCATGGTAATCAGTGGCAACAGGAAGATCAAATCCCTCATCCTCAGGCGCCTCAGAGAGGTTTTCACCTTCGGATATGTCCTTTATTTTTGCTTTTTCACGGTCAAGAGGCGCCTTGCGGTTTTCACCTAGTGACCTAGTTTGTTGAATTTTATTTATTTTACTTTTGCGACTGAAGGATTTGATACTTCCACCAAAATATGCTAGTTTAGGTAATTCCATCATGAAACCTGCTTTATGATCACCCAGTGGAATACCTTGTCTCAAACCCATGAATTCAGCAATGGCTTCGTCATTTTCAAATGTATCTAATATCGGTGCCCCCTGTTGGTCCCAATCGATGAGGTCAGGATATACGAGTGAAAGGCTAAAGAAGGGATCGTGATGGCTAGAGGAGGTTGCAGAAAACATGAAGATGGAATGTTCTTGAAAAAGGTCGGTGATATGAAGGGAGGAGTCGTCGATGATATCCGAGTTAGAAGTCTCTCCTACCGAGGAAGGTCCAACGTCAATATCGGAAATACACTTAATGTCTTTGGGTCGCGGTACCTCTGATTGGTATCCAAGGCCTTGCTTATTAAACTTCTTAGACACAATAAGGGGCTCAATAGGTCCTTGTTCCTGTGATCCCAAGCTGCCATGTCCTTTATAGCCCATGTTCTTTATGATACGAAACCCGTTGTTGTATCGCTCTACTTCAAGTTGGACTTGGTCATTTTCTTCAAAGAATATCCAAGAGTTGATGTCCTCAATGTCTTCATCATCCAAGAAACCACCTTTAATGAATACGATAGGGGGAGCTTTGATAACAGCGGAGGATGAAGTGGGCTTAGATGTAGAGGGCTTACCGTGGGATTTAGGAGATAATGGAAGGGTACCAACGCAATAGGATTCCTGCAATTTGTATTCACCAGGGCCATGTTCGGTATATTTGATATGGAGGTTGGAAGCGGCTTTGCTAGATGAGGGCTTGAGAAGATCGGATGGGTCTACATAGGAGGAAGACGGATATGCCTCGGTGTTGATAGGGATACGGTTTGGACTCTGATATTTAGCTTGAAAGGCACGACAAAACTCAAATGGATTGGGATCAGCTTGAATGGTAACTTCAACACCCTTATGTGGAAATTTAAGGCATTGGTGATATGTAGATGGAACTGCTTTAAGGGTATGGATCCAAGGGCGACCGAGGATGATGTTGTAAGGCAGATCAATATCAAGGACTTGACAGCGAGTTTCTGTAATGACCGGCCCGACTTGAATAGGCAATAAGATGATCCCTTCAGTATCTCTTTCAGCGTCATCATATGCTCTGATAGTTATAACTTTGGAAGTGTCAACATCTTTCTCAGAATATCCCAATTGCTTGATAAGTGTCAAAGAACATATATTTAGACCAGCTCCCCCATCTATCAAGACTCGTTTGATACGGCGTTGGTTAACAAATACTTCAATATGGAGGGCCTCATTGTGTGACGAATGAATGGAGGGTTGAAGATCTTTGTCAGAAAAGGTCAAATGACAAGGGGCTGCAATGCTAGCGACCATAGATTGAAATTGTGTGATATTAATATTATTAGGCACCGAAGACTCTTGTAAGGCTTTATCAAGGATAGCTTTATGTGCGGGTGATATGCGGAGTAGCTCAAGGATAGATATGTATGCGGGTGTTTTACCAAGGTGATCTAAGAGGTTATAGTCAGAGAGAGGTCAAGGAGGATGAGGAGGTGCTCCTTGAATGGTAACTCGACCTCTGCGCGTGGTTACGGCACAATCAGGTGCTCTCCCTTGGACGGTAATGGTAGAAATGCGAGCATGGTCAATGCGGCCAATAGTAGATGATGCATAGCTATAGGGAATAGCATTTCTAGCTTGAAGATTATTTGTCTGATCATGAGATGGAAGTGGATTCTTGAAAGTCTCTAGATCATAGTTTGATGTGGATTGTTGAGCAGGTTGAGTTGTTGAAGGTGTGATGTTGATTAGACCTTGATCAATGCAGTCTTGGATAACATATTTTAAGCGCATACAACCATTTGTTTTGTGTCCTTTAACTCGATGGTAATCACAATACTCATTCTCTTTGTACCAAGGAGCTCGAAAGAGTGGTTCGCCATTTGGTGGTGCATCGGGTAGAATAACATCTCCAGCTTGAAGCAGCTTTCGAAGAATAACTTCCATGGGTTCCACTAATGGTGTAAATTGTCGGCGTGGATTAGAAGTTTGGCGTTGGTTTCTTCATTGTGAAAAAGGCTGTCTTGGTGGAGAGGCTGCTTGAATGTTGATGGGAGCTCTCATAGTTTGAACATTCTTTGTATCAACAATACCGTCATTGACAACATTCTTGTTCTTGTTCCAAAAGCGAGACTTATCATTGGAATTTTGGGGAGAATCTTTGTTATCATGAAAGATCTTGATAGTTCCTTTGGCAATTAAGGCTTGTTCAATAATAACTCCTTTGGAAACTAGTTCGTCAAAGGTGCTAGCACTTTGCAATTGTAGTTGGAATGACAGCTCAGGATGAAGATTTTGAACAAAGATGTCAAGCTGTTGTTTCTCAGGGATTTCCCATGATAATTTGCTAGCCATATTACGCCATCGTTGGGTAAATGAGGAAAAGGTTTCACCATTGCGTTGTTTGTTGTTGACAAGGTCATTCATGTTTACCTCATGTTCAATGTTGAAGGCAAAGTGTGATCGAAACTTGTTTGCCAATTCTGAAAAAGTCTTAATTCCTGGAGGTAAATGGGAAAACCATTCGAGAGCTTGTCCTGCTAAGCTTCGAGGAAATAGTCTCAAAAGATATGTATCATCATAGGCAACATCGAGACATGCCACGAAAAAGGCTCGAAGATGGTTGTCCAGATTTCCTTTCCCTTTGTACTTATCAAATTGTGGGATTTCAAAGTGTGGTGGAAAAGGTATCATATTAAGAGACTTGTCAAATGGATAAGCGCATATGTTTTCGAGAGAGAAAGGTTTCTTGCCTTGTCCTACCCTTTCATCAATCATCTGTTGGATATCGGCTGAAGATAACTGCTGTTGTTGCGAAGGGGGTGGAGTGTGATATGAGACATATTGTGGTTGCGGTTGTGGTATATGTGGAGTTGTGATTGTTTGTTGCGGTTGTGGGATATATGAAGTGCTGACTGTTTGTTGGGGTTGTGTGCCCACAATGTATGTCAAAGGAGTGGTATGTGACATGTATGTGTTGGAGGATTGCTGTCCTTGAGACACTAGCGGCAATTGGGTGTGCATCACATGAGAAGTGGATGTTGGATTGATAGTAGCAGATGATTGGGAAGTTGGGATTGAATTCATGACATGGTAAGTGACGGAGGGATTGGTAGATACGACAGAAGGGTGAACATTGGGATTGGTATTTTGGACAATATGAGGATTGGTATATGTCATGTGTTGGGTGATATTAGAGAAGCCTTGGGTAGCATAAGATGGATTGATGGTGTGTGAAGGATTGGAAGAAGAGGACAGCATGGATGTAAGTTGATCAACATAAGCGATCTTATTGTTTGGATTGGCTTGAGAAATGAGGGGATCACTCATGTCAATGAGACTAACGTTGGGATTATAGGATAGCATGGAGGAATTAACAGTTGGTATATGAGATGTGGTAGATTGCAATGGGTGTGAAGCATGGACAACATGTGTTGTTGGAATGGTTTGAGAGGTATGCACACCATAAGACATGGGAATTGCTTGTGATGCTTGAAGTGTTTGTGCATGTGTTGCATGGACAGCTTGTGTTACTTGAGGCATGGAAACAGTCATGGTAAAAGGAGAGATATGTTGAGGGACATGAAAAGGTGGAATATTGAGATTTTGTGACATGAGAGGGAGCACATTGGTGGGCACTATCAATGGTTCTAAAGTATGCTTTGATCGTGGTAATTCAAATGAAGCAACAATAGGCAATGAGGATGATGTTTGCGAGGTAATAGGAGATGATGTGATTATAGTAGATGGTCTATTTGCAACAACAGCAGTAGTGTTGGGATCTTTCTCTCTAATAGTGGATATATCAAAGTCTTTAGGTAGTTTAGCACCCATGTGAGCAAGTTGGAGAAAACAGTGATCAGGCTCAGATATCATGAGTTTCTCAACTTGGTCCCATAGATAGGTATCTTGGAATTCTGATGAGTCATCTTGAGATTGTTCTTCGAAAGTTTCCAAGGATGGTGGAGGTTGCATTTGTTGTGAAGATGATTCGCCCCTAGTGTACCCTTGAGGTATAAACATATGAGAAGGCATACCAGTTGTGAATTGAGTTGCGTCCTTAAGAGGTGTTGTGAATTGTTTCATCTCAGCTTGCAATTTGGCATCCATTTCAGCTTTCAATTTGGCTTCTATTTCAGCTTGATATTGACTCCTAGTTTGAGGCATGATGTTGATGATGAAGTTAAGCTTGTCAAAGTTTTGAGACCCAAAAGATGATAGTTGGTTGATTGGTTGTTGTTTTGGTTTGCTGGTTTTGCTAGTTTGCTTGGTTGGTTTGTTTTGACTGAGTTGTTGTTGTTGGTTGTCCCTAGAGGTAGCTTAATCACTCAAGGGAAAGATTGTTTGTTGTTGACGTTTGTTGGAGCTAAAGCTAAAGGAGATTGTTTGCTGAAGCTAAAGCTGAAGGATGTTTGTTGGCTGAAGCTAAAACTGAAGGTTGTTTGCTGATTGAAATGATTGGGTTGATGTCTGATTTACTGGTTGGGGTCTCAAAAGATGGAAAAGCTCATGAGTTGTGATTGATTGATAAGCTCAAAATAGGAGACAAAGTCCAGGTATTTGCTGTTGATCAAAGAGAAGTCTGAAAGCTGATGTTTGAGACTTAAGCAGGCTGGACTTGTGGCTAACTCGGCTGATGCACTGAGATTTGTAGGGATTTTAGCTACAGGCGACTAATGATAACTTAAAGGCAACTCAAAGGATGCTAAAGGTGATTAATGATAGCTCAGATGTGACCTGGTTTAGTTTTGACAGAAAAATGATAGTGCTAACCAGAAGCGAATGTTATGCCAGAGGCGATGACTGTTGGTTCAAAGGCAATTTTCTGTTGATCAGAGGTGACTCAGATATCCCTAAAGGCGACAGTCTGTTGTTCAGAGGTGAGCTTGTTCAGGAATCAGGCGAATAACTGCGGCTTTAAAGCGATTTGGCTCAGACAAGATGAGATGGGTTATGACTCAGATGTGACTTGGTTCAAGAACTAGGTGATCAGCTGTGGTTCAAAAGCGATTCTGTTCAATCAAAAAGTGATCAACTGCGGTTTAAAAGTGACTTTGTTTAGGCAATATGCGGGCAGTTGTTGTTTAAAAGCGACGCAGTTCAGGCAATATGCGAGTCACTACAGTTCAGAAGCGATGTCTGTGGTCTGTACAAGTAGTTTAGGTTCAAAAGCGACTGTGTTTGTGTAACAGTGGTCTGATTTTGTAGTTTTTCAGCAAGAAAACAATGATAACAGTCACTCACACTCACAACAAGCACAAACTGATACAACCTAGGCTAGGATAGGACAGTATCTGTTGAATCCCCTAGCTATGCCTATTCAAAGCGGGTAGCTCCAGGATCTTAGTAGCACCGGCTCCTCCTTACATTTGCACACACTTCTCACGCATACCAAGATCCAGGATTCTTATAAGGCTTGACCCTCTCCAAACCTTTAGATTGTCCCTGCTACCTCAGCTAAGAACCGCATGAATCAGGGCCGCTTTAAGGGTTTTGCCCTCTGCGTCAACAGATAGAAGGTTTTTGGCTACTACACAAAGTTGCTAATAAGGGCATCCGTTCGGGTGGCTATACGTGCGGCAGTGCTACTCTCCATTATGGAGTCTCCCAGCCTCCAAGGGTTGCGCCTTGGAGGGTTTTGGGGGAGGTTGGCTGTCAGTATAACACAACTGCACCCATTGTTTGTGGCTTTCGACACAAACACTTTTCTTATATAGCGGTTCGGAAGGACTTGGCTTTAGCCTGTTACCGCTTGGGTCGTATCCCTTCTCACACCGGGAAGGCAGGCCCTCTAAAGATAATGACAAGTTCTCATACACCCAAGATCCATTTGATAGGCAAGGGGAGAGGATACTTTTGTCATTAAATTTGGGTTACAATCAGGCACATGCAAGCAATCAAAAAAGATAAATCAAGCACGGAGCAAACAGTAGTTCATTTTAAGCACCAAGCCCAAATATGCCTAATTTAGTGAAAAAAAACCACAAATCTTGGACCGATTGAACCTGCAACAGATATGTCAGTAGTTTGATAACCTCCTTTCTTGGACAAATCGATAAGATGCTGCGCAAATACCCAGTTAATAGCCAAAAATCAAACTGGAACTGAAACAGATTTGAAAACAATAGAACTTACCAGATGCGATTCACTGCTGATCAAAAGCGACCTCCATTATATCAGAGGTGAAATACTGCAGATCATATGCGACGTATAAAAACACAGGATGCGACACCTGTTCGCTCATAAGTGATGCAGATTGGCCATAAGCGATCAACTGAGGGCTAAATGCGAACAGTATCTGCAAAAACACAGCCGACAAAAAAAACCCTAGTCTAACAGGTGAGTATTATCAGTCCATAAGCGATATGAATGAAGTCAAACGCGGCCTCTATCGATTCATATGCGATCTAGATCTACCCAGAAGCGATCTGTAGCAAGACAAAAGCGACCTGTATCTGCAAGCAAAAGCTAAAACCCTAACCTGCACAGGCGATCACTATTAGCTCATAAGCGACATAGATCCGTGTAAAGGCAAGTGCTGTTGGATCAAAAGCGATGCGAACATATGCAAAGGTGGTCACTGTTATGTCAAAAGTGACCTGATTATGTGTAAAAGCGGCGGCTGTTAGGTCAAAAGCGGTGAGTACTGTCAAAGCAGCCGCAAAAATAACAAGCGAACATTTTAAAATCAAAAGCGATACTTTTTACCTCAAGCGACGACTGTTCGTTCAAAGGCGATCCAGAGAGGAAAATGCGGCCTGTTCCAGCTTAAAAGCGACGCAGAAATTCGGAAGCGGTAGATTTTCATTCAAAAGCGACTGAAATTTTCTGCGAGCACCTGCAAAATCTGATCTTCAAAGAAACAACTCCAAAAAATGAAGTTAATTAGGGACGTGGTCCCACCGGGCGTGCCAAAATGTGATAGGTGAAAGTCAGGTGTGGAAGATCAGACATAGTCATGAAACCCTAACCCTACCATCATCAAGGAATCTAACCTAAATGAAATCAAAGGATAATGCAATTCAAGCATAACATCACCCAGACCGTGCGATTCCTTGTTTGAGAGAGAGATGTGGACTGCTTCTTCAACAATAAGCAATTACAAAGCTGAAAGCTACCATTGATGGATGATAAAAGCTCAAATGCTCAAATGCTCAAGATGATAATGTAGGTGCTATATGATTGCTGGATATCTCATATGGAATGAAAGGGTGTTTATATAGAACTCAACCAAGATCAATCAACGGTGGAGATTCAGAGGCTATGTGAATGGCTAAGATTGAAGGTTACTAAATTTAGGTCCAATTAGTTGTGCATGTGAAAGATTTTAAATGAAAGTTGTCTTACAACACATGATGAATGGGAAATGGACAAGTGTTGAAATGTGATAAATGAAGAGGGCTTAATTCAAATAAAGTATTTGAATTAGTTGGGATATGAGTTGGAAATTAATTAAATAAATAAAATTTATTTAATTAATAGGATAAATGCATAAAATGAGATAAGACATGATGTGGAATTAATTAAATAAATACAATTTATTTAATTAATTGGCTAAGTGGATGAGAATGGGATTTTAATTAAATAAATAAAATTTATTTAATTAATTAGCTAATGGATTAGTGATTTAACAAGGTGTTGCTAGACATGGACAAATTTGGGTGTCTACAATATGTGAATGCAATTCAAGTGTTGTTTGAGTCTATGGGAGTTTTGGTGAATAGATTTGGCCGACAAGCTACAATTTTATTAACTATACACTTCATATGAGTATGCCGACCTAACATGAAGATCTTAAGTGTTGCAGATATATATATGGGATCGAATTTAGTGTTTGGTGTGTGTGATGCAAGTGTGAATGTGCGTCATGCAAAGTAAAGAAATTGTATGAAGGCAGGAAAAGAGAGATCTTGCTTCTATGTAAAAGCAGAGCAGTCAGAGATGAAGAGTTTTCAAATAGTATTTCTATGCTTCATTGGAGCTACAACTATGCATGTGTAGATGCAACCACAGTAGTTCAAATTGGCAGTGAGCCATTCTTCTTTCTTCCTTCTTATTTCCTTCTCTAGGCAGTGAGCTTGTTTTGGCAGTGAGCCATTTTTGTAATGAGCATTTCTCGGGGCAGTGAGCCCTAAGGCAGTGAGCCTTCTTGTAATCTGGTATTGAACTATATTAATATATTGTGAGCTAACACTCACCATGGTTTTTCCCTTTTTGGGTTTTCCATGTAAAAATCTTGGTGTTCATGTGTTATGTCTTTGTGGTTGTTGTTCCTATGCTTATTCTACTTTCATGTTATTAATTTTAGAATTTGGACTAATAAATTTATTAAGAAGTGGTTTTGTGGAATACTGATTCACCCCCCCTCTCAGTATTCCTTGCTATCAACACTCTTTTCCTTGTAAGTACTCCTTTGTTTTTGTCTCCAATAATTTGATCTTCAGAGTGATTGATTCTTACATACCTAGGGGTCTTAACAGTACTTTCTAGAGCCTTTTCTTCTTCATCTTGAGTGTCTTCTTGTTCAACTTTTTCTTCATATGTTATAGCAGTAGGTTCATCTGATTCATAACCACCCTGATCTAATGTTCTTCCTTTGTCTTCATCCACCTTCACATTTGCACTCTCAACAATCTTTTTCAGCCTTTTGTTGTAGCACCGGTAGGCCTTACTCTTGGTAGAGTATCCAAGGAAGGTTCCTTCATCACATCTTGCATCAAATTTCCCTAGATTTTCATCTCTTTTGATATAGAATTTTCTTCCAAAGACTTTGAAATATTTTATTGTAGGAGTTATTCCATACCAGAATTCATAGGGAGTTTTAGTACCATTTCCTTTCACTTCAACTCTATTTTGAATGTAGACAACAATATGTATACCTTCTTTCCAGAAAACTTCTGGCAGACCTCCTTCTTTCATCATTGTTCTAGTAGCCTCTTGAACTATCCTGTTATTTCTTTCCACAACTCCATTCTACTGAGGAGTTCTAGGTGTAGATAACTATCTCATTATTCCTTGCTCTTCACAGAAAATGTTGAATTCATTTCATGTGAACTCACCTCTTCTATCAGACCTCAAACATTTGATTTTAAACTCTATTTCATATTCAAGCATTGCCTTGAAGGATTTGAACTTCTCTAGAGCTTTAGATTTGTCTCTTAGAAAAGTAACCCAAGTCATTCTAGAATAATCATCAATAAGCAACATGAAGTACCTGTCACCTTGTAGACTTCTTATCCTTGTAGGACCACATAGATTTGTATGTACTAGATCTAGCAAACTGACAGAAAATCACTCTTTTATCTTGAAACTTGTTCTTGTCTACTTCCCCAACTAACATTCTTTATAAATGGTATTGGTGGGTTTCACAAGTTTTGGTAAATCTCTCACTGTCTGACCTGTACTTATCTTTACTAGATTATCAAGGTTTATATGACACATCCTTCTATGCCACAACCAACTCTCATTTGCTTGGGCTAATAAATAGTAATCATTAGTTCCTCTTAATTGATAGATGTTACCTCTGCTCTTCTTATCAGTAGTAATCATAGTTCTAGAGCTTTCCATGATCTTGCACCCATTGTCTTTGAATCTCAGATCATAACCTTTGTCACACATCTGACCAACACTCAAAATATTATGCTTCAAACCCTTCACATATAGGACATTATCAGTATTATGCTTTCCATCAAATGAAATAGATCCTTTTCCACAAATCTTACCAGCTACATTGTCTCCAAACCTAACCAGTCGTCCATCATATTTTTCCAAACTCACAAACTTACTTTTGTCACCGGTCATGTGATGTGAGCATCCACTATCAATAATCCATTCATCCTTATCTTTCTCAACCTGGATAGCCAAAGTACTTTCTTACACTAGTTTTTCTTCCTTCACACAACTAGCAGAATTAGTAGACACAGGTTCTTCTTTAATAGTAATAAACAAGCATCCATTTGCACTAGTACTAGAATCATTAGATTCATCATTAGTCACACCTTCATCATCAAAATCTCTAACATAGTAGCATTTATTTGGAGCTCTAGGCCTGTTCTCAAATCTTTTTCTATTACTTTCAATTCTTTCAGGACATCTAGAAGCATAATGACCTACTTTACCACATGAAAAACATTTGAAAGGTGATTTGCCTTTGAACTTACCAAAACCTCTTTATAATCTATTAAAAAAGTTAGCTTCAATTTCATCAAAGTCAACATCAGGTTTCACCTTATATTTCTCAGCTCTGGAGATCTTTTCTGAAGTACTGGCTTTAAAAGTTGTCTCAACTTTTAGTAGAGCATCACAAAATTCTCTCATCTCAAATGTTGTAAGCTTTTCAAGCAATAGATCTTTGTCGATAGTTTTTACAGTCATTACTTCTTCAATTGCAGCTACCTTATGACTATAGGACTTTGGTAGTGATCTAAGAATTTTCATCACAACTTCCTTATCACCAATGGTTCCTCTCATACCTTTTATTCCATTGACAAGTTCATCAACCCTTTGCATAAAGGCTGTTATGTTTTCATCTTCATTCATATTTAAACCCTCATATTTTGCTTTCAGTCCCTGTAGCTTGGCTTCTTTCATAGAATCATCTCCTTCATACAATTTTTTCAACTTTTCCCAAACTTCATTTGCAGATTCAAGATCCATGACTTTTATCAACTCAATGTCATTTAAGGCACTTAACATGGCATGTCTAGCTTTTATATTCAACTCTTATTCTTTGATTTCATCTTCAGTTGACAAACCATTTGGAGGCATTGTATATTTTGACTCTGCAGCTTTCCACACTTTATAACCAAGACAAAGGAGATGGCTTTTCATTTGTACCTTCCAAAGAGCATAATTTGTCCCATCAAACTGTGGAGCTTCCTTTTTAAAAGACATCTTGGATCTTCCTCAAGCTGTTAGGACTTTTTTTTGAGGAACTGGCTTTGATACCAATTGTTGAAATACACAGGAGAACTAAGAGGGGGGTGAATCAGTTGTCACAAAACTTAACTTCATATGAATATCAAACCATCAACTACTTAATTACTGATAATCAGATTTAACCATGAAAGCATGAAACCATACACTTAATCAAAATCACACATTCAACACAGTAGACACTAGATTTTTAAGTGGAAAACCCTAAAAAGGAAAAACCACGATGGGAGTTAGCCCACAAAAATATATAAGTTATACCAATATCAAAAAATAGAGGCTCACTACCTATGGGGCTCACTACCCAAATTGCTCACTACAAAGAACAACTCACTACTAGGAACAGCTCACTGGAAAGGGGTGGCTCACTATCAAATATTTTTGAACTAATTTGATAGCATCTACTCTATGCCTGAGTTTAGTTCCATTGAAGTGTAATATTCTTCCTCTGCTCTGCTCTTCTTACTCTTTGCACTTATCTCCTCATTGCGCACACTCATCATTTTTCACAATTACATTACAAGTCTTTATACAAGTCATCAACCTTTGAATGTACATCAAGGTCAGAAATACATTCATCAACTGTAGGAACAATCTCCAAGGTCGGCATTACAAAAACATACATAGAAATAGGTCTAGACCTAATATAGAAATTAGCTAAGGGAAAGTTGTAAAGATGTTTGATGATCATGCCATGCTTTAGATGGGACTCAAACACAATCCTTCACACCATGAAATGCTTCTACAATTTTCAAGGCATCTCCACAAATAGTGAAATCAACCAAGTCGGCCAAGACTAGTGATAACACTAGGTCTACTAAAAACATTCTTCCTCCATGATCCAATTTTCTCTCTGTAGACCAATCCAAGAGTAGGAACATGATCAGGAGACATCCACAAGCACATTGAGATCATTAGGAACAACAAAAACTTCTAATCATTCTATCAAGAAGATTCTTCAAACTAGAGCACATAAACACCACTGCCAGCTACTGTCATAAGGAAAAGATCACTTGTGGACCACCAGATCATGAACCATTAGAATTGAAGGCCCATATCATCATCTTAGACTTAACTTTAGAACCGCAGACCAAAATACTTCAATGAGGAGGAATGCAGAGCATAACACTTTCTCCCTGTCACCACAAAACATACAAAAAAATAGTTTTCACTCTGGTGAACATAGCTCACTTAAATCTTCATACCAAAGGCTCAAACTTGGAACATAGCATCTTTAGACAGGCCTATAAATAACTTCCAATCCGTGGACAAAGATATTCATTCTACAAGAAATGTAGAGGAATCTATTGGATTGTTCTTTTGTATACAAAGATATTCTACAACATACTGTTTCTACCAGAGGAGCAAATTTTCTTAATATTCTCAATATCAGGCTTTACATAGGCATCTCACTCATTACAAGAAATCATCAAGACAAAAGCACAGTTAGCACCAATGCGAACACAGATATGTTGACATCAATGACAACACCAGTTAGGCACATACTTGCAACAAAAGGAATCAAAGGAATAAACAACAATCTTAAGGCTGCAATTTAACAAGGATATGTTGGCACATATAATTTGTTTCAATCTTTGAAGTTTTGAGAATATGATTATAACAATATGAAGGCATGAATATTGTTGTTATTTCAATGTATGTAAGATAAGTTGATTGGGATGCTTGATGGGACAATCCTTCATTGGATTCTCTTGTCTTGTCTGCGCCAAATGGTATTAGAGCTGGTAATCCTTAGTGTGGAGAGGATCCACTAGGACCCATAGGAGAGAAGGCAATTGTGAAGAGCTCAAGATATTGTTGCAGGTAGAGAGAAGTCCTGAGCAAGTGAGAGCTGGGAAGCCATGGATAGATTGAGAGTGTGATGATGATTGTAGAATATTGTAGTAGCATATGAGATGGGGATATTTTAGAGGAAGAGACACATGATATGGGAAGGTTGGAGACAATATCAAGAGCAAAAGACTCTTGAGATGTTGGTAGGTATATGTGAAAGATTAGATAAGAGATTGAGAAGATTGGAAGCATAGAAATGTGGTGAGTTGGTCAAACAAGATGAAAATTTGTGTGTAGCAGTAGTTGAAGATGAAAAGGTGAGCAACGAGAATGAAGAGGAGAAAGATTCAACAATAGAATATGAAGAGGTTGTAGTGAATGGCAAAGATGATGACTTGTTGGCACAAATTTTAGTGATAGAGGAAGAATGGTTAGAGAAGATTGTAGTGATTGAGGATGAGAAACTTGTTGTAGCAGATGAAGGTGAGAAGATAAACATTCCATCGAATGATGATGATGGAATAACAAAGAATGAAGAGGTAAATATATTTTGCATTTTGTGATGATGTTGATTTTCCTTTGTTTGATATGATGATGGTTAGAGATTATGAAGAAAAGAACATAGAAATCTTTAATTTTGATGGAGTTGTAGATGCAAATTTTGTTGAGGATGTTGTAGGTAGTGATGTGGATGGTGAAAGGTTTTGGTGTAGGTGATCGGTTGATGGAGGGATGGATCCCACAAAGCAAGAGAGGAGAGTAGAAAGCATTTGGCAAAGGAGGACGACCTATGGTGGATGTGAATCCACAAGAGGAGAAAGGAGTGGTGAATGGAGTTGTGGGTGGAGGTTGAGGCATGTGCCAGCAAGATGTTGAAAGAAGAGAAAGAAGAAATAACCTTGTACACATTTCACAGTGATGGAGTTTATTGCAAGTTGGTTGCAATCTGAAAGGGTAGTTTGACTACTCAACTCCACCTTTGTGAGCCTATGCTCACAAACTTCTTACCTGACATGTCTAATGTAGAAGCATCTGGGCTCACAAGAAATATTGCATCAACCAAAAAATAATTTTATTTATTTTACCCTTTTCTTTGTCTTGTAGGTTTGTAATCAACATCATACACCAACATTGGGGAAAATTAAAAAAATATTTTAATTCTCGAATTCTCCAAGGAAAAGACAAGGCAAGTCACATATGGACAAAATCCTAGTCACATACATGCTAGAAGACAAAAGTTGGACAATGAAGAGTTTTCAAGCACCTAAGTCATGAAGGAAAGAAACAAAGGAATCCCAAGAGTCACATTTCTCCAAGTTGGACACCACCAAGCAAGAAGAGGAATATCAAGAATCATTGGAGCCCAAATGAGGAAGATGAAACTTGGCAAAGGAGATATTATAAATAGATGGAAGTTTGGCTCCAAAGAGGCATTGAAAAATAAGAGAGGAGCCCAAGTTTATTTCTGATTTTTGCAGATCATCAAGAGGAAGTCCATGGGTGATGTTGAAGATAATCCTCCAAGGGAAATACACCCATTTTCATGAGGCAAAGAAGGTGAATGTCCATGGTGACTTGTTAGATGAAAATTTTCTGAATTTGCAAGCTTGTGGAGTTGGATAGTTGGAAAGTTTGTTGAAGATATTTCATAGTTGGATTTGTGGACATTATGTATGCATGTTACCATCTTGATTGGCTACATTAAAACATTTAGGTTGTAATTATTTTCTATTGTTCATGATTTATGAAATTCTCAAGAGATAATATTACTCCATAGCTGAAATTGTTGTTACAACATTCACAAATTATATTCACTTAAGGGCTGCAAGTTTAAGAGATTAATATACATTTTTTTTTTGCAACTAAAGGAATCAAAGGAACAAACAACAATTTTAAGACTGAATTTTAACAAGGATATGCTGGCACATATAATTTGTTTCAATCTTTGAATTTTTGAGCACATGATTATAACAATATGAAGGCATGAATATTGTTGTTATTTCAATGTAAGAGAAGTTGATTGGGATGCATGATGGGACAATCTTTCATTGGATTCTCTTGTCTTGTCAACATCACTTATCCATGTCATGCCTAACACTCTTTCATACAATCTTCTTCTTGGTAAACCATGGATTCATGCCATGGGGGTGGTTCCATCTACCCTGCATCATTTAGTAAAGTTTATCTTAGAAAATAAGGTACATACAATTGACACCGATCCAACTCTGGCTAATTGCTTTAAAATAGAAGTGATACATCAAACTCCTTTAATTAGTTTGATCCGTTCTTTGACACTATCTTCCACTACTGACAAAAATATTGGTAGGGATGGTGTTGGTCCTTTGAATGCATTTTTTGGTGATAATTGGGGTTCATTAGATTTTACACCCTCCTTTTTGGGTGAATATAAAATCCCACCCTCACACTCAAATACATCAAAGGTAAATGAAATTTATTCAACATAATCTCATACTCCTACAAAGCTTAAACTTAAATTTAATGATGATGGAACCTTTAAAATAGATGAAGATCCACCTTCTCCTACAAGAATGGCGGCCATTTGTGATAAAACATCAGCTCAATCAAATGAGTCATCTGATTCTAATGCATTTGTTGGTAATGAAGTGGCCTCTTTAGATTTCAATCCCCATGGGAGAATTGAAACAAAGATCGACCCTCCTCATAGTGATAAAAATAATGATCCTTCTTCTTCAACATATTATCACACTTATAAAGGTAGCCATATGATCTCTCTTCACCCTTCGATCTTAGAGAAGCATTATGGGCTTGGATTGAAAATTCTTTCAAAACAAGGATACAATGGAAATGGGTTAGGTTGTAAAGAAAAAGGAATTAAGGAACCCGTAGAACCTAACCCGCACTTGTCTAAAGTAGGTTTGAGTTTTCAGCTTTCTCCTATGTTCTATCCACCATGTTCACAAGGAAAAGGTTTGCTTCTAACTCCCCCTATATATTCCATGTTATTTCAACAAGAGTGTATGTTGCCAAGTCTACTCAAAGACCACTTAATCACCCTTCTACCTCTAGAGTATAAAAAGATTCAACAAAATACTCATTCAACACATTATTATGCATATCATCGAGAACTTGGCCATTCCACTAATGTGTTAGGATTAAGGTACCATCAACCTTGTAAATCCTATGTAATTAATTACTCCTAATAATGTTTGTAAATCACCCATAAGGGATGAAATCTTTCACCAGCAATGGTCTTGTTTTAACTATATGTTTTATATCTAGTTCTCAAAGCTCATTCATCCGTGATGGGGGGTCATAGGGGGGTTTCTGGACCATTCGTCATTAGGTCACAGATCTGATGATTGATATTTTATCAGTTATCTTGCCCTAGAAGGCAACCCCGTTTTATAAGGATATTTGTACTACATTTTTATCAAAGTTAAGAGTAACAAGTGATGCTGGATTGAAGACTGAAAGAAGGAAGTGCATGTATTGTAATATCATATATTTGAAGATAATACAACTTGGAGCCTCTTTTCTTGGTAGAGTTTTTTATCTGAAAGGGTTTTCTCCATGTTACTATGTTATGTGTTCTATTCTTAATGCTTGTTATTTCTATGTAGTGGGTTTTAATTTCTGCTACAATCTCCATTGATTCTACATTGTTTAGAGGATAATAAGGTTTGAATTAGATTTTCATTTTGTAGTTTTCACCTTCATTTCTAACATAATGAATGTTGAGTCTTGAGTAGCACATTTCAACAACTTCAAACAAGGTTTGGCTCTAGCACTTACCACTATGCTTGATGTAGTCCCTAGAGCACCTTGTCCTCCATCCATTTTTATAATCAAGTTGGGGGAGGATGATGTGTTGTAGGCTAACGTGTGGTTGTGGTCCCTTTTTCTCATTTGTGTTATGTTTGTGTGTAATGTGATCCCCGTATTGTGATTTGATTTGTTGGTTCTCCCTTGACACCCTTGTTAGCACAAAGGTACAAGGAGTTAGAACACATTGCATCATTAATCTATATGTATCTTCATCCTTCTATATGTTGTGATGTGAAATTTGGTTATCATCTCCTCGGATGATTTAGTATCCTTGCATGTTTATCTAATTCTTGTGTATCTGATCTTTCTTCCATCTATATGGCACCTTGTAGCAATGCTCAGCATCATACCATGACTAAACCAGCCATTGTGTATCATGCTTGTAAGCATCGCCTTGGTTTCCTCTTCTTGAGGGGCAACCCCTTGTTGCGATGTAGCTTTTGTAAACACATCTCCTTTGGGCATGTTCTTTTAGAAATCTCTCATGCTTGGTTCATTCTTATTCATCACTCTACCTTAAAGGCAATTTCTCCCTATTGATATAGAATTGAAAAAGGAGGCTCTTGAGGGTGCCCAGGGGTTGCATGAGGGTTTTTTCTGTAATCCTTTGTGTGCTTCCCGTTTGGGTTATGCTCCCTGCAGTGGAACTATTCTAAATTCTTCATGGGATTTGAGGAATTAAGTCTACTTCTAGGATTTATGTGCATTTCTATTCTTATTGATAAGGCTTACTTTTTGTTTATTGTGTATCCATTATTTTTTAATGATTTATTTTTTGAATTTTCAAAAGTTGTCTTAAATTTTCCCTCGCTCAGTTCTTTGCGTCACCCTGGTGTCACCTGAGTGTGTTGATGGGCAGACGTAGGTGGAGGTAGTACTAGCTAGGTATCAAATTTAATACTAGGATTTAATGTGTGATGGAGAATAATTTAGACAGAGACCTAGAAAAAACTAAAAGCCAGACTAAATCTTACAAGGAAATTGTTAACTTTGAAGATGCCAAAGCTCCACCCAAAAATGTAGGCTTTTCGATCAAGTTTACATTCAAAAACAATAGTGGAATCTCCAAGTAAGGTGGTGTGAGAGTTGAGAATGTGGAACAAGGACAAGGTGAGTCACCTACCATACCAAGGAAGATTTCTTTATGCCCTAATGAAGACATGGTTAAAGCAGTTAAGAATGAAAAATCTAGCCTAAAGAATGTAGCTATTTTCTTTACATGCATTAACATTGAGAAAATGCCATCGAGAAAATTATTTGATAACTGGTTAATTTTAGTATGGGGAAAAAAACTAGGCATACACTTCTCTTTCTGTAGAATGATTCAAGTAGGCAAATTTGTTATATTCTTTAAAAATCACAGTATGCAAAGGAGGGTTGTAGAAAAAAAATTCTGGAACATTGGTTTGGTGTTGTTTAAAGCCTTTTCCTGGGCTCCAAACACTATGCATAAATAAATTCAGTTTTGTTTGGTACCTAGATGGGTTTTAGTAAAAAATGTACTTGTACAATTCTATAATTTTTTGCCTCAAATTATCAAACCATTTGGAAAAATTTTAAAGATAGATGAAACTTAGACTACTCTACCTCATTTAGATGCAAGACTACTTGTGACTTTTAATACTAGAACTCAGATTCTTGATATAGCAAAGATAAATTGGGAAAACAAAATTGTGAAATGTGAAATAGTAGGGCTAGGAGGACTAAATTCTTCCTTTCTATGCAAAATGGATGGTCATCAAAGGAGGGATTGCCCTATCCTTAATAGAAATATTAAAAAAGACTATGGGATTTGAAACCAAAGAAAAAATGGTAATAATCTCCATGATAATAGGCCCTTGGATGGCATGGGGAGTGATTCAAGGGACCTCCCCCCTGAGGTGATGAGAACTCAAATTGTAAAAGTTAGTAAACCTAATTCTGGTGAGGAAAAGTTAACTGAAAAAGAGGAGAGGCCAAAAACTAATAGAAACTTAATAAACTCAAGACTGGTCTCTGATGTACTAAGCAGTGATCGCCAATAGGATAGCGATTCTAATAGTACAAAGGATGGTAGTCTTAGTTTGTTCTCTATGGAAGAAAATGATAGTGAGAACTTGATGGAAGAGGACCGATCCTTTGCACTAGTACAAAAAGAGCAATATATTACTAATAAAACTACTAAAAACTACTTATAAATGACCAAACATGGTCACATGACCATTAGTAGTTTATTTCCAGTTATTTATAATGCGACCAAATTGATGACTAAACCATTTTTAGCCATTTATTGGTTGTTTTGATTGATCGATTTGATAGTATATTTAGTTGTTAATTTAGTCATTGATTGTTGTAATCTAGTCACTTATTTGGTCATTTTTTATTCACTAATATATTTAGTCGTTAATTTAGTCATTGATTGTTGTTAACTGGTCACTTATTTAGTCATTTTTATTCACTGATTTAACACTGGTCATATATTTAGTCATATTTATTCACTGTTCACTAATTTATGTCAATTGGTAGTATATTTAGTCAATTTAATTATTAAAATTTACGTCAATTAATAGTATATTTAGTCATTTTAATTTATTGATATTTGAGGATTTAAACATAAAACACAGAAATACACTTCAATCATCAATTGCACACAATATAAAGACATCCATTGAGAAGGCAAAATCGCTGAACTTTATTAAAAGAAAGATGTTCTTACAACTTGCACAAGTCTGAAATATCTATCTTGCTTGAAAAATGCTTGGAAATAGAGTATTACAATGTTTTTTTTCAGTCACGAGATTGAAAATATGAGTTACAATGAACATACATGACAATAAAGAAACTTCTCAAATTTTACAATGCTTTGCCAAAAAGTGAATTGTCAGTAACTGATTCTCAACCAACCTAACTACTGCCACAGGTAATCTAATCCACCCCATCAATCTAGCACTTGTCCTATAACTCTTCTAAGGTACCATAGAATTCTGTGTATCTCTTGAAGTTTAATGAATAGAAATAGTCCATTAATTAAGATGATCATAAGCATATACATGACTGTAAATGATTGGATACCTTGTAAAACATTCTCTTTAGAAACTAACCTTATCAAGGTCACTTATAGTACAAGGACATGTTATACATTGAATGATGGAGTTATGTATCTCCTCCTTGGATAATGAATTGAACATTAGCCAAACAGGTTTAAATGCTTGATGTTGATCTGCCATTGGTTCTATTCTTCCATACAAGGGGAGCAATCAAGGTCCAAACTACATTATAAAATAGAGAACAACAAGGGAAAAGATCATGTGATTGATAGTTAGACTTGGTAGCTATTGAATATGAGGTGGATAAATCATAATAGAATGAAATAAATATTTATGTTTTCTTTGAACATCCTTAATCACGTTAGGATCTAGTAAGTATTCAAGTTGCATGTGTGCAAAAGAAACTAGTCTCCAGCTCCATCTGCAAAATAGTAAAAACTTTCTAGAAAATGAATAAAATTTATCCCCCCAGCCCCATAATAAATAAGGATTGCAAAAAGCCTTACCATATAGCCCTGCAACAAGCCATTCATTCACAATCTTCACCCAAGTGCTGGCCCATCCAACATTGTGCTCCACCTAAAAGCAAATAGTTGGAAATTATAGACTATAAAAAAACTATTGATTGTCTTTCGAATGTTTATAATCATATTGGTAAAATTGATAGTGAACATTAAATATCATGATCATATTCTCATTCAAATGAAAACATTTTCAATGACTTGAATACATGGGCATCTAGGTGGTGTGCAGACACTTACTTCTGCATTGTTTGGTGTAAGTTCCAACCAATGAATAGCATAGCAAAGTACATAGCTCCCATTGAGAAAACAAAATGGAAAAATCCATATCCATACAGAATGTCATCATCTGATTCAACTTCATCTTTTTGTAAGTGTAGATTATGCATAGTTTTAGTATGAATAGATATGCCATTTTGTTATTTTCCTAAATACCTAATGTTTCCTATTGATATTGAAAAGATAAAGATGCATAAATTAGTAGATTTAGTCCCATGAATAAGCAAATATGAGAGAACTTACTTGAAACAATTTTGAGTCAATGCCAGTAGAAAAGGTTGCCATTACCATAGCCAAGACTACAATTATAAAACTGTGCAAATTATTGTGCAAACAAAAATTCAAGTTTCTAAAAAAACAGAGTTTTACCATGGACAAGTCAACCATTCATACTAGAATTTGAAAGTAAATAAGTTCTTTGTTAGGTTAAAAATGCAAAATGCATATATCAATATGTCAGAGCACATGTTGACCTAAGTTGCATAATCTCTACCAATTATTACCTGAATGTTAGAACCAAAAAATATTACTAGTTTAATAATATAATAACTGTCTTATTTTGATAATAATATAAGAAAGGGATACACTAGTCATATAAAAATCTATGATTTTCACTGTATGCCAAAATCCTTAGTGCTATTTGTATCAAAATGGAAGGTATAGCTATAGCTAGTTTCTTGTTACTGATGCTTCATCTTGCATAAAGAGCAACACACTATAGTTGAAAAAAATAGAAAATGATTCATTAGATCTCCTCTAGAATTTGAAGCTAAGGATCAATCAATATAGAAATTGATTTTAGAAGTGACTCTGAAGGCACACAAAATAAAAATGCAATTTACCATGCATTTTAATAAAAAAAAAGATACTCCATGGTCAAACAGTCAATAGAAATTTTATTGCTACATCGCATCAGATAAAATGGGTGAAATGCACTAGTAGACATGCAAGGAAAAAGGATTTGTTGTCATTAAATAAGTCTAATTCTAGAACCACATTTTCCTCCTACAAAAGCATTTCTTAAATAGGAACAGAGGATAAGTAGGAATTTGTTTGAAAAGGAAACAACTTAAAAATAGACAATTGTCATAAACAATGAAGTAATCGATTGAAGTCGTTAATGTTTAGAAAATTGAATGAAGCTTAAATGATACACAAGGGAGGCACAAATAAAATAATTGCATGGGTGGTAGGACAACAACACAACCTTTGAGCAAGATAACATTAACTAAACATAACTTTCCTTATAATTAATTTAGTCATAATATGTATAGGTTAGAGGAATAAGATCTAAACTAGAAACTATATTGCTAAAGCAAAGCACATATTCTAAAAATATATTTGAGATATAATTATAAGGAACTAAAACAAAGAATTGGTTTCCATACTAGCTGACACCCTTATGGAAGGAAAGAAGTAGATTAAATGGTTTCAAATCAACTCTGACACCTTCAAAGAACGCAGGGACAGTTACTTCAAAAGAAACTATTACCATTCTTGCAATTTAAACTGAGATGAAATGTCTTTGAGGATGGGATAGAATACAAACTACAAACAGAGATCCAACTCCTCTATAGCATGTTTAATATACAATTTTGAAACTAAAAGGGGATGTTATCTTAGAAGTAAAATATGGTTTTGGGATGTTACCGCTACACCGCACCATGTCTTCTTGGCTCTTGCGGTGATGCGGGAGGCTCTACCATGATACCACACTAGCTCCAGGGACCTTTTGTGGTGATGCAGTGAGAGGGCTAGTTGAAAGAGGCACTGTACATTTTGTTTAACACACACAACTCCCCTGAAGATTACTCTATATATCTTTAATTATTGTAGAAGTGGTTTCTCAAGAACACTCTTTCACCATAGGAAAATGTCTTCTCTTCCATCACTCACAGGCAATTTGTATTTGTAACACACACAATTCTTCATAATAAGATTATTTACATGCATGTCAAGTGTGGAAGTTTGGTGAAAATGGGATCTTGGAACCAGCACTAGCCTATCCAATTACAGATGGAGATTTGCTCATGGTGGAAAAAGGCAAAATGGAGCAAGCACCACAGGTATCCATTTTTAAAACTAATTGTTTAAGCCATGGAAAAATGTGCAAGTTGATTATAGATTCAGGTTCACATGATAATCTAGTTTCCTGGGATATGGTGCACAAGTTGGGATTGAAAACATTTGATCATCCTAGTCCTTACAATGCCACATGGGTAAGTCAAGAGTAGCAAGTCAGGGTTAGTCAGAAGGCATATGTTGATTTTTCAATTGGTCCATATCATGATTCTATTTTATGTGATGTTATTTCAATGACATGTGGGCATATAATTTTGGGTAGACCATGGCAGCATTTAAGAAAGACAGTTCATGATGGTTATACTAATAACTATTTGGTGCACAAAGATGGTAAATTGTTTAGACTAATCCCTTTACCTTGTGGAGACAAGAAGGAACATGTTACTATCTGTTTTGGAGAGAAATTGAAGTTGGATGTGCAGGTTAGACAGTAGGAATAGTTGCAGCAGAAGAAGGTTTATAACAGTCCTAAAGAGCAGCAAATTTGGTACTTAAGTTGCATCAAGATTGGGGCCATTGAATGCCCTATATGGAGGCAGGAAAAGGAAGGTAGACAGCAGACCTTACAAAGAAGAACAAATCAGATGGAGAAGGCAGAAGTATTGCAGCAGTAGGGTCCTAGGCAATGACACCACAACATGTTTTATGATGCTAACATTGTTTGTAAGAGCCATGCAAGTGGGAGAATGAGAAGGATAACCCTTGGAGAGTTCATGTTTCCTATCATAAATCAGAGGAACACTTCAAAAAGATTGCAGGAGGTTTGGAGTAGATCACATGACTCTTGGGACAAGAGTTTTTATCATGCTGGGGAGTATGGTGCAAGAGCACCTAAGAGCATACCTTGGAGCAAGAAGACAAAAATGACCATGGAAGGAACCTATGGAACAAATCAAGTCAATTGGGACACCTTACAACCAATTATGGCATGTTGCAATATTCAAAATGATGTAAGTTGGGCCAATAGTGCCCCTAGAGTCAAATAGAGGTGTCTAAGACCAGTAAGAAAGTATAATGAACCTAAGAAGATCATACATGGTGAATTAATAAGGTAGGAGTTCATTAAATAAGGTAGAAATCCTTTAAACCAATGTTTTAAATTCAAATTTCTGAATTATGCATTTAGGCAGGAAAAGTCTTTTTAATTAGTTTTCGAAAGTTTAACCATCCCTAACTAATGGGAATTGGTTGTAGAAGTTAGGGAGAGGTTATATAAGCCTGTTCAAGGCATGATATGTATGGACAAGTACCTTGGAGGGAGTTTTTAGGTGAAAAAATTGAATAAAAACAGAATTTTCTGATTTTTTTCTATAAATCTGCTGTTCTAGGCCCTACCATTTCTCTGTAAGGAACTGTTTTGATCTGAAACCAATTGGATGTGGTAGGGGGTTGAGTTAACTTTCATTTGCAATTGGTTTGAGGTTTTTTCAGTGAATTTTGAGGGAGATATCACGTTTTTTCTAGAACTGCCTGTTTGACTGTGAAAACAGGGATTTTGAGGGTTTGCAATGCATTTTTGGACCTTTCCATGAATGTAGGATCCTGATTCTCATGGAATAGGTCCTTATTAACATGTAACATATGTTTCTAACCCTGACAAAGCAGGAGGAGTGTAAATGGGAGAGGTGATCACCGTTTGGAGTCAAGTTTGCATGTGAAAAGAACATGAGGATGGTGGATCCGTCTTAACAAGGTGATCTTTTTATGTTTGGTACTATCTAATATGATCATGGAGATGGTGTTAGACCTTTGAATGAGGTCTAGAAGTGATTGGAAGTGGGAGATCTAGGAAGCCCTAGGTTTTAGGCCCTAGAAATGAGGTTTTTGTATTTGAACATCTAAATGAGCAAATCAACTGATCAAACCTAGAAAATCCTTGGTTTTGAACCCTTTCCTAAGACTTTTTTTAGGTTTGAAGTGTGTGGGACAATTTTGTCATAGGGTTCCTTTGTAAAATGGCAATTTAGGCCTTGTAGGAAGGCAGCAAGGTGTTAGGACAGTCACATTTTGTCCAAAACAATAGTAGGTGAGTTTGAGATATGTTTTAGAACTCAATAGAGGGTATCCAAATCAGTCATTTGTTTCAAGAGTGTTTTGGGAAAGTTTGGAGAAAAGTACAGTTTAGTCGTTGAACAGGGCTACTAGGATTAGGCCTAGTCAAGAGGAGTTATCAAGAATCAATCAAATTGGTTTGTGAAACCTATTGAATCTTGTTGATTGGGGTATGTTGAGACCCTAGAAGGTGTAATATTTCATCTGAGAAGTGGAACCTTAAATTGAGCCCTTTGGTGGAGTTTAGGACAAGAAGAAGACTAGTGAGTCTTATTGGTTGAGGCCATCATTGTTTCAAATCTTTTGATCTTGTTAAATTACCTCTGGAGACCTAACACCTCTGCATCAAATAGGGTATGGACATCATATGAATAACTCTGAAACATCTTTCTCATGTCCCTGCAGAGCCAGAGTAAATTGTGTGCAGGATGGCAGGCTCTTCCCACAGCCCTGCAAAGGAACCTAAGACCCAGTGCATTAGAGTGGGTGACTTCCCCGCTTTCCCACAAGGATCAAAATATTTTGATGCGGGAGAGCAGTGGTGCCAAATAAAATAAAATGAAAGATAAAATATAGTGTGTTAAAATAAAATATGCAGTGGGGAAGGATTTTTATAAAGTATGGCAAGTATTTTTTGGGAAAAAATTTATTACTAGCACTTGCACCCATAGGAGGTTCAAGGGATATCCCAATAGGAAATTTAAATATATTTTTTATACAATATTTAAGAATATTTTTAAAGTTAGTTTATAAATATTAATAATAATTAATGTTTTAATATTACTTAATTAATTATATAGTAATTAATCAATACATACTTTGATTACAAATTTGTATTTTCATAAGTAATGACATCTATTTATTCAACCTTCCCAAGACTTGTGTGTCAAGTAAGGTGATCCATTTTCCCACATCCTTAGACAGTCCCAAAATATTTTCACAAGGCAATTCATCCATGTTAACATGTGCTCAAATTTACTGAAGATTTAATTTATAGAGTTGCAATGTTCCAGTCATTGTAAATAAGTGGGCCTAAACAACAACTATGGTCTTATGTTATGGAGATGGCAAATAAATAAGTTCAAATGTACCATTTCACTTTACTTCCCATTGAGTACAATTTGGATAGCTTAAGGGTCTAACATCTAATTTAAATAAAAAGTGGCTTAGAATTGTATCTAGGTGTGCCTAATAATAAGCATAGGTTTAAGAGATGTAAATTAAAATGTTTATGATTTCAATTAGATTGAATTACAACAGATAGATTGACCATCCAACATTCTCCTACCCAATCATATAACAATGCCAACAACAGTGACCATGTCTAGATTCTTTATATGTTGAATGAAAGACATGTATTAGCTTAAACACTAAAATTCATCCCAAAACTCTATTCAGAACACCGGCCTGTTTTTACCAATCTCCTCAAACACATGTTATTCTCATCATCCCCACAATATTTTTGGGATCCCAGCTATTCTCCTCCCCTTGAATATGACCAGAGAGTAAGAGTATTCTACTCCTTGCCCTAAAATCTAGTTTCTAAAAGTAATTTATGGTCTCTTCTAGCAGCCAGATACTTAAAATAAAGCCTGGCATATTTTTCTTATTGATTGAAACCTTATATAAGTTTTACATCTCTTTGGCTCCAAGGCCACCACATGAACATTTGTGTGATGAAAATCTATGAGTTGCACATATGGAGTAAGCTTCTTCTTCCATTTAGGCTTTAGCATATTAGCTAACCCATAGACCATCCCTCCCTCTAAAAACACCCCAACTGCCACAATGCCCTCCAACTCTAAACAAATGTTGAACTAAGATCCACAAATTCCCCACTCAAACTCTTAAAATATGGACTATTAACAATTGCATGCTACTCGTTTAAATTACAATGTCAATTGAATATTTTTTGCTTTTTCAAGTAGTAGTCAGATATTATTAGTTTCACATATAAATGGAAGAGAGAAGTGGATTGACATCAGTTCAACTCCTTTAAATGTCATGTGAAATGAAATTTGAATGTTGTGGTTTGGCTAGCCCCTTTCACAGCCACAGACAACCTTCATTTTTTGGCCTTAGCAGTTTGGGAGCATGTATTTTTTATCCTTGACAATTTGGCTAGGTCATTCTGCCATAGTTTAGAGAACCCTATATTGTTGTGGTTTGAAAATATTCACAATAGTGGAGAACTGAACAGTCTTTCTAGCTTGTTGCACATAGAATCCTATACTATAGCACTTTAACCATACATGGACAAAAATTACACCAGTAGAGCCCGGATGCAACTCCTAGGTAAATTTGGTGGTTATTATTGTTGTTGTGTCTTAAAATAGAGGGTAGTGTCAGTGTTGTACAAATTTCACTGAGGTGGTTTGTACCTAATTTCTCTCATAAGTGGCTACATGAATTTATCTTTCACCAGATTTGAGATAATGAACATGCACACAAATGAAATCCACATCTGATTAGGATTTGGGCAACTTAGCAAGTTAGTATTGTTCTTCTTTGGACACAAAGCTAATTTGATACCATATGAATCATTGATTAATACTAATTAGATGATCCCAAGTGACAACTAATATATATATTAAGCTTAATGGGAATGGCATTGATTGGTTTTTTAACTATGGCTCTATTAGATTTGGGATAGACAACTGAGAGGGGGGTGAATCAGTTGTCCGAAACTTTCTTCCAATTAATCACTTAAAATCTTTTCTTAATTTAGCATAATAATAGATCAATCATGGAAACATAATGCAAAAATTCAAGAGCAGAAACACACATAAGACACCAAGATTTTGACGTGGAAAACTCGGTTAAGGGGAAAACCACAGGGTGACTAACCCAAGATTGTATTCTCTATTAGAAGAATAGAAAGAACAAAATGGCACATGCCAATTAGGGCTCACTACCTGAGCACACTGCTCACAAGAGGCCCACTGCCTACAGGAGACACACTGTCTATAGAATAATAAGTATTACATACTTGAACTGAAGAATACAATCTTCACCATGCTTGAGTCAGTTCCATTTAAGGTCAATACTTTTGTTCTGCCTTTTCTCTTTACTCCTCTCTACCACACTCTCATCTCCACATGATTAATTTGAAATGACTTTACAACTCCTTATTTATACAAGACATCAACTTAGGGATAATCATCCAAGTTGGAAAACATTACAGAGAAAATACATAAATACAATATGACTAATTACAAAAAGACTTCATAGAAATCAACACACTATCAGCCACACAGATTTGAGTCTTCAATCTTTCTTTAGGAACATTTCATTCTTCACAAAACATCTTCAAGATCATCCGCAGGATGTGTAACTCATCTGGTTAGCCAAACTTAGGAAGAACACCATTATCCAGAAGTAATTCTTCAATTACGAGCTCAATCTTCAATGCAGACCACCAACACAAACTGGACACAATCCAAAGACCTCCACAAGCTTACCTAAATCACCAAGAACATCCACACTACTTCTATTCACTGAAATCCTTCTCTCCTTCAACCAGAACCTCAAGAACATAGTCTATCATCATTGTCATATTGGAATAGATGCTTGCAGACCTCCAGACCACGAACCAATTGAGTTGTCAATTCACATTGACTTCCTAAACACTTTACAAAATCTATAGAACAAGATATTGCACTTCTGGATCTTACTGGACCTATTTGTGTCACTCTGTCACCTTTGAACATCTACTAGAGCCAATTTTACTTAAGTGGCCATAACTTCTTCCAATCTTCATGCGGACCTCTGAAATCTTTACTAGAACATCTTAGGACACATATATTCAAATCCTTTGAAGTGCATCCTCTGATCTTTATCCTAGCTAGGATCTTTACCTCACTATCTCCACTATTCCTTTCTGTTCTTGATTAGGACTAATTTTCTCAATATCCTCAGCACATAGCTCATCCAATCCTTATCATCAATGCAACAAGAGTATGTTGATGTCAATGCCAACACTGGTTAGGCCCATACTTGCAACAATCTTCCCCTTTGTCATTGATGGCAACATATGATGTGAAAAACTATTTTAACCATCAAGACAAGAACTTCTCCTTACTGACATAACTCCCCCTATCAACAATAACCACTCACATGTCTTTTCTTGCTTTACTGCTCCCCCTTTGATTAGCAACTACTTATTTTTCACATGACTTCTCTCCCCCTTTGACATCAATGGCAAAGGCCACATACTTGCATCACTTCAGGATTATACCAGCTGCTCCCCTTAAGTAGAAGCTTACCATCATCAATTTGGACCACAAGATATGACTGTGAGATCCACTAGACTGATGCAGATCAGTGCACCTTAATTTAGAGTTGGAGGGGTAATAACCCCTAACTTCTCCCTGAGATACTCAAAAGAGTTCTTAGGTAGAGGTTTAGTTAAAATATCCGCAATCTGATCATTGGAAGGCACAAACTCTAATCTGACTTCATTATTGTTCACTTGCTCTCTCAAAAAGTGAAACTTGATGGATATATGTTTGGTCTTTGAGTGCAACACCAGATTTTTTGATGTGTTAATTACACTTGAATTATCACAGAAGATTGTGATAGGTTCTTCATACTCCACTCTAATATCCCTTAGCGTTTGCTTCATCCACAATACTTGAGTGCAACTACTTGCTGTTGCAATATGTTCTCCTTCTGCAGTGGACAGAGATATTGCCTCTTGTTTCTTGCTTAGCCAAGAAACCAATCTCTTCCCTAAAAGGAATGCTCCACCATTAGTATTGTTCTGGTCATCCAAATCTCCTTCCCAATCCGCATCTGTATATGCATGAAGAGAAAAATCATGATCTTTGGGATACCACAATCCATACTCGACTATCCCTTTTAGATATCTAAAAATCCTCTTGATTGCCATGGCATGAGATTCTCTAGGATCAGCTTGCAATCTAGAAATAAGGCCAATGACATTCATAATGTTAGGTCTAGTTTGAGTGAGATACAATAGTCCTCCAATCATTGACTTGTACTTTTTCTGATTAGCCTTAGGAGCGTCATCATCTTTGCTTAATTTACATCTGGTTGCCATGGGAGTATTCATTGGTTTTGAGTCTTCCATCCCAAATTTCTTCAACAATTCTTTCACATATTTGGTCTAAGAAATGAAGATTCCTTTCTTTGTTTGAGTGATTTGCAGTCCCAAGAAGAAATTCATTTCCCCAAACATGGACATCTCAAATTCACTTTTCATTTGATTTGCAAAGGTTTTGCACATACTATCTCTTCCTCCAAAAATGATATCATCAACAAACACTTCAACAATCAAGATATTTTCATGATCAATTTTGAAATACAAATTATTGTCAGCAGTACCTTTGTTGAAACCAATCTTCAAAAGATGCTAATTCAATCTTTCATACCAGGCTCTTGGAGCTTGCTTGAGTCCATACAGTGCTTTTTTCAACTTGCAGACCATATCACCATGATCAGATAATTGAAATCCATCCGGTTGCTCAATGTAAACTTCTTCTTCCAAGTCACCATTCAGGAAGGCAGATTTGACATCCATCTGATATACTTTGAAATCCTTGAAGGAAGCAAAAGAAAGAAATAGTCTGACTGCTTCAATTCTTGCCACCGGATCAAAAGTTTCTTCAAAATCAACTCCTTCTACTTGGGAGTAACCCTTACAGACCAATTTGGCTTTGTTTCTAACTACTTCACCATCTTCATTTAGCTAATTCTAGAAGACCCATTTGGTTCCAATCACATTCTTGTTTTTAGGTTTGGGAACAAGATCCCAAGTGTGATTTTTCTCAATTTGCATCATCTCTTCCCCCATTACTTTAGTCTAGTTATCATTATTGCAAGCTTCATTCACTGTCTTAGGTTCAATCTTTGAAATCAGACAATACTCTTCTAAATCTTGAGCAATCCTTCTTCTTGTTTGTACACCTTTTCTTTTATCACCTATGATTTAATCTTCAGAGTGATTCAGTCTTACATACCTGGGAACTTTGGGAGTTTCTTGCACTTCAGATTCTTGAACAAGTTCATTCAAACTTATCTCTTCTTCCTGATTTACCTGATCAGTCTGAATCTGAATTTGAGAGGGAGCTTAGACTTCTTGAATAAAAACATCATTTTGATCATCTTCATCATAATCATAAAACCTTGAGGGTTTTTCAATACCTTCATCAACATTCACATTTGTACTTTCTACAATTTTCCTTAGTCTCTTATTATAACACCGGTATGCTTTGCTTTGAGTAGAATAACCCAAGAATATTCCTTCATCACTTCTAGCATCAAATTTTCCTAGATCTTCATCTCTTTTAATGTAACATTTGCTACCAAAGACTCTAATATACCTCACAGTGGGAGTGATGCCAAACCAAAATTCATAAGGAGTCTTACTGGCATTGCTTTTGATTTGCACTCGATTGAGAGTATAGACTGTGGTGCTTACAACTTCTCTCCAATAGATCTGAGGAACACTTGCTTCCATCATCATGGTTATAGATGCTTCCTGGATGGTCTAGTTCTTTCTCTCCACTACTCCATTCTGCTATGGAGTCCTAGGAACAGACAACTATCTTTTTATGCCATGTTTCTCCCAGAATTCTATGAACTCACCGGATGTGAATTCTCCTCCTCTATCAGACCTTTGACATTTTAATTTTAATCAGGTTTCATTGTCTACCATAGCCATGAATATTTTGAATTTCTCAAGAGCTTCTAGTTTCTCTTTCAGAAAAGTCACCCACATCATCTGGGAATGATCATCAATTAATAACATGAAGTATCTATCACCTTGCACACTCTTGATTCTTGCCGGACCACATAAGTCAGTATGAACTAAGTCCAATAATCTGGTAGAAGACTGTTCCTTGCTTTGTAATGAGATTCTTCTTTGTTTACCCAACTGACATTCTTTGCACAAACTATTTGTAGGTTTCACCAATCTTGGAAGATCTCTTATAGCCTAAGTGTTTCTTATCTTGATGATAATATCAAAATTCACATGACACATTCTCCTATGCCATAACCAACTCTGATCAACTTGAACAAATAGACAACTTTTACTAGTACCAACCAAGTGGAAGATATTACCTTTTGTTTGTGTACCAAATGCAATCTCTGTTCCAAAACTTTCAAAGATCTTGCATTTTCCATTCTTGAATCAGAGATCATAACCTTTGTCCACCACCTATCCAACCCATTGTGCTTCAGACCTTCAACATATAGTACATTATTGGTTTTGTTCTTTCCATCAAAAGAAATGGTCCCCCTACCTTTGATTCTGCCAGCAGAATTATCACCAAACTTTACTACTCCTCCTTCATACCTTTCCAAATCTATGAACTTATTTTTGTCACCTGTCATATGGTGAGGACATCCACTATCAATGATCCAATCATCCTTTTCTTCAACTTGGGCAGCCATAGCTCATTCTACAGTTTTATGATTGACAGTTTCAGAGGGCATTTGATCTTCTTCCTTGATGGAAATACACACCCATACACTTTTGGGTTTATTTCCTATCTCTAATTCATCATCTGTTACTCCTTCATTATCATCATCTTCATGAACATAGTAACAATTCTTTTGGAACCTTGATCTATTAGGATTAGGCCTTGAAAATCTTTCCAGACACCTTGAGCCAAAATGACCAATCTTATTGCATTTAAAACACTTAAAAGGCAATTTCCCCTCATACTTACCGGATCCTCTTGGCAGTCTTTTTGCAATAAGGGCTTCAAGTTGAGCAACTTCTACTTCATCCTCTTTCAGGTCTTTTTTTGCCTTTTCATACCATGATAGTTTCCTTGAAGAGTTCTCTCCCAGATCAGACTTTTGTTTTCCTTTTACAGAGGCACTAGCTTTGAATGCAGATTCAGTCTTGGGGGGTGCATCTCCAAACTCGGTCAGTTCAAATGCAACTAATTTACCAACCAATTGATCTTGGGTGATACCTAAGAAGGATATGAATTCTTCAATAGCAGTAACCTTATATTTGTAAGAATCAAGAAGAGATCTGAGAACTTTTCCAACAATCTCATCTTCGTCCAAGATTCCACCAACACATCTAATGCCACAAACAAGGTCATTTACTCTTGGCATAAATGAAGTGATATTTTCATCTTCTCTCATCTTCAAGTTTTTGAATTTTCCTTTCAAACTTTGTAGCTTGGCACATTTAACATACTTGTCTCCTTCATACAAAAGTTCCAGTTTTTGCCAAATTTCATATGCAATTTTTAAATCAATAACATTTGTTAGTTCTGAATCAGATAGGGCACTTAGAAGAGCTTCTTTAGTCCACAAATTGTTTTTAGCATCTCTGATTTCACCTACGGTACGCAAACCATTCTGTGGAGGATCATATTTCTTTGAAGCCATGATCTAATACTGCATTCCCATACATTGCAAGTGGCATTCCATGTGACTTTTCCAAAGAGTGAAATCAGTTCCATCAAACCTCAAACTATCCTTCTTGTAGGATGACATCCTGGATCTCCTCAAGTGGTTAGGCTCCTTTTAGAGTAACCTGGCTCTTATACCAATTGTTAGATTTGGGACAGACAACTAAAAGGCGGGGTGTGAATCAATTGTTCGAAACTTTCTTCTAATTAATCACTTAAAATCTTTTCTTAATTTATCATAATAATAGATCAATCATGGAAACATAATGCAAAAATTTAAGAGCAGAAACACACATAAGACACCAATATTTCGAGGTGGAAAACACGGTTAAGGGAAAAACCATGGGGTGACTAACCCAAGATTGTATTCTCTGTTAGAAGAATAGAAAGAACAAAATGACACATGCTAATTAGGGCTCACTGCCTGAGCACACTTCTCACAAGAGGCCCACTACCTATGGTGCAGGGGCACCTAATCCACCGTGGTCTCCTTAAGGCATTTAATTGTTTTATGTTCTTCTTATTGTTTTCAATAAGGTCCTAAGCTGACCATCCATGTAATAAGGTCTGTTTGACCAATGCATGTGCATTCTAGTTGTATTTAGGTTTATGTTGTAAGCCCCATGGGACACTTGGCAAATTTGCATTCACGAGGTTGTTAGATCGGTTAGAGGTTGTTAGATCTCCTAGCCGCTTGGAGACAATTTTGTACTACTGAGGGTAAGTAGATAAATACCCTAGGTCAGATCAATTGTGGGAGATTATCATATATTGTAGAGAAATCAGTTGTGCAATTGTGAAATCAGATATCTGTATGCATTTTTGGAAGCAATAAGAACCTATTTGTGTTATCTTTCTAGTTTTTGAATTCACTGTGTAATCAATTTTTTGCTTTGGAATCGAAATGGGTTCTTAGCCCATTCCACTAGTTGGATTACTTCATAATCGGTGGAATGGTTGTATATATTAGTTTATGTTCATGTTTTGCATTTTCTATTTATTCATTCCATGTTCGCAGGATTGGTTACAGCATTCTTAGATAAGCCCTAGCATCCTCATGTGCTAGGTTGGCAAAGTACAAAAGTCTGTATGTTTGCGGAAGAGATAGTTCTTTGCAATCACTCAGCATAAAGCGGGTCAAAACTATGAAAATCTGTGTGGTTTCAATAGATATACAAATTGTGTGTATATCGCAATTGTATGAAGGTATATTTCCTGTGTATATCATTATCGCATGTTCCTGTGTATATCGCAGTTGTCTATCACGGTTGGATGTAGTAAATGTACATTGTAAATGTACAAAGCAATCGGCATACAAGGGAGAGAGAAAGCTAATTGAGTACATACAAGGAGGTCAACGTTGGTCAAGGGTTTGTATGCAAGCGGAGGAATGCATCTTTAGGTTGCATGTTTCAGTTGTATGTTGGAACATATAATAGGTTGGATACAACAAAGTCAATGGTCAAATGTATGTTAGGTAAAGCAAATAGTGATTGTATGTTATGTGTTTGCATATCGAGAATGTATATTGGAATATACAACGCGTGTATACAAGCGGCAACCGGCAGGGATGGTGGACGTAACCGGCGATCGTAAGTCATGCATTGTATGTATGTTTATTTAGCATAAAGGAAAAGGTGGTAGATACAATTGGGTCATGGGTGCAGCAGGTAAAGGTTTGTATATACAAGAAGGAATGTATCTCGTGATAGATACAAGTGCTATAGTGGTCGGAATAAGGTATTTTGGGTCAGCTGATGGTATTATGTGTTGCCGATAGGCAAGGAAAAAGAAAAGTATATATAACAAAGTTTGCATGCATGTTAAATAATGTATAAACATACATTTGTAAATGTATGTTAGGGTTTTCGTGGATGCTCTGCATCATAGTGCTATCAGAGCTCAGCAAAAGGTCTGGGTTGTTGTGTGTTGATTCTGTCACTGAGAAGGCAAAAGTAGAAGGATTGAGAGGTTGACAAGATGCCTCTGAAAGGTAATGGTACTACCAGAGAGTTGCAGGAGATGAAGGAAAAACATGCTAAAGAGATGAGGAAGATGAAAGAGCTTGCTGAAGCACTTCAAGCCAGGCTTGCAGCCTTGGAGATAAACAAATGAAGAGAAATGGAAGACAGTGAATTAGAAAAAGAAGATGATGGTGAAGAGTATGAAGAGGTAGATGAAGATCTAAATCAAGAAGATTAGAGATTTTCAAAACTGTTAAGGGCAGTTCAGAATGATAAACCTAAGGTAAAGATTGATGTTCCAAAATACACTAGAAGTTTGAATGAGGAAGAGTTGCTTGATTGGATTGCTACACTAGACAATCACTTTGAATGTGAGGAAGTTCCTGAGGAGCAGAAGCTAAAGGTTACAAAGACCAAATTGACAGGTCATGCTTTGGTATGGTGGGATTATGTACAATCAGAGAGAAGAAAGCAAGGTAAGTCAAATATTTCTTCATGGGACAAGATGGTAGCAAGGATCAAAGGTAAATTTTTACCCCAGAATTATGAAATTCAAATGTTTAAGAAGCTTCATTTTTTAAGACAAAAGGAAATGGATGTGAAGGAATATACTGAGGAATTTTATAAATTGAGTATGAGTTCTAGCCATCATGAGAATGAGGTTGAAAAAGTTGCTAGATATTTGGCTGGTTTGAGATTGAATATACAAGATGAGTTAGTTTTGGCTAACCCTAGGAGTGTAGAAGAATGTTATCAAATGGAAATCAAGATTGAGGAGAAGATTAAAAGGAGACAGGATAAGTCCATGAGAGGAAGAGGATCAACTCCTACAACAAGGCAAGCCAATGAGAATCAAGAAGAGGCTGGTAAGGGGCACGAATAGTCTAACTTCAGGGGTGGATGGAAAGGAACAAGAGGCAGATTTGGATGCGGTAGAGGTTCTAATGTTTTTACTGGGAGATGTTATCATTGTAATGAAATTGGTCACCCATTTTTCAAATGTCCAAAAAAAATAAGTTCAATGGGAGAAAGAAGGACAACTCTGGTCCAAGAATCTGATTGTCAAGGTGTGATGAGTTCAAACACTTCTCAAAGTGTGAATGCTCCTGATGGTTATGGGTATCCTGAGAAAGGAGAAGCATTGATGTTAAGGAGAACAATCTTGAAGACCTCCAAGGACATGTTACAAAGGAGAGCACTTTTTAGGACCACATGCAAAAGCAAAGGTAAAATATATAAGGTAGTAATAGATTTTGGTTCAACAAACAATATGGTATCTCAAGAAATGGTGGATAAGTTGAAATTGGAAAGGATTCCACATCAAACTCCTTATAAATCATCTTGGGTAAGTGATAGTCAATCACTTTTGGTATATGAATAGGCATATGTTGATTTTCAGATTGGAGAGTATCAGGATAGAGTTTTGTGTGACATATTGCCCATGGAATGTTGTCACCTACTATTGGGTAGGCCATGGCAATTTGATAGGAGAGTATTGTATGATGGGTATGCTATCACCTACACCATTAGGAAGGATGGGAGAACTTTTCAGATGACACCATTGTAGGAGGATCCTAAAGCAACGAAGACAGCCAAGATTATTTTGGTAGGTAAGAAGGAGTTTGTGAAGATGACTATAGTAGAGTCACAAGAAGTTGAGGATATCTCAAGGAGAGGAGATCACAGTTTGAAGATGATTTCAGTTTTGACTGACAAGGATCAGGTAGATTAGCAAAAGGTTAAGAGCAGGTTTGTAGACAGCCACAATCTAATTGTAAAGGCAAGGATACTATCATAATAGGGACTATTGTTTGTCCTCTAAGAGTTGAAAGACAAACACATTCTGCCATCACAGTAAATGAAGTTCCCAATGCAGGTGTTCAGATAGAGATGATAGTAAGGAAGAATGGCATGAGTAGAGCCTACAGTGCTAGGCATGAGTATTTGGTTCCATGGCAACAGGTTGCAGTCTAGCACTCATGGAGCAGACATGAGATAGTAGCCGATACAGGTGGATCAAGTCACATAATTAACTCATGGGGTATGAGTTCTTTTCAAGGTGGGGAGTATGGTGCAGGGGCACCTAATCCACTGTGGTCTCCTTAAGGCATTTAATTGTTTTATGTTCTTTTTATTGTTTTCAATAAGGTCCTAAGTTGACCATCCATGTAATAAGGTCTGTTTGACCAATGCATGTGCATTCTAGTTGTATTTAGGTTTATGTTGTAAGCCCCATGGGACACTTGGCAAATTTGCATTCACAAGGTTGTTAGATCTCCCAGCCGCTTGGAGACAATTCTATACTACTGAGGGGAAGTAGATAAATACCCTAGCTCAAATTGATTGTGGGAGATTATCATATATTGTAGAGAAATCAATTGTACAACTGTGAAATCAGATATCTGTATGCATTTCTGAAAGTAATAAGAAGATCCTTTTTGTGTTATCTTTCTGGTTTTCAAATTCATTGTGTAATCAATTTTCTACTTTGGAATCGAAATGGGTTCTTAGCCCATTCCACTAGTTGGATTACTTCATAATCGGTGGAATGGTTGTATATACTAGTTTATGTTCATGTTTTGCATATTCTGTTTGTTCATTCCATGTTCGCAGGATCGGTTACAGCATGCTTAGATAAGCCCTAGCATCCTCAAGTGCTAGGTTGGCAAAGTGCAAAAGTCTGTATGTTTGCAGAAGAGATAGTTCTGTGCAATCGCTAAGCATAAAGCGGGTCAGAACTGTGAAAATCCACATGGTTTCAATAGATATACAAATTATGTGTATATCACAATTGTATGAAGGCATATTTCTTATGTATATCATTATCACATGTTCCTGTGTATATCGTAGTTGTCTATCGCGGTTGCATGTAACAAATGTACATTGTAAATGTACAAAGCAATTGACATACAAGGGTGAGAGAAAGCTATTCAAGTACATACAAGGAGGTCAACGTCGGTCAAGGGTTTGTATGCAAGTGGAGGAATGCATCTTTAGGTTGCATGTTTCAGTTGTATGTTTGAACATACAATAGGTTGGATACAACAAAGTCAATGGTCAAATGTATGTTAGGTGGAGCAAATAGTGATTGTATGTTATGTGTTTGCATATCGTGAATGCATATTGGAATATACAACGCGTGTATACAAGCGGTGACCGACATGGATGGTGGACGTAATCGGCGATCGTAAGTCATGCATTGTATGTATGTTTGTTTAGTGTAAAGGAAAAGGTGGTAGATACAATTGGGTCACGGGCATAGTAGGTAAAGGTTTGTATATACAAGAAGGACTGTATCTTGAGATAGATACAAGTGCTACAGTGGTCGAAATAAGGTATTTTGGGTTGGCCGATGGCATTATGTGTTGCCAATAGGCAAGGAAAAAGAAAAGTATATATAACAAAGTTTGCATTCATGTTAAATAATGTATAAACATACATTTGTAGATGTATGTTAGGGTTTTTGTGGATGCTCTGCATCAGCCTATAGGAGACACACTGTCTATAGAATAATAAGTATTACATACTTGAATTGAAGAATAGCATCTTCACCATGCTTGAGTTAGTTCCATTTAAGCTTAATACTTATGTTCTACCCTTTCTCTCTACTCCTCTCTACCACACTCTCATCTCCACATGATTAATTTGAAATGACTTTACAACTCCTTATTTATACAAGACATCGACTTAGAGATAATCATCTAATTTGGCAAACATTACAGAGCAAATACATAAATATAATATGACTAATTACAAAAAGACTTCACACAGATCAACACACTGTCGGCCACACAAATCTGAGTCTTCAATCTTTCATTAGGAACACGATATTCTTCATAGAACATCTTCAAGATCATCCTCAGGATGTGTAACTCATCCAGTCAGCCAGACATAGGAAGAACACCATTATCTGGAAGTAATTCTTCAATTATGAGCTCAATCTTCAATGCGGACCACCAACACAAACTAGACACAATCCAAAGACCTCCACAAGCTTACCTAAATCACCAAGAACATCCACACTACTTTTGTTCACTAAAATCATTCTCTCCTTCAACCAAAACCTCAAGAACATAGTCTGTCATCACTGTCATATTGGAATAGATGCTTGTGGACCTCCAGACCACGAACCAATTGAGTTGTCAATTCACATTGACTTCCTAAACACTTTACAAAATCCACAAAACAAGATATTGCACTTCTGGATCTTACCGGACCTATCTGTGTCACTCTGTCACCTCTAAACATCTGCCAGAGCCAGTTTTACTTAAGTGGCCATAACTTCTTCAGATCTTCATATGGACCTATGTAATCTTTACTGGATCATCTTAAGACACATATATTCAAACCCTTTGAAGCGCATTCTCTGATCTTTATCTTAGCTGGGATCTTTACCTCACTGTCTCCACTATTCCTTTCTATTCCTGATTAGGACTAATTTTCTCAATATCATCAACACATAGCTCATCCAATCCTTATCATCAATGCAATAGGAGTATGTTGACATCAATGACAACACTGGTTAGGCCCATACTTACAACAGACTCTCCCTTGCTCAATTGCATTTTGAGTTTGAACAACAAATTTTTTTTACAAAGAACCCCAAAAGGATTACTTTAACTTACACACCTATTTAGAGAAAGTAAGTCAACATGTTTGGAAAAGAGATTCCATCAGTTGATTTAAGAATTTATTAAGTCTAGCTACTCTTGATTCTATTCATGCAATACCTTCTTTACACCTTCATACCAATCACCTAAATTAAGATACAAGATTATTAACGATCATATTTTCATAAAAAAAATCAACAGTAGACTTTCAATATGATAAGCATACCTATCGTTAAAATATGTATAGTTGGTCTGACTGAATGAGGGCTCGTAATGATTGTGTTGAAGACTTTGGAAATCAACATTACTCTATTGGGGGTAGTGTTACAATTGAAGGTGATTGTGGTTGAAGTTTTGAACTTATGGTTTGCTTCTTTCTATGTTTATAACAATGGAACAGTGGCATCTGCTTTCATGTCTTAACTTCAAATCTGACCAAATAGAATTTTTGAAAAACTCATGAACATTTGTTTGGTTATGGTCTATGTATTTCAATTTGAAAAAGAACATCAACACAAAGAGAAAGAAATCTATATTCAAATAAATGTTTCACATTGTATAGACATGTATTGAGCCATTATAGCCCCCCCCCAAAAAAAGTATTAAGCCACCATGGTTCATTTCCCCTTTAGGGGACTAGGGTCATCTTGTATAGTACTTTTCCATCTAGTGAGCATCAATTTCCTTTCTCTGAGAACTGTTGCTCCACCAAATTCAAAATTTGACTTTCAATTGGCTTTTCTTTCTATGTAGTGGGTCAGTCAAACTACAAAAATGTACAAATATATGGGGTAAGTAAAATGGATTGAACATAGTTTTCTAGATATATGTTAAAAAAATAAAGGGATGTACTTGCTTATTCACTTTGTATGCCTTTGACAATCGATAGACCATGAATTTCTACTTTACATTATTGAACTTTTCTTGTCAGTATACTAATAAATGGAATTTCAAGATGCAAAGTAGATGAAATAGAAGTAGGGGAAAAGATATCATTTCACATACTTAAATTTTGTTCTGCCAGACTCATTGCACAAGACCTCCACATTGTCTTTTGTCACATTCAGTAAACCCTAATAGAATTTTTACAAGGAAACATGGGACATGTACCAAAGACACTACATGTAACCCAACAGAAACACAGAATGTTTATAAATATTAAATACAAAAATTGTCTACAAAACAAAAGCTTTAAATGATTTTTTATCTTGACTTGGTTTCTTGATCTCCACATAGGCACCTAAAAACTACCTTTGCTTGATTGAGTTAAGAAACTTTGACTTGAACTTTCAATTTTCTTTGGAAACTATCAAAAAGACTCCTATATGCTTTCCAACTACCCTCCAAGTCACCCAAACTGACCCCTATATCTTCTCAACTACTCATTATAACCTCCATCACTCTAAAACTACCAAAACCCCTTTACCATGTTCATAAGATATGTGTTAATGCTTTGAAATGGTTAACAATCTCTTTGAGGCATAGGAGAGCTTCAAGGGCTTTTAGCTGCCAGCTCCCAATACACTGTGATACTATCCCTAATGCCATGGATTGTCCACTTAATAAGTCAAATGTGCATTCTTTTCTCTCCAAAATGTTTATCACAGTCAAAACTTGAAAAGGTTTAGTCATTCTCATTAAATTCTAGACCATTTCCTAAGACTGTCACTTCTTGTAGTTTGTCACTTCCTATAGCTTGTCCCTTAATCTAGTTTATGTGTATGACTACCAGTTGAAAAATAAAACATGACAATCCTTTTTATCAAAGTGACAATACTCTTGCAACCAATACAGTGTTATTTCATGTGAATGGATATGATGTTCAATGTGTCTTCATAAATTCAAACATAGTTTTACTAAGACAAGTTTTAATCCTCACTTCATAGTAGACAACCCAATATAGTTTTGATTGTCCTTCTCATCTATCTCTAATCTCTAATGCTTACATGAATATCATGTCACAGACTATTACCATGTGAAAATGACTATCCATTTGAACTTTTTGTGCACTTCCTTTGTGAGCTTACCTATCCTCATGCTTTTATCACAATCATAGTAGTCCTTCAAGTAATTGCATCACTATCTTCTACCATGTCCTTTTCTATTTTCTCCTTCATTTGACAATGACTATGTTTATAAATGATTGTCCTCAGAGCAATGAATATGACTGTCATGATGTATCATCTATGGCTAAGGGTTATCCACCTATCTACTACCCTCATGATCATGCATAGGCTTTTATGGATTGCCATAATTGATGGCATCAACACCTTTTCATGGTTATTGTACAGTTTGTTATCTTCATTGACTTTGTATATTTTCCTTTGGCATGAGCATGATATTCTCAACTATTACTGTCTTCTGTTGATGGTCACAATGATCACTACCTTTGAAAATTTGCATAGGATACAAGATCATTGTCTCTTCATTATTTACTTAGAGAACACATGGACAATCAACTCCTCTCTTTATCTCATCTACCATCACCAAAGTCGTGAGAAATATGACTGTCATATGTCCCCTTTTAGTAAATTTTTTAATCTATATTATTGTCATTCACATTGTCCTTGATAAGATAGACCATACTTAAGTTACTGCCTTTTGAGTCATTCTTCTTTGTATGTCTTTTCCATGTCACTTTATACTTATCTAAGGAATTATTTAGATAAAATGCTAATTGGAAAGACCTGTGAAGCTTTATCAAGGATTCTTTAATGATGTTTAACTATCAAAACTATATATTTGCATAGAGCTATCCATTCATAGTGATTGTGTTTATAAATGATTGTCCTCGGAGAAATGAATATGACTGTCATGATGTATCATCTATGGCTAAGGACTGTCCACCTATCTACTGCCCTCATGATCATATGTAGACTTTTATGGATTGTCATATTTGATGGCATCTACACCTTTTCATGGTTATTGCACAGTTTGTTATCTTCATTAACTTTGTGCATTTTCCTTTGGCATGAGCATGATATTCTCAACTATTACTATCTTCTATTGATGGTCACAATGATCACTACCTTTGAAAATTTGCATAGGAAACAAGATCAATGTCTCATCATTATTTACTTAGAGAACACATGGACAATAAACTCCTCTCTTTATCTCATCTATCATCACCAAAGTCATGAGAAATATGACTATCATATGTCCCCTTTTAATAACTTTTCAAATCCATATTACTATCATTCACATTGTCCTTGATAAGACAGTCCATACTTAAGTTACTACCTTTTGAGTCATACTTCTTTGTATGACTTTTCCCTGTCACTTTATACTTATCTAAGGAATTATTTAGATAAAATACTAATTGGAAAGACCTGTGAAGATTTATCAAGGATTCTTTAATGATGTTTAACTATCAAAACTATATATTTGCATAGATCTATCCATTCATAGTGACTATGTTTATAAATGATTATCCTCAGAGCAATGAATATGACTGCCATGATGTATCATCTATGGCTAAGGACTGTCCACCTATCTACTACCCTCATGATCATGCATAGGCTTTTATGGATTGTCATACTTGATGGCATCAACACCTTTTCATGGTTATTGCACAGTTTGTTATCTTCATTGACTTTGTATATTTTCCTTTGGCATGGGCATGATATTCTCAACTATTACTGTCTTCTATTGATGGTCACAATGATCACTATCTTTGAAAATTTGCATAGGATACAAGATCACTATCTCATCATTATTTACTTAGAGAACATATGGACAGTCAACTCCTCTCTTTATCTCATCGATCATTACCAAAGTCATGAGAAATATGACTGTCATATGTCCCCTTTTAATAACTTTTCAAATCCATATTACTATCATTCACATTGTCCTTGATAAGATAGTCCATACTTAAGTTACTACCTTTTGAGTCATTCTTCTTTATATGACTTTTCCCTGTCACTTTATACTTATCTAAGGAATTAATTAGATAAAATGCTAATTGGAAAGACCTGTGAAGCTTTATCAAGGATTATTTAATGATGTTTGACTACCAAAACTATATATTTACATAGAGCTATCCATTCATAGTGGTGATTACCACTATAAGGATCACTTAACTATTGGATAGGTGGATAGTTAGATGCTTGGTAATCTTGTCCATGTGTAGAAATTATAGATTTGATGAGCTAGTCAACCAAGTAGAACTTAGCAAAAAAATTACTTTTATACAAAATGAAGCATGCCAAACAACATTTCCAAATCTATTCTCTATTCTATAAATGATGGAAATGGAGAAAAGCTAAAAATTTAAAATTGCCAATAGGCAACCTATCAATAAAACAAAACCTATTATAACTTCTTAAATTTATGCTTGTCAAGAAAAATCAGGAAATCTATCCATTTTGATGGATTTCTTTGGAGCTCTCTATAAACCTTTGCTTAGAAAGAGCATATAATAGAAGCCTATGAAATATTTTGTTTAGCATAAGTATTTACCAGGTTTTTCTGTAAATCTCCAAAAAGCTATGCTTAGCCAAGTATAAACAATAGACCAGGATAAAGAAGCCCTAACAATAGTGGCTAGTGATAGTAATACTCAAGCTCAAAATTTCACTCCCTTCATATAAAGCACACAAAATTTATTTAATATTAAATAAAATACACTTACCAGGCTGCTCAGGTTGCACTTCTTCAATGAAAACAATTGTTTGAAGAATATAAGTATAAATTTTAAGCACATTTCGACGGGAGCTTATCTAATCCTGCAAAGATGGCTCCTCCACACAAAACAAATCCTTATTAGCTAGGTCAAATGCCATCCCTAGAAAATGCAAAGCACACTATATAAACAAAAACCTAACTAAAAATCACTATATAGTTGATAATAAACTAAAGATGACTACATGGTGCAACCACAAAGAGCATTAAATAATGGTATTTTATTTATCACCATCTGTATGTTTTCAAAGATCATCCAGGAAACTGAATTTATAGATTAAAAATCCTAGAAAGAAGTAGGATTTGAATGCTTATTCAATATCCCTCATTTGTCAAGAGAAGAAGACAAATTTGGTTTTGGAAAACATATAAGGGCTTGATAGGGGAAGGGTACCAGAAGTTGGGCAGCTAATTCGATGGATGCATGACATGTTACTTCACCTTGAAAAAATTATTGCATGTTACTAAGTTATACACCCAAGGTAATAGTTTAAACCACCAGATTGTTGAACTATGCAACACCGATTATCAACCATTTTACCTTTGCTCATTTTCAAAAAAATGGGTGTTGCCATTCCTATTGCAAATCGGTAGATTGTTGAACTATACAACACCAATTATCAACCATTTTACCTCTTCTCATTTTCAACAAAATGGGTGTTGCCAAAACTTGAAATTTTTCAAAAATTATTGGAGACAGTGAAAAAGTATAGGAATCCAACCCTTGACAAGCTTTTCTATTTTTGAAGGTGATAGCGCCTCCAATTCAACAATGTGTTAAGCATAGAGGCAGTCTTCTTTATCTGACACATCTTCCAAGTCTTTGAGAGTATCAGAAATTACAAAGTGAGGAGCCATGACTCTTCTCTGTCAATTCTTTGATCAGTTCAGGATGATAGGGTTTCTTTTGTTTGAATTATTTTTCATCGAAAAAATTTCCCTCTCTGTGGACTTCAAAATATTTCCCACTCCTGCCAATGAAATATTTTTTTAATTACCCATTTTAATATCATATTGTCTAATTTTTTTGTGTGACTAATTATTTAGTTGTTTTTTTTACCCAACGATCAAATTAATCACTTATGATGATCAAATTAGTCATTTATAACTGTGTTACAAAAAATGACTAGAATTTAGTCATTTTAGTTGTCAGGACTAAAATTTTTAGTCACATAGTCATTTATTTGCCAAAATTCTACTAGTGTTGTGTCTCAAATTGAGGAAACTCAATTACATACAAATATTGGTATCAAAGTGGGCCTACCTAGTGATGACCTAACTAAGGCCCCTAATAGCAATTTGTGAGCCTACAACTCTGATAATGGCTTTATTAATGTGAGAAGTAGGAAAAATGCTCAACAACTAGCACAAGATAAGATTAGAGAAGTAGTAGAGCAAAGAGTTAAGTTAGATAAGCTGAAAGATGAATTTCTCAAGAAAAAAGATGCAGATCCCTGAGGTGTAGTTGTTGAACTTCACAAGCAAAGTAGCATGAAAGTATATTCAACCTTTGTTGGAGATAAGCTGATCTCATAGGGTAGAAGAGAGGGTAGGAAGAACCTTCTTGAGTTTGATAAATCAAAAGAGGAAGGAAAAAAAGAAAGAACATAAGCAGGACTAATAGCTCTATTAAACCAGGCAAAAAAGGAAAAGATCATCTTATTCCAAAGTATTTTGATAGCATCCAAAAGGGGGATAACCCCAACTCCTCCAAGACTTTGTAAGTGATGAAAAACATCCACTGCTTTAGTTGGAATGTTAGAGGACTAGAATCCCCAGAAAGGAAATACATGGTAAGGGACTTCTATAATAAAAATAAGGATATGGATATTCTAATGATCCAAGAAGTCAAAGCAGTGGGCTTTATGCTAGAAAATACTTTAAGATTTGTTTGGAAAGAGGCAATAGATTTTACCACCAAGGATGGGAGGGGCAAAGGGAGAAATGCCATTTTGCTTAACAAGAAATGGGAAAATCTTATCAAAGAAATAGGACATTCCCCTTGTAACGGGTGTATTTGGATAACATTAGAAGTAGGGGAGTTGGTTATTGGGCTTTGCTCAATTTATGCCCCTAATGAATATTATAATAGAGATGAACTATGGAAGTGGATGACATCTGAGTTGCCTAAGGTTCCTTGGGTAATTGGGGGTGATTTCAACATGATTGAGAAAATGGAAGATAAAAAGGGAGGTAACCCAATGGATTGGAAAGGAAATAAAAAATTCTTTTGGCAAAGGTTAAAAAAATCGTTGAAACTGATAGACCCTCTAGAAGGTGAAAATAATAATAGTAAAGGTATCTGGTTCTCATGGACTAATTTTTAGAAAGCCAACAAAAGGATTTATAGTAGATTGGATAGATTCGATATGGAGAAGGAAACATTTTTGATCCAAAACATAAAGGAAATGAATGAAGTCCAAGTGATCCCTAATGCAGTATCTGACCATCATCCTATAAAGACTATAATAATATTAAAAAATGAGAGGAAAAGATTAGAAAGCAAAAAGGTAGTTCTTTTAAACTTAATTGTGAACTTCTAAAAGATCAAGATAGTATGAATGGTACTAAAAAATTGAGGAATATTTGTAAGGCACTTTATAAAAACAAAGAGGTTTCTCTCTATTGGAATAAGTTGACAAACTCCTATAAATTTGTTTTCCAAATTGTGGGTAAAATATACTCTTTAGATAGAAAAAAAGAAGATCTTGCTCTATAAGAAGAATTCCTCCAAGTTGAAGGAAAAATTTAGAATAATCCAAAAGATGAACAATGAATTGAAAAATTGGGGGAGGTTAAAAACATATTAAGGAAATTCCATGTTAGGAAGGCTCAGGGGGCTAAAATTAGAGAAAAACTGAATTGGTTGGAGGATGGAGACAAGGGCACAAAATATTTCTTCAATCTCCTAAAATACAAAAACATAAAGGAAAATTTTGAAGCAGTGGTTGTTAATGGAGTTTGCTTGAGGAAGCAAGAGGAAATTTTAGAAGCATTCTATTGCTTCTATGAAAAACTATTCAAGGCAAAAGATAACTTTCTAGGATGCTTAGAGGCTCAAGAGATATGTTGTAAAATTTGCAAGGTAAGGGTGAATGAGGATATGAGAAAGACACTAGACAAAGAACTGTCTAAAGATGAAATAGAAGTTACCATTAGATCTGTGAACAATGGGAAATCTCCTGGAGCTAATGGCCTCCCGGTTGAGTTTTTCAAAGCTAATATGGAATGGATAGTGGATGATTTGTTTGATTTATACAATGAAGCAATAGAGAAAGGTACCTTAGGTGAAGTTATAAATAAAGGAATTATCAAATTCTTACCCAAAGGTGGAGATAAGATAGAACTTAAAAACTGGAGGCCTATAACATTACTGAATGTCTCATATAAAATCATTGCTGAAGTTTTGGCTCTAAGGGTAAGAGATATTTTACCAGAGGTTATCAATACAACCCAAACATATTTCATAAAAGGTAAATACATTTTAGAAAATCTTATTACAAGTTGGGAAGCTCTTCGGTGGGCAAAAGAGACCAATCAAAATGCTGGTATCCTCCTCCTAGACTTTAAAAAGGCCTATGATCAAGTAGAGTGGCCTTTCATCTTCAAAATTATTGAGGCCATAGGTTTCCCTAAACACTTTTGCAAGAGAGTAAAGATGTTGTTTGAGGATGCTTCAATCCAAGTTGAAGTGAATGGGGAATTATCTACTCTATTTAAAATGGGAAGATCTATTAGGCAAGGATGCCCCCTTGCCCCCTATTTATTTGTGATTTCCTTTGAAGCCCTACATTATTTATTGAGAACAGAGCTAATTGAAGGCAAACTAGAAGGCATCTCATTGTCGAATGGGGATAGACTGCTAAATGTACAGTTTGCTGATGATACTGCTTTGTTTCCTAGAGCTAATAGATAGGAAATGGAAAGGCTGGAGAAGAGGTTAGATATTTTTTTGTCTGGCCTCTGGAGCTAAAATATCTTTTGCCAAATCTATGCTTTTGTCTTGGAATCAATCTACTCCCATTTGGCTTGATCGTGGCAAATGGCAATGGGGGCCCCAATGAAATAGGTCAGGTTTTTTGGGATCCCCTTTGCCATTTACCCCTCCTTGAAGATTATGTGGGATTGGCTTTTTTCTAAGATTGAAAGGAAACTTAAAAATAGGAATAGAATGCATCTTTCATTAGCTGGCAGGGTGCAAGTTTGTCAAAAAAATACTTGCTACTTAATATTTTACTAGTCCTCAATGTGGCTCTTTGCTAATTATCAATTTGATGTTATTCATAGATTGATTAGAAGTTTCTTGTGGTCTAATTGAAAGGGGAAAAGTAAGAAGCATCTAGTCATATGGGATTGGTGTTGTCTCATAAAGACTTAGGAGGGCTGGGGCTTAAGGACTTGAGGATTCAGGGTGTTGCTTTGGCAACAAATTAGATAATCAATTCCCTATATGGTGATGAACCTTGGAAGGTCTTGGTTAGGAATAATCTTGAGAAATCAATTTTGGAAAAGAAAAAAGGTTGGAGAAAGCTACAGTTTCATGATGCTTTGTTGGGGAACTTCAAATCTAAGCCTAGGGGATATGTAGTCTTTTGTAGTATCTGGAAAGCATGGGAATAGGCTAAAGCTCTTATCTTGGATAGAGAAGCTATTAACATTGTTAATAATAGAAATGGGGTCATAGATCCATATGGTAGAATATTAGGCATAAAGATAAACCTTTAGCCTTACTGTAAGGATGCTCTACCAGGAGTTACAGTGATAAAGGACTATCTAATTTGGAAGATCTTTTCGAAGAAGGCTCTCCAAAAAATTGGATACAAATTAAAGAAGAGTATTAGCTAATAAAAAAATAGTACATAACTTACTCTACTTTAAATAAAGCTTTGCTCAACAAGTTTCAATCCAAGGTTTCCCTTCTAGGTGCAGAAAGAATTGAAAAGATAAAATGGGTAGATGGAACCACTTTCTTGAATGTAAAATGCAAACTAATCTACAAGATGCTTACCAATTCATAGAAGATATTCTAGCATATCATCATGACTTGGGGTGACACCTTGGGGCACAAAGATTTGTCAAAAACCTTTAAACTATTGTGGTCCAAAATATTAGAACCTAAAAAAGCATGTTTCAAATGGTTGTTGATCCTAAACAAACTGTGCATTGGTATTGATAATGTCTTGTGCCCCTTATACAATGTTCCTAAGTCTGTTGTTCATATCTTTTTTTATTGTGTCTATGCAAAAAATATTTGGTCTTTTTTCATGGGGAATATTTATTTGTGGAGTCTGACTATGATCACAAATAGGAAAGAAATTATATGTGGATACATTGATGGTCCTAACATAAAAGCTAACACTTTTTGGTTTGTCATGTCTACTAAAATCTTGTGGTTTATATGGAAAAAATGGAATGAGGAAAGGTTCCATGGCAGGGAGAGGTCACTCACCAAGACTTTCTTGAGTCTCACCACTTACAATTTCTTTAAACAGGTGATAGTAGCAATGGAGATATCCCTAGACAAGTTCAAGCAGCTAATGGATACAAGTACCATGTTTTGAAAAGAAGATATTAAAGAGACTGATTTCTGTGCTAGAAACATGAGGAGATTAGACTAGAGGTTCTATAATCTCTGTACAGACTTCCAGGCACTGTATAGTAAACAATAGTAGAGAGAAATGGAAAAAAGTGAAATTCACAAACAATGGGAAAAAACTTGTCAAAATTTTAGCATAAGCTCTGAATAGTTGAGGAACTCGCCAAGCATTGGTATTATACCTAGCATCGATTCATGCAACAATAGTGATAATAGAATGTACATATGGGATCATGAAGTAGGCTGGTTTGAAGACCCAAGGTGGGAACTGAGGAAGATAAGTTCAAAAGAGGAGAAATATGGGACAGAGTTGGATGATAGTCAAGGATACTATTACTAGTATGTAGAGATGGGAAACAAGGAAATAACAGTAAGGCATCATAGGAATTTAGATGAGAAAATGGTAGAAAAATAGCATAGGGATTCAGGTGAACATAATATAATAGCAGAAAGAGACAGGGACAATGAGACTATTGATCTTGATGAAGGAGTTGAGAACAATATGGAACAATGACCTTGCACAATAACAAAGAAGTTTTTCATTTTGAAGTTGATTAAAAATATTAGTATTTTAATCATACTTGACTCAGTAGTATATACTTAAAGTTTTGGAAAATGGGAAAATTGTTTGTATGTAATAGTGAAAACTGGTGTTTTTTTGGATTGACTGAAGCTGTAAGCTAAATTTTGATGTGGTCTTCTTAACCACAATGATGTAAACTCTGTTTTAGTTTGAATATAATTTGTTCATGATTCTCAATCCAAAAAAGATGCTTCCTGTTGGAGATAGAAATCACTTTAAGGTGGGGGCATATATAGTGCTATGTACCTTGCCTTCTTCCTTCTAGACACTTGTTGATCATTTTTTAAAAGGATTATGGAAAGCTTGGAAACAAGATCTTGAGTCATCTTGTTCTCCTAGGTTGAAACTTGGAAGCAAGATCTTGAGTCATCTTGTTCTCCTATTTTTAAGTTCCTTGTATTTTTGGGAGAATGGTTGTGCCACCAACTTGAGTTTGGTAGTAAGGTTGCTTCGCCTTCTTATTCTACAAGGCTTTACACAATCCCTCTTGCAAGAGGTAGCTTAGTGTCTTCCCTTGAGTGGAAATACCTTCTTTAAGATGAACTATATGTATGATGTGTTTGTACTTCTCTTGCTTCTTCTTATTTCTATCTAACCCCTTAGCATTCTTCTTTATTGCATCTTGAGGAATGATGCATGATGATTAAGACATCACTGGGATCGAGGTCTCCTTTGTCATGCTGACATGAGGTCTTTCGCATTACATTTTCATATTGTTATATGTGTATTCTACATATCTTCTATGTATACTCTGTGTATTCTATGTGTATGCTATGTGTATACTTTGTGTATTGCGTCTATACATTGTAACTTCTCAAGTTTATGCCTTGATTACGCTTTGTGTATGCCTAATTTTATCTTGTACCCTCTAAGTGATTTATGTATATGAATGAATTATGTTATGTGTCTTATGTGTATGTCAATCATCATAGAATCCTAGAATCCTAAACTTGGGGGCTTGGCCACCCTTCAATTTTAGTGTCATTTTGTGGTTTCTATGTTGTTGTGTTTGAATTGTGTCTTCTCCATCCCTTTAGTATGAATTCAAACATAAGTTTGTACCCAAACTAAAGTGGGGGATAAATGTAATGTCATAAAATGTGTACACCACTATTTTACACCTTATTTATCTCCTAGGTGCACCTCAAATGTTTACCCTTGTTTATTATGACCTATTTTAGTACCTTTTTGAGAATTAAGCAAAAAATACTTGATCCTGATGCACAAAACTAGGAAATTAACTATAAGGTAGGACTAAGAAGGTTTTAAGTGCCCTTTTTTAGGAGGTGCTTGGCTAAAGGACCAGGGGGCCCAAGCACCCTAGGCCCTCCTTTAGCCCTCCCCAAAATTTGTGCCTTGTCAGCTTAGGCCCTTTAAAACATTCCTGAGGTCAACCTTATGTGGCTTAATTATCTAGAATTTGATGGGGATGCATATAAAAGTAAAGTTAAGTCATTCATTTTTAAAGAACTATGCTCTTGCAAACCTCTTGGAATATTATTATGTTTCTAATGTTCTCTATTATGCTATCAAGCTTTCTCTTGTGGATTATTGTTGCAGCATCAACATATTGTAGGTCTTGTGAAGATCTTTGGAGGCAACATGAAATTCTTCAGACAAGTTGTGACACTATCTACAAGATTAAAAGGGACTCCATGATCATGGTGACTTCATTCCTTTGTGATTTTCTTTAGCATTCTATTCTACTTCAGATTTATCTCTGCCCTGCTAGGACAGACATTCTTTAACAATCATCTTTGTGCTATTGTGGAGGTGGGAACACCATTCATGAGGCTTGACTGAGACAAGCTCCTATATAGCACCCAAATATTTTCCTTCTTGCATGTGTATAGGTTTGACGGATAGGTTTCAAGAGGTGACATCCGGGAAGATTGAAGAACTTGTTATAGACATGACAAAATTTGTATTTTTTAGAAGCCATAATTCAGGACCAAGGCACCCAAGCACCCCTACCCTAGGTGTCCTAAGCTTCAGGAGAAGTCTCTAAAATATCTTTTGGTCTCTTCTGTCCATTTGGTTGTTGGGTTTTAGGTACCGACAGTCTATTTCACTCTAATCTTTGTTAACTAGGGTTACTTGTCTTAATCCTAGCCTAATTGATTGAATTTGGTTAATTCCTTCTATACACAGCAAAAGGAAAGAATCCCTGTAGTTTGTCTCTCCTCCTTGGGTAGAAGCCAAGCTTGATTTGTGCCCATATGTTATGTAGAAGAGGGTTTGACCTAGTTTGATCTATTGAGGTAGTATCTCTTTTCTACATTACACATCCAACATAACAAGTCATAAATCCAATCTTTATGAAAAGGGAGTAGACCTATTAGAGCCCTAGGGACCCTACAAGTAGGGGAGGCTAGCACAATAAATTGTAACTAGGCCATGCCTGTCTATAGTTGAAGAAAATTATCGTGCTTGGCTTCCAAGAGGGGCAATTTTGGGCATGTGCGATCATGGCCTTAGGTTTTCTATCTCACAATAATAGATCATAGGCTCATTACTAATGATGATGTGAAGCAATCTTTGTATATTTTAAAGAAGTAGCTGGAGGAGGCAAAGATTACAGAGGGTCCTAGGAATATGAAGGGAAGGAGCAAAGACAAGGGGGTTATGGAAGTAGGTAGAGGAAGGGGTTGAGGTTGTGGATGAGGGGGACATGATGATGACATTTTTAATGAGGAGAATGAACTAGATGACCTATTTATCGATGGCAATGTAGTGGGAGAGTGTTTTGTGAAAAAAAGGGGGATAAGTAGGAGATTGAAGAGTTTAAAATGTTCTATCCTACATAACAATACAATCACTTTTAATTTTTCCCATTGCATGGTTATTTATTGTAGGAAATATTTTTATTGAATTTTAATAAATAGAAATTAAAAATTTACCAAGGAAAATATATCTTCCAACCAATGAGAAATTTGTATTGTGATAATTATTTGCTTTATAAAATAGTGAAATAATTGAAACATTATCTATCTACCTTAATTTTTTTCTAGCACAGTATACATAGAAACTAATATAGTAGAAGTAAAAACTTTAATATTCCTACCACAGATCTAGGGACTAATAATACAGTTTAAATATGATCATTAATAGTCATTAGTACCAAATGTTAAGTTTAATAGTGGTACACTAAACTATTGCCAAATCTTAAGAAAGCAATTATATTATTGGTCCACTACTTTACCTCAATTGTTACCTCCATTACCAATTAAAAACACATCTATTATTATAGTAGCCTTACCATTTAAGGTCTAAATTTAAAAAACAATGAAGCCTCCTTGACCACTCATCCACTTTCTCCATAAATCCACAATATACAATAGCAAGTTTCATTATGAACTATTTTAGTTAATTCGTATATGCCTTCTATGTAAATTAATCAATATTTACTATTACAAATCCCCTGACAGTGCATTTGGGCTATCATGGGAATGAAGACATTTCTTTCTATATAAATAGATTGTTAGTGCATTTTGTCCATCTTAAAAACTCTTCTCTCTACATGGACATAATCCACTAAGATAAAATATGTTAAAAGCTTTCACAACATGTTTGTAAAGCCTACTAACACAATTTAATGAAAACTATCATGTTTAGGAGTTTCAAATGATATTATGTTTGTAGTGGAATAGGTGAAATCCTTACAATTTAAAAGAGATTTTTGAAAAACTTGGATAGAGACCTTTATGCAATGTACATCATAATTGTATTGCATGCAACTTAGGATCAATTCAATCATCACCCTTACTCCTTAAGGAAAGATAAATAGGGCCTATGATTAATATATACATAGTGTATAATACAATTTAGCAAGTTTATATTTGATTTTAAAATCCTATTAAATAAGTTTATCTTAGCAAGAAGAGTATTCTTTTATCAAATTTTCTTAGGAGAGGGTGTTGTTTCTTATATTCCTAGATATTGTGTCTAAATAGGTGGCACTTCTTTGCTTAACCCATCACAAATACTCTACAAATCTTTGGCTTCTCAAATAAATCATTTAGTCAAGAGGCCTTTGTTCATGTAAATTTTTGTTCATTTTCATTATTTTATTAGGTACTTTCTTACGCCTAGTTTAGCTTTCTTACATAGCCTCATTTAGGATTAATAATGGTGAATGGAGTGAGTGGTGTCTCTTCATATTCTTCCTTTCTCCTGCTTTGTATTTATTAAAGTACACTCAACTATATTTACAATTCATTCTTATATTCTAATCCTCTGACTCATTCTCTTGCATGTAGTGATCTAGGTATGTATTTTTCTTTGTATCTTGCTTGAGTCTTTGACTTTTTGATTAATGGGAAATAATATTGTTTAGCCTATAAAATAGTCCTAAGTAATGTTGTGGCTACCACATTGGCACTAGGTCTTAGTTGATTTCTTACTTGATGCAAAATTCAATACCCTTTAGTCTATTGATGAATTATAATGGCTCACAAAGAGCCCACTAAGGGTCAAATCTTGTTGAATACAAGGCATGTGACACTTTAAAGAGATGAGGCTAGGATCATGCCTCAAGTGAATTTAGTGGAATAGATACTCCTTAGTTCTTGGTTCTAAGTCAAAAGATGTTGATTGTTCATGCATCTTGTGATTCAAGCCCCTAATTCCAATGGGTTGCTAACACAATTCAAGCATGTTAATCCTTCCATCCAAAAAAAAAATCATTTAATTTTATTTATTTTAAACAACATGGTCATGACATTATTTTGAGGGTGTACATGTCTGCTAAGGGAGCATTGACAACCTCATATAGAAATTCTTGATTCTATCCATTTGAGGGTTGTTTTCACCTTTATTGTTTGTAGTAAAAATATTTTTGTACAACCACTCCTCAAAAATGAAGAGAAGACATTATGGGCTAAGTAACAATTATATATTTACCTCTATTCATATTTAGCTCTCTATTAGTGAACTACTCCTCTTCTTGTCTGGATCTCTCATAGACTCTTTCCAATCAAGAATGAAAATAATTACAAATTTGGAAACCCCCCATCCAAGATGGTGATTTCTACCTCTTTTATTGGTGTTACTCACTATTTGTTCCACATGAACAAATCTCCACTTGTCACTTCTCCAATTTGGCTAGTTTTCTTAATCTTCATAATCATTACACCTCTTCTAGTTTGCTATCCAACTATCCTCCATTCTCATTTAATGGTTAGTTAGAACTTTATGTTATTTTCATGTGGAATATAAGTCACTATTTAGTAATTAATTTTATAAGTTTGTGAATTAATCAAATATTAATCCCCATAGTTGGAAACTTCTATTATTGCTTTAACTAATATTTTATCTTAGGAAAACAATAGTTATCCATTAAAAATTATATAATAGTTGAGGTACTACACTTACCTAAACATAATAATCATGGCTAAAAATGAATTTCTAATTACCCTCGGAAAAGATCCTTTAGACATAATTAGTACCAATAAAATCAAAGGTGTTGGTGTAGGGTTTTATTCCTTTTCATTAGTTTATTAGGTATTTTCCTACACTTAGTTTATCTTTCTTAGGTAGGCTTATTTATACCTAATAATGGTGAGAATGATAAGTGTCTCTCTCTTCCATAAAAGTTACATTTTCCTTATTTGGATATTAAGGTGCATTCATATCTCCTGAGTTACACTTCTTAGTGGTTGAGTGGTCCACCTTCCTTCTCATTTGCATTTCTTATACCTCACCTAGCTTTGTTTCTCTCTCACATTCTTGTATCTCTTTTGGATTGTCTAGTTTTCTTTCTTGATTGATGGGAATAACATCATTTAGTTTATTATCTCATCTTGGGTAGCATTGTGGCTATCACTATAGTATTAGGTCCTAGTTGATTTATTGATTTTGTAAAATCCAACATGGTATTAGAGCCATGATGTCCTAGTCTAGTCCATCTTTCCTATTTTGAGAGCTTACGTGAGCACTAGTTTTATAGGTTTTGGGTGTGAACAATTTTTTTGCTGAGCCATGCAGCATTTCTAGCCACATTGTTGTGTCCAAAATAATTGAGAAAGTTATTCTAGGTTTTCATTTTGCTCAATTTGATTTCCAAAAACTAATCAATGATTGATGGTTCTTTGTGTTAGTTTTATTTTGGTTTTGTAGGTGGCTCAAATTTTGAGGCATCTAAAAACAAATTTGAGTGCAATGGTGCATTTGACGACATATAAATCATCATGTTTGACTATAAAATTGACCATTTTGTAGCACTTTCTCTAGGAGGCTATAATTTTTATCTTTAAGACTTGAGGTGGTCAAAGGGTTCATACATTGAAATATTCCTCATTCATGGTCCTTTTTGTGGGAGTGAAGGTTGAAATGATTCATGTTTCTATTAACTATATCCATGGATCATTTATTTGTTATGAAAAAGATGAGGTTCCTTATATCCTTGGTATACTCTATGGTTAGAACCATAGCCACCTCACACTCACAACATTAGCCTCTAGGTTCACAATGTACTATTATGATGAGGCACAAGTTGAAGATTGGTTAATTAAATGCTATTGACATATTCCCTACCAACAACCACTACTTTGGGTGGCCTTATTTATCCGGTGATGGCAATGTTGCATTTAGTGCTCTCTACCATAGACTAAAGATAATTTGTATGCATTCATGACGTGTTACACAATATGTGTACATTCATTACCTACCATAATGCCTAGGTGGTGATACTTTGAGTATGGGAGTTTATTTTGGGGTTGCCTTGCTTATAAGGGCCATAGAAGCCTCCACCACAGTGCTACCTTGGTAATGTAAGTTTCTTTGACCATGTGTTGGGTGTGTTGACTTTGATGCATGGACTGTGCAATAAAGGTAGATTTGTTACTTAAGAGATTTTTTGTGGTGTCTTAGTCCTTTTTAATGAGAACTCCTCCACCTTATAGCTCACATGAAGATTATTTGGAGATCATGTAGGAGGAAAGCACTAAATTTAATGGTTGTATAGTTGTATTTAACCATTTTATTGTAAAATACAATTAAAATTTTAGGAAGACTATACTATATGATATGAAAGAGTGATTTTAGAGAGATCAATTTTCTTATACAATTATTCTTTTGCATATTTAGTATATATGTTTTTTTTTCAAAATAAAGTATGTCTTAATATTTTAAGGGTAACATCAAATGGATAATTTCACATTTTTTTTCCTTAATAAGTAGTGTTAGCCATCAAATTTAGGCTCTAGTGGGAGGTATTTGGGGATTTTTAGACTACATGGTTTTGTAATTCATGCACCCATGTAGAACTTGGACCTAGTAGTAAATATGAAGATTTTCAACATGGGGACCCATAAGGCTCAATCCCTCATGGCATTTGCCACACCCTTTTGAAAGGGGTCCACATGGCTTTAAGGGGTCCAACTTCATCAACCCCTCCCATGGACATAAACTCCTTCACCCCTTTCATTGGGTAGGGTTTCATTAAACACAAGCCTATGTGGCCCCTCACACCCTCAAAACCCTTGTTTGTTAGCCTACATGTCCCTCACCTTGTACACTAGCCTACTTGGCATTTGATCTAGCCTTATTATACAATACTCCAAACTTAGCAGTTGGCCCCATTTTTAGTAGATTTCCTAACTTTGGTGGCATATCCCTATTCTTGGAGATTTTGTTATATTTGGAAATTATTCCACTATTATGGTGACCTTTTACATTTTTTTGCTTGTTTTCTAAAGTTGGTGGTCTTTTTAGTAGAAGTGATAAATTTGGTAGGGTTTCTAAATTTAGCAACACTTCTATCTATGCTTGGGGGATGCCCTCTCTAATGGAGTTTACATTTTTCATATGATTTTCAAGAGATCATATATCATTTGTCTGGTGTTTGATTTTGGTGCAAGTTTTTTAAAAATAAGATAACTTTCTGACTGCTTTGTGATGGCATAATCAATTTTCCATTTCAATGCCCTAGTTTTGTAGAGATCATGTTTTCTTTGAGTTTTTGTTATGTAGTTCCTATTTTGAGACCTTTAGAGGGACATATCTAGTGCAAATAGAATCCTTTTGGGGTTTTATTTTTTTAAAATGTGTATTTTATACATACTTTGCACTAGTGCCTTCTTTTTAACTATGTATTTGAACTATAATTTTTTGCATTATGCTTTATTTCAAAACCTTAAAATATTATCAAGTACTATAAATGCACTGATGATAAAATTTCTTTTTTTTTGGGGGGAATCCTATATGAGATATTATAATCATGAACTAAGATAAAATTGTTCTTTTGGGTTGTTTCATCATAGCTTTTGGTATCAAATTCCACCTTTTATTTTCATGCTAGACTCAAAAATTTATTTTTCTTAGATATAAGGGATTAAGAATCATTGCCTTGAGTATGATCTTCTACTCTATCTCCTTAGAAATGTTTCTAATCTAAGTGATTATAAAAAAATATTGAATGGGGTAACAATAATGAGAAGGTCTATGGACTAATCTGTCTCACTATTTTTTATGATAATTTACATCAAATTAAGTACATGAAGTGTCCTTTCGCTACTTAGGTCACCATTAGGTAGCTATATGTAGATATTAAAAATATCCATCTAAAAATGATGCTTCCTTGGAAAACCCTTCACATATTGATGATACTAAGATTTCTACAAATACTCCTCCACCTTCTAATGCACTATCTACATTTGATAACATTCCTTCTCCACCTATTGCTTCTATAGGGTTTATATCCACTTCTTTGAGAGATTCCATTGATTCTTTGTAGTAGTATCATATATGTCTTCCAAACATATTAACCTCACTAGGACACATTCATACAATACATCCCTTGTTTGTTTGTAGAGTTGTACATTTTAGATTTGGATGACACCATTGAGGGCTTATATTTCCTCCTTTAAGACATTCTTCTTGTACCTACTACTTCAACAAATTTTAGGTTGCTTATTTGAGAGCTTTGAGTGATTCTTTATAGCACAATCTTATTAGTCTTATTGCTCCACCTCATTGGGATGTATTCTTACTAGACATTTCATATTTGTTTGTAGACTCTAACCTTTTGAATGTTGAGGAGACCTTTGAGGACTTGGTTTTCCTTTTTAATGATTGTACTTTTTTGGCTACATCTTTTTCATCTTTGACACATGTTATCTCACTTACTTCATATGCTTTTGAGTTGTCATCTTCTATAATTCTTGATTAGATCTTGGCACTACTTGGCATCAATGTGAGGATGATTACAAAGATTCTAGAGGCATACATCTTGTGTTTTATTCCATCATTTTCCTTCATGGAATGGGAAGACCTTCTATATGCACATATGGTCCTATCTATTCTTAAGGGAAGAAAGTTTTTTTGGTGAAATTTGGTCTTCATCAACATTGAATTCATTCACTCATTACCTATGCAAGAGGTTACATATTTGGGGTGGTGGACTACCTAGTTCTCTCTCTATATTTCTATCTCTCTACTATTTTTTTGGGAGGGTTCTTTCTTCCTTTCTTTGGTTGAGTATCTTTGTACATGAATACATTATATGGCCTTGTTACTAGGACCCATCTTTGGTTCTCTTCCTTCTTCGGGGTTACTTTTCTCTTTGGATGTAATGAGGGTACATATAAACCCTTTCTCTCTCTCATCCTTTTCATGATTTCTTGTTGCTATTTTCTACAGTTAGGCATGATACTCCTAATTAGATTTTGGCACATCTAAGCACTGACCTAGAGATATGTATGATTTGTAGAGATCTTCTTCTTCTTTTCATTTCTCTCTCTAATTTAGGGGTTCTTTTCTCTCTTTATTTTGATGGGTTATCTCTCTTTTCTTTGGGGGTTCTTCTCTATGGGATATTTCTATGTACATGGGTACATCATCAGGCTTCATTTGTCAAGGCCCATCTTTTCACCCACCTAAGATATGCTTAAAGGGTTTTTGGTGTAGGTTTTTGTTTCTTCATTAGTTTATTAGGTATTTTCTTACACCTAATTTAACTTTCTTAGGTAGGCTTGTTTAGGCTTACTAATGGTGAGTGGGTGTGATAGGCATCTCTATTTTCTATAGGAGTTACACTTTCCCTATTTTGATATTAAGGTGCATTCATATTGTAGGAGTTACACTTCTTAGTGCTTGAGTGATCTACCTTCCTCCTCCTTTGTATTTCTTATATATGTAATCACCTAGCATTGTTTCTCTCTTGCTTTATTTTATCTCTTTTTAGTGATCTAGTCTGCTTTCTTGACTAACAAGAATATCATTATTTAGCCTATTATTTGGTCTTGATTAGTGATGTGTCTACCACTATGGCATTAGATCTTGGTTGATTTCTTTCTTAGTGCAAAATCCACCACAAATCACACATTCACTTACAACCTCATACTCATATTGACACATATATCATGCATAAGACAACTTATGACACCAATATTGGCATTAGAACACTTGCAAAATAATTTGGAAGCCAACCATTTAAATACCAACACTAATAGTTTAGTTTCTATAGTTATTAATAATTTTAATGACATTATTATTACTATTAATAAGGTCATAATAGTAGTAAATATTTTACTCTTATCAAAGGTTGGAACAAAATTAATTTTGTATTATAGATTTCACTATAATTTTATAATGACAATGTAAATTTATTACTACCAATCACTCACTACTATCATTAATTGATTGATCAAATTGAAATAATCTTCCCATACAATATAATCATTATAGTATTATCATTATAATATTATTTTATTTAATAATATTGACAACATTATTATTATCGTTATTATTAAATAATAATCATATATAATTATTCAATCATATTTATTATATCCCAAATATATAATTATAATTAATTAATAACTAAATTTTTGAATTATAACTTTTTAAGATTTTTAAATTACTCTTATAATACTCTACAAAACCAAATGAAAAGAGAGGGGTGTATTTATAATATATGGGTTCAAATATTAAATTAATGAAGAGATGGTGTAGTCTCGATTAGGAGGGTCCACAAGGTGAACTATCTAGGCCGTGCAGGTAGAGTAAACACAACGGAAACAACTCAAAGATATAAAGCAAATGTAGATTCAGTCATTTAGTATAATATAATTCAAATACAAATTGGCTGACAACATGCAATCTTACAATTAGGGCTCTCAAGCTTGATCATAGAATTACAGAACATGCACAAGACAGAGCTTTGAAGCTCCTTCTCAAAGAATTCCAACTATCAAGCTTAGAACTATCAATCACTACTTTCCTAGGCATCTATTACATCAATTTATATCATCTCTAGAAAATAAGATTCCTCTACGTCAGCCAATGAAGATCACAAACTCTGATGAAGAGTTGTAACGTGTGTACACAAGTAGGTCAGACCTAATTGAATGGAACTCCTCTACAAAGGAATGGAATGGTGAGCAGATCTCAGGGAAGGTTGATAACGAACCAAACAACATTGAATGAAGTGTAATTTAGCTCCACAAGTCATGAAATGCTTTACAAGTCTTCTCCTTTAGCTGATTATCTAAGACTACTAGGTTGCTCTATTATGAGAAAACAATCAATCTTCTAATAGCGATATCTTTCTGCTACTTGATCCAAATGATCTGAGATTTGGATATGATGTGCATGAATGTGTCTAGATACTAATTCTAGCTCTGCAAGGTTTGAAATGCAACTATGGTAGAATGTGAACCAAAATATAGAAACTACTACTGACTGAACTAGAAAATGAAAAGAAACAAACTAAAATGAAAATGTTTTTGGTTGATACAAGATTGCTCTTGAACCAGGGATGCTCCTGCATTAGACATTCAAGTTTGTTGAAAAAGTGAGTCACTTAGTTTGCTGGGGCTAGAGGAAAACTAAGATGGTCCACCTCAGCCTGAGAAATCCAAGATGAGTCTTCTTCTGGTTTGCCTTTCCACTTCACAAGATGTTCTTTGTACTATCTTCCTCTGGTGTTGTGTCCAACTCTGCTATCCAAGATGTCTTCAATCTGCTCCAATACTTGTTGGGGTAACTACTTCTTCAAGTCTTCTTCCATTTTGTCACTGAACTCTATTTCATGATACTGATAGAGGTATGTAATGTTGAAAATAGGTGATATACCCAATGTCTCTAATAACTCCACTTCACATGCATTTCCTGAATCAAACTTCCTAAGTATCCTACATGGTCCAAACTTCTTCATCTTCAACTTGTTATATGTCCCAATTGGAAATCTCTCCTTTCTCAAGTATACCATCACTTCATCTCCAACTAAAAATTCTTTGTGTCTCCTCTGTTAGATTCAAGACAGACAACTGAGAGGGGGGGTGAATCAGTTGTCCCAAAACTTTCTTCCTATTAATCACTTAAATCCTCTTTGTAATTCAGTAGCATAATAATAAATCAATCATGGAAACATAATACAACTCAAGAGCAGAAACACATTAACACATATGACACCAATATTTTAACGTGGAAAACCCAGTTAAGGGAAAAACCACGGGGTGACTAACCCAAGATTATATTCTCTGTTAAAAGAATAAGAAGAACAAATGGCACATGCCAATAAGGGCTCACTACCCGATCACACTGCTCACAAGAGGCCCACTACCTATAGGAGACACACTGTCTACAGAATAATAAATATTACATACTTCAACTGAAGAATAGCCTCTTCACCATGATTGAGTTAGTTCCATTTAAGCTCAATACTTTTGCTCTGCCTTTCACTCTGCTCCTCTTTACCACACACTCATCTCTACCAAGATACATTGGAAATGACTTCACAACTTCTTATTTATACAAGATATTGACTTTAGGATAATCATCCAAGTCGGCATCCTTTACATAGTAAATACATAAATACAACATTACTAATTACAAAAGACTTCATGCGAATCATCACACTATCAGCCACATAGATCTAAGACTTCAATCTTCTTTTGGGAACAAGCCATGCTTCACAGAACATCTTCAACATCATCTGTAGGATGTGTAACTCATCCGGTTGGCCAGACTTAGGAAGAACATCATCATCCAGAAGTAATTCTTCAATTACAAGCTCAATCTTCAATGCAGACCACCAATACGAATTGGACACAATCCAAAGACCTCCAAAAGCTTGTCTAAATCAGCAAGAACATCCACACTACTTCTGCTTATTGAAATCTTTCTCTCCTTCATCTGGAACCTCAAGAACATAGTCTGTCATCACTGTCATATTGGAATAGATGCTTGTAGACCCCCAGACCATGAACCAATTGAGTTGTCAATTCACATTGACTTCCTAAACACTCCACCAAATCTGCAGAACAAGATATTTCTTTTTCGGATCTCACCAGACCTATCTGTGCCACTCTGTCACCTCTGAATATCTGCTAGAACCAGTTTTACTCAAGTGGCCATAACTTCTTCAAATCTTCATGCGGACCTCTCAAATCTTTACTGGATCATCTCAAGACACATATCTAAAAACCCTTTGATGCGCATCCTCTGATCTTCATCTTAGCTGGGATCTTTACCTCACTTTATTCACAATTCTTCTTTGTTCCTGATAGGACTAATATTCTCAATATCCTCAGCATACAACTCATCCAATCCTTGACATTAATACAACATGAGTATGTTGACATCAATGACAACGCCAGTTAGGCCCATACTTCCAAAAATCTCCCCCTTTGTCATTGATGGCAACATATGATGTGAAAATTTATTTTAACCATTAAGACAAGAACTTCTCCTTACTCACTGACATAACTCCCCCCATCAACAACAACCATTCACATGTCTTCTCTTCCTTTACTGCTCCCCCTAAGTGGCAGCTTCCCATCATCAATCCAGATCACAAGATATGACTCTAAGATCCACCAGACTAATGCACATTAGTGCACCTTAATTCAGAGCCAGAGGGGTAATAACCCCTAACTTCTCCCTGAGATACTCAAAACAGTCCATAGGTAGAGGTTTAGTAAAAATGTCTATAATCTGATCCTTGGAGGGCACAAACTCCAATCTAACTTCATTCTTGTTCACTTGCTCTCTCAAAAAATGAAACTTGATGGATATATGTTTTGTCTTTGAATACAACACTAGATTTTTTTATATATTTATTGCACTTGAATTATCACAAAAGATTGTGATTGGTTCCTCATACTCCACTCTGATGTCTCTTAGCATTTGCTTCATCCACAATACTTGAGTACAACTACCTGCTACTATAATATATTCTACTTCTGTAGTGGATAGAGATATTGCCTCTTATTTCTTGCTCCGCCAAGAAACCAATCTTTTCCCCAAAAAGAATGCTCCACCACTGGTACTCTTCTGGTCATCCACATCTCCTACCCAATTCGCATCTATATATGCATGAAGAGAGAAATCATGATCTCTAGGATACCATAAACCATACTCAAGATTCCCTTTTAGATATCTAAGAATCCTCTTGATTGCCATGACATGAGATTCTTTAGGATCATCTTGGAATCTAGCAACAAGACCAACATCATTCATAATATTAGGTCTAGTTTGAGTCAGATACAATAGTCCTCTAATCATTGACCTGCACTTTTTCTAATCAGCCTTAGGAGAGTCATCATCTTTGCTCAATTTACATCTGGTTTCCATGGGAGTACTCATTGGTTTTGAGTCTTCCATCCCAAATTTCTTCAGCAATTCTTTCACATATTTGGTCTATGAAATGAAGATTCCTTTCTTTGTTTGAATGATTTGTAGACCCAAGAAGAAATTCATTTCCCCAAACATGGACATCTCATATTCACTTTTCATTTGATTTGCAAAAGTTTTGCACATACTATCTCTTCCTCCAAAAATGATATCATCAACAAACACTTCAACAATTAAGATGTTTTCATGATCAATTTTGAAGTACAAGTTACTGTCAGCAGTACCTTTGTTGAAACCAATCTTCAAAAGATGCTTATCCAATCTTTCATACTAGGCTTTTGGGGCTTGTTTGAGTCCATACAGTGCTTTCTTCAACTTGTAGACCATATCACCATGATTAGACAATTGAAATCCATCCGGTTGCTCAATGTATACTTCTTCTTCCAAGTCACCATTTAGGAAGGTAGACTTGACATCCATCTGATATACTTTGAAGTCCTTGAAGGCAACAAAGGCAAGAAATAATCTAACTACTTCAATTCTTGCCACTGGAGCAAAAGTTTCTTCAAAATCAACTCCTTCTACTTGAGAGTAACCCTTGCAGACCAATCTAGCTTTGTTTCTGACTACTTCACCATCTTCATTGAGTTTATTTTGGAAGACCCATTTGGTTCCAATCACATTCTTGTTTCTAGGTTTGGGAACAAGATCCCAAGTGTGATTTTTCTCAATTTGCATCATCTCTTCCTCCATTGATTTAGTCCAACTTTCATCATTGCATGCTTCATTAACTATCTTTCATTCAATCTTTGAAATCAGACAATACTCTTTTGAGTCTTGGGCAATCTTTCTTCTTGTTTGAACACCCTTACATTTATCACCTATGATCTGATCTTCAGAGTGATTCAGTCTTACATACCTAGAAATTTTGGGAATTTCTTGCACTTCTATTTCTTGAACAAGTTCGTTCAAACTTATCTCTTCTTCTTGATTCACCAGATCAGTCTGGATCTAAATTTTAGAAGGGGCTTGGACTTCTTGTACCAAAACATCATTCTAATCATCTTCATCATATTTATAAAACCTTGAGGGTTTTTCAATACATTCATCAACCTTCACATTTGTACTTTCTATAATCTTTCTCAATCTCTTGTTATAGCACCGGTAAGCTTTGCTTTGAGTAGAGTAACCCAAGAATATTCCTTCATCACTTCTAGCATCAAATTTGCCAAGATCTTCATCTCTTTTAATGTAACATTTGCTACCAAAGACTCTGAAATATTTCATAGTGGGAGTGATGCCAAACCAGAGTTCATAAGGCGTCTTACTAGTATTGCTTCTAATTTGTACTTGATTAAGAGTATAGACAGCAGTGCTTACAGCTTCTCTCCAGTAGATCTGAGAAACATTTGCTTCCATCATCATGGTTCTAGATGCTTCCTGGATGGTCCGGTTCTTTCTCTCCACTACTCCATTCTGTTGTGGAGTCCTTAGAGTAGACAATTGTCTTTTTATCCCATGTTTCTTACAGAATTCTATGAACTCCCCGGATGTGAATTCTCCACCTCTGTCAGACCTAAGACATTTTATGTTTAATCCAGTTTCATTCTCTACCATAGCTTTGAATATTTTGAATTTCTCAAGAGCCTCAGATTTCTCTTTAAAAAAAGTTACCCACATCATCCGGGAGTGGTCATAAATTAATAACATGAAGTATCTATCACCTTGCAAGCTCCTGATTCTTGCTAGACCACATAGATCAGTATGTACTAAGTCCAACAATCTAGTAGAAGATTGTTCCTTACTTTTGAATGAGACTCTACTCTTCTTACCCGACTAACATTCTTTGTAAAAACTATTAGTAGGTTTCACCAATCTCGGAAGATCTCTTACAGCCTGAGTGTTGTTTATCTTGATGATATTATCAAAATTCACATGACACATTCTCCTATGCCACAACCAACTCTAATAAATTTGAACAAGTAAACAACTTTTACCAATACCAAACAAGTGGAAGATATTACCTTTTGTTTGAGTACCAGATGCAATCTCTATTCTAGAACTTTCAAAGATCTTGCATTTTCTATTTTTGAATCAGAGATCATAGCCTTTGTCCACCAACTATCCAACACTAAGAAGATTGTGCTTCAGACCTTCAACATACAGTACATTATTGGTTTTGTTCTTTCCATCAAAAGAAATAGTTCCTCTACCTCTGATCTTGCCAGTAGAATTATCACCAAATTTTACAACTCCTCCTTGATTTCTTTCCAAATCTATGAACTTATTTTTGTCACCTGTCATATGGTGGGAGCATCCACTGTCAATGACCCAATCATCCTTTTCTTCAACTTGGGCAGCTAGAGCTCTTTCTACCATTTTATGATTGACAGATTTAGAGGACATTGGATCTTCCTTGATGGCAATAAACACCCAGTCACTTCCAGATTTGTTTCCTATCTCTAATTCATCATTTGTTACTCCATCATCATCTTCATGAACATAGTAACATTTCTTTTGGAATCTTGATCTATTTGGATTTTCTCTTGAAAATCTTTTTGGAGATCTTGAGACAAAATGACCAATCTTATTGCAGTTCAAACATTTGAAGGGCAATTTTCCTTCATACTTACTGGATCCTCTTAGCAGTCTTTTTGCAATAAGGGCTTCTAGTTGAGCAGCTTCTGCTTCATCTTCTTCCAGATCTTTTCTTGATTTTTCATACCATGATAGTTTCTTTGAAGAGTTCTCTCCTAGATCAAACTTTTGTTTTCCTTTTAGAGAGGCACTAGCTTCAAAAGCAAATTTAGTCTTGGGGGTTACATCTCCAAACTCAGCCAATTCAAATGCAGCTAATTTACCAACCAATTGATCTCTTGTGATATTTGAAAAAGATCTGAATTCTTCAATAGAAGCAACCTTGTATTTGTAAGAAGCAGGTAGGGATCTGAGAACTTTGGCAACAATCTCATCTTAATCCAAGACTCCACCAGCACATATAATGCCACAAACAAGCTCATTTACTCTTGGCATAAATGTAGTGATATTTTCATCTTCACTCATCTTCAGGTTTTAAAATTTTCCTTTCAGACTTTGTAGCTTGGCACATTTAACATACTTGTCTCCTTCATGAAAAAGTTCCAATTTTTCCCAAATCTCATATGCAATCTTCTGATCTATAACATTTGTTAGCTTTGAATCAGATAAGGCACTTAGAAGAGCTTCTTTAGCCTGCAGATTGTTTTCAGCATCTCTAATTTCATCTATGATACTCAGACCATTCTGTGGAGGAACATACTTCTTTGAAGCCATGATCCAATATTGCATTCCCATACATTGCAAGCGACATTCCATGCGACTTTTCCAAAGAGTAAAATTGGTTCCATCAAACCTTGGACTATCCTTCTTGTAGGATGACATCTTGGATCTCCTCAAGAAGTTAAGCTCTTTTAGAGAAACTTAGCTTTGATACCAATTGTTAGATTCAAGACAGACAACTAAAAGGGGGGTGAATCAGCTGTCCCAAAACTTTCTTCCTATTAATCACTTAAATCCTCTTTGTAATTTAATAATAAATCAATCATAGAAACATAATACAACTCAAGAGCAGAAACACATTAACACATATGACACCAAGATTTTAATGTGGAAAATCTGGTTAAGGGAAAAACCACAGGGTGACTAACCCAAGATTATATTCTCTGTTAAAAGAATAAGAAGTACAAATGGCACATGCCAATTAGGGCTCACTACCTAAGTACACTGCTCACAAGAGGCCCACTACCTACAAGAGACACACTGTTTACATAATAATAAATATTACATACTTGAACTGAAGAATAGCATCTTCACCATGCTTGAGTCAGTACCATTTAAGCTCAATACTTTTACTCTGCCTTTCACTCTGCTCCTCTTTACCACACACTCATCTCTACCAATATACATTGGAAATGACTTCACAACTTCTTATTTATACAAGATATTAACTTTAGGATAATCATCCAAGTCAGCATCCTTTATAGAGCAAATACATAAATACAACATGACTAATTACAAAATACTTCATGCAAATCATCACACTGTCAACCACATAGATCTAAGACTTTAATCTTCTTTTGGGAACAAGCCATACTTCACAGAACATCTTCAAGATCACCCACAGGATGTGTAACTCATCTGGTCGGCTAGACATAGGAAGAACATCATCATCCAGAAGTAGTTCTTCAATTACAAGCTCAATCTTCAATGCGGATCACCAACATGAACTAGACACAATCCAAAGACCTCCACAAGCTTGCCTGAATCACCAAGAACATCCACACTACTTTTACTTACTGAAATCTTTCTCTCCTTCATCCGAAACCTCAAGAACTGTCATCACTATCATATTGGAATAGATGCTTACGGACCTCCAGACCATGAACCAATTGAGTTGTCAATTCACATTGACTTCCTAAACACTCCACCAAATCCACAGAACAAGATATTTCATTTCCAGATCTGACTGGACCTATCTGTGTCACTCTATCACCTCTGAATATCTACCAGAACTAGTTTTACTCAAGTGGCCATAACTTCTTCAAATCTTCATGTGGACCTCTCAAATCTTTACTGGATCATCTTAAGACACATATCTACAAACCCTTTGATCTATATCCTTTGATCTTCATCTTAGCTGGGATCTTTACCTCATTGGCTTTACTGTTCTTCTTTGTTCCTTATAGGACTAATTTTCTCAATATCCTCAGTATACAACTCATCCAATCCTTGACATTAATGCAACAGGAGTATGTTGACATCAATGACAACACTGGTTAGGCCCATACTTCCAACATCCTTTTCTCATCTGCTTGCTCCTTATACTTACTGTTCATCACCTCCAAATGCTCCTTCACTTGTTTATGCACTGTCTCCATGCGTCCTACAAATTCTTCTGCTTCTACACTTCTCTTCTCTTCCATACTAATATCTCTAAATTTTGCAACTCCTCTAGGGTTAGTTCATATCATAATCTCAAATGGTGTTCTTCTGGTACTCCTATTCACTGAATTATTATATATAAACTCTTCTTGTGAAAGAATCAAATCCCAATTTCCTTCCTTCTCTCCAACCAAACATCTCAACATGTTTCCCAAACACCTGTTTACTACCTCTATCTATCCATCAATCTATGAATGAGATGTTGAACTGAACTTCAAATCATTCTTCATCTTATTCCAAAGTGTCTTCCAAAAGTATCCAAGAAATCATGTATCTCTATTTGAAATTATACTCTTAGGTGATCCATGCAATCTCATAATCTCCTTGAAAAATAGGTCGGCTACATGCACTATATCAGTTGTCTTCTTACAAGGTATGAAATGTGCCATCTTTGAAAACCTGTGCACCACTACAAATATTGAATCCTACCCTCTCTATGTCTTCAGCAATCCCATTATGAAATCCATGCTTATGTCTTCCCAAGGTCTCTTCAATACTATCAAATATTTATACAATCCAGTATTCTGACTACTCCCTTTTGGAACTTGACATACTCTACAACTTTGCACAAATTTCCTAACATCCTTATGTATCTGAGGCCAAAAGTAGTTTTCACTTGCCAAAGCCACTATCTTATCGATGCCAAAATGTCCTGCCAATCCACCACTATGTTTCTCCTTGATCAAATTGTCTCTCATTGAACTCCTAGTTATGCATAACTAGTTTCCTTTCAACAACATATCCTCTGAATGAAATAATCCAGCCACTTACTCCTATCTATCACAATAGGTTCCTTACATGCTTTCCAAGGTTCTACAAAATCAAGATCATCCTCATACATGTTCTTCAATTCTTCAAATCCTAACACTTCTACTCTCATCTCTATCAACAAGTTCCTTCTTCTACTCAATGCATCTGCAACTTTGTTTGATTTTCCACTCCTATGCTTCAACACAAAAGTATAACTCTGCATGAACTTTACCCATCTCATGTCTCTGATTCAACTTTCCTTGACTATTCAAATATTGCAAAGATTGATGATCTGTATACAACACAAACTCCTTAGGCAAAAAGTAATGTCTCCACTTCTTCAAATCTTGAGTTATGGCATAGAACTCTTGATCATAAACTAAATATCTTCTCCTTGCATCATTCAACTTTTCACCAAAATATTCTATAAGTCTACCTTCTTGACTTAACACTGCTCCTATTGCATTTCCACTTGCATCACAATCTACTTGAAATGCCTTATTAAAATTTGGTAATGCCAACATAGGTTGCTCTATCACTTTTTGCTTCAACAACTCAAAACTTCTATCTACTCCTGATGTCCACTTGAAATCTTTTCTATCACCTCTCATTATCTCTGTCATAGGGTTACATACTAAACTGAAATTTCTGATGAACTTCCGGTAGAAACTAGCCAATCCATGAAATGATCTGACTTCTCCAATGCTCTCTAGTGTAGGGCATTCAACAATTGCTCTTACTTTCTCAAGGTTCATCTTCAATCCTTCCACAAAAATCACAAATCCCAAGTATACCAACTCTTCCTTCATGAAACTACACTTCTTGATGTTTATCAACAATTTTTCTCTCAACCTCTACAATACTTGTGTCAGGTGTCACAAATGTTCTTTTGACTTACTGAAATTCAGAATATCATCCAAATATACAATAACAAACTTACCAAAGAATTTGTTCAAGACTTCATTCATCAACCTCATGAAATAACTCAGTGCATTTGTCAATTCAAAAGGCATTACTAACCACTCATACAGTCCCTCATTTGTCTTAAAAGTAGTCTTCCATTCATCTCCTTCTCCGATTTTGATCTGATGGTATCCACTCTTCAAGTCTATCTTTGTGAAATATTTTTCTCCACTCAAACAAGCCATAATATCATCCATCCTAGGCAAAGGAAATCTATACTTAATTATGATCTTGTTTATTGCTCTAGAGTCTATACACATTCTCCATTCTCCATCTTTCTTCAGTGCTAACACTGTAGGTACTACACAAGGACTCAAACTTTCTTTGATCAAACCTTTTCTCAACAACTCATGTATTTGTCTATTAAATTCTTCATTCTCTATCAGTGTCATTTTGTGTGCTACTTTGTTAGGCAAACTAGTTCCAAGTATAAGATCCATGTGATGACTGATACTTCTAATTGATGGCAATCCTTCAATTACATTATCTAATATTATATCTTCATACTCTGTCAGTAGCTTAGTTATCTCCTCTCGTTGTGATTCTTTAGTCTCCGTCTTCAGGGTTTTAGGCTTCTTAGGAATCAAAGCATAAGACATATTCTCATGTCTCAAACCATCCATAAATTCCCTTCCATCTACCAAATAGATTCTAGCATTTTCACATAATTCACTCTTAGGATCATCTTCCAAAGGAATCGAGGTAATTCTCTTTCCATTTGATGTTATAGGATATGCATTCTTTCTCCCATCATGTATAGATTTTCTATCATATTGCCATGGTCTACCCAACAATATATGACAAACATCCATAGGCATAATATCACACAATACTTCATCATGATAAGATCCAATATGAAATTTCACCAAACATTGTTCACTCACTAGTATCTTATGATCATCTTGAATCCATGCTATCTGATATGGCTTAGGGTGTTTCAATCTTTCCAACTTTAGCTTAGTCACCATCTCCTCTAAAACTAAGTTATTTGAACTACCACTATCAATTATAACTTTACAACCTTTACCTCCTGATTTACATCTAGTTCTGAACAAACTTTTCCTCTGCGGTGGTTCCTCATTGGTCTCTACTTGAAATAGTGCTCTCCTCATGACAAGTGATTCTCCTTTCTTAGGTTTACCAATGGAACTTGGTGATCCAACAGGTTCTTCCACATAAGTTGTTCTTCCACTGTTCTCCATTTTCTTGCTTGTACTCCCTTGATTATATTCAAATGCTCTATGTCCTTCACCTCCACACTTGAAATAGGTTCCTCTAAATGTTCTCCTATCATGTCATCTTCCTTCTCTTCTGTATCATTCACTCTAGTATGGACTAGGATTTCCTCTATAATAGAAAGTTTTGTCATCTCTTCGGTATGCATTGTTATCTTTGTCTTCCTTCCTGAGTGTGTTCTCTGGTCTATTATGCTCCGCATATGATTTCTCTCCTCTGAAAAATGTTCTACCTCTCTAAAATTTACCTCCTCTACCTCTCTGTTTCTGATGATGCCTCTTGTTCAACTTTTCTTCAACCTTTAGGGCAAACTGATATGCTTCTTCCAATGTTGTCATCCTCACCAAACTTAAAGTTCTTCTTCAATGTTCAATCTAAGTCAATTGATGTTTCTAGCCACTTTCTCCTTGCTTGCTTCACTATGTCTTGTTCTTATTATCATCTTATGAAATTCCTCAGTGTACTTCACAGATTTCTCCTTTTGTCTCAGGTTTTGCAATCTCTTCAATAGTTCCAACTCATAGTCAGCATGTATAATTTGATTCTTCAATTTTGTCACCATTCTGTCCTAGTTTGTAATCTTCTCTTTTCCTCTTCTATTTCTATCCAACTAAAATTCTTTCCACCATATAGTAGCAAGTCCTTTAAACTTTGTCTTTGCAAATTTCACCTTCTCCAGATCTTCAATTTCTTCATACTCAAAGTATTCTTCCATGTCATTTATCCAATCAATCAATTCTTCAGGATTCAAATTGCCAGTATAGTTCAGTACATCAACTCTAGGTCTTTTCCCAATTTTTGAAATAGCTTGCAACATTTTGACTTGATTTGATTCTTCTTCTTCTTCTTCATTTGCTGGGTTTTGCCATTTTGATCAGTGGATTGAAATTCTTCATCATCATCACTTTCAACATTAGGTCAAGGTGTAAGTCCTCTTTGCCTATGCTCTTCAACAACATCCAAGTGAACTTGCATGGTTTTCATCATCTCCATCATCTCATCCATTCTTCCAGCCATTGTACCAATAGTAGGGATTCTCCTTAGCGGCATTCTTCCTTGGATCAAGTGTAACTGCCTCAAATTCAGCGATTGGGCTACTACCTCACAATTAGAGATTGGTTGGAACACAAGTAACCTACCTTAGATTCAGTGATCTATTCATAGTAAGATCTTATAGAATTCCTTAGCCAACTTCACTCAATTCACTCCGAAAGATTCAAACATTCATTATGATACCACTTGGTGTAGTCATGGTTAGGAGGGTCCACAAGGTGACCTATCTAGGCCATATAGCTAGAGTAAACACAATGGAAAAAACTTAAAGATATAAAGCAAATGCAGATTCAATCATTCAGTATATCATAGAATTCAAATACAAATTGGTTGGCAACATGCAGACTTACAATTAGGGCTCTCAAGCTTGATCAGAGAATTACAGAATATGCATAAGAAATAGCTTTGAAGCTCCTTTGTAAAGAATTCCAACTATCAAACTTAGAACTATCAATCACTACTTTCCTAGGCATCTATTATATCAATTTATATCATCTTCAAAACATAAGATTTCTCTGCATTGGCCAAGGAAGATAACAAACTTTGATGAAGAGTTGTAATGTGTGTACACAGGTAGGTTAGACCTAATTGAATGGAACTCCTCTGCAAATGAATGCAAAGGTTTGGGGATCTTAGGGAAGGTTGGCCATGAACCAAACAACATTGAATGAAGTGTAATTTAGCTCCACAAGTCATGAAATGATCCGCAAGTCTTCTCCTTTAGTAGATTGTCTAAGACTGTCAGGTTGCTCTGTTATGAGAAAACAATCGATCTTTTGATAGCAATATCTTTCTTGTACCTGATTGACATGATCTAAGATTTGGATATGATGTGCATGAATGTGTCTATATGCTAATTCCAGCTCCACAAGGTTTGAAATGTACCTACGGTAGAATATGAACCAAAATATAGAAACTGCCACTAACTGAACTAAACTGGAAAATGAAAAGAAATAAACTAAAATGCAAATGTTTTTGGTTGATGCAAGATTACTCTTGAACCAAGGATGCTCCTGCATCAAGAGAAGAACTTAGAGGAATTTAGTATTTAACAATTTCAAATATGTTATGATTAATTATTGTTTTTGATAAAATCAGCTAGAGAAGAGGGTCCAGATCCCTTTACAAAATGAGCCCAAGGAAAAAGCAAAGCCTCACAAAGGGCAGAAACAACACATTAATAGTCCATAGACAGTTGACAAACAATAATAAAAATTAACCTGACTATAAACAAAAACTGAAATAGACACACAAACTAGCTAGGGATTCTCATTAATCCTATACTTAGAGAGAAACTTGAACATGTCCTCATAATCACCTAGACTATCAACTCCAATCCCCTTAATCCTATCATCAAAGTCTTTAACAACATAGAACATAATGGCCATGTGGTGCAAGGCTTTAGCCAAAATTCTGACATCAGTCATCATTTCTTCTTAAGCTTCTCCATTTTGCCTTTGAGTTCAAAAACTTCTTCAGTCATTTTGATACATAAGGTACAACTCTCTTTATCACCTTTCTACTCCTAAGCTTCCTCCTCATCTTCAGAATACACGATGTTCAACTTAGGGAAGTGACTAGTCCCCTCCTTGTCATGATAAGTCTTAATAGGTGTCTCACCCCCCTCCTCACCTAGAGTATCCTCAACAAATTCAGACTCCCTTAATAAACCACACCCTAGGGATTAGCGGAAGGGATACCAACTATATGGCTGGATCTCCTAACATTCTACATGAGATTACCAACAACACCTGTATCACCACCTTCCCCTTGTTTAGTAATAGCCTCCAAATCAATAAACTTCAAAGAAGTCACTTATTTAATGGCTTTTACCTTCCCTTATTTGGATTTTTTATGTGGCTGAGTTCCCCCCTGCTCCTCTGTATCCAACTCCCTTTACCCTACAACAGTAGCTATCTTCTTAACATCCTGGATCAGGGATTTATTGCTCTTGTTGGTCTTTTTGGGGGTGACTTTACCTTTTGAATTAGAGCCTGACTTGGGGACAGGGGCTCCAATGGATGGGAAATCCCAGACATCTTCAATTTTGGACCCATCCCTGGGGCCATAGTGGGTCATGATTTTGGGAAACCTGATAGGTTTTTTACCTTTGCATTTCAAACTAGGGTCAGCAACATCCAAAATTAGAGGAGAATCTTCAAGGAGGCTAACCTTAATCTATTTGTAGGGCATAGGGCTAAATGGAAGTGATAGAGTTAGAGAATGAGGCTTTGGTGGAGAGGAATAATAGGGGTGCTAGGGTTATTGGCTTAGGTTTCTTTGGTAGTCTGGATAGAACTTTCCATGGAGGACAAAATAAATAAAGGGAAGCTTATCTCCATACTATGTCTAAAGTGGTTTAATCATGCACAGTGATAATAGAAATAAACCCTAAAACACCCCTCAAGGGTGAATTATTTCATAAGCATAAGACAAACCTAGTCCCATCCGGAAGGCAATTTCTCCCATTTGAACCCTTCCTAAAGTTTGATAGCAACTTTTCCTTCTTTAAAAAACATCCCCATGCTCTCCGAATCCAGAACTCTGCTCCAATGGAAATGGTTTTTTCCCCCCTGGTAGACATTTCCAGTAGCCTGCCAAATAACTTCCTCTAACACCTCAAAACCAATGCCACCCAATCAGACATGTCTGTTATCCCAAGAGTCCATGAATTATCTAGAAAGGTTCTCTTCATGGCCAATCAAAGCTTTCAGAAAGGAATCTACCCTGCCCTCCTGGATAATGTGCCAAACAGTTGGGTTGTGTTTGAATTTGTCTAGAGAAGAGGGCTCCATCTTCACAATGTCACCCCCATGCTGGCCATCTAAAACCAATGCAATTACAAATGTAGATACACAACAAGATCATTATTATTATTCTTGTAGGAATAAAGCCAAACAGAAGATGCTTGATTATGATTTATTCCTCTCGTGCACTCCAATCTTTTCCAAGGCTTGTGAATCTTGATATTAAAGGATCTATCATCATAAAAGAAATGTGAAGGAACCTTTCCACCCTGTTCTACCACCAGGGAAAAGACATACGCAAGCCACCTCATGTGGGACTGAATATCTTGGTGTTCGGGGATGAAAATATAATTATTATAGGCTTGCTAGCCAGTCCTCCAATCTTCGTCATATGGGGCCACCCTCTACCATGGCATCTAGTCAACAATAGATGGTTGAGTCATCTGCTACTAGTCCACATCGTTTCCCTCTCTACATGGGAATTGAATTCCAACGGCTCTTTTTTTGTTTGAATTCTATCCCCATAGTCCTTATCCTTACCACTCACCCAATTAGTCGAGCTAGGCCCTTGGCTCCCACTAACAATACATAGGTAAATCAAAATGTACCTCTAGCTGTTCCACCTCCCCCCATTGAGCTCGAGGTCCTCAATGTGATCCATATTTGTGTCCATCATTCTCAATAAGAGTTTGGATTCTACTAGGCAAGTTCGAGATCTTACTCCAGTATCTCTAACAAGAACTGTCGATGCCCAAGTTAGCCATGGAATCCACCACTGTGTTACCCTCCCTATAAATATGGGACACTTTAAACTCTTCAAAAGCATTAAGGAGCATTCTGATATCCCCAACCACATCCATTAAGTACCATACCGAGTTAGCAGTGCCAAGGACAGCATTGACAAGAAGTTAGGAGTCTCCCTCAACATGTAGTTTTATTACATTTATAGAATGAGAAATTTTTACTCCCCATAGCATAGCCAGTGCCTTAGCCTCATTATTACTTTTAATCATTCTGATTAATTATTGTTATACATAATGAGATATTGGATTTATTTTCATATCCTACAACTTCTATCTATCCAATTTTACTTTATGGTGAATGAATTCATGTTTCAAAATACTTAATTATAATTTTACTAGTATGGTCACTATTTCCCACACTTTTCCTCACAAGGAGTTCATCCTCAATAATTTGATACACTACCTCGAACTTAGTGGTCCCAAGAAAAAATATTCTTTTGCCAGGTAAATGGTAAGAAAAGGACTCAATATATTTTTATCTTTGAAAAGTTCATACCTTCCACTTTTTAATTTTTAAACTAATGGTAAGTTGCACTGATATTTGGTTTTCTCATAACCTAATTTTAGGTGTGTAGACACCTAAAATGTCCATGTCTTACAACACCACCTTGTCGATACATTGCTTAAGACATCTTAGGGCATTTTGTCCTGGGTCTCTTACATAATCCCTCCATCACCTAATTAGTTAAATAAATCTTATTTATTTAACTAATCCCATCCTAATCCCCATTTTTAATCCAATTTATCCCACTAGCCAATCAATTAAATAAATCCTATTTATTTAATTAATTTCCCACCATTCCTCTAATTTAAATAAATAAAATATTTATTTAAATTAAATTAGCCCAATTACTTAAATAAATTATATATATTTAATTAATTCTCACCTTTCTTCCAACTAATTTAAATTAATAAAATATTTATTTAAATTAGTCCTCACCTTTATCCTCATTCCAACACTTGTCTCTCTCTCATAATTTAAATAATTTTTTATTTAAATTATGTGTCATACTACAACTTTCATTTAATACTTTGTCACACTACCAACTAATTTAAATAATTTTATTATTTAAATTAGGTCACCTCTATTCTTATCCACACACTTGTCATTTCACTTCCTTTTTTAAATGAAGGGATCCAAAGTCAAATAATCTTTTAATCTTAGCCGTCCACATCACACATTTGAACTTTTAATCCTAGACATTAATCCTTATCACTCCTCTCCTATAAATCAAGCCTCAACCAAGCCATTTGAATGCATCCATCTTCAAGCAACATCATGCTATCAAAATGACTCTAGATCTCTATTCTCATCATCTTCTATCTATCATTATGCTGCAGAGATCATGGGTAATCAACATATTCATCATCCATCTCTCTTCATCTAGAACATAGGTAGTAGATTTGGGTGCATCTACTCCATTCTATTGAGTGTTGAAGATTTGATTTGAAGGTAAATGTATTGGGTTTGTTGTATTATCAATCTATTTACCTTTTCATCCATTTTTCATTCACATTTTGGCATGCCCATAGCTCTAACCCTTGCCCTTTTGTAGGTTTATGTGTTTGAATTTGCAAACCTAACATTGTTTTTGTCAAGTTTGGGAAATCAACATTTGTAGGTGGCTTCCTAGCTTAAATCCAACGTCACCATTGAGTCCAGGAGGCCTCACAAGTGAAGAGTGACATAAAATACCCTAGATTTTGCCTCCTGCAAATTTTTTGAATTTTTTTGAATTTTTTTTAGTTGCTAGTTCATACTATACAGATCTATACCATACAGACAAGCCATACCATTATGTGTAGTATTTTGTTTGTTTTGTGGTTGCAGGTTTATATTTTTCCTACCACTACTTGTCTTTTCCACCACTGTCGCTTCTATCTTCCCTGTCGCCTTTATAGAGCCATACAATCACCACCCTTTGCTAAAACCCTAACCTCCCAATAATCTGTTGAAACCCTATGACCATTGTTTCCTCCGCCACTTCTAAACCACCACCTGGTTTAAACCCTAGCCACCACTAATCCACCCCCTGGTCAAAATCCTCTCTACAATAAACCCTAACTCTCCGATAATCCCCAATCACCACCAAACAACCACCGACCGTCTGTCACCAAAACCCCATCACAACTTCCTTAGATCCACAGTCGCCACTGCTTCCAATTGACATCCGCCCCATCACCACTTCTCCTACCACTTAGTCAGAGTCTTGTAAACTCCATGTCACATCCTCAATCCCTATTGACCGCCATTCACACTCCCTGCCATTATATTCTATCCCCTTTTGTTCCATCATAACCTCAGTTGACACCACCCGTCACCCCCTTTCCGCCACTCCTTTGTCTTCATTGGCACCCATGTATCTTGTTGACTTCCACTGCCTCATTTGACACTAAACACCGCATCAATTTTCCTTAAGCCTGACCCCCTAGCTTTAGAGCCCGCAGTCACATTTGTGACCTACAGGGAGGGGGGCTAGCCCTTATGGTTTTCTTTTTTTATTTTTACTTTTGGCCAGCCCTTGGTCACATGAAGGGTATCACTTAATCTCTAACTTCCAGCATGACCGCCAACCCACTAGCCACCCTATGTGACTGAACCTTCATTGACTGCTAGTGGTTTTCCATAACTGCTAGGTGTCATGCATTCCTCTCAAGCCCTAAATAGGGCACTTTTTTCTTTTTCCCATAACTTTTGTATAATAGGTCAAAATTTTGCAAAACTTGCAATGTTGGAGAGCTGATTCACGCAGATTCACTATGGTGAAGGAATTTTCAGGTAACTATACCAATTTCATTAGGTAGTCTCTATTCAAATTCAACCTTCTTTATGAACTTCAAACACTCATATCTTGAGCAAATTTTGTCCGATTTTCACAAATTTTTTTAAAACAACTTAGAATTTTGTATAGATTTTGATTATCATATCTATTTTTCTGTCACTACTCATCAACATCAGATTTTTATCAGATTGATCATTTTCACTTAACACATTAGTTTGCATGTTTTTTGTCTTTTTTTCATTTTGATGGCTTATAAGTGAACATAAGGTGTTGAACAATATCAGCTTCAGTAGTAGATCTAAAGACAAATTTTCTAGGTGCACTCAATCCATCTTTTCTCTTTCATTTGATCAAATAAACTTGTTTACCTTCACACATCGATCTGGGATCTAAAACACACTATTGTTTGCAATCACACATTCAAATTTGGGCTTAAAATAAACTTGTGTCTTCATTCACACATTTGGCCTTGGGTTTAAAAAGAACTTGTGCTTTCAATTGTTTGGTGGATTTGAGTGTGATTGAGGGTGTGTATGATCTTCTCATGCACTTCATGTTATCTTGAGAATAAAAAACATCCTTTCATCCATTCACTTTCACAACAAACATTTCAATTTCTAAGGGGAAATAAACATTGTGAGTGTGAATCTAGTGTGTGTGTGCTCTCTCCTCACACTGCAAGGTGACCTTAGAGATCAAAAGTACCCACTAGGTTTGCTTTTGTCACCCTTCTTAGAAGGCCTTCTTGGAGACACACCACTCCAAGGGATGACCTCAACTCTAGAATTCCAGCAAAGTCTAAAAAGTGAGGAGTGAATCAAAAGACACCCTCTTGGAAGTTGAATTATTGTCATTTAGGCTAAGCCCCCAAGAACTTTATACCTTGGGGAAGTGAAGGTGAAGGGTGGGTTACCCCTTTCTCTTAGCTATGTGGTATTATTTCACTTTCATTTCATGGAATTGGTCCCCCCATACCTTGAATATATTGGGGACATCCTTAGTCAAACTTGTACATCCTAGCTTAAGACCTATTGGCCACACCCACTTGACTAATGTTAGGATTATTCAAGTGTAATCATAATCACACCATTCAATTTTCAAAGTCAAACTTGCTATTGTGTTTTGTGTGTGTGATTCATGCATGTACATGTGAAATCTTCTATTTGAAACATTGCCTAAGTCAAGTTATCAACATAAACATATTCCACATCATTCTAAACATTCTTGTCATCACATCCATCTTAAGCCAAGTCACCCTCATTGAAATATAAGTCGTAATCATCCTACTTGTCTTATCCACATCATCCTAATCATTATCCACCTACTTCTATTTCAAGAGTCTACCCATGTCTTTCACCCCTACCTATCCTCTTGAAGGGGAATCATTCCACATCATCCAATCACCTTCTTTCTAGTCACCTATCCAATCCTTTTCATCCACCTCATATCCTAATCACATCCTAATCATATCTTCATCATTCCACATCATCCAATCACCACCATCCTAGCCATCCTAAACACCCTTCTTATCCACCTCATTTATTTTAAGCCTTCATCATCATTCCTAATCACTCCACATCATCATTCTAGTTCTAATCTAACCAATTTCATCCATCTCATCATCCTAATCATAATCCAACTTCATCCACATAATCTTCATTACATCCCCATTCTTAAGCACCATCTAATCAATCACTTGCCAAAATGGTCTTGATTCTAGCACAAGAACTACAAGACATTATCCAAACACTTCACCGAATGCCACAATGCCTAGACCAACAAACCATGCAATGACTACAAGCCATTTTCCAACAACTTCAACAAAACCAATCACCCTAGTCAAAATCCAACAATTCATAGCTACATACCAATTCCAAACCCAACAAACACACCCCCTATCCATTCAATGATCACAACTACAATATCAACAAATTCCACCGCAATCCTATGTGTCACCTTCATCATCATACCACCCTAGTCCATCCACATATCAAATCCATCCTACATCAACCTATCCCACTTCTTCTAAGGTTAACCAACATCCATTTCAATTCATATCTCAAAAACATTCATATTCATTCACTTCACAACAAGAACGTGCGAGCCTAAGTTACCCTTTGGAACAAGATCAAGCACCTTTAATTACTCATGCTACCTTTGACAAGGGGAACACCACTCTATCTTGTGGGATGGTCTATGGGTATCTTTCATCACCATCCAATCAAATGGCAATACAAAAACCTACTAGCCCTATACCAACACCACCATGCAATCCATTTACCAATCCATTCAATCCCATTAACCCTCCATCCAATCAAAATCAAAATCCTAAGCCTACAACATCTTCCACCCCTTTTATCCCTCCACCATGGGATCTATCCACTCCTAATCCTAATATATCCAATACCCTTATTATTCATCCACCTAATCCTAATCATATGCCTACACCATCCACCATTACAATCCATCCATTATATTGTACATCAACCCATACACTTATGAAGGATGTGATCCAATGGCTATTAGCAAGGAATCAACTGTCATCCAACACCTGTCCTTGAGCCTACCAAAGAGCCTTTAAATACCATGTCTAATCCTTCAACCTCATTATGTAGTCCACAACCCATCGAGCCCATTGAAAAGTCTTCTCCCATGAGTCCAAGTCAAGGTCCATCATACCCTTATGTTGGTGGTTGTCAAGAACTTATCAAGCCTCTCCAAGAGTCTTCCACTTCCATTAAACCACAAGAGTTATGTCAAGAGTACAAACCTAAGCATGTGGAAACATTAACCCCTCATCCAAATCAAGATCAAAGCACTACTATCTATGATAAAGCTCCCATCTATGATGAAGATCATATCTTTGATTAAGAAAACCATGATGATCCTCTTAGTCAACTTTATACATTCCATGGGCAAGAGCTTATTACTCCATCTATCCATAATTCTACAACTATCCATGAGCAAGATAACCAAACTACACCTATCCATCCTCCACCTAGTCCTATCTATGATCTAAAAACATCCAATTCCCTTGATGAGACACTTGGCTCCCAAGAAAATATAGATGATCAAACCAATAGCTTGGATCTTATTGAGCATAATGATAATCAAGATCCTAATGGTCCTTTGTCATCCACTATCAACCATATTTCAAATCCACCAACATATCCCCTTGGTCTTACTACCTTTATCCATGAATGTTCTTCTTTAGAAAAGTAACAACCTCTATCTACCACCTCACCCTATCCATCCAATAAGGAACTCATGTCTAGTGTTCAAAACACACATAGTCCCATTGTCCATCACATACTCCAAAATATGAACTATCAAGGTAAAGGATTAGGCCTTCATGAACAAGGTATTTTGGAGCCTATCCATGTCAACGTCCCTCCACACTCATATGGCCTTAGATATACACCCCAAGGAAAACAATCTCAAGATGTTGGCACTTCCTTCATTCTTCCTAAATCCACTTCCTTCCATCCCAAATCCCATCATAAATCCTATCATACCCCCAAAACATATGTTTCCATTCCACCTCCATTGTCCCACAACCTTCCACCATCCACTTTAGCTCCAATACTTCCAACTCCTAATATCTCTCCATCCATTTTACCTCCACTTCTCCCAACACCTAATAGCCCTATCCTTAAATTTCCTTATCCATTTATCTATAAATTCAGTTTTAATCCATCCATCCAAAAATCCTCTAAAATTCCTAATCATGACCAATCAATGCACACATCATCTAAACATGAAGTTTCCACCAATCCCATGGGATTCAAAAATAAAAATTTGGATGCCTCTACCTATAAAGCAACAAATCATAAAAATCATCATGCCTTAGTGCACAAATACAAATAATCAAAGCCAAACTCATCCAAAAGGCTACACAAGCCCATACCTCCAAAATAAAAGGCCAAAGCTAAAATGGTTTGGGGACCTAAGAAAAAAGAAAAAAAAGTCAAATGAAGCATCCACATCTCAAAAATCCCAAAAATACCATTCCATTCAAAAATATCAAATTCCTCTATCCCACAAGCAAAACAAAAGTCATAAAAATCCTAAGTCTATGTGGGTGCCTAAATCACTAAATCGACCATTCCCTAAGAAAACATGTCCATTGCTTCCTACACCTCCTCCAAATAAATAGCTTCAATGTTTATTATGGTGTGTACAGCTGTTGGTCATGGTTCTCTTCCATTCCACAACATTTCTACATACCTCCATCTCCCCATCCTTTAGCCATTATCCTACACATCTCCCCCATCACTTACCTATGGTCCATGCTTTTGCATAAGCCTTTCATCTATCCTTTTGCGTAAGTCCTACCTAATCCACTATCCTACCCTACCATAAACCTCATAATCCACTATCCTTTCCTCCATAATCCATATCAAAATCCACTATCCCATCCATCCTTGCATACACCTTTCATAATCCACCATCCATCCTTGTATAAACTTTTCGTAATCCACTATCTACCTACTCCATCTCCCTTTCATGCAAACCCCTACCAACATCTTTGAGCATAATGAGACTTGACCTGGTCCATGTGATGAAATCCATCTCTAGTGGGATTATCACCTTTCATGGAACTAGATGCTTGAGTCCCTCCTTTCCATATCCACCTATCCCATTCAAAAACTTAAAAAAATGAAAAACAGAAAGACAAAAAAAAAAATCAAAATAGTAAATAGAAATCCCTTCATTCAACAGTGAAAAGCACCCTTGGTGCCACCTTGGATAAGTACCATGATGAAAACCTGGCAAACATGCATCATGTGTAGGTTGATCTTCTATGTCACTTACACTTGGGGGCATGTTGTCTCATCCAACTTATCGTTTCCAACCTATCATTTTCCACACTATCCTACCTACCATACTTAGCCATTACACCCATATACCTATCATATTGAGTCCATTCATTCTCCCTTCCTCCTTTTGATTTTGATAAAGATATGGGGGAAAAATGTTGAAAAATGGTTTGAATATCTCTTGATATACCTCATCCTATCCAAACCAACCCTATCATAATCTTTGTCATGTAGAATCCTAGATCATTATCCTATCTTCATAAGCTTTGTGATGTCAAATCCTAAGCATTATACCTAGAATGGGGCATTTTATTCCTATGCAACATAGTCATTGGAGATCACATCCTAGCTCCCTTATGATGCATACATCCATTCCACTATGGCCTATCCTTTTATCTATGCATATATCATGAGATTTTGCCCATCCTTTTACCCATCCATCTATCATGAGCCTTTCATCCCATTTACTATCACCCATCCTTTTATCCATGCATCCCATCCAATCCTACCTCCATCCTTACATCTAGACTTGGTTTTCCCTTGTCATTGGTGTCTAGCACAAAGGCTATCTAAATTGTCATCCATTGCCATCCCAAAACATTCAAAATTCCAAAAAAATTAAAACATTCCCCAAAATACAAAAAAATCAAAACATTTCAAAAATCCAAAAAATTCAAAACATTTCAACAATACAAAAAAATTAAAACATTTCAAAAATCCAAAAAATTCAAAACATTTCAAAAATTTAAAAAAATCAAATATCCAACAAAAATCCAAACAATAAAATCACTCAATCAAAGCAGTCAATCAAATCAATCAATCAATCCATCAAATCAAGTCAATCAAATCAATCCAATCAATCATCAAATCAATTCAAAGCAATGATCCAAAATGCAAGTCATCCTTTTATCCATACAAATCAAGTCAATCAATCTTGTCAAATTGTCCACTCACATCCTTTGTCTTAATCCTAACCTTGTTGTAAAACCAATCAATCATCATCACACATCAATCATATCAATTGTCTTATATAGGTTGTCACACTCTTGAAACCAGACTAGGTGCCATATATAAGGTGTCTCATTCATGAAACTAGACATTATCATCAATCAATCAAATCCTGGTGTTGATTCACATGGCCAACAACACTATCAATCAATCAATCATCAATCAATCATTGGTTTACAGCTTAATAGAAGCAATACCTTGTTTGTTTTTGTATCATTTGTGCATGTTTGCTTGCTTTTTTGTGTGTGTTATCATTTTATCTTACATTTATTTCAAATCCATATCATTCTAGGTAATATTCATATCTTGTGTATGTTGGAATAGCTTTTTGCATTATCCTTTTTATCTAAGGTCAGATCATACCTTTTGTGCATTAGGACTTTAATGCTCTAAGTTTTCTTCCTCATACATCTAGACAAGGTTATATTATGTTGGGTGCACAAGACACATCGTCACCCTAGTCCTTAAACCTTGGTGCATAATGTCTAGTGCTATATCAAACTATATGATTGCTCACTTCATTGCAGCATAATGTATCATTCATCTCTTTCATCCATCCCTTATCTTGTATCCTCCATTTTCTTATCCATCCTTTATCATTTCATTTCATTTCGAGAGCATACTCGTGTTCATCCAACTCACCTATCCTCTCGAGGGGGCATCATCATCCTATACTTACATCATCATCCATTTCCTTTATCCATACCTTATCTTCTTTGAAATGATGTGACTTCTAGTTGCAACACCATCTCAAAGAGGGGCAAAATGTAGACACCTAAAATTGTACATGTCTTACAACATCACCTTGTCAATACATTGCTTAAGACATCTTATGGCATTTTGTCCTAGGTCCCTTATATAATCCCTCCATCACCTAATTAGTTAAATAAATCTTATTTATTTAACTAATCCCATCCTAATCTAATTTTTAGTCCAATTTATCCCACTAGCCAATTGATTAAATAAATCCTATTTATTTAGTTAATTTCCCACCATTCCTCTAATTTAAATAAATAAAATATTTATTTAAATTAGTCCTCACCTTTATCCTCATTCCAACACTTGTCCTTCTCTCATAATTTAAATATTTTTTTATTTAAATTATGTGTCATACTACAACCATACTACAACTTTCATTTAATGTTTTGTCACACTACCAACTAATTTATATAATTTTATTATTTAAATTAGGTCACCTCTATTCTTATCCGCACAGTTGTCATTCCACTTCCTTTTTAAAATGAAGGGATCCAAAGTCAAATCATCTTTTAATCTTAGTCATCCACATTACACATTTGAACTTTTAATGCTAGCCATCAATCCTCATCACTCCTCTCCTATAAATCAAGCCTCAACCAAGCCATTTGAATGCATCCATCTTCAAGCAACATCATGCTATCGAAATGACTCTAGATCTCCATTCTTATCATCTTCTATCTATCCTTATGATGTAGAAATCATGAGCAATCAACATATTCATCATCCATCTCTCTTCATCTAGAACATAGCTAGTAGATTTGGGTGCATCTACTTCATTCTATTGAGTGTTGAAGACTTGGTTTGAAGGTAAATGTATTGGGTTTGTTGTATTATCATTATATTTACCTTTTCATCCATTTTTCATTCACAAGGTGCTTTTGAAAAAATGAATAGGTAACACATCCATTATATGGTTAAAACTAGATAATTAATTAGAGATTGTTTAATTTTTATTATAAATGTGCATTTATTTACTTGTTAAATGTGGGTTTTTTCAAATAATAATTTTAATTATTTTTAAATTTTAGAATGAGTAAATTCAATGTTAAGAGTGGAGATTGTATTGGTATTAGGAAAAGAAATGGAATAGGATTAGAGAAGCATGTCTAATTTGATAGTTATGGAGGTTTAAGAAAGTTAGGAGTTAAGTGGAGGTCCTAAACTATCAAAAACATGTTTTGGAAGTTTTTGTCAAAGACCACAATTGGTGGTGTCTTTAATTGTGAACTCATGGGGTACAATCTTATCGTGAGGAGCATGATCTTGTCCATTGGGCATAATAGTGTAAGTAAACATATGGTCATGCTCTCTATGAGACATTTCAAATTTATAACCTACTTTAATTGGATAAATGGGTACTCATGAATTATTCCTAATATTGTTTTTAGTCAAATCCCATGGCTAATTTGACAATTTTATTCTTGAAGCTTTGAGAATGTGAGAGACTAGGTACAAATTTGAAAGAGTAGTGTGTAGAAGAGAGTAGATATCTAATGGAGGTCCTACTAGTCTTGGATGTTCATGGAAACTTACTAAAGTGTGTTTAGTGTGGTGTGTGAGTGCTCCTTCTATTAGGGAAGGTGTCTCAACCTTGCATCCTAATGTTAAGAACAAAAAAATGTAATATTTAGGCTATAGAACATAAAAATGTAATTTTTAGGGCTTGATTTTGGCCTCAAAAATATGTTAAAATGGGCCTTAATTAGTGAAATCTAGTTATGGTGACATAGAACTCTTCAAGATCTATAATTAAAAAAAGGACTTGTCAGCTTCCTAGATCAAATGTTATGGCCTTCAAAAGTTGGGCTTACATAAAAAATGTAAGAGCATCTAAAATGCATAAGAGAGCTATAAGAGGGTGTAACATTTGTTGACCAACCTATGATGCATGTTATATGACACATAATATGGCATCTTTGAATTGAGATAATGGAGCCAAAATGGAGTGCCCTAGTTGGTGAGTGGATTATGATGACCCTATGGGAAGTGTAAGGAATATGCTATTTTTAGCCTTTGGACTCATCTTGGGATTTGGCTACCATAATCTAGGTGGTTTTACCTCATGATTTCCTAATTACCATTTGAGAGTTTCATGTATTTCTTGTCTTATTTATTGGGTGCTTGAGATGAAGGTTCCATAGCAAGTTTTGTAGGTAATATTTTGATGGCAAAATTATTCTAAATCTCTTGTTGGTGATACTCTTGTAAAGGCTTAGACTCTACAAGTGCATTATAACCATTGATTATTGAATAATATATTGATTTTCTTTGGAGGGGTTCTTCTTTTGAAAGTATTTTCCCATGTAAATCATTGAGTTATGATATATTACTTTTGTGTTTATTTCCTTGTAACTATATGATCAATTTAATTTTTACACCTACCTCCTCTCATAGATTAGTGTAGGAAGCATATTCTACACCTCTACTTCCTTTCACCTTCCTAGGCCCTAAAATATTCTTATTCTTTTCCCCTTAAAATCTCCTTTTATAAACATGTAAGACATTTTTTAGTTGTCTATAGTCATTACAAGTGAATTAAGATTAGGGTTGAGTGAAAGGGAAAATTTAGGTGAGAAAAGTGATATTTGAACTCATGGGACACTACCTCATGCACTCCTATCTAGGAAGAGAAGAGCACAAACACTAGTGTCTATGATAGAAAATGCTTAGGAACATGGCATGTTGTTGTGTGGGAGAGCATGAGCCCATGTGTTGTACCTGCATTATTAACTCGAAAGAAGGATGGCATGAGGAGGATGTGCACATATAGAAAAGAAATCAATAAAATCACCATCAAGTATTGGTTTCCCATCCCTATTTTGGATGACATGATGGATGTGCTTGCAAGGGATAAATACTTTAGCAAAATTGATCTACGCAGTGGTTATCACTAGATGCAAATTCGAGAGGGGCATGAGTGGAAAACAACCTTCAATACTAGGGATGGATTGTATGAGTGGATGGTTATGCCATTCGGGTTATCTAATGCACCCATCACCTTCATGAGGCTAATGAATACTATACTGCATCCTTACATTAGTAAGTTTGTGGTGGTTTATTTTGATGATATTTTTTTTAAGAAAGAATAAAGAGGAGCACCAACAACACTTGAGGATCATATTGGATGTGTTGAGAAAAGAGAAACTCTATGAAAACTTAAAGAAGTATAGATTCATGCAAGAAAGTTTGGTATTTTTGGGCTTTTTCATTTCCGCAGATGGTGTTAAAATGGATGAAGAAAAGGTCAGGGCAATTCTAAATTGACCTAGTCCAAGGAGCATAATAGAGGTAAGAAGTTTTTATGGGTTAGCCACATTTTTTTGAAAATTCATTCAAAATTTTAGCAGTATTGTAGCACCCGTAACAAATTGTACCAAAGGAAGGGAATTTGTGTGGACTAAGGAAGTTGAGGAGGGTATTAAGTTTCTAAAGAAGAAGGTGACAAAAGCTCCTATTTTAGCATTACCATATTTTGATAAGATATTTGAAGTGGATTGTGATGCCTCACATGTGAGCATTGGAGTTGTACTCAGTCAATTAGGTAAACCCGTAGCCTTCTTTAGCAAAAAGTTGAATGAGATAAGGAAGAACTATTCAACCTATGATGTAGAATTTTATGCAATTGTGCAAGCATTGAGAAATTGAAGGCATTACCTAGTGCCCAAAGAGTTTGTGTTATTTACAGACCATATTACCTTGAAATACTTGAACACAGAAAAAATTGAATAGCAGGCATGCAAAATGGATCTTTTCCCTATAAGGATACAACTTTGTTCTCAAGCATAAGTCAGGAAAATAGAACAAGGTTACAGATGCTTTAATTAGACGTGTTGTACTATTGACAACAATGGAAAATGAGGTGATTAGTTTTGATGCCATCAAAGATCTATATGAATTTGACAATGATTTTTGAGAGATTGTGGAATAGTTGAAAACCCTAGTAGCGGGCAACATGGAGCACATCCAAGGTGAATATCTTATCCAAGATGGCTATCTCTTTAAAGGAAAGAAAATATGTATTCCAATTGGGTCTATGTGAGATAATATTATAAGAGAGCTTCATAGCAGTGGGTTGGATGGACATTTTGGCAAGGATAAAACCATAGCTTTGGTAGAAGACAAATACTACTGACTGAAGATGAAAAGAGACATAACAAGATATGTGACAAGGTTTAGGATTTTTTAGATGGCTAAAGGACATTCAAAGAATACAAGGTTGTATATGTCATTACTAGTACCTACTAGATGTGGATAGATTTAAGTATGGACTTTGTGTTAGGACTGCCAAACACACAACAAGGTAATGATTCCATTTTTGTGGCTATTGATAGGTTCTCTAAGATGGCTCATTTTATTACCTACAAGAAAACTAGTGATGCAACTAGGGTAGCAGAATTATTTTTTAAAGAAGTTGTTAGATTGCATGGTATTCCAAGAACTATCACATATGATAGGGATACCAAGTTTCTAAGTCATTTTTGGATGACCCTATGGAAGAAGATGGGAACTAAGCTCAAGTTTAGCAGTGCTTATCAGCCTCAAATAGATGGGTAGACAAAGGTTTGTAAATTGGAGTTTGGGAAACTTGAATTTGCCTATAATAGTTTAGTAAATCGATCAATAGGTAAATCACCATTTTACATTGTCTATGGTAAGAATCCTAAGGGTGTATTAGATTTGGTGTAGCTACCAATTGGAGATAGGATTAGTGATGATAGAGAAGAATATGCAAAACATCTTCAACAATTGTAGAAAGAGGTGAGGCAGAAGCTCCAAGAAAGTAATGACAAGTGTAGAACTACATTAGAAGTTGGTAGAAGACATCAAGTATTCACATAAGAAGACTTAGTGATGGTTTATTTGATAAGAGAGAGGTTTCCCATGGGAACTTACAACAAGTTGAAATACAAGAAAATTGGTCCTTGTAGGATTACTAAAAAAATTAATGACAATGCTTATGAGGTAGATTTACCAAAGCTGTTAGACATGTAACGTCCCCGCCAAGGAACCCCAGAGGACAACACAACTAGGTCAAATAAGAGAATTTTTGTTTTTTTACTATAGAATGCATAATAGGGTAATTAAACCTAGGTCCTCTTAGGTTCCTTGACTGTGCTACTCGCAAAACAAGGTTACTAGAAACATTCCATTAATCAAAAAGATGAATATCACATTAACTGATATTATTCATTTCTACATGTGACAACTGAAAATCAATATTAAAGATCATCTTCTAACTACTATCACAATTGATGCATTATTTTATAGTACTCATTACCAAATGAATTTATCAACAACAATTAAATCATTACAATAATCACTACATTGCTTTCCTTAGCACATGGGAGAGATTACAACAAGATACATTAAGAAATACAATCTGGTATACAACCAGTATACATTACATGAAAGGATTACCTTCGCAAACTGGAATAGGAACTAGAGTCCATAGCACAAAGAATAGTCTCCAAGCTCACAGACATAAAGAAAGAATACCCAATGGAGAAAAAGCACAAACCTCATGACCATGTGGAACCCTGACATCCACCCCTATACTAGGAGATAACACAAGATCCTGTGCATTCAATGAAAAAATAGGAGAATGACATACTAACATAAGCAACATGGTTATAAATGGCACCAATCACCATATTGCCGACAATCAACATCACTTACACACTTAACTACACTTCCAGAGGCTGTCACACAATCGAGGGAGGAAATACAACTAGGGAGTGCTAGACTACAATAGGGAGGAGTGTCATCACATAGCTTGATATGGGTTGTTCTGGTGGACCTTCCTAGGCCCCGACCCTAATCCTAGGTTGTTCTGGAAGCCTCTCTTGATCCCCAGCTCCCATACAAACTCATACAGAACCAAAATACCTTTCATACAAGGTAGTTGGTCTTGTCATTCCAGGCCTTCTCATCTCATCTCAAGCCTAAATGAGCACTTGAGCCATGAGTGAGGCATACATTATCTTGATTAATGTGAACTCTATCCATTTCCCCTTAGTTCATTATTAAGGCCATCACTGGATTAAGAAACCCTCTAATAGGTTATCCTGGACACTACTTTGGGTTTCAGCCCCCATTGAGCGCCACTCCCCCTACTTGCAACTAGTAAACCCTACACTGAGTAAGGCATTCACCATCTTGCCCACTTATCATAATCACATAACACAGAGCAAGGCATTACCCATCTTGCACATTTATCACTATTACATGAATTCATACCAGTATGGGAGGTGACATTCTAGAGTGACATTTTTCATATTACATATGACCCACCACATAGCCTATCACCTTCAATATTACATAATCATAAGGGCCATATGATGTAGAGGAAAAGATCATTCAATTCATACTAGGAAAAGTTCATAAAATGGGTTTCAATCCATTAGGCTCTCCAAGCTTCAATAGGAATCTTCCACAAAAATAGTGACACCAAACTGAGTATCATCATCTCTAACCTACACAAGGTTTCACAAGGTCTTCTTCCCTCTCAACAACTTAGACACAACCATACCAATCTCTCTTCCAAGTTTGCAATTTTCATTCCTCATGCTTTGCTGTCTAGCTGCCACTGTCCTAGTATCCCTATAAAAAGGACTGTCAAGGCATAACTCTTGCTACCAAACCTTTCTCAAGATTGTGATGGCATCTTTGAATACCCATTACCAAGTCTTCAAACATATCTAAAACTTAATGTATATTGCTTTGTAAGAAACTGTCCAAAAATGGACTAACATCGAACAAATCAGGGCTATTAGGCCTTGCATGCACACAAGGCTTATTAGTTTGGGCAACTCCACAACTCCTCACACCTTAGATGTGTATGGAGCACTTCACACCTGGTCTTCTCATGCTCATTTATCCATCAAAATTCCATTCCCATCATTATCTTTAACCACCCTACACCTATACCTCTTAACTGTCCTAGAAACTCTATTTTTTCTAGACTGTCACAGAAAAACAGTCATAAACTTAGCTTTTCTCCACCTTAGCCTTAGCTATTTGGTCAGAGACCTTAGGGATTTGAAAGCACATGCTACTACTATCATTTTCCACCAAAGGTTTGCAACATGCAATGAATAAATCAGAAGAAAAATAGGATTTTCATGGCACTGTTTACCCTAATTAGGGTTTTGACAGTTTCTAGAAAACTAACCACCTCTAACTCAAAACAATGTCAAAATGCATGAAATAAACTACAAGTGGAAGGTGATTGAGAGGAGTTTCATTTGAAATCAAAACTAAATGCCCTCCTACCCATATTGGTCTGTACACCTACAGAAAACAACGAGTTTCTGAAGAGAAATACAGAAAAAATAGTGCTTTGATCATTTTATTCCAAATCGTCAATCACCTCCACTTCTACAAATGTGCATAAGGCCTTTTAAAGGAATTCCATACTAGACTCTTCACCTTCTAACTAATTCCAAACCACTTATCAATGCCTAAGACTAAACTGACCCTTCATCTTCCATAGATTGCACTATTTTGCAATTTTACATGACAACCTTTACATTTTGAATAACAACTTTTACACATTATGTCCAAATGACTCCAACATAACTTCAAATGATCAAATTGATCCTATTACAACATTGAATCTCTAAAATGGAATCAAATTCCAAAAAATTGGTCCATGAAAACATTAATTTGCCAAGGTGCTCCTGCACCACCATACACACAATTGCACCCTCCTAGGCCTCTAGAAACCAACCTACAAAACACAAAAAATTGACATCACTCTTTAACAAAATCATGACATTTAATCCACCAATTACAATACATAGGTTAATACAAACAATTAATTCTAACAAGTTAACAATGTAAGATTCCAACCACACATAAATGCATTGTTGTTATCAAATATACAACATTTTAATTTTTGATATATGAATAAACCAACTCCCCCAATTTTATACACAACCAAATATTCACTTTAATTGGTTATTCTATTCAATGTCACTATGAAACAAATTACAATATTGGTAAGAACTATATTATACATTTTTCTTTTCTAAACCAACTTAATTAACAAACTTCTATCTATTATTCTAACACTAGCCAAGAATGACTTAGTTAATAAATTTAATACCTCTACTACCTATTTCCACAAGAAAAATTAAAACATAATTATTATCACAATGTATTGGATGCTTATTAGACTATTCTACAAAATAAATGGATAATTCCAATATCCATACTAATATTTGATAAAGGCTAGTAATAACAAGCAAGGTATAAAAGATCCTAGGCTTTCATCATTTGCAAGATACATTCATTCATTTAAATAACTCGTATTGCATTACAGCTATAGTTGATCGTTAAGTGTGCATGGTCGACCTTCTTAACGGTGCTGGCTTTCTTGAGAACACCCTAACATTTATCTTTAAGATATCGTTTAAATCTATGGTGCCAAAATGATATAGACTTAGGAGTATTAGCAGCGTTGCTGCTTTTAATTTGGATTCTAAAATGCAGCAGTCTTATGTTCTTCTATAATGGAAGAGATCGCCTATATAAGGAAGACTCTCTATTAAGTTATAAAATCAATTTCTTCAGAAATCCTTAGTGATTAAGCATGTAGGGTGGGTTTAAAAGAGAGGTGACAGGAGCATAGAAATTGTAGACACCCAAAATTGACCTAGTTATCATTAGTATCAAAATATTACATTGGCTATCATCTGTATTTGTCTAACACACTTGAGCAATTTCTCTATTCTATCTAAATCACTTATTTTTTCTATTAATTAAATAAATTTATATTTATTTAATTGATTCATTATCTATTTCTTCTAATCTATAATTAAATAATCTTTAATTATTTAATTATCTCTATTTCTATCTATTTTAATTAAATAAATCTTATTTATTTAATTAAAATCCCTTTATAAGCCCACTTTCCAATTAATTAAATAAATTTTATTTATTTAATTAATTTCTCTCATCACTTATCTTTATCTTTTATCATGAGCTGACATGTGTGTATCTTTTATTTAAAAACATGTGTGGTACATCTTTTATTTAATATCTTTCACATGTAGTACTTTTTATGTACATGGTCACACATAAGCCTTATCTTCCCTCCACTTGTCATCTACACATCCACCTATGATTATAAATTCATTTCATCTATTCACATAGCCACCAAATCTCCACCATTGATTGATTTTGGTTGAGTTCTATATAAACACCCTCTCATTCCATACTACATCTATTCAGTATTTTTTTCATAAAGCATCTACATTATCATCTTGAGCATATTGAGCATTTTAGCATCCATTCAGCCTATTATCACTATCATCCATCCATCATGGCAGCTTTGATCTTCATAATTGTTTATTGTTGAGAAGCAATCCACATCATAAACAAGGAATCATACAATCTATGTTGTCTTGTTCTTGAATTGCATGCTTTTTGGTTTCACTTGGATTCAATTCTTTGATGGTGGTAGGATTAGGCTTTCAATTATATGCTTGATTTTATTAACCTAATTTTTACCTATCACATTTTGGCATACCCAGTGGGACTCACATCCTTGATTAACTTTGTCGTTTGAAGTTGTTTTTGTGAAGTTAATATTTTTGGAGTGCTTAAAGCAAATCATGGTCACTTTTAAGCGAAAACCAGTTGCCTTCAGAAGTTTTGAATCACTTTTAAGCTACCAGGTGCTACTTTCAAATTTTCTAGATTGCTTTTAAGCCAATAGTGGTCACCTCTGGTCAAATTTGCATCGCTTCCAGCTGTCTGGGTCGCTTCCTGCAATTTAGGGTTTTCTACTAACATATGATTTTTTGTAGGAATTTTACACATATGGTAGAAACAAGTCGATGTTGAGAATTAACAGTTCACATCTAGGTGATCTGCATCTCTTCTGAGTAGTAACAGTTCGCTAACGGTAGAATACAGATCACTTTTGAGCAACAGTCAGTCGCCTCTTATAACTATGTGCCACTTTCAATTTTATCATTCACAGTTTGGTTTTTTTGGTTATTAATCATCTCTTTATGCAGCATCTTATCGATTGTCCAAGAAAATGAGGGTGTGAAACTACTAACATATCTATTGCATCTATGATCAATCCAAGACACTTCATTTTTATCACTAATTTAGGAATATTTGGGCTTTTTGCTTAAAAAGAATCATTTTTTGCTCTGTACTTGTTTTATCTTTCTTGATTGCTTGTTGTTCATGTTTGTAACCCAAATTTAATAGCAAAAGTATCATCTCCCCTTACCTATCAAATGGATCTTGGGTGCATGAGAACTTGTTATTATCTTTAGAGGGCCTACCTTCCCGATGTGAGAAGGGGTATGAACCAGGCGGTAACGGGTTAAAGCCAAGTCCTTGTGAACTACTATATAAGAAAATTGTTTGTGTCAAAAGCCACAAACAATGGGTGCTGCTGTGTTACACTGACGAATGTTTCCCCCAAAACACATTAGAGCATAACTTCTTTGGGCTGGGAAGCATCCATTAATGGAGTGAATCACTGCATGTGTAGCCACCCAAATGGATGCCCTTACTAGCAACCTTATGTAGTAGCCAAAATCCCTCTATTTGTTGACACAAAAGGTGGGACCTTTGAAGCCACCCCAATTCTCGTGGTTCATAGTAGAGATAGCAGGGAAAATCCTAAGGTTTGGTGGGGGACAAGCCTTGGGAGACTTGGATCTTCGTATGCATGAGAAGTGAGTGTCGTGGAGGGGAGATGATGCTACCAAGATCCTGAAGCTATCTACTTTGAATAGGCATAGCAAGGGGACTCAACAAATACAGTCCTTTCCTAGCCTAGGTTGTATAAGCTTGTGATTGTTGTGAGTGTGAGTAACTAAAATCACTATTTTCTTGTCAAAAAATTCATTCAAACACATCCTCTATCAGACATAGATCACCTCTAAACAATAACTACTCACTTTCAGAAATCTAGATCACTTTTAAACAATAGTTTCTTGCCTTTTACCAAAACTAGATCACTTTTAACCGACATCTACTCGCTTCTGGCAAACATTGTGTACTTTTAAATAGTAGTAGCTTGCTTTTGAACTGTAACTGATCACCTTTGGTAAAACTGCTCACCTCTAGTTCATATTGTAGTCTATCATCTAAAATAAATCCAGATCGCTTCCAAGTTATTACCCATCACTTTTAGTATTTTCTGAGTTGCTTCTAAACTATTACTTGTCGCTTCTGGTCAAACATTAGCAATCCATATCAACCTAGCCAAATCAGTTGCACTTTCAAACTTCTTAGCTCTATCACTAGCTTTCAGACATTCCCCTAATCATTTGTAGTCACCTAAACATCGCTTCCTATTTTGAGCATATCAAAACCATTGGAGTTTTGAGATTTCCATCCTTTGAGACCCCAAATAGCAACCAAACATCAAAACAATCAACTCAACAATAGCAAATATCATCCCTTTGGCTTTACTTAGCCCCAACAACACTAGCAAACATCATTAGCAACTAGCTTTTCCCTTGAGTTTGTGAGCTATTCTCTAGGGAGTTTACCAAACACCAACAACCAACAAAGCAACCAAATAACAACAACCAACAACCAAACAACCAACCAACAACCCATTAGCAAACCAAGCAACCAGCAAACTAGCAAAATAAACCATCAACAAATAACAGCAAACCATCACCTTTTGGATCATAACCTTGATGAGCTAGTCCAATCCAAAACATCTACCATCATGCCTCAAACTAGGAGCCAATATAGAGCTGAAATGGAGGACAAATTGTGAGCTAAGGTGGAAGCTAAAATACAACAATCCCGATCAACTCCCCTTAGAGATGCAACTCAATTCACAACTGGTATGCCTTCTTACATGTTTGTGCCCAAGGATACACCACTGGACCATCATCTTCACAACAAATGCAACCTCAAACATTTTCAGAGACCTATGAAGAGCAATCCAAAGATGACTTATTAGAATTTTGAGACACACACCTATAGGACCAAGTTGAGAAGCTTGCTTTATCTAATCCTAATCACTATTTCTTACAATTAGCCCATATGGGAGCTAAATTACCAAGTGACTTTGACATATCTGCTATTCGAGAACATGATCCAAACACTCCTGTTGTTGTTGCAAAGGGGCCATCCACTATAGCAATACCATCTCATACTATATCCATGCTACAAAATCCACCTTCCAACCCATCTCCTTCATTGCTTATTGCTACACCATCAAACCCACCACATTCGGAGTACACTCTAGAACCTTTGATAACTCCAACTGAGGTACTCCCCTACCTTTCACAAAATTTGAGCTTTCCACCTTTCCATGTTTCACAACACACCCCTACTCCTACCATGACTGTATCCATGCCTCAAGTATCACAAACGCTTCAAGCATCACAAGCTATCCATGTTTCACAAGTGCAAACTCTGCAACTATCACAAGCTATCCCAATACCACAAATTCTGCAAGTTTCACAAGCTATCCAAACACCACAAGCCATACAAGTCCCCCAACCACTACAAGTCTCTACTCCTATCGTATCACATGTGGAAACCACACCCCAAACTAATTTTCCTATCACCTCTAATATGGTCTCTATGATTTCCAAGAATCCATCCAACACACCATATAACCCCAATGTTAGTCTCATCGACATGACTGACCCACCTATTATATCACAAGCCAATCCTAGCACCACTGTCTCCTATGTCGATCAACTTACATCACTTACTCCACCTCCATATAATCCTTCGCAAAATGTTAATCTGTCTTATGGAACCCAAAGACTACCCATTGTCACTCAACATATGCCATATACCAATCCATCTCAAGCTACTCATGTTGTCCAAAACATAAACCCAAATGTCCATCCATCTTCATCCACCAATCCTTCCATTGCTTACCATATTGTAAATCCAACTCCTAATCCACAACCATTGACCAACGTCAATCCATCCTCTACCTCCCATGTGATGCAAAATCTTGGGATTAATCCATTGCAATATACCCAACCACCACTTGTGTCTCAAGGACAACAATCCTCAAACATATATGTGTCGCATACCAATCCTTCAACATATAATGTGAGCACACAACATTAACAAATGGTCATACCCTCCTACATTCCACAACAACAACCACAATATATACCATATTACATTCCACCTCCAAGCCATCAACCCCCTTTGCAACAACAACAATTATCTCAAGAAGATGTTGAACAAATGATTAACAAGGTGGTAGGACAAAACAAGAAGACATTTTCCTTGGGAGATATATGCTCTTATCCATTTGATAAGTCACTTCACATGACACCTTTTCTGCCACATTTCGAAATCCCACAATTTGACAAATACAAAGGGAAAGGGAATCTAGATGACCATCTTAGAGAATTCTATGTTGCATGTCTTGATGTAGCCCAGGATGATACATATCTTTTGAGACTATTCCCTTGAAGCTTAGCGAGACAAGCTCTTGAATGGTTCTCTCACTTACCTCCAAGAATCAAGACTTTTGTAGAATTAGCAAACAAATTTTGATCCCATTTCACTTTCAACATTGAACATGAGGTGAATATGAATAACCTTGTCAATAACAAACAACACAATGGTGAAACCTTCTCCTCATTTACCCAATGATGGGGCAACATGGCTAGAAAACTATCATGGCAAATACCCGAGAAATAGCAACTTGACATTTTTGTCCAAAATATTCATCCAGAGCTTTCATTCCAATTGCAATTGCAAAGTGCTAGCACCTTTGATGAACTTATCTCTAAAGGAACCACCATTGAGCGCACTTTAATAGCTAAGGGCACTCTCAAGATTTTCTGAGACAAAAAAGACAATCCTCAATCCTCTAATATACAAATCCTGCTTTTGGAACAAGAACAAAAACATCGTTAATGACAGCATTGTGGATGCAAAGAACATACAAATAGTAAAAGCTCCCATTAACATTCAAGCCACATCTACAACTAATCAACCTTTTCAACGAAATCGACCAAGAACAAACCCAACACCAAGATGACAATTTACTCCTTTAGCGAAACCCATGGAGGTAATCTTTCAAAAACTTGTCCAAGCGGGAGATATCACATTACCTGAAGCTCCACCCAACACAGAACTTGTCTTCAAAGCTCCTTGGTACAAAGAGAATGAATATTATGAATACCATAGAGTTAAAGGACATAAAACAAATGGTTGCATGCGCTTAAAACATGTCATTCAAGACCGCATCGATCAAGGTCTAATTAAAATCACACCACCAACATCACAACTGGCACAACAACCAACTTTAAACTATGATCTAGATGCTTTCAAGAATCAACTTCCATCTCATGACAAGACAAGTAACCCTCATAATGGGAATGCTATCCATTACAACTATGAGTCATCCATGATTGGCCACATTGACCAAGCTCACATTTCTACCATCTCTATCCAAGGAAAAGCACCTGATTACACTTTAACTACTAGAAGAGGCTATGTTACCATCCAAGGGGCACCTATCAACCCTCCTTGACTACCTTCTAGTTATAATATCCTTGATCACCTTGACAAAACTCCCGCATACATCTCCATCCTAGAATTTCTTCACATATCCCCCGCCCATAAAGCTATCCTTGAAAAAGCATTGTAAGAGTCTTCGGTGCCTAATGATATCAATACCACACAATTTCAATCTATGGTAGCTAGCATTGCAGCCCCTTGCCATCTCACCTTTTCTAACAAAGATCTTCGACCATCCATCAACCCATCACATAACGAAGCCCTCCACATAGAAGTATTTGTAAACCAACGCTGTATCAAACAAATTCTAGTGGATGGTGGACCTAGCCTCAATATATGCTCTTTAACATGAGAGATGGGTTCATGTGAACCATTACTTATGAAATATGGGTCATGTGTTTGACTCAAAAACTACGTAGTTAAACCTTGAAATAAATCATAATTTCACATGCTGCAAAAAATACGTCCTACTTATCAATTGATGAGCTAAAGGGGCTCTATAATGAATGGTTCATAAGGCACAACACTTGCTGAAGGTTTTGCAAATGGGGTAGCAAGCTAAGTGGGCTTGATCTTGGGGGAAACTCCATGGCTAAGCGTGCTTGAGTCAGAGTAGTATTGGGATGGGTGACCTCCCGGGAAGTCCTGATGCTTCACCCCTATGTGCATCACCTAGATGCAATGAGTGCTAAGTGGACCATTCATTAACATGAGAGATGGGTTCATGTGAACCACTACTTATGAAATATGGGTCATGTGTTTGACTCAAAAACTACACAGTTAAACCCTGAAATAAATCATAATAATTGGGATATTTTGAGAAGAACATTGACACTTCCAAGGTCATTACTATCAAAGCATATGATGATGCTGAGAGAGATACTGAAGGAGTCATCCATTTGCCTATCCAAGTTGGCCCTGTCACTACTGACACCCACTGTCAAGTCCTTGATAGTGAGCTTCCCTATAACATCATCCTTGGTCATCCATGGATCCATGCCCTTAAAGTCATTCCTTCCATGTAACATCAATATCTCAAGTTTCCACATAATGGTGTTGAAGTTACTATCCATGCCAATCCCAATCCATTTGAGATCTGTAGTGCCTTTCAAGTTAAATATCAAATTCCTAACCATATTCCTATCAACACCGAAGCTTATCCATCTTCATCCTATGTTGATCCATCTGCCTTACTCAATCCATCATCTAGCAAAGCCACTCCAAATCTCTGTATCAAGTACACTGAACATGGTCTGGGTGAGTACACACTACAAGAATATTCATATGCATCCATTTCTGATATAGAAGCTAGACCTTCTTCAGTAGGGAAGACTTCTAACTCCGATACCATCAATGATTCCTCCCTTCATAACACCAAGCTTTTTCAAGGAACCTCCATCTTCATGATTTCAGCCACCTCATCTTCTCCATCTCATGATGAACTCAAGTCTAGTTCCCAAAACACCCCTAGTCCCCATGTCAATCGCATGTCTCCCCAAGCTAAAGATGTTGGTAATTCCTCCATCCCTCCTAGGTCCACCATCTCCCATCAAAAGCCACATCTCGTCCCCAAACATATGTTGCCATCCATTCTCCGTTGAACTCTAAAAGTCAAAAGCATGTGACCGTATACTTTCCACCATCCAATTTACCTCCACTTTGTCCAACTCCTAAACTCCCACCATCAACTTTACATCTATATCTTCTACTTCCACATCCACCAACCTATAAATCACAAAAGCATGTGACTGTACACCTTCCACCATCTGATTTACCTCCACTACTTCCAACTCCAAATATCCCTCCATTTTCGTTACCACCATTACTCCCAACACCTAATTATCCCCTTATCCATAAGTACCCAATCATGGCAAACAAATGCACCTATTGTCTAAGCATAAAGCTTCCACTCATTCTGCCAACCCCACTTCCATCAAACCCATGGGATTCAAAAATAAAAAATTGGATGCCTCTACCTCTAAAGCTAGAAATCCTACCAAGAATCTTAAAGATTCTCATGCCTTAGGGCTCCAATGCAAAGAATCATAGCCAAGTACATCTAAAAATCCATCTGAGCATATAACTCCACAAGAAGAGTCCAAGACCAAAATGGTTTGGGTTCCTAAGAAAACAAGCAAGCAAGCCGAATGAGGCATCCTTATCTACCTTTCAAAAATCCCAACCATCTCCTTCCATCCAAAAATCCCATTCCATTCAAAAATCCATAAATCCCACAAGCAAAGAAAAAATCATAAAAAAATATTAAGTCTATGTGGGTTCCTAAATCACTCCATCACCCATCTCCTAAGCAAACATCTCCATTTGCTTCCTACACCATCTTCCCATCAAAAGCTTCAATGTTTATCATGGTGTGTGCAACCATTGGTCATGATTCTCTTCCATTTCACGATTCCACATACCTCCATCTCCCCAACCTTCATCCATTATCTTACATATCTCCCCCATCACTTTCCTATTGTCTATGCTTTTGCATAAGTCTTTCATCCATCCTTCCATGCATAAGTCCTACATAATCCACTATCCCCTATCCTTACACAAACCTTTCGTAATCCACTATCTACCTACTCCATATCCCATCCATGTAATCACCACCTTTTACCAACATCTTTGAGCATAATGACATAGTCCATGTGATGATATCCATCTCCAATGGGACTACCAACATTCATCGAACTAGACACTTGAGTCCTTCTATCCATTACCATGGTGAAAACCTGGCAAATAGGTGCCATGTGTAATTGTCATCCTATAAGGAAAAAAAAAGCTCATCCAACAGAGAAAATCACTTTGTGGCGCTTTGGATGACAAAAAAAATAGTACAAGATAAATAATTTGTCCTCTAGTGAAAACCTGGTAAACAGGTGCCTTAGATAAGGACCATAGTGAAAACCTGGCAAACATGCACTATGTGTAGAGACCAGCCTCCATCATTTACTTCGTTTGTTTGATCACAGCTTTCCATAACATCATCTACTATCTTGCTTCCATAATCCATATCATAATCCACTATCATTCTTATCCATACATCGCAAGCCATTATCCCTTATCCATCCATAATAAAAGCCTTTTCACCCTTACCTCTGTCATGCTAGTTGTCATCATTTGGACTTTGTTGAGGTTAAGATATCATTGGGCATCTTAGTGTACTATCCACATAAACACATCCATCATAGCATCTCCCTAACAAACTTCATCCCACACTGGGGGCACTTGTTGAGCCTTATTTGGAAGTGGATATCCATAGCTCTATCTCATATCATCCAACCCAAAACCCAAAACACAAAAAACAACCAAAAACATCACAAACATAGCAAAAACCCAAAGAAAAATCAAAACATCACAAAAATCCAAACAATAAAGTTGATCCTTTGACATCAACCATCAACACAATAAACAAGAACTACATCACATCTCTATCGTTCAAAGCCTTGATCCTGTGGATACAAGGTATGTAGGCAATTTGAGATATGAAGGAAGCACTCTGATTTAGGCATAGACGATAACCCTCCCTATCATCATCCATCTTTCATCTTTCTTCTGATCATCCTCCAATCTTTCATCTCACTTTCTTCTATCTTTCATCACTTACATCATCAATAAGCCCAGAACTACATATTCATCATGTCTCATCACTATCATAAATGTGCTTTGATCCCATGGATATAGGGTATGTAGGTAGTCTGGAATACAAAGGAAGTATCTAGTATGCAAGCACAGATGATCCACCCCATCTTCATCTTCTTTCATCTTCCATCTTCTTCTCTTTGACCAGCTGAAGCAAGAAGCAGACTATGCACATCAGCGAAAGCTCAAGAACTTTATCAAATCAGGGATACGACGAAGGCTATTTGTCCACATGCCTTAAGCCATCATTTTCTATAGCATTTTATCAACATCTTTAGCCTTTAATAGGATGCAACTTTCCTCTCAACAAGGCACCAGCTTAATCCATCCAAGAGCACTTAAATTTCGCAAGAGAACATGATGATATTATCTTTCATTTTATCTTCTAATTTATCTTTTGTCCCTTTCTTCTACCTAATCAAGACTACCTTGATCTATCATATCTTGGTACATTGCGATGAAGTATGGAATGAGGCATGGTCATATTGCTTTCGTATGCTATGACTGTGGGATGATCTTATTTTCTTCCTTTGCATATTGGTATCTTGTATGTGTTGGGATTAGCATCTTGCATATCAATATCTTTTGCATCTGAGAAGCTAAACAGTCTCTTATTCATTGAGACTATTATATGCTAAGACTATTTCCATACATATAACCAGCAAGGTATCATTATGTGTAGTGGAGATAAGCTTAAACCTTTGCTTGTAGCATCAAAGTCCATCTCAGAACACTAACTGATATTCATATCTTGTGTATGTTGGTTCAACATCTTGACTTCATACATTTAGACAAGATTGTAGTATGCTAGTTATGCATTGGATACCTCGACACCTTGGTCTTCTATACCCTGGTGCATAACATCCATATGCTATATCAAACATAAGTATTGCATTTCTTTACTTTTGAGCAATTACTTTAAAATTTCTCATATCATTTATCCATTCCATTATCATCCTATATAGACCTCAACCAAGATCAATCTTTCCCTCCATTGTCATTCCTCATTTCTCTTTCTTCATTTCCCTTGTCCTTGTCCTAAGTGTGTTAGGCATACATAGGTCCATATCATTATCATTATTTGGCAACTATATATTTGCATTATCATAACCTCATTATCATGCATTTCCATAATCATAATACCATTAGCATAACACATTTCCATTAAACCATTGGCATACTTCTATCATTTGTATAACAATATAAACCATGAAAATACAAAAATGCATAACATCATAACATAAGTGCATCCATCATCATTACCACATCACATAGATATCCAAAAAAAATCATCATCATATATATATCATCGAATGAGTCAATATACAAGTGTCTACAAATACAACATGGGCTATCCATGAGCCATCAAAACTGTATGTACAATTAGCTCATCAGCCTCATCATGATACAAAATATACATAAACAAGGTAGCCCTAGTGACTACTGGTAGCTCCCTCACCCTGTCCACCACCACTGGTCCCATCCCTAGTCTACCATCTCTAGGAGGCCCCATCACCGAAGCTATAGACATTGATCTTCCTGTCCTCCATGAACTCAAAGCCCCTGACCTGCTCCTGAAGCTAGGCTACCTCTTCTCTATAGGTACTCCCCCATAATACAAGCCTCTATAATACTTGGCCTCACCCTGTGCTCTCCTCAACTCCCCCTGTGTCTTTGTCAACTGAGTAGCTAGATACATGGTGGCTCCATCTGTCCCCAATGCAGCTATTGCTCTATCCCTCTCAACTATCATAGCTTGTACCTACTGTACTATTGAATCCCTCTCAGTCCTCATGGCATCCCTCTCAACTCTCATAGCCCGCATCTGCTACAAAGTAGTATCTCTCTCCAGCCTCATAGCCTACTCACTCTGCCTAGCTGCATCCCTCTCTCTCGTCACCCTCACAAGAGGATCATCCTACCCATCACCTCCCTGCACTCTAGCCTATAGCTGTGCTTGGTAAGCCTGAACTGAGCCTGCTACCTCCATCTCCTCTCCTCTCTAATCCTCCATCTAAGCTATTGAATCCCAACATCATCACCTCCTAGCACCTGTGCCTATGCCTATGCAAGTACCTGTGGCTGAGCATGTACCTATCCCTGAATCACTAGTGCTGCTAGTACTATTGCCTATACTGGTGGAGCTCGTCATCGCCTCCTCCTAACTGGCCTCTCCATCCCAATCTCCCCTATCTCCCGAGGCCTCATCAATCGAGTTAGCCTAGCTGTGGCCTAGTGTGCATCATAATATCGTAAAGTCCTTAGATCTATAGAACCCTATCTCCACTTCCACATAACTGGCTATAATCCCTCTCTCTGTCAAAGCCGTATCAACCACTATCTCTGGCCCCAAATCAAACACCTCTTGCCAAGTCCTCCCAAAAATGGCATCACCTATTGGTAGTGCCTATGTACTTTGAACTGCCTCAACACCCTCTTAAGCAAATAGCACTCTATAATATATATGTCGCAACCAAAAATATATCTAGCCTACCTAGCTTAGACAAGCTCTGCATCCTCCTCCTCCCATCTCTCACAACCAAGCCATGGCCTCCATATAAACATATCAGCCTCATCCAATGTCCACCTCTAGTACACTATACCCCTGCACTGTTGATAGGTAAGAGTTCCCCTATACATCCTCACATACATCTCTCCTGCTACCCATCCATCTGGCCTCATCATTGGAATGTGCTCATATGCCCATACTGCAACACTGTGACCCCTGCAGACATACTAGCTCCAAACATATATGCATAATCATGCAGATAATGATATAGCTATCCTAGTACACACTCAGCCCATGCATATCTAGTCCCATATGAGAACATCCCCTCCATAACTGTCCTCCATCCAACTGGAAATCCTCTCACTTGTCTGTCGCCAAACAACCATCTAATAATAGCTACCACCACTCATTGTAACCTATCGTAAAGCTCCTCCATCCTAGCCATCAGAATCTCTGAGCCCTCAGCCCCAATGTCTAAAGTCCCAAACAATCATTTGAATGCAGCTGGACCTAAGTCAAGATCATAATCTACTCTATCTGCGTCAATCGAGATGTGCAGAATCTGAAACACATCCTCCAGTGTAATTGTCACCTCTCCCATCGGTAACAAGAATGAACTGTGCTCACTCCTCCATCACTCAACCATCGCTATCATAAGTCCTCAATGTGCCTACACTGGCTCTAATCTCGACACATGCTCTAAACCAATGATATATAAGAACAACCATTCCTCTGCATCCAACAATCTGACCAATCGCAAATCCCTAGGGTGTGGCTCCTGCAATAATAACGGTGGTAGTATATCCTGCATCATTCTACTCACCGTATCAATCTTTTGTGCTAAAAATTGACTTTTGACTACAAAACATTGACTATCTTTAATAAAAGTGACCCATTTTTCTACATGCACAAGCCTTTTGATCATAAGCAAACCATTTTCCTATAAGCACACAATTTCTGCTCACAAGTGACTTATCTACTATACGCATGCTACTACTAGTCAAAAGTGATCTAAATAACTATAAGCATTCACTTTTTGCCTATAAGCGACTAGATTTTACCATATGCGCATTTCGCTTCTCTACCTGACCTAGCTGACTAGAAGTTTACCTCAATTTTCCCTAAGTGACTAGTCTATGCCTATAAGCGACCTACATTACCATAAGTGACCACTTTTCATCTAAACACAACCTGAGTATCCTATCCTAAAACTGCTGGCTTTTGGTGACGTGTGTGCACTTATTATGCTTTTCACCTTAAAAAATATGCATTTAGCAAAAGTTTCGGTACATACTAGTGTGCCTACTCCTACTGGTCGCCTATGTGTCCTCACTTGCTTGGCATAATGATCACTGCGTGGAATCACCATCCTAATAGCTCTCTAACACACTAAGCACAATCACACTCCAAAGCTCTAGATTTCTCCAAGACAACAAGCACAAATGAGCCTATTTACCCTCAAGGGACCTACTTATACCCCTTTCCAAACCCTGATTCTTCTATACCAAAGCCTATTTTCTTCTGAACCATCCCCATTTATCCCTCCTAACCCCATTTTCTTCATGTCAACCTTGTTTCTAGCCTTTCACCTTATCGTGAGCCAACTCAGCCCTTCTTGGTTATCCTGGCTTACCTCTCGAGGGGGCATCACCTGCCAGTTACACTAGGGAATAACTTTGTTTATCGAGCGAATCATTGTATCTTCTTTGACACAATGTTCTAACGAACATTGTATCAAAGAGGAGCAAAATGTAGACACCCAAAATTGACCTAGTTATCATTAGTATCAAAATAAATTGCATTAGCTATCATCTGCATTTGTCTAACACACTTGAGCAATTTCCCTATTCTATCTAAATCACTTATTTCTTTTATTAATTAAATAAATTTATATTTATTTAATTAATTCATTATCGATTTCTTCTAATCTATAATTAAATAATCTTTAATTATTTAATTATCTCTATTTCTATCTATTTTAATTAATTAAATCTTATTTATTTAGTTAAAATCCCTTCATAAACCCACTTTCCAATTAATTAAATAATTTTTTTTTATTTAATTAATTTCTCTTATCACTTATCTTTATCTTTTATCATGAGCCAACATGTGTGTATCTTTTATTTAAAAACATGTGTGGTACTACATCTTTTATTTAATATCTTTCACATGTAGTACTTTTTATGTACACGGTCACACATAACCCTTATCTTCCCTCCACTTGTCATCTACACATCCACCTATAATTATCAATTCATCTCAACTGTTCACATAGCCACCAAATCTCCACTGTTGATTGATTTTGGTTGAGTTCTATATAAACACCCTCTCATTCCATACTACATCTATTCAACATTTTTTTCATATAGCGTCTACATTATCCTCTTGAGCATATTGAGAGCATTTTAGCATCCATTGAGCATATTATCACTATCATCCATCCATCATGGCATCTTTGATCTTCATAATTGTTCATTGTTGAGAAGCAATCCACATCATAAACAAGGAATCATACAATCTAGGTGGTCGTGTTCTTGAATTGCATGCTTTTTGGTTTCACTTGGATTCGATTCTTTAATGGTGGTAGGATTAGGTTTTCAATTATATGCTTGATCTTATTAAAATAATTTTTACCTATCACAGAAATCTTATGAACCAGACATAGGTTTTTCCTCGCATAAACATGAAAATTTTAATATAAAATGCATACATACGTCCTTCCTAGCTTAATCCCAAACTCTGTATTTTCTCCACCTTGAAGCAAATCTACCCCCCTACTTTTTGGACCCCCCCCCCAAACAAATACACATTCCCAAATAATTGCAATACGGGAAAAATCAACCAAATCCCACTAATTAAATTTATAATTCTATAGTTAAAATATTTACAATTTACCCAATTGAAATTAACTCATGCAAAATGGGTAATTCATTTACCCCACATTAACACATACCAAGTATTAATTATTTACCCGAATACATACCGACTATTTAACATATTATTATTATAATTATTATTAATTTAACAATACATACCCATTAACAAAAAATATTATATTTATTGGTTAGCAAATAACTTATTAAATATTAATGATAATCATGTTAAATATTATAATGGCTTAAATAATAGAATACTATATACTATAATAATTTCTATTTTGCAACAACAAAATCTAGGCATACGTCATTAACCCACTAAACAAGATAAATCTTGAATGCCAAATCAAACCTGATCACTAGCCAGAGCCAAAACACACTAGACCAACAAACTCAATTAAATGAAGTCAAATGTCAATCAATTACCTGACCACTAGCCTGGGTCGAAAAGCAAGACTTCAAGCAACACTACCTAACCATTGACAAAACTGATAGGTTGAACTAAACATGACACGCATCCCCATCAAGGATGATGACTTAGGGTGTGGAATCATGTGCTATCTCCAAAACAACTTATCCATTGGGTGCAAGGCACACTCAGACCTGTCAATTCAGGTGGAGTCAATGCCTGGTACCTACAACCTACATCACAAAGATGAAGCATACATATGCATTCTCACCTCATGGAAAAATAGTATAGACAATGACGAGGATCAAGACATTGTGTAGGCCTCACAAGTGAGGAACACGACTTTGTCCCTCATCATACAAACACATCATGGAGAGATCAATATGACATGTACATAAAACATAAACATATCCTCATCATCATATAGTATGGGTTATTCCATAATAATAATCACAACATAATAATCATCATAATAGTCAATTCTAACATACAACAATCGTGGTAAGATCAATATCATAATCTCCTAGAATGCAAGACAATGTCAGAGCAAATAAGTCATTAGTGTTGCAAAAATGATCATCAAGATCCCATACTGACTATCATATGAACTAACATAACTGAAATCAAGAATGTCATCAATGTGAGTACAACATATGTCAATGTATTCATAACATTATACCTGTCTACCATAATCATAGCATGGGAGGCATCACATCCTCCCCCCTAGAACTTGACGTACTCCCAGAAGTCACAGAAGCTCGACTATGCATATCAGATCCAAAACTTCTTTATCTAGCATCAAATATGCTCCTATAAAGATAATCATATAAACAACATAGTTAATTTCCTCATAACCATGGTTTTCGATCAGGTAGAACATCCAATCATTTCCTACTTTTTCCTAAATTTTAACTTTTTAGAAAGGTAGAAACAACAAAAATTTTCTTTTCTATCCTTCAAAACTTATGCATTTCACAAAACAAGCAACAAGATACGTCATTCTACACTCACTTCAAGTATAGAAACACAACAACTCCCTATAATCCTTTCAAGGGATTGTGATTTACAATGGATATCTTTACATGAACTAATTTCTAATTTTAGAATTTTCCTCCTGATGATAACATCTATGAACATGAGAACACAATAACATATAATTTTCAAGCACAAAAACACTTTTTTATAATTTCTATAAACAAGGATGAAATTGACCAACATATATTCTTACAAAGCAATCTGCACAATTAGCCTTGTCTACATTACTAAAAGTATACTTCACCTAACTACAAGAGTAGGTTTGCCCTCTTGAACAAGACCTGAATCTCGATCACACAAGATACACATCCATATTAAGAAATTGTTCATAAGACAAGAACAATTGTTCATTAAGACAAGAAGAACATTAGTTCCTCACCTTTTAACTAAAGCATATCACGCAATCTACTCATAACCAATCACACATATTTTTGAGAATTTCATATGATTTAGAGAATTGCATTCACACATTAACAAGGGAAAAAATGTATTTCCTCTCTTATTTCAACTATGGTTCCAACTAATTACCAAACATGCAATGTACAATTCTCTACGGAGTTCTCCCTTGTACTTACTATCAGACATTCGTAATGAACATGATAGAAACAACACTTAACACGAAATGGGGCCAACAAAAAAAACATTTGGAATAGCCACCATAGAATTTTCAAAAAGTGAAAACCCAAGTGGGAAAATAATCAAATCCAACCTTAAGTCATGAAATTCCAGCAATTTCCAACAATAAAACAAATATAGAGAAAATAATTTTGGTGGCCACTCCTGTCATAAGAAAGTTCAAAGAAAACAAATTCATTGTTAGCCCCCAACAACACATGAAACAACTATCAAAAATTTCAAAACAGCCAAATCAATTACAAACAAATCCACATCACGGTGTGGCTAATTTTAGCCACAAAAAGGGAGTATCCGCTACAGAACACCCAAGGACACAAGGTCTAGAATGTACATCAAACACAACAGACAATTAAGTTATCTACATTCTCATATCTAAGCAACTTTTATACAAGAATAAAGGCAACACAGTCGGTACTTATTTACAAACAATATCTACCTTTAATACAATACAATTTCTTTTCCCCAAGCAATAAACATACGCAATTACTTCTTTATGCAAGAAAATATTTAGAGAGAGAATATATAATGTCGTACACAAGAATATACTTAATTCAAGGCTACAATTGACCTACATTATCACATTCATGATCATGTGGGTCCAACACAAGCTCCAATTTGATCTCCTGCACAAGGTTCTTACACAGGCATACACAATGGTAACCTTTATAAGCCACAACAGAACTTCCACACGAGGTCATGGCCAACATGGAGATAGATATCAGGTTATCAAGTAACCACTTTAAGATATGACAACATGACTCACGATGGATGAAGCAAGATGCCAGAGGATAGAATGACCTTCATGATGCCATCGAATGATTAAATCATTCTAATACTTACACATATGCAAAAACCATGCAATTAACATAAAGATGGTATAGTGCTTCCACACCCATACACAACATAAAGGTAATTACCTAGGGCCATATTCATATTTCATCACAAGAAACCATGATCCACACTAGAGAGTTCACACATGTTTCTATACACACCAGAACATCATCTTATTAATCCTAAGGAAAACAAGGGCCATTCTAATGAAGCAAGGCTGATAAGTGCAATCATATAACAACACACATTACAACATTATACAATAGAGAGTACAACCAATTTCCTTCTATTCTATAAATGTAATCTTAACTTTGTCTAATTCCATGTTTTCTTCTAAAACATTAGAGACCACAAGAGAAACTCAAGGCCTCATCAAATCAACAAATACTAGTATTCAAGAAACATACAAATATTGTTAAATATATCATTGCATTTTAGAAAAGTAGGAGAGAGAGCACATAGCAGACGCATCAGTAAGACAAGGCATAAAGAATTTACACGAAGGACACATTTGTAAATTTATCAAACTTCTAACGCCATACTAAGGCACATAGGTGAGAGGTACTATTGCTAACTCACCACAACAAGAAAAATGCTTAACCTAGAGCAACAATAAGAACCAGAGGTCCCAATGCTACAACTTGGCCTATGATACCAGGTGTAATGCCCCCACCAAGGAAACCCAGAGGACAACACAACTAGGTTGAAAAGGAATTTTTATTTTTTATCATTTTTACTATAGAATGCATAACAGGGTAATTAAAACTAGGTCCTCTAAGGTTCCTCGACTGCGCTACTCGTAAAACAAGGTTACTAGAAACATTTCATTAATCACAAAGATGAATATCACATTAACTGATATTATTCATTTCCACATGTGATAACTGAAAATTAACATTAAAGATCATCTTCTAACTACTATCACAATTGATGCATTATTTTATAGTACTCATTACTAGATAAATTCATCAAGAACAATTACATCATTACAATAATCACCACGTTGCTTTCCTTAGCACATGGGAGATGTTACAACAAGATACATTAAGAAATATAATCTGGTATACAACTAGTATACATTACATGAAAGGATTGCCATCGCAAACTGGAACAGGAACTAGAGTCCACAGCACAAAGAATAGTCTCCAAGTTCATGAACATGAAGCAAGAATACCCAATGGCAAAAAAGCACCAACCTCCAACCATGTGGAACCCTAAGGTCCACCTCCCATGCTAGGAGATAACACAAGATCCCACATTCAATGAACAGTCAGGAGAATGACATACTAACATAAGCAACATGATTATACCTAACACCAATCACCATATTGCTAACAATCAACGTCACTTACACACTTAACTACACTTCCAGAGGCTCTCACACAACCGAGGGGGGAAATACAACTAGGGAGTGCTAGACTACAATAGGGAGGAGTGTCATCACATAGCTTGATATGAGTTGTCTTGGTGGACCTTGCTAGGCCCCAACCCCCATCTTGGGTTGTCCTGGTAGGTTATCACTGGATTAAGAAACCCTCCAATGGGTTGTCTTAGACACCACTTTGGGTTTCGGCCTCCATTGAGAGCCACTCCCCCTACTTGCAGCTAGTAAACCCTACATAGAGCAAGGCATTGACCATCTTACCCACTTATCATAATCACATAACACAGAGCAAGGCATTACCCATCTTGCACATTTATCACAATTACATGAATTCATAGTAGTATGGGAAACGGAATTCTAGAGTGACATTTTTCATATTACATATGACCCACCACATAGCCTACCACCTTTAGGGTTACATAATCATAAGGGCCATACACACAATTGCACATTCCTATGCCTCTAGAAACCAGCCTCCAAAACACGAAAATTTGGCATCACTCTTTAACAATATCATGACATTTAATCCACCAATTATGACACATAGGTTAATACAAAAAATTAATTCTAACAAGTTAACAATGTAAGATTCTAACCACACATAAATGCATTGCTGTTATCAAATCTACAACCATTCAATTTTTTATATGTGAATAAACCAATTCCCCCAATTTTATACACGACCAAATATTCACTTTAATTGGTTATTCTATTCAACGTCACTATGAAACAAATTACAATATTAGTAACAACTATATTATACATTTTTCTTTTCTAAACCAACTTAATTAACAAACTTCTATCATTCTAATACTAGCCAAGATTGACTTAGTTAATAAATTTAATACCTCTACTACCTATTTCCATAAGAAAAATTAAAACATAATTATTATCACAATGTATTTATTGCTAATTAGACTATTCTAAAAAATAAATGGATAATTCCAATATCCATACTAATATTTGATAAAGGTTAGTAATAACAAGCAAGGTATAAAAGATCCTAGGCTTTCATCATTTGCACGATACATTCATTCATTTGAGTAACCCTTATTGCATTATGGCTATAGTTGATCATTAAGTGTGCATGGTTGACTTTCCTAACAGTGTTGGATTTCTTGAGAACACCCTAAGATTTATCATTAAGATACCATTTAAATCTATGGTGCCAAAATGATATAGACTTAGGAGTATTAGTAAGGTTGCTGCTTTGATTTGGATTCTAAAATGTAGCAGTCTTATGTTCTTCTATAATGGAAGAGATCACCTATATAAGGAAGGCTCTCTATTAAGTTATCAAATCAATTTCTTTAGAAATCCTTAGCGATTAAGCATGTAGGGTGGGTTTAAAAGAGAGGCAACAGGAGCATAGAAATATTATGAAGCAGACATAGGTTTTTCCTCACATAAACATGAAAAATTTTAATATAAAATGCATACCTGGGTCCTTCCTAGCTTAATCCCAAACTTTGTCTTTTCTCCACCCTCGAGCAAATCTACCCCCTGCTTTTTGGACCCCCCCCCCCCCAAACAAATACATTTCTTGAATAACCGCAATACGGGAAAAATCAACTAACTCCCACTAACTAAATTTATAATTCTATAGTTAAAATAATTACAATTTACCCAATTGAAATTAACTCATGCAAAATGGGTAATTCATTTAGCCCACATTAACACATACCAATTATTAATTATTTACATGAATACATACCAACTATTTAACATATTATTATTATAATTATTATTAATTTAACATTACATACTCATTAACAAAAATTTATTATATTTATTGGTTCACAAATAACTTATTAAATCTTAATAATAATCATGTTAAATATTATAGTGGGTTAAATAATAGCATACTATATATTATAATAATTTCTATTTTACCACAATGAAATCTAGGCATATATCATTAACCCACTAACCAAGATAAATCTCGAATGCCAAATCAAACCTGATCACTAGCCAGAGCCAAAACACACTAGACCAACAAACTCAATTAAATGAAGTCAAATGTCAATCAATTACCTGACCACTAACCTAGGTTGAAAAGCAAGACTTCAAGAAATACTACCCAACCATTGACAAAACTGATAGGTTGAACTAAACATGACATGCATCTCCATTGAGGATGATGACTTAGGGTGTGGAATCATGTGCTATCTCCAAAATAGCTTATTCATTGGGTGCAAGGCACACTCAAACCTGTCAATTCAGGTGGAGTCGATGCCTGGTACCCGCAACCTGCATCACAAAGGTGAATCATACATATGCATTCTCACCTCATAGAAAAACAATACAAACAATGATGGGATCAAGACATCATGTGGGCCTTGCAAGTGAGGAACACAAATTTGTCCATCATCATACAAACACATCATGGAGAGATCAATATGGCATGCACATAAAACATAAACATATCCTCATCATCATACAACATGGGTTATTCCATAATCATAATCACAACATAATAATAATCATAATAGTCAATTCTAACATACAATAATCATAGTAAGATAAATATCATAATCGCCTAGAATGCAAGACAATGTCAGAGAAAATAAGTCATCAGTGTCACAAAAATGATCATCAAGATCCCATATTGACTATCATACGAACTAACATAACAGAAATCAGGAATGTCATCAGTGTGAGTACAACATATGTCAATGTATTCATAACATTATACTTGTCTACCATAATCATAGCATGGGAGGTATCACAAGACATTTCTCTTGTGTTTAATGTTTCTTATTTATATGCTTTTCATGGTGAGGATCATGATGAAGAAGGCAAGGCTGAAGTAGATTGGTAATAGATTAGAAAGTTGACAATTAGTCCTACTTTAGTTAGTTTCAAATAATTGGCATTTTTCATGGCCATACGGTATAAAGTTACGGAATTTACCCAAAATGGTAATTTTAGAAAGTTGCTAAAAATTGTCAAAAAGGGTAATTTTCATTTTTGTATATATTTGGTATTTATTTTTAGTTGTAGCAAGATGGAATGGAATAAGAAGTAGAATTTGAAAATATTCCTGAGTTTTTGAATTTATTGGTAATAATAATAGTGATGAATATTTTGATGTGAAGTTTGGTTACATCATAAAAGGATATAAATGATCAGAATAGTTAGTAACCACACTTATAAAGGGAAAGCACTAAATTGAGAATAAAATAAATGGGGAAAAGTGAGAAGTGTTCAATTTTCATCTTTCAAGGCATACACTTATAGGGAAAATGAAAAATCCTACACTAATCTAGGAGATCTAATTAATGATATATGTAATTAATAAATAATTATATTTAAATTAAGAGTTAAGATTTAGCTAAAAAAGAAAGAATTAATATGTGTTTATCTATTTCAATATAGTTGTCCATTTGTCTCTTTGAATTGGTTGATGTGTTGTGATTGATGAGACATTTATATTTGTACTAAAATGGTTTTGACAATAGAGATAAATTGATATTGATGTTTCTCATATTTGGGATGAATTTGTGCACATGATCTACTCCTAGTGTAGTCATATCCTTTTTGCATGGTTTTTTCCTCTACACTTGTTGGCTTTAGAATCATTTTTGTCTTGAGATATACATGTATCTAAGACAAAGTTGGAGCTAAGAAGCACCTTTAGGGGCTTGGTATGAACACAGGGAAATATGTTTGACTTCCTTGATGACAATCAAGCCATGTTTGTTGATGCGATAAGATTGAAGAAACATAAGATAGAAAATGCAAATACCTAGGAAAGTATTTTTTAGTGTAGATGTACAAGTGTGGATAATGCTTTTGATAATGCATTCTAATATGCTCTAAATTGAATTCTCTTGGTCCTTAGATGATGATGTTTTGGTAATAAATTTTGATGACCACTAATGTCCTAGGGTTTGCCTTTAATGCACAACCTTAGGTGTTCAATTTGAGGTATTTAGCATACAAGGTGATGGATAATAGACAAATATTTAAAATAGTCAACTTAAGGAAGTGCAAAAAGAGGTTTTGAATTATGGAGACAAGGTCATGGGTGCAATTTTTCTAGGAAAGAAAACTGCTCTTACAATTGAATCTAAGAAGAAATCTTAGAAAATAAAAATAGATCTTTTGAAAACAAAAAAAATTAAATTTAAATAATATATTTAAAAATGAAATTAACTTATATAAAATAAAATAAATTAAATAAGATAATGTATTTGAAAAGATCAAAATAATTATAAAGTTCAAAAAGATTTAAACAAGGGTTACACTATAGCTACAGTCCCTACCTTGCAAAGCAAAAGAAGCATTCTCAATAGAGATAGATCGTGACCATTGATGAGAACAAGATAATATTTGAAGAGGAAATCTGTGTGAAATGCATTATGTGAATAGATGTATTCACTGATTTTATTAAAGAAAAGATTTTCACGATGCATAAAAATGATTGATAGGAGCCTCTAGGGAAAAGTATACCAAGACATTTTGGGCCCCTAGCCCAAACATGGCTTGTATATTAACTATATGTTCATTATAGAACATGACCAACAACAAAATAAGTACACCATCAAATACAAAGGGAAAATCTAAAATATGTTATCTTAGAGAGGTATATGTCACTATGTAATGTCCTCCATAAATACACTTCAGATTTCTAAGTTCTTTTATATTATAAATGGTGACCTATGAATGAATACAAATGTGAGAATACACCAAAATATAATACATTGAAACTAATTATTGAACAAAAGTTCTTGCTTGAGAAAGAGAAACAATATGCAAGCACATTGAACTATAGGATATTTGTTTCCTTTTGCATCTATAAATAATAGACAAAAGAAAATAACATTTAACATTTCAAATATTACAAAATGAATCATAATAGACTTTAAACATCAAACTTGCTTGAAATAATATTTTCTTCACATTATACATAAGTAACTTTAAAACATTGTTTGAGTGTACACACTACAATTGACAATGAATACTTTATGAGCATCTTTAGCCCAAAAAGGCTTTAGAGTTCTTGTTTTCTTTAAATTTCAACAAACCATAATTATTGATCAAGTTGCTAGATTGCACTTGGATAGAGAGAAAATGTACCTCTAAAGATAATTTAAGATGGAATATAGACCAATTTTCTAGTATAAGAGAAACTTCAAGTAGCTCTTGATGAATAAGAATATTCTTTAGGCCCTCTCTATATTCACATACATTACATACTTGCAATGTAGACAAATAAAAGTAGAACAAAATCATGTACATGAATATTTACCAATATAACAATAAATACCTTTAAAATGGTACATCCACAAAAATTATAAGGCATGCATGAATATAACATAAGAATAAGATAGCTATGAAAGGACAAAATGTATAATTTAAAAAAAAATATATTCCAAAATAGAATCAATCCTATAGTCTATATGGCAAGCTAGAAACCATCTCTCCTTTAACTTCTTTGATGATATTTCAAAAAATGATAACTAGAGAGCTTGATAAGACATCTAACTAGTAGATAGAAAATATTAAACGATGTAGTGAATTTGTTACTAAAAGGAAGAGGGAGATAAATTGAAGCACTATGCTCGATAAAGAAATGTCCAGTTTCATCTTGTCATCTAACATTCGAGATCATAGTTTCTTTTTTCTATAGCATATAATGGGAAATAACAATTGGAAGGGTCAACCTTTGACAATCTGTTGATTATTTGCATTTGCACACAAAATGGATTTCAACATTTTAATAACATCCAATTTCCAAACAATATTCAAGGCTACAATAGGTCATTAATCTATTAGGAGATCCATATATTAATGTACATAGCTTTAAAGAGCTATTTTTTGACACAATGATATACATATAGAGCATAATCTTCTATTATAATGATGAAGGGGGGTAAATCACAAAACACACAATAATAGATATTGGACATAGCAAATAGAACTTTCTTTTATTGAACTGGGCAACTCATTACATTACAGAAGCTCAATTACAATCAGAGGATGAATCCTCTATTGGCTGCAACACATTACAGCTTTTCCAACCTCAAGACTCTAGAATCTTCGGCCTTCTGTAACCCCAAATCAGTTAGGGTTTCTATTTTCCCACCTATTCTTGACTCTACACTGGCCCCCTTAACTCTACTACCGCCCAGAGTCCCCAAAATAGCCATAAATAACACTTTTTGGTGGCATCCAACTAAATTTTGAAATTTACAACTCCCTATAAAAGTAGGTAAACTTCCGGGAAGCATAACTTTTGATCGGGGTGTCCGATTGATGAACTGTTTTATGCGTCAGAAAGCTCGTGATGTGAACTATCACGCTATAAATTCATAAATAGATTTCCATCAACTTTTTGGGATGTTTAGGGAAGTTTTAGTGCCTCATATCTTATTTCAGAAATTTTTAGGGGCTTTTCAGAAAACAAAAACTTTAATAACTTTCAGCTCACAAATGATCTTTGCCTGATTCCTTCGCCAAAGGTCTTATATTTTCATTTAGTAACTTTCTACAAGTTTTCACTTCAATCCGTGCCCAACTACAAACTTTCCAAAAATAGCAGGTAGACTTTCCAAAACAGGCAGGTTGCTATTTTTAGCAGTTTTGGAAAAACTGAAAGTCCTACATCAATATTCTGGATATTATGGAACTAGAAACACTAATTATGGAAAGAAATGAAAACAACTACAAAGATTTTGAATTAACTTCTTTTTGGGTGATGCAAGATTGCCCTTACACCACTGGATGCTCCTGCATTAGACACCCAGGGTAATTTGAGAAGTGATCCTGTCACGTCTCAGATGTCTGTGTGAGGAAAACCCAAACAGTCAACCTCTACCTTAGACAACCAAGAAGAATCTTCAATAGGCCTTCCTCTCCATTTTACCAAATATTCTTCATATTGCTTGTTTCGAGTACTTCTCCCCACACGGCTATCCAAGATCTCTTCTATCTCCTCCATTGAAGTAGATGCCGGAATACTCCACTGCACTTCTATTGGTCCATCCTCTGTTCCACCTTCATGATATTCTGATAAATCAACAATGTTGAAAATAGGGGAAATATTGATCCCACTCGGCAGCTCTACCTCATATGCATTTCCTGAATCATGCTTCTTCAGGATTCTACATGGTCCAAATTTTTTCATTTTCAATTTATTGTATGTTCCAATTGGGAACCTTTCTTTTCTCAAGTGAACCATGATTTCATCTCCTACCTGGAATTCCTTATATCTCCTCCTCTGATCTGCCTTAGCCTTGTACTAAATATTCATTTTATTAATGTGCTTTCTCACCTCTTCATACAAATTCTTCAAATGTTCTATAAAGTCTTCAGCTTCAGCACTTGTCTTTTCTCTATTGTCCAGCTTCCTTAACTCAGAAGCATTTCTTGGGCTATTGCCATATACATTCTGGAATGGTAATTTACTAGTACTCCTATTGACAAAATTATTCTAAGCAAGTTCTACCTGTGGTAAAATCAAATCCCATCCCTTGGGCTTATCTCCTACTAAGCATCGTAGCAGGTTACCCAAACTCCTATTCACCACTTCAGTTTATCCATCAGTCTGTGGATGGTGTGCAGAACTAAACTTTAAATCTGTCTTCAACTTCTTACACAATGTCCTCTAGAAATAACCAAAAAACTTAGTATCTCAATCTGAAACTATGCTCTTTGGTAGACCATGTAGTCTCACCACTTCCCTCAAAAATAACTCTGCAATATGAACAGCATCATTAGTCTTCTTACAAGGAATAAAATGTGCCATCTTTGAGAATCTGTCCACCACCACAAAAATAGAATCATGCCCTCTTTGTGTCCTTGGTAAACCAAGAACAAAATCTATACTAATATCATCCCATGGCTTCTCTGGTATAGGTAATGGTTGATACAATCTTGTATTTTGACTTGTTCCTTTTGCCATCTGACACACTCTACAACTCTACACAAACTTCCTCACATCCTGCTGCAACTATGGCCAATAATAATTTTCACCAACAATAGAAATGGTCTTATCTCGACCAAAGTGTCCACCCAGTCCTCTACTATGCTTCTCTTTAATCAGGTTCTCTCTCATGGAACTCCTCAGAATGCACAACTGGCTTCCTCTAAACAACATGCCGTCTTGGATTATGAAATCCAACCATTTTGTCCTGTCCAAAGTAATAGGCTCTAGACAAGCTTTCCAAGCCTCTGCAAAATCTGGATCTTCAAGATACAAACTTTTGAGCTCATCGAACCCAACAACCTCTATCCTCATTTCTGTCAACAAATTTTGCCTTCTTCTCAAGGCATCTGCAACTCTGTTGGACTTCCCACTCCTATGCTTCAAAACAAAGGTATAACTCTGCAAAAACTCAACCCATTTTAAGTGCCTTTGGTTCAACTTCCCTTGACTGTTAATATACTGCAAAGCCTGATGATCAGTATATAAAACAAACTCTTTTGGCAACAAATAATGTCTCCATTTCTTCAAAGCCTGAACTATTGCATAAAATTCTTGATCATAAATAGAATACTTTTTGTTGGCATCATTAGGCTTCTCACTAAAATAGGCAATGGGCTTACGTTCTTGGCTCAAAATAGCTCCTATACCACTACCACTAGCATCACAATCTACCTGAAATACCTTATTGAAATCTGGAAGTGCCAAAACAGGTTGTTCTACAACTTTCTGCTTCAATGTATCAAAGCTCTTGTCAGCTCCTTTAGTCCATCTAAACTCTTTTCTATCCCCTCTCATTGTTTCAGTTAGGAGTGCACAAATGCTACTGAAATTCCTGATAAACTTTCTATAAAAACTTGCCAAACCATGAAAAGATCTTACCTCCATTGCTCTCCTTGGTGTAGGCCACTCAATGATAGCCCTTACTTTTTCTGGGTCCATCTTAAGACCTTCCTCTGAGACAACAAATCCCAGGTATACCAACTCCTTCTTTGCAAAACTACATTTCTTCAGATTAATCAGCAGCTTCTCCTCCCTCAGCTTCTCTAGAACTCTTCTGATATGCATCAAATGCTCATCCCAAGTCTTACTGAAAATCAAAATATCATCCAAATAAACAATAACAAAACTTCCCAAAAATTCTTTTAGTACCTCATTCATGAGCCGCATGAATGTGCTGGATGCATTGGTTAGCCCAAATGGCATGACTAACCACTCATACAAACCTTCCTTTGTCTTAAAGGCTATCTTCCATTCATCCCCTTCTCTAATACGGATCTAGTGATACCCACTCTTCAGGTCAATTTTTGTGAAGTACTTTGCTCCACTCAAACAGTCCATGATGTCATCCATTCTTGGCAATGGAAATCTATACTTGATCATTATCTTATTGATGGCTCGAGAGTCTGTACACATCCTCCATTCTCCATCTTTCTTTGGTGCTAGTATTGCATGTACTACACATGGACTTAGGCTCTCCCTTATCAGTCCCTTCCTCAACAACTCCTGAACTTGTCTGTTCAGTTCTTCATTCTCTGCAGGGGTCATTCTGTGGGCTGCCTTGTTTGGCAAATTGGCTCCTGGTATCAAATCCATTTGATGACTTATCTTCCTTACTAGTGGTAAACCTTCTGGTACATTATCAGAGATAATGTCCTGGAACTCTTCCAACATATCTGAAACTTTTGCTGGTACATCTTCACATTTCTCTTTACTAATCTTAGGAATCAATGCAAAGCAATGACGCTCATGCTTCATACACTCCAAAAATTTCCTACCATCTACCAAACAAATTCTAGCAGTACTACATACCTTTTCTTCCACCTCCTTCAAGGGCTTCAACTTATGATGAACTCCATCCTTTGTTAGGGAATATGTGTTTGCACGACCACAATGGACAGCGCTCCTATCATACTGCCACGGCCTCCCTAACAGCATATGACATGCATCCATCGGTATGATATCACACAGCACCTCGTCATGGTAGTCACCAATCTTGAACTTCACTAAACATTGCTCATTGACCAAAGCTCTATGGTCCTTTTGCAACCATGCAATCCAATATGGATGCGGATGCTTTCTTCTTGTCAACTTCAACTTGTCAACCATCTCCTCTAAAACAAGATTATCAGTGCTTCCACTATCAATAATAATATCACAACACTTACCCTCACATTTGTACCTTGTGCGGAATAAACTCTTCCTCTGATTGGGTTCTTTCTCCTCATTCAGCAAGGTTCTTCTAACAACTAGGGTTTCTCTCCTTTAAGCATCTTCAGAATGCTCAGAATGTGCATCTTCATCTACATGTGCAACTCATGCATTACCTTCAGGTCTTCTATTTGTCCTTCCTTGATGTTGCGGACACTCATATGCTCGATGCCCTTCTTCTCCACATTGGAAACAGGTTCCTCTAAAACCTCCTCTTCCAGGTCCTTGCCCAGGTCTGCCTCTTCCTCTTCCTCTTTGATCACCATTGTTCTGGTCATGAGGGCGGTAGGTATTATCCCCTCTTTGATTTCGACTAGTGCCTGTTTCTTCACTTTTATTTTCATCTTCATTACGGCCTCCATAGGGTCTTCCACCAGTCCTTCCACCTTGACCTCTTCCCCTTTGCTTGCTATCAAATCTTTTGTTCAGCTTCTCTTCCACCTTCAGGGAAAATTGGTACGCATCTTCTATGGTGGTCATTCTGACTAGGCTCAACTCCTCTTGAATACTCGGCCTCAACCCATTAATGTAACGGGCTACCTTCTCCTTGTTAGGCTCTGCATGGCTTGTCCTGATAGTAATTTTATAAAACTCTTCTGTATACTCCTTAATAGACTTGTTACCTTGCTTCAGTCCTTACAACTTCTTCAGCAACTCCATCTCATAGTCCACAGGAATGAACTGCTTCTTCAGTTTCTCCACCATCTGATCCCATCTGGTGATTTTTGCTTTTCCTCTTCTGTTCCTCTCTAATTGGACCTCCTTCCACCAAATATTGGCGTGGCCCTTCAACTTTGTTTTTGTAAACTTAACCCGATCTGGGTCCTCCACATCTTCATACTCAAAATACTCCTCCATGTCATTGATCCAATCAATAAGCTATTCCGGATTCAAATCTCTAGAATATGTAGAAACTTCGATCCTGGGCCTCTTTCCGATCTTTGAAATGACCCTCAACAACCTTACTTCTATAACATCTTTGGCAGCTTCTTGTTCTTCCTTAGATAGCTCTTCTTCAACTTCATCTTCACTTTCTTCTCTTGTCCTCGGCTCAAACCCTCTTCGTAGCTCCTCTTGCAATGCATCGATTTGCCTTTGTAGGGCTCTAAAACCCTCTTCCATCAAAGCATTCCTCCCAACACAATTTCTTCGTGGAGGCATCTTGGTCTCCGCAGCAAACCACAACCTCAGATCCTGGTGCAAACTACCTCATAGTCAGCGATCTGCCTACACACTCAGGAACCCTCGCTCTGATACCACTTGATGAAGGGGGGTAAATAAAAAAACACATAATAATAGATATTGGACACAACAAATAGAACTTACTTTTATTGAACTGGGCAACTCATTACATTACAGAAGCTCAATTACAATCAGAGGATGAATCCTCTACTGGCTGCAACACATTACAGCTTTTCCAACCTCAAGACTCTAGAATCTTCGGCCTTCTGTAACCCCAAATTAGTTAGGCTTTCTATTTTCCCACCTATTCTTGACTCTACACTGGCCCCCTTAACTCTACTACCACCCAGGGTCCCCAAAATAGCCATAAATAACACTTTTTGGTGGCATCCAGCTAAATTTTGAAATTTACAACTCCCTATAAAAGTAGGTAAACTTCCGGGAAGCATAACTTTTGATCCGGGTGTCTGATTGACGAACCGTTTTATGCGTTGGAAAGCTCACGATGTGAACTATCACACCAGAAATCCATAAATGGATTTCCATCAACTTTTTGAGATGTTTAGGGAAGTTTTAGTGCCTCATATCTCATTTCAGAAATTTTTAGGGGCTTTTCAGAAAACAAAAACTTTAATATCTTTCAGCTCACAAATGATCTTTGCCTGATTCCTTTGCCAAAGGTCTTATATTTCCATTTAGTAACTTTCTACAAGTTTTTGCTTCAATCTGTGCCCAACTGCAAGCTTTCCAAAAATAGCAGGTAGACTTTCCAAAACAAACAGGTTGCTATTTTTAGCAGTTTTGGAAAAACTGAAAGTCCTACATCAATATTCTGGATATTATGGAACCAGAAACACTAATTATGGAAAGAAATGAAAACAACTACAATGATTTTGAATTAACTTCTTTTTGGGTGATGCAAGATTGCTCTTACACCACTGGATGCTCCTGCATCATATAAACTACAGACTTAACGTTAGATTTAAATTTTCATGGTATGGCATATTGTATAGTTCCCAAAACTGATAATCTATAGCCATTTCAATGGATGAGACTATAGCTTATGCTATGAAGTTTTCCTCTAAGCAGTGCCTCATGGAGTACCATCACACGGATTGAAAATAAATAAGATCAACTCGCTTATGAAGCTAATAGAAATCATACAAGATCTTCAACAATAATAGAATGGAGTTCTATATAAACTTGATCATCACATATCAACTCAACATTGACACTCAGTGGATACATGAACATATGCCTTTTATGATGCTAAAATGAAAATAAATATACACAATCCCCCATGAATCTAATGGCAAGCATAAAAGATTTTCAAGAACAATATAATAAAATTATCTAAACTTGATCACCACAGATCTACTGAATCTCAACCCTCAGTAGATTTTTGAATAAAAATATAAATGCATTAAATGATGCCATCACAAAAGCACTTTTTGACAAAATTGTCCCCAATGCCTCTATACAAGTCCTTATTAGAGTTTAACATTTCACTAAAAATACAATAGATAGAAGAAAAATTACTTATAAGTTTGAAGATGGAGGAATTGTTTTCTTCATTAAACCCATCGAGCCAAAATTCCATAATCTGACATCATTTTTGTTCTTCTTTTATAAAAAATGGATAAGATATTAAAAACAAATTCCTCAACTAACAAAAAATATCAAACATGTTCATAGCTCTGGTCAAAATCATTTACCATTATCAAAAATAAAAATATCAAACATAGAGGTTTAGGATCTAAATATAGTAACATATTGGTATTTATTGAAAAGAATTGTGTATGGCTATTTGAATAGAGCAATGTTTAGAGATGTTGTGCTCATTCCACATCCTTGGCTATATAGATTTCATATCCAGACACACCACCTACATTATTTGTTATTTGTCCCTCAATCACTCAAAACCTACAATATATACATAGAGAACACTTCCATTAAATCACATGGATTAATGATTTAAAACATTGCTTGGGATTTTTGACATATGTTATCATTACAATTTCACTAGTATGCATGTATGCAAAATGTGGAAGCATAGACAACGCGCGTGAACTATTTTACATAATGCCAAACAATGAGTTGTAGGACCACGCACTTTGCTTGCCAAAACATTAGAAGCAGACATTAGAAATTAGTTAAATTTTTATGCCAACTAATTTTTCCTTAGACGACATTTTTATTGATTTTTCCAAATAAAAAAATGCAAAGTTAACTAGCGAAAATTGTAACTAGCCAATAGAAAAAAGATTGCAACTATTTAGAAGGAAAAAATCAGAATAATAAATAAACATTAGAAAGTGAGGATTTTCTTAGAGTACACAATTTTCAAGGTAGAGAAATAGGCATGGTGAAGCATAAGTATCCCTATCAAAGGTAGGGACTAAAACATGAATTAAAATGAAAATCTACTTCATTCCAAAAAAGCCAAGGAGGAAGAAGAAGATAGTGTGCAATCTTAGGTTATTATATCTAAACATAGTAAAAGTTTGGCTAAATTGCTAAGTGGACGGAGTGGCATTGTAGGAGGTAATTATCCTTCCATCAATGGTGGTGACTTGAAAGGACAAGCTTTGGCCTTTGAAGATAGTGTTGCTCTACCAATTTTGACCCCAAATTCATGACATAGCCCTTAATAGAAATTGCATTGATGTCCCTTGCTCCACCCACATTGGTGATGAGTACTAAAATAAAGTAGGAGCTACCATTGATGGTGAATTGAATTTCATTACTTCTCTCACATGCCACTCTGCAATAGATTCAACACTTACTATTTATTGCCTAATTTATTTAACAATAGTAGAACTATTTAGTACTAGTAGAGAGGGTTTGAGTGGGATAAACCTTTATTACACCACTTGCCTGCATTAGTAGGAAGTGCATTATTGAGTGGGCAAAAATTCGTAATAGTGACCACAATCATATTGGGAAGACACTACTATGGATCATCATTGCATTTTATTTCAAAGCATGCTCTACAAGTGAGCCCATTATTGAACAGAATAGTGCTAAGAGCTATTGTGTTCATTCCATATCCTTGGTTGTATAGATTTCCATATCCACACACACCACCTATATTATTTGTTATTTATCTCTCAATCACTGAAAACCTACAATATATACACATAGAATGCTTCCATTAAATCATTGAGATTAAAGATGTAAAGCATCACTTGGGATTTTTTCATATGTTATTATTGCAATTGCCTTGGTACGCATGTATACAAAATGTGGAAGCATAGACAAGGCACATGAACTTCTTTATAAAATGGCATGCAAACAGCGACTGGATCACGTGCTCAACCTACCAAAACAGTAAAAGGAGACATTAGAAATTAGCTAAATAAACATTAAAAGGAGACATTAGAAATTAGTTAAATTTTATGCTACCTGATTTTTCATTCGATGACATTTTTATTGATTTTTCCAAATAAAAATATGGAAAGTTAACCACCAAAAATTGTAATTGGTCAATAACTAAAAAGATTGCAACTATTTATCAGAAAAAAAAATCAGAATAATAATTTAATGTTAGAAAACAAAATTTTTTTTGGAGTAAGCAAAGAAATAAACATGGTGAAAATTTAAATATCCCTAGTAAAGACATGGACTTAAAAAAAATAGGGTATACATTTTTCTACTATGCAACACCATACAATGCAAACAATGTGTCCTATAATCTTCATGGTTGAACTCCTTTGATACTATAAAGCTAAATTTAACTTTTATTCAATTAAAAATAATTTTAATACTGCCGTGTTCACCGCAATAAGTATTAACTTAGGATTAAAGAAAAAGTAAGAAATGGGAAGAAGGGATAGATTTTGGTAGGATAACAAAACATTCCTCTTTAATACCAAAAACAAGACTTTATTCTACGCACAATCGCACATAAAACCAATCATTTGCGTTTGCTTTTTTAAAACGAATGAAAGGGAATTAAAATGATTTGTTGGAGGTCGTTTACCAAATGTTATTATCCTAAAAACCATACACATTACAAGTGTTATTGGTGAAATAAAATCTTTTATAAAGAGTCCGTCATGGGTTAGTTTTTGAAGTGTCAAGATTTGATACTAGTAAAGAATATTTGGATTATTATTTAGATAAATTGGGTAGTGAAAAAACTTTTTGTACTTAACAAATTGACCAACAAAATTGACTATTCCTACATTCAATATCACAATTTAAAAAACATATTATTAAATATTGTTTACATTCCACTACTCTCAAAATTATATTTAAGACCTAAAACAATGTAGCAATATATTTTTCAACTCTTCATTACATATTCTTTAATATTTATATAATAGGCAATACTCATTTCCTTTTAAATTAAAAATAGTATAACTCTCTATTATATTTTAAACACTCTATAAATATATCAATACAACTTAGAATTAAAACTTATCTAATCAAGGCTATAGGTTTAATTAATTAGTCACCATTATATAAATGAGACAAGGAATATTATAACTATAATTTGTGTGAATTTTTACTATTTAAAATAAAAATGAGTTGCCTAGGGAAATAAAATGCGCCATACAATTAATTTAGATGTTTAATTTGGTGAATAAAACAATAAATAAAAGCATCCTTAAATTAATTAGAGTTGAGATTGATAAGTGCAAATGATAAATTGCAAGGGGTTAGAAGTGCTTAGCTCTTTGTTGATTTCATGTTTCTGATACATAATTTTTTTGTTTTATTCAATGATCAATGATTAGAACCATATATGAAGTGCTTAGATCTTTGTTGGAATGTGATGAATCTACATTGTAAATAAGGAGTGCTTTGAGACTAGGCTACTCTTGTAGTCTTGTCCAAGGAATCTTTGTCCCTGCATAGTCAGGGCCTATCATGATGTGACTTCATACATTTCAGTCCTAACTTTGGCATTTGCATATGAAACATGGATTGTTCAAAATAACAATGAGGTATATTGTGTGTAAAGGGAAGATTTATGATTTCCTTGATAACAATTCAAACCTAATTGTTGGTGACACACAATCAAAGACACTAAGCAATAGATGTGATGCATATGATGTCAAATGTTGATTTATGCATTGATGCCATGATGATGCTAGAGTGTGCATTCTTTATGATAATGATTTTTGAAATGAGATATTTTGATTATCTCCCTATGAAGAACTATGTCAAATAATTTGGACTTATGGACCATAAAATAGATTGGAGAAAATTTTATTTCAAATAAACTAGACTAGGAGTATGAATATTTCAAATAATTTGGATGTGTTCTTGATTTGTAAACTAGTACTCTTCTAGAAGTTATCAACATCAAATTTCTTTGTGTCAACCCTGCAAGACACCTTCAACACACTATAGACTACCAAAACATGGGGATCTATTGATAATCTACTATGTTCATTTGATCATTAACAATATATATAATGTAATAACAAAGAATACAAGTCTAAAGAAACATACTACAATAATTCGAGCACAAGATATGCCTTTGGGAAACCATAAAAAGAAAACTTCTAATAAGAGCAAGCATATAGTTCCTCATTCCTATCTCCCAATCTCTACAAGTGCATACAAAGGCTCTACGACAAGAACATGCCATGCCTTCATGTAGAAAAATCTCAAAAATACACTTGCAATATACTCTTACACTGTGTAAACATGTATTTATACTTCCAACAATCAATATAAACAAAGCACAAAAGTTTTCAATAAGCCCAACCCTTCATACATCTCTGGAAACAAAGTATTTATAGAGCCCTTACAACCTTTTATGGTGCCAAAGATAAGATTTAATGAAAAAAATGTGAAGAAACCTCTTTTAAATTCTTTTTAAACCTTACCTACACTAGAGAATTCACCACTTCTACTAGATGAAATTTTTAAAATTATTGTAATCAAAGAATTTTCACCACTTTAATTAGGCAAAAAAATGACAATAGTTATGGTTTTGCTACTTTAAAAACTAGAGAAATCATCATTTTATGTTTTTCACTTGGTTTAAAAACCTACACCTCTAATCCAAATTATTCCTACAATGTTTTGTACCACTACAAATATGAATTTGACAAAAGCATAAACACTTCAATCACGAAACTCACTAAAAAGACATTTTTTTCACCCATGATTTTAAGACATCTGCTTAGACTAAAAGTAGTACTTTAGCCCCATGGTCCAACTTCTTTGACATGTTTTTAGGATCATACCTCCCCATAAGGAGGCTTTTATTCCCCAAAATCTCAAGGACTAAAACAATGTGGGAACTTCTTCCCACACCATTCATATGATACCATTTTGTTTGTCTTAACAACCAATATCTCAACCCCACTAGCCATGTTTCATGTTCACCTCTCCTTGTTCTCATCACCTTCTTTTCCAAAATAATGTCACCTTCTAGCTCCTCTTGTCCACTAAGATCCAAGTCATCCATTGAAGGAAACACTACATCTTCTTATTCACATAACATGGAAGGTTCAAATAATGAAGCGTCTCTATATTGATGATTGAATGCATTCTCATATAGGGGATAGGTCAAGCCTAAAGGTATATTATCCCTCTTTCTCAACAATCTAAAAAGTAGCATATCTAATAGGTTTAAGCTTCTTTCATGGTCCTTGAAGTCTTTTTTTACCCAACCACACCCAAACCTTGTCACCAACTTGGAACTTGTGCTCCACTCTATGTTGATGTAGGAGATCCTTGGGCATCGTGTAAATCCTACATCATTTTTAAATTACGTATTTTATGGTTTATTTCAGTTGTTTGATAGTTAGTTAGATTGTGGTTATGAGTCTATGATCGAGAAAGCTAGCACATTTCACCATAGCTTGAAATTAGATTTTGTAGTTTTGAGATTAGTTCTATTTGTAGTTGATGGATCTCAGGTTAACTTTTGAGGAGAATTGAATGAGAAAAAGATAGTAATTTGGTTTGCGAGCATCTTTTAGGTTGACAGTTATGCACAATTATGATTGTTTCCATTATAGAAGGTTATTTTGAGTTTGAGCCAATAGAGGAATATTTGAGAGGGTTTATTGTGCCATTGAGGATGAATGTTAAGTGCCACATGGAGGTCTTCATTGTTTTATGTGGTATTGGGCTTTGTGTCATCTTGAGGCTAACACAGATCATTTATAAAACTTGGGAATGCTATAAATACTTTGTTATGAGTTGTTTGAAAGAAAGCAAAGAAGACATAAGGAAGTAGAAGATTAGAGAGTGAGTTTTGATGGCAAGAGGAGAGGAGTGAGGGAATAGGAGTATGGAGTGGAGTGCAATCTCCAAGAAACTTAACACTAAGGCAAGAGATTGATAGTGTGGCACATAGTGGGTGTTATTATAGTAAAGTGGTATTTAGTAATGTACTTATACTTGAATTATCATTTTTCATGATAGTGTTGTAGGAAGCTCATTGTAGTGACTATCCTTTTGTGAATCTTACTAATAATTAAATGACTATGACTTGACATGTAAGGAGTTGACTGCAACAAGTTATTATAGTTGTAATCATGGATATAACTGTACAAGTATGAAATTATTGAGAATGTTGTTACTATTTTTGTGAAATCCTATGGTGTTTTGGTTTTTTGTTGTGTTGGCTACATGGTTGGGAAGTCCTTCATTGGACCCTTCTATCTTGACTACATCAAGTAGTATCAAACAAAATGCTAACCATGGGATGAGTATTGAGGAGTTTATTTAGGAAAATTAAGGCATACATAATGGAGGCATGTCACATTTGTTTTATACTTTACAAGAATTAAATAAAGTTTTCTAAACTATGGTAGTCTAAGAGAGGTTAATAAATAGAGCAGTGATTGTGAGGTGTTTTACAAGGGGTGATTATGGGTAGATCCTTGACCTAAAGGTAGTTTTCATCAAGTCAAGATGTCATCAAAGAGGGTGAGGTATTATTGATGTTGTAGAAAGAATGGAGGAGATACATGAGATGTTAAAGGCTATGTAAAACTATATGGATGCACTAGAGAAAGACCGGGAGAGAAATGCTAACCTAAGGAGTGAGGAGAGTGATGAAGAACAAGAGGTAGATCCTATAGAATCAAGTGGAATAAAAGAGTACAAGAAAGAGAGGATGTTGAAGGCCATAACTAGCATTGGTAAGAGGAATAGAGTGGACATATCAAACTATTTTGGGAATTTGGATCCCAAAGAGATGATAGATTGGATCATTGATTTAGAGGAGCACTTTGAGTAAGAGGACATTATGGACTTGGATAGGGTGAAATTTGTGAAGACCAAGTTGAGAGGCCATGCAGTGATATGGTGGAAGGTATTATATTCTAAAATGTCCCCCTAGGACTTTTTACCTCCTAGTTTAGCTCCTAGGTCCCCTTAATTTAATCATGCATATGTAAAACTTATCCTGGAGCAATTTCCCCTGAAAACCGTGTCAAATGGGGCTGAGGGGGTCCACTTTAATGTTTAATCATGACTCAAAAAGTACTCCTAGACTTGGGTGCCCGCACCCTAGTCCAAGCCTATTTTGTCGGGACCTAAATTTAAATGTGTTGATTTATGACCGTTAAAAGGTTTCCCTTTGCTAGCCTTTTCAATTTGAATTACGAATGTTAGTGGGAATGCATAAATAAACATGTTTAGGACTTTATTTTACTCCTAGTTGATTAAGGAGAACTTATGATCATCAAGCAAAGAGAATTCAAGGCATTCATTATGTTGTAGAGTAGAATTGTGTTGTGTTTGTTGTAGATTTGGCTTCATCAACTCATTTCCTCATGATTTGAAGGCTCTCCATCTCTGTGAGGGTTTCACCTCCAAGGTGATATCTATTTGTGTTTTAGTCAATCTATCTTATCATTTGATTTTGCCACTATCCACCAAGGACATGCACTCTATCTAACAATAGTGTTGGAAGGCTTGAATGTCATTCTGGGGCTTAACTAAGGAAAGCTCCTAAACACCACAAACCCCCAACCCCTCTCTTGTGATTGCATGTTATAGGTACGAGATCTTGTAGAGTGAAGTTGCAGAGAAGCTAAGAAGAAGATAGAGATTTAGGATCTAAAGAAAAGAGCAGAGAATATTCCCTTCTGGATTAGGGCGCCTGCCCCATAGTCCTCCATTTTGGCTTTTCCAGAAACTTTGAAGTAGGTTGCAGTCTGATATAGATCACTATTCTAGATCCATAGAAAAGTTTCCCTATTAGACTCAGGAACCCACCCCTAGTGTCCCTAAACTTTTTTCCTTCAAGAATCTGACTCTTGGTATGTTTTTAATCCATATTTAGTGCCTTCATGTGCAATCATTTGTCATATTTCATTCATCTGTATTCAGAATCATATAATTAGGGTTTAACAAATTCATCAATACATCCTATCTTTCCTTATCATTTCATAGTGACACCAAACCTATAGCTAAGTCCTCTTGCAATAGTAGTGACTTAACTTGGTTTATGTCCTTGAACGTGTATGTGAAAGGAGGGTTTGATTGAATCTATCTTAAACAACAATATCAACATCTTATCTTCATTTTCACATATATAAACATTTTGGTGAACCCATGTTTTTACTAAACTTGCATCTTGCTGAGTGTTGTAAATTAGTTTTGCATTCATTCATATCATATTCATCATCATACATTCAAAAATTTTGCATACCTTTGAAAAAAAAAAGCATTCTAGATTTGCATTAAGGCATAGTTTGCACTATTTTCCTTACATATCATTGAAAACATTTAATTTTCTAATATTTACATCATATCTATGATAACTTACAACATTTCATCATTTCATGATCATTTACCTTGCATTTGTATATCTCATTTGCTAGGGTTTTGCTTGAAATTTTGTATTTTTTTATATAACCTAGTAATTTCAAAAGCTAGGGTTTGTAGCTAAAATCTTGTTTCAGATTTTACTACTCATTTTAAGCACTCTTTCAAATCTGATTTTGGACTATATTTTTTCATCATTGTGTGTTATTGCATTTAGATTTCAAATTTTGCATTTACACATTGTGTATTTCAACAAAAATAAACACATTCATCCATTCTTCCTTAATTTTGATTATGCATTGAGCATTGTAGGACTTTGGCATCCTTTTTGCATCAGATCTAAGCTATTTTACACATTATACCTAATTAGATTCCATTCATTCATCATTTTGCATAGTTTCATAGCTTAATTTCACTATTAGGGTTTGAAAAATCCATGCATTTTAGTACATTTGGCTAATTTTTCCACCTAGTGTTTCAAGATTGGCATGTTGTGACAAATATTACTACATTATTGGACTGATCAAAAGGATTTTTGGTTTCTATACCTTGTCATCCTCTTTGTTTCATAACATCTTTGGCATATTTACATTGAAAAAAGTGAAATAATCAAGCATTTTGGGTTCATAAACATACATTGGGGATGGTAGGGAAGTTCATTTATAGAAGGATAGATGGCTAAAGGATAACCCCTTGATAGAACTAGAGTATGGAAGAATTGCTGCCAAGACTGGCAGGGTTTTTGGTCCCAGGGTGGCAGATTTTATAAGGTCCAATGGGGGGCTCAAGAGCTGGACGGATCTATCTGTTGGTGATCTGGAAAGCGGGGAGGATAGGTTGTTAGCTTAGCATCTTTAGATGGAGCTGAATGACTACAAACGCTCCCTATTTCCTAAAAGAGATAGGATGATTTGGGATAAAGACAATAAGGACTTGTTCACTGTCAAAAGTGCCTATGGTCTGCTACTAGACCCTGGTGAGAATCTGTTAAGGAGAAAAGTTTGGAAACCAAGACTTATACCAAAAGTGAGTTTCTTTTGGTGGATTCTAATACATAATAGAATTCTAACCATAGATAACTTGTGGAAGAGGGGATTCCAAATGCCAAATAGATGCACTCTCTGTGGTTCAGAGGAAGAAATGATTGGTCATATTTTTCTTCACTGTAGCTTAGCTTGGGAAGTTTGGGACTTAGTTCTTGAAAAGCTTAGTATAAATTGGTCCTTCAACATCAATCTTAAAGCCTTAGTTTAGGTCTAGAGGCCCCCCTTCAAGTTGGTCCTCCCAGTGACCAGGGAGCTTTGGTCACAAATTCCTCGTCATTTAGTTTGGAGTCTTTGGAAAGAACGTAATAACAAAATTTTTAGGGAGAAGTACAGAACCCCTAAGGAGGTCTTCCTGGGCTTCTCCAAACTGCTTATGGAGAACATTAGTTCCGGTAAGTATAAAGTTGCGAAGAACACTCCAAGAGGGGAGGAGTAGAGGTTATTAAAATAGTGGAGTATTGGCCCTGACTATTATTGGGTAGACAACTCAAAAAAGATGGCTTAGGCCAAAATCAGATGGGCTCTACCTCAGAAAGGGTGGTTCAAGCTCAATTTTGATGGAGCTGCTAAGGGGAATCTAGGGGTGGCTAGTGGAGGAGGAATCATTAGGTCAGACTCGGGATTCATTGTGGCTGCCTTTGCAAGGGGAATTAGGCTAAAGAGTAACAATGAGGATGAAGCACTTGCTATGCTGTGGGGGATTAAGCTGGTCACCTCTCTGAACATCAAGCTTCTTCATGTAGAAGGAGATTCTCAGCTTATAGTGAATGCAACACTAGGTTTGACTCAAATTGGGTGGAACTTAATGGACATCATGGGAGACATCAAACTGCTTCTAAACAAAATGGAGGATTTCAAGATATCGCACATTTACAGAGAAGGAAATACTATTGCTGATGCTTTGGCCAATGTGGGCAGTGGCAGAGAAGGATGGCATTGCTGGAGGAGCATTTCCAGCTTGCCTAAGGAAGTTCATACCCTTGTTCTGAAGGATGGTGAAAACCACAGGAATTAGGGAAGTTGGTGTTGTAGTCACTCCTTGGTGTTGGTGGGAGAGTGGCAGGTTTGAAGTGCCTGGCTGCGGAAGGCTGAAGAAAGACTGTTGTCTAATTCTTAGAATGGATAGGTCTAGCATTATGAACTTTAAAAATTGTATGCATGGGACTTTTCAAAACTATAAAGGTAGGAATAGTGATGCCTTAGATAGGCCGTGGTCTAGTCAATGGACTAATTGCACTAAGTGGGGCTATGAGGATTACGTGGATTACTGGAGTTCCACATCACCTCTTCTCAGATGGACAACCGAGATGACAGGATGGCACATCATTAGATTTACTCGCATTGGGCACGGGTAGTTAGAAAGGACACCACACGGTTAGGTGATTAAGTTATGGTGGGTTGATTGGATGGGTTTCTAGAGGGGCAATTATATTTGGGTTATGTCTGCGGCGGGTGACATCCGTCTTCACATGAGGTGGCGACCAAATTCTTTCCCCAAGGAGACAATTTTAAGTGGCAAAGATGTGGTGCATCTCCTCTTTAATTACGTCATCATTATTATCTCTTCACTATGGCTTGATCATTATTATGGCCTTTCTTATTTTAATGATCCTATTGCTAATTTTCTGAGTTGCTCTAATAACCATAAGATCTATAGGCTTTGTAACTTTCAAGTTGTCATGATGGGAGGAGACATTTTCAATATTGAACCTAGCTCTGTGGAGGAATTCAAACAAGACTCTATAGTGTGGCATATTATCCAGGAGGGGGAGGTGGTGCCATTTCTGGAAGGGATGATTGGCCATGACGATAATCTCTCATGCCATTTTGTAGAGTCTTGGGACAATGCTACCATAGAAGTCAAGATTGGGAACATTGGTTTTCAAGTATCCGAAGAAGTGATTGGGTAGGCTACTAGATTACCTATCAAAGGGAAAAAGCACTCGAGATGTAGCAGGGTGGCCGACCCTAAACACATGGCTCTCTTCTTCAGAGAGGGGGAGGCACCCGTGAAACTTCATGGAGGGTTCGAAAGAGAAATCTCTCAGAGCCATGGGGACAAATTTGCCTCATGATTATGAAATTCTTCATGTTGGAGGGAAGATTCAAGGTTTTTTACCATTACCACTTTGCTCTCCTTAACCACTTTAGGAACAAGCTGGCAATTAGTTTTCCTTTCTTTCTCCTTTCTTCTCTAGATAATTCTATTAAGTTAGTTCAGGAAATTAGAGCTAACAATGCTAGTTATCCGCTTCTTCCCATCCATCAAGGCCTTATCCTACGTCTTTACCACTTTCACCTAGCTATGTGCCCCCTGAAACAAATTAAAGTCAAAGTTCTTGAGGAACCATAGCCATGTGTTTCCCCTGACTCTATTGGTAAGGTGAAGACCTATGTGGGGACCCCTAAGGGTGACCCTTTTTCCAAGGAGGATACCTCTATTCGAACCCCACCCACCTCTAAGAAGAAACAACAAGGCACCACCCAGATGACTGGGAAAAGGCCAACCAAAAGAGATAGAAGGGATATCGAGGATGAAGGGGTGGCTACAGAGAAAAAAAATAAGAAAGGAAAGGAGATTGTGTCTACGGCGAAGCTTAAGGAGGAAGGGGTGGCCACTGAGAAAAAATCTAAAAAGAGTGAGGCTATGATTATGGTGGAGCCTGTGAAAATTATTGAGCTGGACTCTGGGACTAAGATAGCTGGTAGTGGGGAAGGTGCAGAGGCTATTAACCCGGGGGTTTGTTGGTCTACCCACATTGCTGGCAAACCTTCTGCTTCTCCTCAAGAGGTGGAGATTTCTAATGAATCAAAGTTTATCAAATAAACTATGGAGGAGGGAGGGGAAGAAACCCCCACTGAGTTTGTTCATGAGGAGGAGGGGACCAGCCACTTTGCCTCAATGAATATGTCTAGCTCTGAGGAAGTGGGTGAACCTACTAAAGTGTATGGGGGTCAGGACAACAATGGAAGTTGCTCTTTGTGTGTTAAGACTATAGAGGACTTGAGGCACTTGCAGGGGAAGATGGCGAGCATGCAGAAGAAGTGGAAGGTGATGGCGGAGTTTGTTGCTAAAGCACTACATAGGGCTACGTCGATCTTCATGGTTGTCAAAGACTTGGATGATAAGGTCAAGCAGGTGGGGCTGGAGAGCTTGTGGGATTATAAAGATATGGTGGAATTTTTGGCCAAGTATGGGACGACTGATAGTCCCTAGTTTCCTGTTTGTTTATGTTGTTTTTGTTGTTTTTGATTAGTTGTTTTTTGTCTGCTATTCTTGGGTTGTGTATGTGCTGTTAATGGGCTATTTCTGGCAAGCTTAAGGCTTTTTGCCCTAGGGGATGTTTTGTAAAGGGTTCAAGACCCTCTTTTCCTACTGAATGAATCAAAAACATACATAGTTTTGCTTTGTTTCATTGCTTTTGTCATAAATATTTTCTTTACAGATCTTGCATTCATTTTCAAGCATATTTCCATTGGTTATTTGAAAATTTTGCATCATTTCATACTTTTGCTTGAAAATTTATATGTTTTTAATTATACAATGTGTATTTCAACATTAAAGGGTTTACACACTTCCTTCACATTTCTTTGAACAAAATTTTCAATCATTCATATTGCCTTGTTGTGTAGCACTATTTACATCATACTTATTTTGTTTGTAGTGAAATTAGAGTGTGCTTGATTTTCAAAAACCTGATTTCCTCAAACTAGTGTACACCACGATATCATACTTTCATCATGGATACTTCTTGTTATTCATCTTTGGAAGATTTGTTTGCATACATCATAGACATTGATAATTTTTCCAAATTTACTCATGAATATCCTCAAGTATTAAAATAAATTGCATATATCTATGATGTTGATATTTCTGTGTGTTCCACATATGAAATCCTTTGTTTTATATCTAATTTTGATAGTTTCACAAATCTCATGGGAACATATCCTCCGATATTAGATGATCTCACTAAATTCATAGATAATAATAAACATGTTGCATCATTTAGTAGTGATGACTTCAATATGTTAGATGAAGCCCTACATGACTTTATCTCTATTGGGCATTCCACTATGCCTCTTATTGCTAATACATGTGATGGTAACATAGTTTTACCTTATGATCTCTCTCCCAAAGTTGTTCCCACTCATGAGGATACTTTGGTGCAAGAAGATGAATTCATTGACACATACCTTAACATCACACCACCATCTCTCCATTCCAATTCTCTCCCTAGTCAAGATGAAGCATTAGTGAATGAATAACCCTCTCTAATGAAGAACACCCCATGGATAGATAATAAGCATTCATCTAAAAAAGATTAAAATTATCTCCCTACTATAGTGCATGAAGCCTCTATGCATCATCCTATAAATCTTCCTCCTTTAGTTGAATATTCAAGTACTTTAGACATCACTAAGGAAATTGTTGATGGTGTTTTTAGCACATAACAATGCAGGTATGATTGCTGGGATCACACCTCTCTTGAAAAAGGTATTCTATCCAAGATAGGACTACCCCAAGAATAATATAGCTAGGTCTTAGCTTTCTTGGAATGACTTAGTGGTATGTCTAGTTGTGCCAACAAGGGGTCTTACATAAAATGTAGGGTTTATGGAATATGACAGCAGTATGTATACAGAAACCCTATGATACTTTCAGCGGATTTGTAATGTAGATGCTGCTTATAACCTAACCTAACAAACTTGATATAAATAAAATGCAAAAGGAAAAGGAGAGAGAAGGGATAAGAGATCCTAAATGATAGTCACAACTAAGTAAAATGTTGCAAATAGACAAATACTTTCAATAAACCATTTTCTATTTCACTAGGATAGGAAACCCACAATGTTGTAAGAAATGATGTAATCTTCAAAGGATCCTTATGATTTTCAAATTGCATTCACTCATTAAACACACAGATAATGGCGTAGCTTAACTAGTGGAGTGCAACCAAACTATATTCAATGATAGGGCCCAGGCTAACTATACACAGCAACTTACCATCAGCAAGAACTAATAGTATGGACAAAAGCATTCATCAAATATCTTAACATTACCCATTATTGCAAAAGCATAACTAATTAAATTCAAATTGATATGAACCATGAAAACCAAAATGAGACAACACATAAACACAAATTCCCAGCAACCTGCAAAACTTGCTTTGTATTGACTGTATTTTGGCAGAGTCTCAACAACTCATTATCAAATTCTACCTGTTACAATGAAAGAATGATGGCCCTTTTATAGACAAGGCACCATACTAAGTTTTTCAATGGATGGTGGAGATTAACTCAACACCAACAGTTCAAATTACATGGCATTTAATGAGATACAATAGTTCATTACATTTTCAGATTTACATTTATCTTGTAGGAAAAAGACAAAAAATATCTTGCAAATAGATTGAATCTGGACAAAATGGATACCCATTTGGTTGTACATGATGAAAAGTCAATTTTCAAGGCCTAGTAAAGCTAAAATGGAGTCACATGATGCTTGAAAATATGAGTTGATGTGGATTCACATGATTCTAAATGCTAACTGAATCAATGGGAGTATGTGGCACATTTTTGGTGAATTGTATCCAATTGGATCCTTGCTGGATCATCATTGCATGACTGGACTACTAGGGCAGCTATGAACAAGTGCGAACATGTCTTAGACATTGGACTGGATCTGTAGGAACAATGAAGTAGACTTGATCTTGTATGTCTTTAGCTCTTGTAGCTCATCTCCATCATCTTGGACATCATACTGACTTTCTCTTGTATGTACAGCAGTAATTTGGTTGATAGAATGTCAATTTTGCATCTCCAGGTCAGCACTACATATCTGTGTGTACATCCTTCCAAGACGGCTCCAACAAGCTCCTGTGTCTTCCAAGACCTGTAATTCACAATGCAAAACATTAATTTCATCTTAACAAGTCATTTTTCATCAATTTGGATCAAAATATGTCCATTTGCAGCCATAGACTAGTCAGGAATAGCTCATTGTCAATGTTGTCTTCTTATGAACAACCTCATAAATCTAGTGATTTTTACATGATTTTCTAAGTTTTTCACCATTTTCAAGTACCCATTTGGCCAATTTATTGATCTAGAAAGTTTTTGTTGTCATTAGAATCCATTTGTAGAGTTTTATTTCATGTTTTGAGCTTTTTTTGTAAAAAGTGAGATTTTTGGGGGTCACGGACTTTTCATGTGTAGTAGCACTAATCATCATAAAATGTGCCCAAAATCCACACAAACTCAGTAAAAATGTTCATCATGATGTGAAAAATGATTGTGCAATTCAAATCCATCAAGAAAATCCAAGTTTCCCCTTGAGAAACTCAAATTTTAGGCCCAAATGTCAAAAAACTCTGATTTTAGGTGTCTCGAACTAAAGTTGGTGAAGGTCAAATTTAGTGCAAGTCCGTGAGGTCTGTTTTTAGCGCTAAACATATTTTTGTGCTACTTTTGGGTCTGATTGACCTATCATAGTTTTAAAGTCGGTCGGAGGCGAATCCCGTGCAAGTCCACCAGAGGTGAATCCTGCGCTAGTCCATGGTCGACCATTTTAGTGCTAACTATTCTAGGTACAGTTGGTGGGGATTTTGGTGCCGACCGACATAGCGGTAGTGTGGAAGGAGGTCAGTCGGAGGTGAATTTAGTGCTAAGGTCGGCAGATGATGATTTTCATGTAAAATTTAGTAGCGACTGTTTTTAGCGCAAAAGTTGGTAGCAACTAATTTCAGTGCAAGTTAGTGAATGCAGCTTTTAGTGCAAAATTAGTGAGGCATTTTTAGTGCTTTTTATAGTAGGAGATGTTTTTAGCACCAAATTTTGAATTGGCCAGGGTGAAAGTATATTTAAAAATATATTTAAGTATAAGAATTTCTTATACTTTAAATATTTTAAAATATACTTTCAAGATGATTGAGATGGGTACCAGATCCATAAGATTTCATATGTAGATTCTAGAATTTTGAGGTTCCACTAGATTTTAGACTTAGCCATTTTTCAACATTTTTAGGGTTTCAGACTTAGCCAAATCAGGGCTTCAAGAACATGTATTAGGGTGAAAGCATATAGACCCCTTAGTGAAAACTAGTGGAATTTTGACATGATTTTGCAAGTCTAAGACCTAGAAACTAGGAATTTCAAAGGCAATATCCAATGACATGAGATTTTGGAACAAAATGCAGTAACACCCAATTTCAGTGCAGAAAGCAACAAATGGCTATTTTTTGAGCACAAGACCACCCAAGACATCTCCAAATGACATCAAATCACCCCAATCATGTAAAATACTCAAATCTGTAACAAATCATGCACTCTAAGCACAAATTCACCTTCTCATCATCATAAGTAACAAAGGCTAAGACTCCAAGCCAAAGCAAAAGAGGGGGTCTCCATTTGGCGAAATGGGGCATGTGTACAAGGCACAACAAATGGCGACTTTGCTAGGGAAATACTCTAGAGCATTTCAAAGATAAACGTCAGTTTCAAACTCAGAATCTCTGTGTTTCCCACATATCAAATAGGATAGCGTGATACAATATCAAAGAAGTAGAGATCACTAACTCAGTACAACTATCCATATCCTAAAAACCTGAGTGTGTACAATTGCGTTAATTCCCATCCCTTAGCGACTAGGCTCATCTCAGATCCTTTACATTAAGCTATGTGATTAGTACACACCTCATGAACTACCTAGACATTGCCCCACTGCCAGTGAGCGTCTATAGCCCCGACGGGTTTGTCTTAGAATTCCACTCAAGCAGAACCCTACTACCGGTCAAGGATCCATAGCCCTGGTAGAGTTTGCTTGATTGTCCATCTAACTGAGTTATGCTATGTATAAGTGTGATTTTCTTTGTATTTCTTTCTTTGATTTGATTGATATTTCATTGAGCTTAGATTTGGCAAAGTATAATGCAATACTGTTGCCCTTGCAACACATGCTTTTGATGACATTAGTTATGTTGATAACTCAGCTAACTGGGTGTGGACTCCTAATGGCGGCAAAGGTGGACCTTAGATTTTTCACTTAATGTAAGATCACCAAGACTCACTTAGGAACTTCAGGATCATTTAAAATGTGAAAGATATATGGTTAGAAAATACTTCATGTGAACCAAACTAATGACTCTTTTCCCATGAACAAGCATCATACTGTCTGAGAATAACAATAGAACCCACAAGAAGACCTGAGTGAAAAACTAAGGTTTCTCAAGGAAATCCTCCAGATTACCTACCTAAAGAGGGCCTCCTGGAAGACTGCACAACTGCCACCACATTTAAGAAATGGAGAACCCAAGCAAAGCAAGCGCAAAAGCAAAAAGCAAAGAAAACAAGCAACTAACCTAAACAAAGCAAACTACTCTAACCAAAGCAAAACAAGTAGAAAGAAACAACTAACAACTAACAACTAACAACTAATAACCAAGGAAAAATAGAAATAGAAAGCAAAAGCTAAACTGAAACAACAAACAACTAACTAAAACCTAACTAGAAACAAGCAAGACTATGTTGAACAGCTTCAGACAACAAGTATTTACAGTCCCCTGTGATTTATTTCTTAGGACATGTAATAGAAACAAGGTGCAGCTCAATGTCCTAAATCTTTCAAACTCATCTTTGTACTCTAAATAGTAGGGTATGGGCAGGCTAGGTTCATGTTTAGGGTACCAGTCACATAAGATTAGCAGTTGGAGTAGCTCATTAGGGCCATGATCAATCCAAATGCAAGTTGTCTTACCTAAATCATTGTAATCAAATTGATAACCATTGAAACTAAGTGGAGAAAGGGAAGATACAATTTGATTTGTAGTACCATCAGTTGGGAGTGTAAGTTCATCACCTTGCTGCATTGTATCGAATACCTTCTCTTCTTTAGGGGATCTCAATTCATACTGGGTCATATCATGTGCATCAGATAGTTTTGGATCACTAAATGCTGTAGTAACTTCCCAAGAAAACAGAAAGTCTAGAAAACTTTCTCCAGAATGTAGATCATCTGGATGAACTTTACATGAAGTGGGTAAAGCAAAATCTGACATGTGTGGTGAATTTCCATGCAGCAGCATATCCTTACTCATTGTTGACATCAACTCAATGATGTGATCAAGTGACTGTTGAAAAAACTTCCAAGCCATCACTTTGCATGACTGTTCAATTTCTATTCTCAGATTGCAAACTTTTGCTTTCATTTCTTATCATTTGATCAGCATCAACCATGTGGAGATCGTCTTCATTGCATGTGTAAACAAGATCAATAATTGGGACATATGATATACTCAAATCTACTTCATTCATATCAATCATATGTTCAAAAAAAACTTCCTCTGTATCAGTCAATAACCTTCCTATTTGGACTGCACATCCATTGTCTATAGCAGCAACAAGGTCTCCTTCTTCTTGCACAACGAGATTCATGATGTCAATGTTATCTTCGAGTGATGCATCATCCTGCTCTTCTTCATTTGACTCAGCTTGAGACTCTTCTACAACAATTATATCAACCTAATATGGCTGATCACAATGATATACTAGGCTGATACAGTCAAGAACTTGATCATTTTTCATTAGAAGACCTGATTGTTGCTCAAATATGTAAACAAAAACAATTTTCTGCATTGTTGTCCATGACTGTTCTTCACTTGGAGGACTGATTTCTTTCCATTCTTGCATTTTTCTAATCTAATCATACTACTATTCTAACTCAGAATTGTCAATCATCTGAAATGAACTATTTTTTTGCATCACTGCAGCAACAAATTCAGGCTCATAACTTGTCATTAGGGAAGTATTTTGTGGTTGATTTGCATCCTTAACATGACTATATATCTGGTCTAATTCATTATATAACTGATCAACATTGTCAATAGCAGAAATCTGATCCTATATGCTGCTCTGTTTACTGTCATGTGGCTAAAAACTAGGCTTCAACCATGCTGGAAGGTCTAGTGAATGAAAACTACATTTCAACCAATCAGGAACTATATACTCCTTAGTTGGGTGACCTGCAAACCATAAGCATTGCCTACCATCATCATCAACTAAGACATGATCACATGCACTGGCATCCATCTGTACTACAACTCCTTGTGAGGTCTTACTCTAAATATGTCTGTCATACCCACATCCTGCTTCAGGCTTATAAACTTCAAAAATAGGAAGCAATCCTTTCAAATGTAGATCTAGTCTTTGGAGGAAAGTCAAACAATCAATTTTGTCATGCAGCTCTCTAGGATGTACAGTGCAGACCTAAGGTGAGCTAAAATCAAGCAATGTTAATGGAGGATACTTTACTCTAATTTGCCTATCTAGCACTTCTTTGAAAAGTAGAATATTCACTTGGAAGTTCTCTTCATGATATGACTGTTGTGACAATGTTCTGAAGAATGAAGGAGTCTCATGATTGAAACCCTTCTGTGTATCCATTAGATCAGAATTTTTTGTACATTCACTTCATTTTAGCATGTACAATGAACCAATAAAATTGAAAGCTTGCATAAAATCTTGGCTAGGCCCTCCTTCTAGTGCTAGTTATGTTGATGGTGTTTTTAGCACACAACAAGGCAGGTATGATTGTTGGGATCACACCTCTCTTGAAAAAGGTATCCTATCCAAGATAGGACTACCCCAAGGATAATACAACTAGGTCTTAGCTTGTTGGAATGACTCAGTGGTATGTCTAGCTATGCCAACAAGGGGTCTTACATAAAATGTAGGGTGTATGGAATATGACAACAGTATGTATGAAAAAACCTATGATACTTTCAGTAGATTTGTAATGTAAATGCTTCTTATAACATAACCTAACAAACTTGATATAAATAAAATGCAAAAGGAAAAGGCAAGAGGGAAGGGATAAGAGATCCTAAGTGACATTCACAATTGGGTAAAATGTTGCAGATAGACAAATACTTTCAACAAACCATTCCCTGTTTCACTAGGATAGGAAACCCACAATGTTGCAAGAAATGATGCAATCTTCAAAGGATCCTTATGATTTTCAAATTACATTCACTCATTAAACACCTGGACAATGGCGCAACTTAACTAGTGGAGTGCAACTAAACTATATTCAAACAGGGCCCAGACTAACTATACACAGCAACTTACCATCAACAAGCACTAATAGTATGGAACAAAGCATTCATCAGATATCTTAACATTTACCCATCATTGCAAAAGCACAACTAATTAAATTCAGATTGATATGAACCATGAAAACCAAAATGAGACAACACATAAACACAAATTCCCAACAGCCTGCAAAACTTGCTTTGTATTGACAGTATTTTGGTAGAGTCTCAACAATTCATTATCAAATCCTACCTGTTACAATGAGAGAATGATGGCCCTTTTATAGACAAAGCACCATACCGAGTTTTTCAATAGATGGTGGAGATTAACTCAACACCAACGGTCCAAATTACATGGCATTTAATAAGATACATAAGTTTGTTACATTTTAAGATTTGCATTTGTCTTGTAGGAAAAAGACAAAAAAATAGCTTGCAAATACATTGAATCTGGAGAAAATGGATACCCATTTGGTTGTACATGATGAAAAGTCAATTTTCAAGGCCTAATAAAGCCAAAATGGAGTCACATGATGATTGAAAATATGAGCTGATGTGGATTCACAAGATTCCAAATGATGACTAAATAAAGGGGAGTATGTGGCACATTTTTGGTGAAAGTGTATCCAACTGGATGCTTGTTGGATCATCATTGCATGACTGGACTACTGGGGCAGCTATGAACAAGTGCGAACATGTCTTGGACATTGGACTGGATTTGTAGGAACAATGAAGTAGAATTGATCTTGTATGTCTTTAGCTCTTGTAGCTCATCTCCATCATCTTGGACATCATACTGACTTTCTCTTGTATGTGTAGCAGCAATTTGGTTGATAGAATGTCGATTTTGCATCTCTAGGTCAGCACTGCATATCTGTGTGTACATCCTTCCAAGATGACTCCAGGAAGCTCCAGTGTCCTTGAAGACCTGCAATTCACAATGCAAAGCATTAATTTCATCTTAACAAGTCATTTTTTATCAATTTGGATCAAAACATGTCCATTTGCAGCCATAGACTAGTCAGGAACAACTCATTGTCAATGTTGTCTTCTTATGAACAACCTCATAAATCTAGTGATTTTTACATGATTTTCTAAGTTTTTCACCATTTTCAAGTACCCATTTGGACAATATGTTGATCTAGGAATCTTTTGTGGTCATTAGAATCCATTTGCAGACTTTTATTTCATGTTTTTAGCCTTTTCTACAAAAAGCAAGACTTTTGGGGGTCACAGAGTTTTTATGTGTAGTAGCATTAATCATCATAAAACATGCCCAAAATCTACACAAACTCAATTAAAATGTTCATCATGATGTGAAAAATGATTGTACAATTCAAATCCATCAAGAAAATCCAAGTTTCCCCTTGAAAAGCTCAAATTTTAGGCCCAAATGTGAAAAAACACTGATTTTAGGTGTCTCGGACTAAAGTCGATGAAGGTCAAATTTAGCGCAAGTCTGTGATGTCTGTTTTTAGCGCTAAACATCTTTTTGTGCTACTTTTAGGTTTGACTGACCTATCATAGTTTTAAAGTCGGTTGGAGGTGAATCTCGTGCAAGTCTGTCAGAGGTGAATCCCGCGCAAGTCTGTGGTTGACCATTTTAGCGCTAACTGTTCTAGGTGTAGCTGGCGTGGATTTGGGTGCCAACCAACTTAGTGGTAGTGTGGAAGGAGGTCGGTCAGAGGCAAATTTAGCACTAAGGTTAGCGGACGATGATTTTTGCGCAAAAGTGGGTAGCGACTGACTTCAGTGCAAGTTAATGAATGCAGTTTTTAGCGCAAAGTCAGTGAGAGGCATTTTTAGCACTTTTTGTAGTAGGAGGTGTTTTTAGCACTAGATTTTGAATTGGCCATGGTGCAAGTATATTTAAATATATATTTAAGTATGAATTTCTTATACTTTAAATATTTTAAATATACTTTCAGGATGTGTGAGATGGGTTCCAGATCCATAGGATTTCATATGCAGATTCTAGAATTTTGAGGTTCCACCAGATTTCAAACTTAGCCATTTTTCAAGATTTTCAGGGTTTTAGACTTAGCCAAATCAAGGCTTTACGAACATATATCAGGGTGAAAGCATATGGACACCTTAGTGAAATCTAGTGGAATTTTGACACGATTTTGCAACTCTAATACCTAGAAACTAGGAATTTCTACTTGACACATCTTGCAGTAGCAATTTCAAAGGCAATATCCAGTGACATAAGATTTTGGAGAAAAATGAAGTAACACCCAATTTCAGTGCAAAAAGCAACAAATGGCTATTTTTTTAGCACAAGACCACCCAAGACACCTCCAAATGACATCAAATCACACGAATCATGCAAAATACTCAAAACTGTAACAAATCATGCACTCTAAGCACAAATTCACCTTCTCATCATCATAAGTAACAAGGGCCGAGACTCTAAGCCAAAGCAAAAGAGGGGGTCTCCATTTGGCGAAATGGGGCGTGTGTACAAGGCACAATAGAAGTGAAGACCCTTGATCTCCCTCCTTTGGTTGAATGTTCAAGTCTTTTGGATATCACTAAGGAAGTGAAAACCTTGGATACATCTCATTTGGTTTCATATTCTTTGAACATCACTAAAGATACAATCACCAACAATTATCCTCACAACACCTTACCTCCCATTCATTCCCATGCTCTCTCTTCAAAAGATGTAGCACTAGTGGATGAGGAAATGTCTCTCACATTAAATCCCTTACGGATGGATGTCGAGATCACTCAAAACAAATCACTTCTTCCACCTCCTAAGAGGGTAGTGAATAAGTGTATTAATGCTACTACAATATCAATAAATTCAAGACTAAATATGATATATCCTCCGATGACAAACATGGATTGTCTGTCTGGACATATCCCACTAAAATAGGTAAGTATTTCTTCCTCATTTCACCACAATCATTGTAGCACCTATTCTAGTTACTCTCAAGGGTGGCGTCCTCCTAGATATATATGTTGTTAGCATTGTGTTGTGTTCACCTGTGATGTGTTATATGTTGGTTAGGTCTCCTAGGATGACCCTTGATTCTCTTGTACTTAAGGTCAAGGATACCGGGAGACTGCTTCTGTTGTGACCAGTCTTCTATTTTCATCATTCTTCTATCTTGCATCTCCTCTATTTTATTGTTGTGTGTCATGCCTTAGGGGCATAGCATTGTGGAGGGTGTTTTGGGGGCATCCTCCTACATGGTGTTCCTAAGGCACTTGTTCTCCTCTCTCATTTTATTGTTTACCTTCTTCAATGATTCTACTTAGTTGGTGGATGACAAAAACAAATAAATATTGATATGGACCATGTGTCCCTTTAGCAAGAAAAGCAAAAATGGATCCAGTCCATATATGAAGATGGGGTTGATATATATATCACATGAAGTGATTCTACTAGTCAAGCATCGGATATATATATATATATATATATATATATATATATATATATATATATATATCTGACACTTGACTAGTAGAATCACTCCATGTGATATATCATCTTATGGCATTTCTTGTGACTAACATTTTACAATCCACTCAATCTGCCCTTGTACACTTTGATTGGTATCTCACCTTGTTGCTACACTTGGTTCTAAGGTACCTACAATATAGCCCAATGGTTATACTTGGCTCCGAACCCATGAGTATAGCCTTGGTCCTTGATGTAACTGTTTTCATGCATTGCTTTAATGGATTTCTTTGGTTATTACCTTAGAGTAAGATTTCTAACCTTTCTTGTAATCTTATCTTAGAAAATCATATCAATGTGTTTGTGGGAACATTCAGCAATCGTAAGCATGTGTCACCTCGGGGACATGGGCTTTGCAAGATCTCTTGTTCCCTTGCATGTTTTCTCTCTACCTTAATGTGCTTGATATCGATAAACAACATCAACCACCTTAAGGTGGGGGCATATATAATGATATTTTTCTACTTATTTTGACACTAAGGAAGCATCTTTGTAAGCCCTCTACATGAGGTAGGATGTTCTATCTCTTGACCTAGTGCACATCCTTATCGAAACTGAAATTAGAAATCCCTCTCAATGAGGTGAGATTACATATCTCTTGAGCTAGTGTGTATCCTTTTATACAAAGTCCTCATCAGGAAGCGGGGGTGGATCTTGAGTCATCCTCTCTTAAGCATTTCTTTGGTGGTTGTCATAGCACAAGCTCAACTGTCAGGTGTGTTTGGCATGTTTTAGATGGTGGGACTCAACAATAAGCTACTTCCATCACTCATTTTTTTCATGTATAAGACGTATAGTATGTCTATGGCATACTATATGGTGCTCATGTATTCCGTGTGTCTTCCTCATGTGTTTGTTGTGTCCTCCCCTTGTGTGGTTTCAAGGGCATAGATGAGCTCCCCCCACACTCAAGTTTTTTTGGCATGTCTTCCCCTTGGTGTAGTCTCAAGGGTGTAGCGATGAGCTCCCCCTACATTTTAGGTTTTGTATTGTATGTTTTTGGTAGTTTCAAGGGCATAGCGATGATCTCCCCCTACCCCTCAGTTAGGATTTTATTCCATTTATGAAAATGTTATATCAGTGTATTCATTATGTTTTTCATGATTTCTCTCATGTCTTCATCATGTTTTGTGTGCTACCAACATATTCACCATGTTTTGCGTACTTCCTACTATCTTCATTGTGTCTTGCATGTCTTCAATGTATCTTCTAGTGCTTACCTAAGACTAGGGGCTACAAATAGTTTCCCAATCTTTGTGTATGCCTTAGCTTCATGTCGTTGGCATGTTTGATGTGTTTTCGACCATACTTTAATGCATGTATACATCGTAAGATCATACATTCATTAAAGTGGGGGATAAATGTTATGTTGTAAAATGTCCCCCTAGGACTTCTTACCTCCTAGTTTAGCTCCTAGGTCCCCTTAATTTAGTCATGCATGTGTAAAACTTATCCCGGAGCAATTTCCCCCGAAACCCATGTCAAATGGGCCTTAGGGGTCCACTTTAATGTTTAATTATGACTCAAAAAGTACCCCTGGACTTGGGTGCCCACGCCCTAGTCTAGGCCTATTTTCCTGAGACCTGAATTTAAATGTGTTGATTTATGGCCATTAAAAGGTCTCCCTTTGTCGGCCTTTTTAATTTGAATTATGAATGTTAGTGGGAATGCATATATAAACATGTTTAGGACTTTATTTTACTCCTAGTTGATTAAGGTGAACTTATGATCATCAAGTAAAGAGCATTCAAGGTATTCATTGTGTTACAAAACAGAATTGTGTTGTGTTTGTATGTGTTTCTTACAGAATTGTTAGGGTTAGCTGACAGAAGATATCAATTAAATGCAAATAAAGATTAAATAGAGGAATGAAAAATACATAGAAATAATAATAGCGAGAGACAAGTTCTAATGTGGTTCACCCAAACTCAGGCTACATCCACCAATAGAGAGTCCAATATTATTATCCAGTAAATCAAACTGATTACAACCAACAATCCCTGCAACTCAATACTGCTACAAATGATACAATACAATCTCAACCAAAACCCTAACCCTTAGCCACTTTTTATCAAGCCTTTTTGTTTGTTACAAAAAATAGGTTTTCTATGTCAGTTACAAAAATAGGGTTTTTTTATGTCGGCTCTAAAAAAAAATTCCTGATTAGTCACCACTCAGAATATCCCAAACCCCAGCAAGGATACATGGCTAGTGTACAATACTTTCCTGATCAGTCACCACCTACCAACAATCTCCCACTTGGAGACTGATTAGGCTCCACACCAAACAATCTTCCACTTGGAGACTGATCCTGGACAACATTGTTGCGCGTGTCGCTCCCACTAGAAATAAGCACCCTGGACTTTGCTGTTCTATTTTTATTGTTTTCAGTCTAGAAGACCAACTGAAGCTGAAGAGGAGCTCAACTTCTCCCTTGTCACTGCCTTTGTAAACATATCCGCTGGATTTTCATCTGTATCTTTTCCAGCCTTAACTGTCCATTATCCAACACCGACCGAATAAAGTGATACCTCAACTGTATGTGTTTGGTCTTTGAATGCAAGGCAGAATTCTTTGCAAGATGTATGGCACTCTGACTGTCTGTATACAAAGAAATGTTAGCCTATTGTTTACCGAATTCTTCCATGAAAGATTGCAGCCATATCATCTCATTGCTCACCTCTATTGTAGCTACATACTTTGCCTCGGTGGTGGATAAAGTAACCACCTTTTGCAACCGTGAGATCTAACTCACTGCTATCCCACCTACAGTAAAGACATTACCTATAGTACTCCACCTGGTATCAATATCACCTACCAAATCTGAGTCTACATAACCTACTAAATTGGTATTAGAGCCCCCAAAACATAAGTGTTTATTAGATGTACCTCTCAAATATCTGAGAATCCATTTTACCATATTCTAATGCTCCAATTTGGGATGACTCATATACCTACTGATGACTCCTATAGCATGTGCAATAGCTAGTCTCATGCATATCATGGCATACATTAAACTTCCTACAGCTGAAGCATATGGTACCTTGGACATTTTTTTCTTCCTCCTCTAGTGTCTTTGGACACATCTCCTTAGTCAATTTCAAATGACTAGGCAAAGGTGTGTTGATAGATTTTGCATTCTCCATATGAAATCTCTGCAACACCTTTTCAACATAAGCAGCCTGCGATAGAGTTAATTTTCTATTCTTCCTATCTCTCCAAACTTTTATACCAAAGATTTGTTTTGCTGCCCCCAAATCCTTCATATCAAATGACTGTGCTAACTGCTATTTTAACTCTCTTATGTGATCTATGTTAGACCTAGCTACAAGCATGTCATCAACATATAAACATAAAATAATATAGCTATCATTATCCAACCTCTTAAAATAAACACAATAGTCAGAATTACACCAACTATAGCCTTGATCAGCCATAAAACTATTAAATTTCAAATACCATTACCGAGGTGCTTATTTCAGGCCATACAAACTCTTCTTCAATTTGCACATAAGTTTCTCCTTACCTTTGACTTCAAATCCTTGGGGCTGTTCCATGTATATCTCCTCCTCCAAATCACCATGGAGAAAGGCAGTTTTCACATCTAGCTATTCCAAATGCAAATCTTCAGTAGCCACAATACTTAAAATAGTACGAATAGAAGTCATCTTGACAACCAGAGAAAATATCTCATCAAAATCAATGCCCTTTTTCTGTGCAAATCCTTTTACAACTAACCTGGCCTTAAATCTTTTCTTACCTCCATCTTCTTCTTTTAGCCTGTAAACCCATTTGTTTGGTAAAGCTTTTTTACCTGCAGGTAACTTACATAATTCCCAAGTCTAATTTTTCAGCAAGGAGTCCATTTCTTCTTTCATTGCAACCTTCCACTGAACCTGTGTATCCACCTGCATAGTTTCATCATACCCTTTTGGTTCACCAACACCTGTTAACAAAATAGAATACAAAGAGGGAGAAAACCTTTTAGGAGGTCTACTTATCCTTGTTGACCATCTAACATTCACTAGAGTTTGTGGTATTTCTGGTTACTGTTGCAGAGCATGAGGAACCACTGGAACATCACTATTTGGAGTATCATCCAGCACCACATAATCTTTTTCTTTCTTCTCATGCTACTAGAACTAATCTTTGTACAACACCTTCTCATTGAATATAACATCCCTGCTTCTCACAATTTTTTAATTTTCAAAATCCCAAAGCCTATAACCAAACTCATCAATGTCATATCCAACAAAGGTACACTTTTTTATTTTGCATCTAGCTTGGTTCTATTTTTAGAATCTACATGTGCAAATGCTTCACATCTGAAGGTTTTAAGAAAAGAATAACTCACCTTCTTACCTGTCCGTGCTTCCTCTAGATTACCACAACCCAAAGGAACTGAAGGACCTCTGTTAATTAAATATATAGCAGTGTTAATAGCCTCTGCCCACATGTTTAAAGGTAGCCCAACATGCAATCTCATGGTCCTTACACACTCCATTATTGTCCTATTCATGCGTTCAATACTCCATTTTCCTGTGGAGTCCCTGGAACCGTTTTCTACCTACAAATTCCATTAAAGGAACAATAATCTTCAAATTCTTTGCTGCAATACTCACCACCATTATCAGATCTGAGACATTTTAATCTTTTACCCATCTCATTCTCAACCAAGCTTCTCCATTTCTTAAATGTTTCAAATACATCAGATTTCTACCTAAGGAAATAAATCTATACCTTCCTAGTTACATCATCTATGAATGTAACATAATATTGAGAGCCACAGAGAGAAGATACCTGAGCTAGTCCCCATACATCAGTATGCACAAGCTCCAACTTTTCATTTTTCTTTTGCTTCCCATCCTTGAGAAAATTGGCTCTCTTTTGTTTTCCATAGACACAATTTTCACAGAAATCCATATTAATACATTTCAGACCTGGTAAAACTTTATTAGAATGAAGTACCTTCATACCTTTTTCACTCATATGCCTAAGTCTGTTATGCCACAGTGTTGTCTCAGAACCTTTAGCAACTATTTCAGTCTCTTCCTGCGAACCTGCAGCAACTGTTCCTAAACCTGTTTGTTTTTTCTCTACAATAGCTAAAGTAGAAGGAATAGTATGACCTGTACAAAGATATAAGGTTCCTACTTTCACACCTTTTGTTACTATTAAGGCACATTTTGAAACCTTCTAATTTTTATTAGTAAATGTAACAATGCAACCTTCTTCAGCTAGCTGCCCTGCTGAAATTAAATTCCTACTGAGCCTTGGAACGTGCCTTACCTCTTGTAGTAGCCAGTGATTCCCATTCTGTAACTTAATCTTCATTCTTCCCTTTCCAACAATTTGACAGGGTTCATTATCTCCCAAATAAACCAGCCCAAAATCCCCTTGGACATAATCAAGAAAATAACTTCTATGGGGCATAGCATGAAATGAGGCCCCTGAATCTAAAACCCATGAATCATCAGCATTATCTAGGGAAAGAATCAAAGCATCATATTCAGATTTATTACTTACCACATTTGCCTCCTTATTGCCTTCTTGTTTGTCTCCTTTATTTTTTTGAGACCAACAATCTTTCTTCAGATGACCTGGTTTCCCATAGTACCAGCAATTCTTTTGTCCTCTAGTTTGGGATCTCTTATCCTTTGATTTTCCTCGTGACTTCCCATGACCTCCAGAACCTTTTCCTCTCTCCTTTGATTTGCCCCTACTTTCTGCATTCAAAACACTGCCTGATGTGGATCCACTTGAGCTTTTCCTACAAATTTCTTCACTCAGAATAACACCAACAACATCATCAAATTTTAGGGTATTTGAACTAGAAATAGAGTTACTAACCGCCATTACCAAACTATTCCAGCTTTTAGGCAATGAATAGAATATTAAGAGAGCTCTAATTTCTTCATCAAATTTTACATTTACAGAAGTCAATTGACTGACAATCGTATTAAATTCATTTAAATGATCTATCACAGATCCACCTTCAACCATTTTCAGATTAAACAAACACTTCATGAGAAATACCTTATTTGAGGCTAAGGGTTTTTCATACAATTTAGCCAAAGCTTTCATCAGACCATCTATTGTCTTCGCTTCCATTATATTGAATACCACTAATGGTGCTAGGCACAACCAAATGGTTCCCAGTGCCTTTCTGTCAAGAAGATTCCAATCCTCATCAGACATTATTGCTAGTTTCTTGGCTACTCCTTCCAATGGCATCCATAAATCCTTTTGATAGAGGTAATCCTCCATTTGCATCTTCCATAACTGATAGTTTTGCCCATTGAATTTATCGACCTTCAATTTACCCTCGTCCACCATTGCTCCCACTCAACCGTGAGACCTTCCTGCAGACAATAATCGAACACAACCTGCTCTAATACCACTTGTTAGGGTTAGCCAGCAAAAGATATTAATTAAATGCAAATAAAGATTAAACAGAGGAATGAAAAATACACATAAATAATAACAACGAGAGACAAGTTTTAACGTGGTTCACCCAAACTCAGGCTACATCCACCAATAGAGAGTCTAATATTATTATCCAATAAATCAAACTGATTACAACCAGCAATCCCTGCAACTCAATACTGCTGCAAATGCTACAATACAATCTCAACCAAAACTCTAACCCTTAGCCGCTTTTTATCAAGCCTTTTTGTCAGTTACAAAAAATAGGTTTTTTATGTTGGTTACAAAAATAGGGTTTTTTTACCCCGGCGAGGATACATGGCTAGTGTACAATACTTTCCTAATCATTTACCACCTACCAACAAGAATTAGCTTCATCAACTCATTTCCTCATGATTTGAAGACTCTTCATCTCTATGAGGGTTTCACCTCCAAGGTGATATCTATTTGTGTTTCAATCAATCTATCTTATCATTTGATTTTGCCTCTATCTACTAAGGACATGCACTCTATCTAACAATGGTGTTGGAAGGCTTGAATTCCATTCCAAGGCTTGACTAAGGTAAGCTCCTAAACACCACAAACCCCCAACCCCTCTCTTATGATTGTAGGTTACCGGTGCAAGATCTTGAGGAGTGAAGCTACAGAGAAGCTGAGCAGAAGATAGAGATTCAGGATCTAAAGAAAAGAGCAGAGAATATTCCCTTCTGGACTAGGGCACTTGCCCATAGTCCTCCATTTTGGCTTTTCCAAAAACTCTAAAGTAGGTTGTAGTCTGATATAGATCACTTTTCCAAATCCGTAGAAAAGTTGCCCTATCAAACTCGAGTGCTCGCCCCAATGTCCCCAAAGTTTTTGCCTTCCAGAATTTAAATCTTGGTATGTTTCAAATATGTATTTAGTGCCTTCATGTGCAATCATTTGTTGTATTTCGTTCATCTATATCCAGAATCATATAATTAGGGTTTAAGGCTTAATTGGATTAAGGTTTAACAAATTCATCAATACATCCTATTTTTTCTTATCATTTCATAATGACACCAAACCTGTAGTTGAGTCCTCTTGCAACAATAGTGACTTAACTTGGTTTATGTCCTTGAATGTGTATGTGAAAGGAGGGTTTGATTGAGTCTATCTTAAACAAAACTATCAACATCTTGTCTTCATTTTCACATATAAAAGAAGGAAGTACAATTAGAGAGGAATAGGAAAGCCAATCATTGGAAATCATTGAGAATAAGACTACTTGGGCTATGTCCCTTTGTTGCAATCAAAATTGAATGATTAAATGTTATTAACTAAAACTAGAGAAATAGAGAAAATATAGGGAGAAGAAGTAGTAATTCACATAAATAAATACAAAAATGAAAACTAAAGATTATGAGGAACCTAACACTAGGTGTGCAGCCTCACTGCCTAGGATGACAGCACATGGTAAAGACATCTATGATTGACATTGTATTCCGTATGGCATAAAAACTAGAAACCCTAATCTGTATGGTTCTGCATGGATTTCAATGAATCTCTATTGACAAAAAAGATGATTATTAGTGCATGAAAGTCAATAGATAAGGCAAATAGATAAGAATGATATTAGAATAATGAAATAATAGAATTGACAAGGAAGGGAAAAGGGAGTGCAAACACTCATGTGTTCGATGCTTTTTCTCACACAACCTACAATCACAAAGAGGAGAGAAGGGTTGAGTTGTATAGAGGTTTGCCTCAGTCAAATCTTGTTTTTGGTATTTCCAACTCAACGACACCCAATTATCAATATGTTGATAAAGGAGTGTGTTCTCTAAATTCTATGTGTGTTTGGAATTATGGTGAGGAATGACAAAATGATATTGTAATATTGATAAATGAATGAAAAGATAAATGACAAGATAAATGCTAATTTAATTAATTTGATGAAAGAGTTGAGAAAGAGATTACAAGGATCTCGCTAGAAGACAATCGCATAGGAGAACAAATGAGATTTTGTCCCAAAGGATAGAAATCATGAATGAGAGCCTCTTAGATAGCACAAAGCACAAGTAAATCACATCAATTGATTGTTCTCAATGACCTGCAATGAAAAATGAGCATGCAATAACAATGGTACAAGAAAGGTAATAGTTCAGTAGTAATTTCAGCAGAGCTTCACTATGGAAAAAAATTAATGGCAAATCTAGCAGAACTTTGCTACTAAAAAATTTCATTAATTTGAATGGTAAAGCAACATGGTTTTATAGAAGAGGAGAGAGGTCAAAAAGTTTGGAAAGGAGTCATTTGGGTGCGGATAGACATTAGGAAAAGCTTGTAGTACCACACAAGTAAAAATGTACCTTGTAGAAATGGTTGATGAATTGAAAGACGCTGTTGAGATTCCAATGCGTGGAACGAATGTCTATGCTTAGTTCTTGGGTCCATGCAACTTTAATTTCAAAAAGGTTTGGATTACTCAAGACACTAGGAAGGCTAAGGTGCTTTTTATTGTTTCTGGGCAGGACAAGCAACAAGGGTCAAAGCAATGTTTGGAAAGCATAGTAAGAGAGTGGGCACTAAAGTGAGTACCAAATAGAGTATGAAATTGTGAGCAATCACATTTACAATGCTACATTGGGAAGACCTTGGCAATTTGATAGAAGTGTTGTGTATGATGGAAGAGCTAACACCTACACAATCTAGAAGGATGTCTAGACACATAAGTTGACATTATTGAGGGAAAGCGAGGGACAATTTTACAATAGCACTAGAGTGTGCATTGGGAGAAATGATATGTATTGATTTTGAAGGTGTGTGACATTGTTGGACTATCTGATAGCATTGCAAATACAAAAGAGGTATCATAGAGAAGAGAATGTGAGAGAAGGGGTCACCAAAGGAAAGTCATCTAGAGGACAGGATAGATGAGTGAGAGGATGAGGAGTTATTTGAAGGGGCATGTGGTAGTGGAGAACATTACATTATGGTATGCAATAATTGAGAAAGGGTTTGACAAATGTGAGGGAATGGTTGATGGAAAGAACAAGAGGATTGTGAGTGATGCAAGTCAAGAAGATATGAGGTAGAGAATGATTGGCAGAATAGAACACCACAGCCACATAAGAGGAAGCTAGACGTGATGGTAAAAGATAGCGAAGAAAGTAATGCTCATAGTAGTTCACTCGAAGTGTGCCTAAAGAGGTGGAACGAGTTAAGGAATTGATAAGTTGGGATCTCTAGGCAGGGGCAAGCTATCCCAAAAAGTGAGGGACCCATTTTTTATTAACCTCAAGTGGTTGATGTAGGAGCATCCCTGGGCATTGTGGAAATCTTGAATCATTTTGGAAAAGTGGATTTTGTGGTTTATTTTAACTTTGTTCGTCTATTAGTTTGTGGCTATCAGTTTGTGATAGAGAAAGTTAGTAGATTTCACCATAGTTTAAAATTGGCTTTTGTAGTTTTGAGATTAATTTTATTTATGGTTGATAAATACCATGTTAACGTTTGAAGATAATTGGATAAGAAAAAGATAGTAATTTGGTTCACGAGCATCTTCCAAGTTGGTAGTTGTGCCTAATTATGATTATTTCCATTTGTGATAGGTTATTTAGAGTTTGTACCAACAAAGGAATATTTGAGAAGATTTATTATATAGTTGAGGATGAATGCTGAGTACCACATGGAGGCTTTCCACTATTTTACCATTTGAATTTGTAAGTGTTTTATTTTATGATTTGAATTTGTGAGTTTGTTATTTTACCATTTGAATACTTGAATCTAACAAGCAATTAATTTGTTCATACATAAGGAGTTCGAAAGGAATCTCAAGAACAAAGAGAGAATTTTGGATTTCGTAAAATTTTGTTAAATAATTTTTATGCTTTCTATATTTCCATATTTTACATAAATGTCTACTTAGACATATTGTAAAATAGTTCATGGGCTGTCTCTAGCTATACATTTTGCAGACAAGAATGACATGTATTGTAGCCTTAATAACTAATCAAACTGCCAATTTATTTTCTTGAATGTTTCTAAAGTCTTTTCAATAAATTAATTCGCATATGCTGCAATTTTATGTTCTAGAACCCCATTTTGGCATAAGCAAAGGAGGAGGTTGGAAAAACTGAATAGAACTTGAAATTATATTTGTATGACCCCTTTTTAACAAATATACATTCTATATATGTGTAGCAATAAATAAATTGCTTGAGAGAATAATTATCTATGGAATTCGTCAAATAGATCATGCCTTATCTAAGTATTCATGGCTGCTAAAATGAATATAAAAGAAAATTAATATAACTTATTTTTCCATTATAGCTTCATGTGTGTCCATTCTATGTACAAAATGCACCAAAATGGCACAAGCAAAGAGGAAATTCACAATAAACTTGTCTAGACATCTAGATTAAGCATACACCTATATAATGGCATTGAAATCACAAAATATACTAAAAATTCTTCTTTCAAATCTATTACAATTCTCTATAATGGTGCAAGTAAGGATAATGAAGGAAATAGCATAAGGAGTTTATTCTTTACACTACTATTAAATAATTTCTTGAGATTTTCTAAAACATTTTCAACAAATCTCTTCCATTGATATGCTAAAATATGCATTCTAAGAGACCATATTCCTTTGGTGTATTATAATAAGTAGCTCAGGAACCTTATTCATGTCTCCACATTCTACATAACTATCTACCATAGTTCTTTATATCCTAGTAGGATTCATACATTTGAATACAATTTGCAATTGCATGGAAGGTTGGATTCTCTAGGATTTTGCCTTTGCTCACATGTGAGGAGCAATAATTTTATTATAATTTGTAATCGCAAGTTTTTATTGTAGTGTCATATATTTGTCTCCCACACTTTATAATAAAAGTCAAAGTTCAAGTGCAATATGCAATATATGTATAATTGTAATAGGACTCTAAAGTCCCACTATATAAATACTTTTATTTTTAACCTTTTGATTTTTCCTTTTTATATTGGTAGGATTTTGAGGGTTGGGAATTGTATATAATTTTTGGAGTTCTCCAATATTAAAATGGTGGAAATATGAAGTATAAATATGATTTGCATTTTTTTTCCAAATTTATAATAGAGTTCTAAAACTCCCCAATATAACTTTTACAAAACTAGAAGACCTAAATGAAATTTACAAATTGCAAGTTTACATTGGAGTTTTAGTTTTTCAAATCAGATTAAACTAAAGTGTGTACTCTAGTGAATATGGACCTACATGAACTTTGGAATTAAAATAAAACTTTGTGGTTTTACGAGAACTTAATTTTACCTTATTTTAATTTGACTTAGATTTTGTGACTTGCAACTGCTTAAGGTAACTTCTAGATGTTTCATTGATGACTTTATCTAAAGCTTTAATTTTTATTGCAGATGCTAAAAGAAATATAATTCCACATTCCACCAACCAAGAAACCTAATTAATCATGCAATTTAAAATTCTCACTAAATTTAAGATGATTAAATTTGCAACCATGTGAAACTATGATGTGAAACCTATGGATTATGGATTGTAAGGTAGATTATTAAATCCTTGTGACTACACCCACCTATCAACTGACATGGATCTATTTATGCATTATCTAACTTTTAATCAATAGGAACAAGTCAAAGTATCTAAGTGAATCCATTTTCAAATGTTTTGAACCTTCTTACAACTTCATATAGTAGTGAACTATGAAAGAGTAAATTGTGAGAATGTAACCCAAAACTATATATTTGTCAAATCACATTAAAAGCTTACATTTATTCCACTAATTATTTGACCAAATATTGGTGTAATTATTTATTTATTGGACCTTGTATTTTGTTTACTTAGGTAATTATTATTTACTATTCCTTCATTGATGGTAGTTAGGTGCCACATCTCTATCATCAAGATGAGTTCTCTTGACACCACTACTATTACATGTCAAGTCAGTCATGTAGTTCACTAATGCTCACTCAACCTCTCTAGTACACTTGTTATCTTTAATCATGCATCTCAAAGCCTATTATACAGTCATTTCCTTCATTATAGCATCTAGAACACATATATTGGAATTATATCAATTCTTTTCTTTTGATTGCTAGTAAATTTATGTTGTCATAATTTGGTTTTGATTCTAGGGAGATTTAATTCTTTAATCATTAGTCATTATTAAATCTAACATGATAGCAAAGCAAGGCATTTTAGGCAACATTTAAATTTCAGATCTAGGGATAGGTTGATATTTTTTCTCTAGGTTTATATTCTTGTCAATCTATGTGATTATCCTTCACATGTTGCAAGAGGCCTCTAGGTAAGAAACAAGATATTCCATTGCATTCAAAATGATCAATTTAGTAAGTAATGTCATGCTTTTTGTCTAAAAATAATAGTGTATAGTCACCTAACAAAAAAAATCACTAAAAGGTTTTACAAGAAAAAATGTAGGTAGTAAGAATTTAGAGGCACTTTGGTGTAAAATTCACCTCAACATCATGTCCAAAAGATGTCAGAACCCCTAGCTCCATATAAATCTTGTTAGAATTAGAGATGAGAGATTCTAGGGAAATTTATTTTTGCCTAGTTGTACATGCCTACACAAGCATACAATTTTATCAAATTATTTGTTGTAGGCATATGAACTATAAAAATTATAAGGAACTATTTAGATTGCATGTCTTACACAAACTGCTAGGTCTAGATGCTAGTGTCCTAAGTAGCATTTAACACCACCACTAATGGTTAAGACAACCACCACATATCACATTTATTGCCACTAGTTGATGCTACCTAGTGACCACCCTCATGTTTCCCTACATTTACCTCAATGGTGCCACCCCATAATGTTGCCACTATTGGTTGAATGGCCAACTCACTACCCCTACACCACCTTACCGTTGTACCACCTAGAATGAACATGTTACCCACTACACTACTTTGGGACTACCCACTAGCCAGCAAGTCCTAAAAAAAAGCCTTTTAGGACCTCTAAGAGGTGACTTTTCTCAAAGAGCCATAACTTTCACCCAAGAAGCCAAATTTAAACATTTTTTTGAAACTATTTAGAATTTAGCAAGGAATCCAAATGTATAGTTTGTTTTCCACTTAGCAAGAAGACTTTTCATAAAATTATTAAATTTTTTGCTTGAAGTCTACTGATTGGGGGTATCAAGGTGATGGTTTTGATTGGATAATGTGGATTTATTTTAATTTGGAGTTGGATTTTGATTTTGATTTTAATTTGGGAAGGTCTGAGACCTTAAGTAACTTGATGGTGGGATGGATTAAGGTCAAGGACCTTGGGTAGCTTGATGGTGGAATTGATTTTGAGTTTGATTGAAAGGTATCTTGATTATGATTGATTTTGATTTGAAAGGAAAGGTCTACGACCTTAGGTAACTTGATGTTGTATTTGGGATTTGGTTTAATAAGAGATCTAGGTAGGACTTCAACTATTTGACTCAGGGTGATTGGATTTTTGGATATCTTTGAGATTTGGGATGTTTGCTTACATTTAGGATTAAGGTTGGTTTGATTTGAGGGACTGAAGTAACTCAAATGTTTGTGACTTTGGGATGCTTGATTCAAGGACAATGTTTGATTTCAATATTTTCATATTGGTTTGATGTTTGATTTTGGGATTTGTTATTGGTTCACATGATTTAGGATCTTGGATGGATTGACTTTAGGATGAGGGACTTTTGAATTTTTCTTGGAGTGTGGACTTTGGATTGATCAAGATTTCAATTTGTGGATTTTTGAACTTTATCTTTTTGAGGATTTTTTGGTTTTTTGACATTGTTTTGGATTTTTAGATTTTTTATAGGTTTCACACATGATGCAAATGAAAGAACAACCTAATTATTCAAGTGGCATTATTCAACTTATAAGATCACAAATATACTTGAACTTTGTCATGAATAGTATTGGCCCTTGATCTCATAGCACTAACCACAAATTCATTTTTACTTATTTGTGGCCTACTATTTTGGTTCCAATGGTATGTGGTGATTAACTTCCTAGGTTAATTGCTTACTGGTGCATTTTAAGCTATGAACAGTTGAGAGGTTATTAGGCTAGGTTGAACAAGTAGCTTTCTAAGGAAGTCCTAATTACACCTTGCAGTATGGGAGGCCCAAATCTATGGAATCAAGGTGTTGTTTAAAGGGTTGGCTTGAGAGATTAATCCACTCTCATCCTTTACTTAGCAAGCTATAAAGTTTCTAGCAAGCTTAGTTGAATGAAAAATGTACCTTGAAGGAAGAGACTTCCAATTATCTCCCTAATTTTTATATCTTTCTAGAACACATGGGTTTGGTTCACCACTTGGCATGATGAAATCCAAGCTAAGTTTGCTAAAAAGAAATAAAGAAAAGACTAGTTGTTTTTGGTTTCTAAGATTAGTTTGCAATGCAAGAAAAGAGCATACATGGGAACTAGTCTTTTTGGGAAATAAAAGTGAAAAAGGGATTCTTTTGACTCTCAAGAGCACCTTGTGGTGCAAGAGAAGAGCATATACATTATTTAGCATACAAACACACCAACCGAGTTACTTTACCTTAGAAATGACAACATGAACTATGATCACAAGTGTGAAAAATGGATGCTTTTGATTCTCAAGAGCACCTTGCGATGTGAGAGATGAGCATACACACCTTTAGCACACAAGTCAAAGATTAAAGTTAATTCACCCTTAAGATAAATGATAAAAGAAAACAAAGGGTTTTTATAAATTATCTCTTTGTCAAACATACCTATAACCCACAAATGAGTAATTTCATGGTAGTTTTTATCTTTGAAGAAGTGAAACTATAGCAAAGGGTCAATAAACAATAAGTATCATCAAGATAAATACCTCTAATAATTAGGGTTAGGAAGAAAAATCTACTGGAATACAAGAAAATTCCAAACTAGAAGTGCATGCATTATTACATAGAGCATATACACTACAAAAATTGTGTATACACTATTACACAGAGCACACATATTGATAAAAAATTAAATAGAAATCCTAAGAGTGGATTCACTAAAGAATAGAGCACATATGCTATGAGAAGAGTGCATATGTCATTCCACAATATGAATATGCCAAATAATAAAAAGAGACCTAAGAGTGGGTATGCTAACACATAGCCTGCTAAGATAAATACTCATATGCCACTACATAGATCATATATGCTAAAGTTCTTTTTCAAAAATGAGAGCATATATGCTACAAAATAGAGCACATATGCTATGATAGGTGTGGGTACATTATTGCATACATTGTATGTGCTACTAGAGTTTAGGATTTAAGCCTATAGATAAAGTGCATATATGTGCTAAAATAGTGTGTGGATACACCAAAGCCAAGGGTGGATACGTCGTTTGATAGAGAAAATACGCCAAGCTCTAAAAATAACAAAAACATGCAAAAAAAATTGTAAAACTCACTCAAAATAATCTTGCAAACATGAAAATTAAATAGGGACATGGTCCCATTAGGTGTGCTAAAATGTGTATGCTGAGATTTGAAGCAAATAAGGAACTAAAGAAAGGAATATTAAAGAACCTAATTTCAAGCCTAAGAACATCTCAGATTGAGCTTGATGAAAATAAAATAATATCTTCAACAAAACAAACCTTAATTCTTATAGTATATGCTCAAGATGTGTTTTTTAGAGATGTGTAGTGGCTCAAGAATTCTTATAGCATGACCTTGCTATGCATCCAACTTCAACTCTTGAAAATAGCTTAGGAGATGATAGATTTATAGATTGGGGATGAGAGTGATGGATAGTGTAAATTTGATCTTGTATAATGAAGGGAGGGGGTTGATCCATTTGTATGGGAGAATGAGAAGCTTACAAGTGTGTTATATAGGAAAAGAGGGAAGATGGGATTGATGGTGGCTAGGTTAGAACCTCCTTTCACTACTAACATTCAAGGACATTTAACCGAGTTGAATCAGAACTTTTACAAGAGGATTCACCTACAGGTTGGTAGTCACTTGTAATGATGTAGAAATTTAGAAACTGTTGATTAATGTATTAATTTAATGCCCAATTATGCTTCAAACCCTAATTATGTAAAATCATAAATAAACAGACAATATTCAACAAATGCTTGCACACAAAGACACTAGATGAAGGTTAGATTCATACCAAATTTTGAAGTTCAAGATTTCAAGATGTCGAGGGCAAAGGGACTCCCACCGAAGAATAATGTAGTATTTTTATCAGGGATTCTTAGACTCTTTCTGATACTAATTTTCACTGTTCCGTCAGTTTCCATCTCTGAAAACATGGAGGGCAAAGGGACTAGTACCCATGTCCAAGGTAGGGTTTCCTTCGGGGTGTTGGGACTTCTTCCGACACTGATGATCCCTATTCAGATGATTTTTAGGTCTACAAATTTAGAGGGCAAAGGGACTAGTGCCCAAGCCCTGTCAGTGCGCCTTTTCGCTCCTTTTCATCAGATCCAAAATCTCTATCCTCTGCCACACTCCTCTACAACTCCACTCCACAAAATTTGATACATGTAACCTGAATCACAAGGAGAGAGGTTGGGGGTTGTGGTTTTTAGGAGCTTGCCTTAGTCAAGCCCCAAAATGGCATTGAAGCCTTCCAACACCGTTGTTTGATAAAGAGTGCTTATCCCTGTAGGATAGAGGCAAAAACAAATTGATAAATGATTGAGTCAACACAAATAGATATCACCTCAGAGGTGTAGCTCATATGTAGATGAAAATCCTTCAACACATGAGAAGATGAAGCTAAACTTGCAATCACAAACACAACCATAATATTCTGCTCTACAATAATGAATGCTTTGAATGCTCTAAAATCATTAGGTCACCAAAAGTTCATAATCATTGTCTAGTTTGCAAATGAATCCCTAAACATGCTTATAGATGCATTTCCACTACAAATTTCATAATTCAAACTTAAGATGCCAGCATGGGAACCTTTTAACGGTCACATAACCAACACTCAAATATGGGACTTGCCTAAAATAGGGTGAGACTAGGGCGCGAGTGCCCAAGACCCTAGGTCCTATTTTACAATAGGGCTAAAGATCACAATGTCTCGCAAGCCCTATTTGAGATGGGTTTTAGGCCATTTTGTTCTGGGAGTTAAAATGAACATGCAAGATGTAAAACAAGGGACCCAAGAGCTAAACTTAGGAGGTAAAAGTCCTAGGGGACATTTTATGACATAACATTTAGCCCCCACTTTAATGTATGTATGATCTTATGACCCATACATGCATTAAAGTATGGTCAAAACATAGCAAACACGCTAGGCACTCAAAGCTAATGCATATAAGAAGATTGAGGAACTATTTCTAGCCCCCAATCTTAGGTAGACAATAGAGAAAACACACCGTAAACATGCCAAACACAGTGAAGAAAGTAACAGGCATGCAAAACATAGAGAAGATAGCAACATGCACACAAAACACAGAGAAGACAACATTGAAGACATGCAAAAAATGATGAATATGGTGAATGCAATGATTATTTCTTTTTCATTTTCATATAAATGAATGCAGATACATGGAAAGTAAAAATGCAACACACAACCCCAAAGGGAAAACATGCCAAACAAACCTCGAGTGTAGGTGGAGCCCGTCGCTTCACACACACAAGAGGTGAAAACACACCATACAAAGCCCAAGTGGGGGTTAACCACACAAGGGAGAAAACACACGGAAGACACAAAAAACACGAGCGCTGTATAGCATACCAAAGACATACTATATGTTTAAAACATGATAAACAAGGTGATTGAAGGAACTTATTGCTAAGCCCCCACCATCTCAAGCATGCTACAAGTACACTTGATAGTTGGGCTTATGCCACAACAAATGCCAAAGACATGCTTAAGAGAGGATAGTCTCAAATCCAACTCCACCTACTCAGAGGACTTTTGAAATAAAAGGATGTGTACTAGCTCAAGAGATGCACCATCCCACCTTGCGCAGAATGCTTTTGAATAAAAGGATATGCATGATATCTCACCTTTGTAGAGGGATTTTTTATTGCAATATAGATAAAGATGTGCACTCGCACTGGAGATACAACATCCCACTTCTGTAGAGGGCTTCCAAACACGCTTCGTTAGTACCGAAATCATCAGACATCTTACATTATATGCCCCCACCTTGAGGTGGTTGATGTCGTGTACCAATATCAAGCATGTTAAGGTAGAGAGAAAACACACAAGGAAATAAGAGCTCTCGTAAAGCTCATGCCCCTAAGGTGATGTGCTTTACAATCACCATATGTTCCCACAAACACACAATATGCTAAGATAAGTACAATGCATGAAAACAATCATATAAAGAGCCAAAGTTATACTACGGGTTCAGAAACTAAGCATAACCGTGGGGCTATACTATAGAAATCTCATAACCGAGTGTAACCAAGGTGAGATTCAAAGTAATCAAAGTGGATGGAGTAGATATATTGTTATGGTTTGTTAGAAAAGATAAGACAACATCAAATATCACATGGAGTGATTCTACTAGGCAAGCGTCAGATATATAAATCAACCCCGTCGTCGTATATGGACTAGGTCATTTTTGCTTTGCTTGCTAAAGGGACACTTGGTCTGTATCAGTATTTATTGTTTTTCATCATTCACCAATTAGATAGAACCACTAGAAGAAGGTAAACAATAAATAAAGAGAGGAGAACAAGTGCCTTAGGGTCATCACATAGGAGGATGCCCCTAGGTCATCAACTGCAATTCTATGCCCCTAAGGCATGACACACAACAAAAATAGAGGAGAGGAGCAATATAGAAGAATGATGATACAAATAGAAGAATGGTCACAATGGAGGCAGTTTCCTAGTATCCTTGACCTTACAAGAGTATCAAGGGTCATCTTAGGAGGCCTAAACAACACATATCACAACACGGGGGATCACAACACAGAGAGAAGGGTTAGAAATACTTACCTGATACAATCCAATGTTAAGAACATACATATCTAGGAGGAGGCCACCCTTGAGGGCAACTATAATAGTTGCTACAATGAGTGTGGCTTAAAGAGGGAGAAATACTTACTTGCTTCAATGGGATATTTCCTGATGAACAATTATTGTCTATCAACCTAGGATATCTCAGATGTCATTTCGGTCTTGTTGATATTGTATTAACATTAAGTTTAGGATGACAAGAAGCTTTAGTCTAGGTTTTAAAGAATGGTATGGACAATACCGACTATGTAGTTAATTCCAACAACTTGTAAAGGTACTTTGATTCCTTGTTGATTTACACTACAACCATTACTTGTATAGTCACAATTTTTGTACAGAATCTGAAATCCATAACCATATAGAGAGTCCATTTCCTTAGAAGATGGTGAAGCCTCGTAGGTATCATAATCTAAAGTATAGTAAAAGTATTTTCTTTGTTTTCTACCAAGGAGGCTTTGGTTTTCTTAGGTGTTTCAGAAGATTGCTTGAATGAGATCGATGTGACCTTTGATGTGTCAGGGCTATTAAGTTTATATTCCTCTATATTGCAAGGATTAAAATCTAGTGAACCCCAATCATCACCAAAAACTGCATTTGCTGTTTTAGAGTCTTGCACAACATTATTTGTGTCAAGAGGTGTTGATGAATCCACTTGTATGTTATTTAGACTTTGTTGATTGTTAACTTGCTTTTATATTTCAATATGTAAACAATTGTGTGGTGTAGGATCAACATCCATAGTGTAGGGCTTGTTTTTATAAATAAAATTTATTGATCTATGAAGGGTAGACAAAACTGCCCCCATGGCATGGATCCACGATCTACCAAGAATCATATTATATGAAAGTGAACCAAGTATAACATGAAAGAGGGTAGATACTGTCACGGGTCCAACCTACATAGGTAAATTTATTGTACCCATGGATTGTCTCCCAACATTATCAAAGCCACGAATGCTAATTCTATCCAGCTTAATCAAAGAAGTATCAACCTTATTCCTATGTAACAAATCAATACCACAAACATTTAGAGCTTATCCATTATCAATCATAACTCGCTTGATCAATTTCTTGCTTATTGTAATGAAGATAATCAAAGGATCATACTGATTTTAGACTTTGGTAGAAGGCAACTCATGTTGTTGAAATAAAATATCTATTTTAGTTGCATGCATACAATCTAACAGAGCTGCTACATCATTTGGCTTAACAGAAGGTGCTACAATCACCTTTTGTAAAGTTTCTTAGAGCATTCCATGGTATGTAGGTGATGTTTGTATTAAATCCCAAAGATAGATCTTAGCCAGAGTAGCATGAAGCTACTCGACAAGATCATATTCTTGACCTCTTTTAGGAGTAAGACAAGGTGGTGGAGGGAGCATCTAGGTTGAGAACATGGAAGAGAGATAGGCACATGAGGTGCTTGATTACTTTGTTTGTTATTACGGGTGTTATATGTGTGAGCAATCATATTGTGATGTGGTTGTTGCAACACATTTTAAACACCTTAATTTCTTTGAGTGATTTGTCTTGCATAGTTTAGGATGTAACTCGGGGGTCAAGGTGGTTTTCGATCTCCTCAAACTATTATAACTGGTTTTAAGCAAGAAGGTGCATTAGGTGGCCCTTGTATAATCATCTTAGGAACATTGCTAGATTTATCAAGTAACCCCTTAGTGGGTGGAATAAGTCTATTAGTAAAGATTGAATTAACATTGTATTCCTCTCGATTATACCCAACATCTATCCTTAAAGGATTTAACATGAGAGACCTTTTCTCATCCACTAATGCTTCATCTTGGCCAAGGAGAGCATTGGAATGAATGAAAGGTAAGGTGTAGTTAGGAAGGTTAGGTGTTGTTTAATTAATAGAGCTATCCATAGTCTTCTCATCTAGGGTTTTCAGACATTCAGCTATAGGAGAAGTAGGATAACTTATGGAATCATCATCATCATCATCATCATCATCATCATCATCATCATCATCATCATATGTTTTAGCTATTAATTCCAAAGCATTAAGAGAACTTTCACACTCATCATTCTCAATGTGTTTTGTTAAATCTTCTACTACCAAAGGGTATGTATTCATGAGAGATATGAAGTTATCAAAATTAGATACATAGTCAAGCATTTCAAATGAAGAACATTTAAATATATATTCTTATGATACATAGCTTGTATATAAGTGAGAACATGAGGATTCATATTAAGAAATTTGTAAAAATTCTCAAAGTTTTTGATATATGCATGTAAGGATACCAAACAACAATGAGATGTAGATGTCATAATGAAATGTCTTGTAACATCAATGTCTAATAAGATCTAGTAATATAAGACATGCAAAGTTTTATGTTACTTAATACACCCTAGATGTGTGACTATTTCACTCCTAAGCATTTGTTTGAGGGAAAGGGCTAAAAGGACACACAAAGTCCAAAACAAACACAATGGATAGGAGGAAAAGATTACAACACAACAAGGTCCAATTGATGATTTTATGTATTTAGATTGAATGCCATGAAACAACACAAATTATGCTTGTTTATGCACCTAAAATGTTCACTTGTTTCACCTTGTTTAAATGAAAATGACTAAAGGATATTGATGAGGGGTAGAGAATTATAACCTTAATATTAGTTAAATAATGTAGCAATATCTTTCACAATTATAATGCAGATCTAGATAGATGACAAGGCAAAATCTAGTGAAAATGTAAGGTTTTAAACCCTAATTGTGAAATTAAGGCATGACTATGTGAAAAATGATATATGAATGAATTCTAATCAGATTTGTGATGTAAAAGAACTCAGCTTAGATTTGAAAATAATTTTAAGTCCTACAATGCTCAATGCAAGTGCAATTTTAAAGAAAAATGAGTGAAAAATGCTAGTTTTTGTTGAAATTAAATATGTGTAAATGCAATTTTTTGAGAAATGAATGCAAAAACAAATAAGAATGCAACACTACAAATAAAATCAGATTTGAATGAGTGCCTAAGATGAGTAGTAAAATCTGAAACAAGATTTTAACTACAAACCCTAGTTTTTTGAAATTACTAGGTTATGAGAAAAAATGCAAAGTTTCAATCAAACCCTAGCAGATTTAATCATGAAGATGCAATACAAAATATTGTAAGAAGATGAATTTCTATAATTTATATCAGATCTAATGTAAAAATCAGAGATTAGATGAAATTTAAGGAAATTAATACAAACTATGTCAAAATGCAAGCCTAGGATGCAAATGTTTTTCAAAATTTTCAACTTTTTTGTAAATTTTCAAATACAATAAGATGAAAATGAAATGAATGAATGTAAATTTGAAGAACAACACTTAGCAAGGTGTAAAATTCAATTAAAACATAGGTTCACCAAAATGTTAAATAGGAAAAGAGGGAAGATGGGATTAATGGTGGCTAGGTTAGATCCTCCTTTCACTACTAACATTCAAGGACATTTAACTAAGTTGAATCACAATTTTTGCAAGAGGATTCACCTATAGGTTGGTAGTCACTTGTAATGATGTGAAAATTCAGAAATTGTTGATTAATGTATTAATTTAATGCCCAATTATGCTTCAAACCCTCATTGCGCAAAATCACAAATAAAGAGATGAATTCCAACAAATGTTCACACACAAAGACACTAGATGAAGGTTAGATTCATACTAGATTTTGAAGTTCAAGTTTCTGAGATGTTGAGGGAAAAGGGACTCCCACCGAAGACCAAGGTAGTATTTTTATCGGGGATTCCCAGAACCTTTCTAATACCAATTTTCACTATTCCATCAGTTTCTGGCTCTAAAAACACGGAGGGCAAAGGGACTAGAGACCAAGTCGAAGGTAGGGTTTCCTTCAAGGTGTTGAGACTCCTTCTGGCACTGATGATCCCTGTTCAGATGATTTTTAGGTTTACAAATCTAGAGGGCAAAGGGACTAGCGCCCAAGCCCTATTAGTGCACCTTTTCGCTCCTTTTCGTCAAATCTAGAATCTTTATCCTCTGCAACTCGATTCTGTGAAATTTGATACTTGTAACTTACAATCACAAGGAGAGGGGTTGGGGGTTTTGGTGTTTAGGAGCTTGCCTCAGTCAAGCCTTGGAATGGCATTCAAGCCTTCCAACACTGTTGTTTGATAAAGAGTCCATATGCCTGCGAGATAGAGGCAAAAACAAATTGATAAATGATTGATTCAACACAAATAGATATCACCTTAGAGGTGTAGCTCGCATGTAGATGAAAATCATTCAACACATGAAAAGATGAAGCTAAACCTGCAATCACAAACACAACAATAATATTCTTCTCTACAACAATGAATGCTTTGAATGCTCTAAAATCATAAGTTTGCCAAAAGTTCATAATCATCTTCTAGTTTGCAAATGAATCCCTAAACATGCCTATGTATGCATTCCTGCTACAAATTCCATAATTCAAACTTAAGATGTCAGCATGGGAACCTTTTATTGGTCACATAACTAACACTCAAATTTAGGACCTGCCTAAAATAAGGCATGACTAAGGCACGAGTGCCCAAACCCCCAGGTCGTATTTTAGGGTAGGGCTAAAGCTCACAGTGTCCCTCAAGCCCCATCTGACATGGGTTTCAAGCCATTTTGTTCTAGGAGTTAAAATGAACATGCAAGATACAAAACAAGGGACCCAAGAGCTAAACTTAGGAGGTAAAAGTCCTAGGGGGACATTTTACAACATAACAAAGTGTAAGCGTGGGATAGGTTTTCATGATTAGCTGCAAAGATTAAAGGAGATGAATGGTAGAGATTTTCTTGTTTAGATGGAGGGTGGAGATTGAAAAGGTACCTTTTGGAGCCTTGTGCAAGTTGGCTTTGACTATTTTAATAAAAGTGGTGGAGGAATGTGCAAATGATTAATTAGGTGATTAAACTTGAGTTGTTTATTCAACTAATGATGAGAGTGGATTTTGGAGTGATTAAATAAATATCATGCATTTATTTAATTCATTTGGAAGAATGTTTGGGGAATAAGGTTGAATTAATTAATAAATATTTAGGTGATTTAATTAATTAATGCTCGAACATTAGAAGAAAGGTCAAGTTGGTTAATTAATTAAATAATAAAAGTTATTTAATTAATGTCAGAGGAATAATTAGGCTTATTATTGAAACATATGTGGTTTATTTAATTAATGCTAGAAGAATGATCCAAATAATTAATTAATTAATTATAATTTATTTAATTAATGTTGGAAAGGGAAATGTGGGATGAGTCTAATGTAATGATGATGTAAATGTGGGAATTCAATTTTAGGTGTCTATAGCGAAACTTACATATCCATGACAATTCCCATGTAGTTTTGGGCATATTTTGATGGAATATATTAATATAAGCACATATTAATAAATCGTAAACTCTTGTATAAAGTTGGGCTCATTCCTCGATCCTTTACCCACCTCCATTTACACATACTTCTACATGTTCAACCTTATCCCATCCCTATTTGCACTTACTCCTATACATTTGTCATTTCTATTCATTTATTGTGTCTGACATTATACTTACATTCATAGACTTGTTCCCTACTTTAAGATTTATGCCCCTATCCTAGGTTGATCCTATATTGCTTGGGTTCAACCCTACTCTATGTGTGATTGAACCCTAAATTTCAAATTTCAAATTTCAAAATTTGTTGACTCCCACCTTTTTAGTAGTTGTTATAAGTTGACTTGGTAAATGTTTGCATGGTTTATTCCTATATCTTGGTATTCAAAGGCATTTGATGTGTAATTAATTCATATGGAAGAAACATTTAGAAATAATACACATTAAAAAGAAAAAATCTTCCTAGGAATATTTTGATTTGGAGAACTAAAAAATACCAAATCATCTAGGACATCTGTATGTGTGAGAATGTTGTCTTCAATATTTATGCACAACTATAAAGCCTATCTAGTCAGGGTCGACTTAGAAGAATACAACCCTTATGATTCGACAATCTTTGCAAGGTATTTCTCAATATTGCTAGCCCTTATGCACTAACTTAAACATTATAATTTGAGGTCACATAGGTTACAACAATCCATAGTTAGCCATATTGATCTCATGGGTTACAAAATAGTTCCACATGTAAGCATTTATTTTCTATACTACCACGATTAAATTTTACATTGCATCAAATATTATTTTTCATCATGATTCTAGAAAGTAAATGTCTAATACTTCTTATTTAATTTCTCAATATTCATTTATTACAATTATCAATATCCAACTAATTATTGAAATCTTAATTAATTATACTTTATTACTTAATTTATTTAATTAACATAAATTTATATTTAAAAAAATTAAAATATAATTAATTAATAATTACATTCTACGCAATTATTATGTGAGACAATTAAAAAATACTAAGTGTAATGATAGCTCAATCTTGTTTTTCATTTTCTTCTAAATTTTATCCTCTAAATTTTCTATATTAATAAATAATTCTTTATTATAATTTATTTTTTTGTTTCTTTAATATAGTAAAAAACTACAATTAAAGATAATTACTTAAAATAAATAGAAAAATAAAATATTCCAATGAGTAGGCTACATACCATGGGACCTACCCTATAGTAATGACTTCCCAATAACTAAAATGTCACTTAATACTCAATACTATAATTATGAACTTTATTCAATTAAAGAAAATCACTCAAACTTCTTTTTACAACTAAAGAAAGGTAAGACAAACTAGAGACAATAACTCCTTTAAATGTTGAGCAGTAGCTAAACAGCAGCATGGAGACCTACCCTATAGTAATGACTTCCCAATAACTAAAATATCACTTAATACTATTATTAACAACTTTATTCAATTAAAAAAAAATCACTCAAACTTCTTTTTAGGACCTTTATTCAATACTCTACCTGCCTACCTTTCCTAAATTTAAAACATGGAGAAACATATTAAGCAGTTTTCTTTGAGCAATCTACTACAGAAACATTGCGTGTTTGGCTGCTTTGCCCGCACCAACGTATTTACTCAAAATTCCTGTGTTGGGTAAGAGTAGTTAAGCTTTTTGGAAATAAAAATGGCTGCAAGTGTGCTGCATTTCCTCATTCTCTCAATCTCTGACAGCTTACACAGATATTGAGGAAAACTCAGTACCAATCATGGCCTCCATTTCTGAGAATCCTTCATATGACCATATTGTGAAGGAAAAGAAAAGTATTAGTACCACTAAAATACTAGTGATTGGAGCCACTGGTTATATTGGTCGCTTTGTTGCTCTTGCAGCTGTAGCTGCAGGGCATCCTACTTATGCTCTTATTCGACCCACAACTGCCTCTGATGCTGCCAAAGCACAGTGCCTCAATGAATTGAAAGATTCTGGTGTCAACATTGTCTATGTATGTAAGAAATTCTATTATATAGAAATGATTTTTGTAGTCTAGGCCAGAGTGATATGTAAGAGATAGTAAAGTGTGTTTACTTGTTTAGAATATTGTTTTATAGAGGCTAAAGATTGTTTTGATTGACTATTTGGGTCTAGAATGTATTATTAAGCTTTGATGGTTTGTTCATGGCAATTATTATTGCATGTGTGTGCTTTATAGTTATAGAGTGGTCAGTTTACAAGCAATCATGATTCATTGTCTTGTTAAGCTGGGTAAGAAATTATATTAACAAGGGTTATTCAGGCAAATTCCATATTAACAGGCCTAATTTGGTTGGAATGAGGTGCTGTCTTAAAAATCTAAATGTGTAGTAATGGGTCTTATTAATGTTTGGAAATGGGTTTTATTAATGCCTATGTGCGTTGTAATGGGTCTTATACAATTCGTAATAGGTCTTATTAATGTATAATGTGTGTTATAATGGGTGTTCTGCAGGGAGATTTCAACGATCATAGCTCAATGGTAAAGGCCATGCAAGGCATTGATGTTGTTATTTCTGTTGTAGGCGGCACTCAACTTACAGATCAGCTCAAGATTGTGGATGCCATTAGTGAAATTGGCACAGTTAAGGTAAGGATTAGGACCCAACATTATTTTTTTTTAATGTATATTATCTTTCTTAAACATCATTCACTTCAACAGTTAAAAGTCAATTTTGGCCAATAAAAATAGGACAAATAGTTACCCTCTTTTTTTGTTGTGGATGAAGTGTAAAATTCCTATTAACTATTTGACCATTAAAATAGATGATATTTAAGTAGAGTGATCTGAAACTGACGCAAGAATTGGTGAGTAACTTTGATGCAGAGGTTTCTTCCTTCAGAATTTGGGCATGATATAGACAGAGCTAATCCGGTGGAGCCAGGACTAAGCTTTTACAAAGAGAAGAGACTTGTTAGGAGGGCAATAGAGGCAGCCAATATTCCATACACTTACATCTGCTGCAATTCCATTGCTGGGTGGCCTTACTTTTATCATACCCATCCCTCTGAGCTTCCTCCTCCCCAAGATCAGTTTGAAATCTATGGAGATGGAAACATCAAGGGTAAGATGTTGAATAATATTACATTAGAGAATGATGGAGTGTAGACATGCATACATTTTTTTTTCTTCATTGATAGATTGCACAGTGTAATCCCAAATGTTTCATATAAAAATTATTACATTCAAATAAAAATTTGATAAATCCACTTAAATAGACTGAAAATCCTATACTGCTAGTCTCTGATATTGTTAATTTATGGATTGTTAATAACAGCATACTTTGTGGCTGGGGAAGACATTGGCAAATACACCATAAAGGCTGTGGAGGATGTCCGCACTGTTAACACAAGTGTGCATTTCAGACCACCCAACAACTTCCTCACCCTTAATGAGCTTGCAGCAATTTGGGAGAAGAAGATTGGAAAATCTCTTCCTCGGGTTTGTATCTCAGAGCAAGATCTCTTGGCCCTAGCCAAAGGTATATTACCATGCCATATACTCTATATTATTTCCTTTATGCTATTAGTTAATTGGATGCGCAGTGTAACAACAAATTGTTGAAATTTGGGCTTACACATTTATTTCATAAACAAAGGATTCATTTGTTCTTGTGTTTTTCTCTGGGCAGAGAACAAACTTCCAGAGAGCATAGTGGCTTCCCTGACACATGACATCTTCATCAATGGATGTCAATACAATTTTAAAATCGCAGGTCCAAAAGACTTGGAAGTCTGTGAGCTTTATCCAGAGATTGGTTACACTACAGTCGAAGATTTCTTTGATGGATACCTTTGAATTTTCAGTATAGTTAAACACAGCTCACTGAGCAGTGAGCATTGAATAATATTGTTTGAAATATTTAGTGTAGACTGTTGTTGTTATGATATGACAAAACAGTTGGGCAGTGTGATGTGAAACTCTAGATCTCATCAAATTCTGTGATAGAAAAATCTCAACCTATTTTTGTAGCTTGTTCGTCTATGTCCAGGTCAGAATGAAAAAATTCTATTCCTAAATCGAATCAATCATTGTTGACAGTGTGAAAAAAATATTGTAATGATCGAATTTCTTCATCAATGCAGTGATTAAAGATGCGTGATTTGTTAGTTGATGTTAAAACTAATATTGGTAGCAATTTAAATTTGTTAAAGTATTAACACAATAAGAATTTATTGAATTAGTGGACAAATTGAACATGGAGCTTTAAAATAAAGAAACAGTAATATTACTATTTCTAAAAGATTTCAAACTACATTTGGAAGCAAATAATGAGGGAGAAATTGTAAATGCCAAATATTGAATACAAATAGTATTTTTTCACATCTCCAAAATAGGTGACAGTTTGTTATATAGAATTACTTTGAAACAAATATAACAAATCATATATAAGTTTCTTTATCCAAAAGCTTGTTAAAAAACATAGAGCTTCATCGGTATGTGATTTTATGCTCCATTTGCATCCTGCAAGATATGATTAAAGATGGTTGTCAACAGATCATTGTAGCAAATAAGCTATTGTAATCAGCAGTTATATCTAAATAATAGATTGTCTAAATATTTTATTGGTAACAGAACGAACTAATTTCTTTGAAATAGTTTTTTAAATAAGGCACTAGCAAGTGAAGTATAATTATACCTTTCCATACTCATTAGTCTTCCTTACAATTGGCACTAATAATAAGGTTGTTTTGGTTAAGTGTAAATTGTCATTTTTCTAAGAAGTCTCGTAGCATGAAGACAATTGCTGATTTGTGCATGAAGACAATTGTTGATTTGTCTTCAATGTACTCTTCATACATAATGTTTTGGAGTTTAGGGAGCAATACCTGAATGATGGACTTGTCGAAAGAACAATTAATAGTTTGCTTATTATCAATTGTCAAAATGGTTTTAAGATACAGGGAGTGTATGTGAGTAACTTATTGATTGCATATAATGCAATGGGCAGTGTGATCTTCTAGTGTTCCATATCCATCAAATTTGTAATTACAGTTTGAATAGAATGCATGGAATGGACTGGAGAAGGTGAAGTATCCCTTCTAAATCTGCCCTGATTTTTCAATTTTGATCCCTTGGCATTTTGTCAAACAATTGTTGTGCAAACTAATGAATTATGATTTCCTAACTGCTGTTCTGATTTTTTGAGTTTGTTATTTAATGTTTGTGTGGATATGAAATGGTTTTGATTGCAATATTCGTATACCAAATGAAAAAAAATATAACCAACAAATAAACATTGCAATACCACACCAAAATAAGCTTTATTTCTCACTAAACATAAGTCTGATCACAAAAGCTCAGGCTTGATATAGACTTAATCAAACTATAACAACACTATTAAACCCAATACATATGAAAGATTGAATACCCAATATGGTAAACACATATCCGGAAGCCAACGCTTAAATTATGGAATATTTAGTTGTTGAAACCCTAATTCCCAGCTAGGGTTTGACTGAAAATGACTCCCATTTTGAATGGCCAGCTGGTAAAGGTACTGAAATGAGGATATATGCTGATAAGAAGACCCAATCTGCAATTATACCCTGATAATCCACTGCTGCAATCACTCCAACTATAATATCAACCTGTAATGAAGTCCAATGAAACCCAAATGGAAACCTAGAGTAGATTTCCTTGTTTTGTGAATTGGGTTGTCGTCCAATTCACTATCCTCTAAGAGATTTTGTCCTCAGAAGATCTGCTTGTTGCTAAAACCCTCTTCCAGAGCTCAAACCTGCAAATAGCTTTTTGTGAAAATGAGAATAGTATGGTCAAAAATGAGCCCAATACCTTGCTTTATAGCCTCCATGACCTTTTTTCTCCATAAAAAAATAATAAAGTATTCCCTCCAAGAGGCCACACCCACCTTGAGGGTCTTTTCTCATGGAAAAGGAAGTGCCACTTTTTTAAAATTATTGGCAAGAGACATGTTGTGGCTTCATGAGTGTTGTCATTGATGGTAACAAAGTCCATTCCACACATCCACAGGACATGATGTGTCCATACCGGAAGTCAGATTGAAGAGTATTTTGGTCCGGTGACCAAGAACAGAGCATGCAGCAAGTCCGACAATTAGGTTCGGATCTCTTAGAAGAAGTATCTCAGTAAAGTGCAGACTTGGGGAAGTTAAGAGGAGTATCTTGACGGATAGATTCTAGGGATTGAGCCTCCGATGAAGAAAGAGTGAAGAGATATGAGCACCTAAGTATTGGGTTCCTGTTTGGCAAAGTAGACTGAGGAAGAACTGATCGGCAGAGCATCAGACCTTAATCTGGATAAGATATTGATGGTGATCAAGCTTCCTAAGGTATCATTCATGATTGGCCGACATGATTAATGACTTCTACAAGCATCTCCTTGATACGCATCACTTAGTAAGCAAGGATTCAGTCGACAAACCAGAGTTTGAGAAAATAGTGAAGTATTCCAGATGCCAACTAGAAAGTTGTTGAAATCCTTTGTGCGGATATATATACCAGATGGATCTCGATGAGAAGGTGTGTGTGTGGTATTGTGAAGTGCAAAGAAAAGCAGAGAATAGAGTGGAAGTAGTAATACAGGTCCGGTATGTGATAAGACAGTAGCACCTAAGAAGAGGAAGAATGAAGTGCAGTAGATCAGTGTACTGAGCTTAACTGGAACTGAACTTCAGCATGTGTGGATGCTTCTCATCAGTTCAAGTATCTTGTTACTCTCTTATGACTTGTAGACAGTGAGTCTCTTGTAGGCAGTTAGCCTCTTGTGAGCAGTGTGCTCAGGCAGTGAGCCTTAATTAGCAAGTGCCATTTTTTACTACCTTATTCTTTTAACAGAAAATACAATCTTGGGTCAATCACCTTGTGGTTTTGCCCTTAACAGGGTTTTCCACGTCAAAATCATTGTGTTATGTGTATTGAGTTTATTTTTGTTTTCATGGTTATGCATGCTTACTTAATTTGATGCTGCACTAATTGTTAAGGAAGAACAAAAAGTTAAAATAATCTAGATAACTGATTCACCCCCCCTCTCAGTTATCAACAATTGGTATCAGAGCCAAGTTCCTCCTAACAGAGCCTAACAGCTTGAGGAAGATCTGGGAATCTCAATATTATGGTATGAGGGAACAACTTCAATCTGCTCTAGATGATCTTGAGCAATCTCACTCCGAAGTCAATGAATTGAAAGAAAGACTCAAACATGCTGATGATTTCATAAATGAACTAAAAGAGAAACTGAGTACCTCTATGAAAAAGAGAAAGGAATTACTTCAATAGTTAGCAAGTCAAAGTGAAGCCAATGTTATTGATGAAGATCTGAATGAAAAGAACAAATTATGTGAGAAGCTATCAAAAGAGATCATTATGGTAAGACATGAAATGGAATCAGGTGTTATGAAATTCACTCAAGGAATTGAAGAGAAAAGAAAGACTGAAGAAAATTTAAAACAATCTCTCAAAAAAAAGTTAAAAGATTGCCACAAAATGGATAGAATAATTAGGCATTTGGAATCTGATCTTGAAGAAGCTAGAGATAATGAAGAACAACTTGAGAATCAAATTGTCACTTTAAAAAGGGATCTCCAAACAGCAAATGAATACAAAGAGAAATTCAAGATAAGCTCTGCTCAACTTAAAGTTCTTCTTGAAAGCCAAAAGAGAGTAGATGACAAGCAAGGCTTGGGGTATGAGAAAGGTGAAAGCTCCGAATCAGGTCAAAAGAACTCTGGATCAAGAAATCCAAGGAACAGGCCTAGAAGACCTCTGGTAAGACAACCAAATGCTCAAAGATATCCATCCTTCAATGGATACTACCATAATTGCAATAACTTTGGTCATAAAGCAAATCAGTGCAGAACAAGAATGAATCAGACTAATTCATCCTTCTCTGGATAGTGTTTTAATTGCAAAAGGTATGGTCACAAATCTCATTAGTGTAGAAATATGCAAATGAACAATTCATTCAATGGTAGATACTTTACATGCAATAGAATGGGACATATGGCTAATCAGTGCAGATCAAGAGGATATCAGTCAAATATGCAAAGAAATGTTGTTTGCTACAATTGCAATAGATCCGGTCATATTGTCAAATTCTACAGAAGTAAGAATCAGGACAAAAAGGGTCCAGTACATCATAATCAAAACCAAGCCAAAAGGAAAAGGAAAAGTGAATGTGGATGAAATTCAAAGGGAGATGAACAAGATTTGGGTGAAGAGGAGTATAGAAAATGTTGAGGACAAATCCACATCAGAATCTGGTGTTGATATTCCTTCTGAAAATTAAATAGATGAGCTCTGGCTCAAGGGGAGTCACAAAAGAAAACAATTTCCCCCAGTCAATCAATTGGTGCCTGAAATTGGCACATGGATGGTTGCGGGTTAAAAGGGTTCTTAGAGAAACATCTAAATAACCCTTGGGAAAGATATGAAAGATCTACAAGGGATTTAAAGAGGTTAATCATCTAAGATTGATCCGGTTTAACAGTCATCTAGTAAGAAGCAGGATTTTCACAGTTTGATCCAGTGTGATTCCAAACTGAAACATCTTGATCTATAGATAAAGGGGATGATTCAAGGAAAGCAGAGACACAGAAATTAATCACTAAGATCAGCTCTAAGTACATCTCAGTGACCCAAAAAAATCTCTCTCATAATAAGGCAACCGGAATAACTTAAGCTATGCATTTATTACAAAATGAAATTAGGGTTTGCTCAGAGATAAAAGGGTTTGTTTCCTTGTCATTTGCACATTTGCATTAGTGAAAGAGATAAGAAGAGCTCTACAAACAAGTTTGCTTCATCTCTCTCAAGGATCAATCATAGAATTCAAGTCAACCGGTGATCTTTTCAGCTCATTTTCTGAACCCTAAAAACGTAAAAGGTATTTTTCGCTCTTGAAATCCCTCTCTGAATCTTTAAAGATGGCTACTCTGAATGTTGTGAAGATTACTGATAGGCCGCGCCCTAAATTTAAGAAACATCTCTACAAATCTCTAGAAGTGGATCCCTTAAGCACATTTTCTAGCATTCTGCATGGGGTTTTGCATGTTGAAGATGTTAGGGCATACATTCATGCGAACATTGAAGAATTTGGGGAATCCAATCTGATAGATATCTACCACAAGCAGTTAATAGATGATTCATTTGAACTCAAACCTCAGTACAAAGCCATCCGGGATAAGCATTTCGGACAATGCATCCATTTCCCCTATTTTGCAGAAGATGAGTGGGTCTGGTACATTTTGAGTAGAGTGCATGACAACTTCATGTGGTTGGATGGACCATTCAAGATCACGAAAGATGCTATTAGGGTGGTAACCAGTTTACACTCATCCGGAGGGTTACCTATTCTCAAATCCGTCAAAAACCAAACTATGAGTGAGGCTACCAGATCAAAATTTGACAAGAGGGCAATGACAATTGAAGATATCACTGATCTGGATATCAAGTTTGCATCCATGATAATTGGTTACAAGATATATCACTCCAGCAGGGAAAATTCAGTACCCAAAATTGTAATCTACACAGTTTATCAGATGCTAAAAGAAAATGTTGACTATGATGTTTGTGAGCTTCTCCTGAACCAACTTTTGGAGAATATGCAGAAGATAAAGGATAAGAAGAATTCCTTCAAATACGATGGCTTGATAGTCTGTCTGTTCTTCTATTACATGAATGAGCTACCCAGATCTAGTGGCTGGATGTGGTAAAATGACAGACCTGTTGCCATACAAATCAGGGATTATTTACATGGACTTGGAGATGCCAAGGCACAAAACACAGCACTCTAGGGCTACTTCAAGAACTTTTAGAATATGATGCAAGCCAGAGAAAGAATCCCCCAATCTCTAGTTGAAAAGTATAAGGATACAGTTTGCCTTATTTTAGAAACTGATCAGTGCCTAATGGAGGCAATAGAGCCAAGGATAGTCTAGATCATGCCAATGGGGTATGAAGTAGATAAGAAAATTGTAGAGCTACATATTCAACACATGCTAAGTCAACCCAAGGATCCTCAAGCAGAAAGATTTGGAACCTTTGAAGAGTTGAGTGTGAAGATTCATGTGGAGCTAAGATAACCGGAAATGAAAAGAAAAGTGAGGAGAGAAGTAGAAGAATTTGCCAAGAGACATGGAATTTCAAAGGAGGCACTTGATGCAAACAAAGAAAAGATTGAAAGGGTAGAAAAAGAAAGGCAAGAAGAAGAAAAAGAAAATGCTCCGGTAGGAGCCCCCTCTCAGACCAGATCCTCTAAGAACTCTGCACCTACCACTACTAAGAGCTCAAAGGCATCAAAACCAGAAGCAAAATCATATGGTAAAGGAGAAAAGAGAAGAAAGACAAAGGCTACAAGATCATACACAAGCCTCAAAGATGATGAAGAGATAGAGACAGATGAGGAAGTAAAGAAAATGAAGAAGAAGAAGAAATCAACTGGTGAACCCTCTACTGGTCAAGACAAAGAGGAGAAGGCAAAGGAATTTGTTGAAAAACCTACTCTCCGCATTGATGTTATCATCAAATTAGTTACTATGGATGGGAACTTACAACCAATGGTTGGATTTTATGATGAATATAATGAAACTGATCAGAAGATATTGCAAGATGCCACTGTCAGGTATCTAAACATCTACAACAAAGCATTCATTGAAATTATATCTTTGATTCCCAAAATCTTAGAGAAAGAAATTGAAATAAGGAAGAACAGTGCCCAAGCAAAAGATCTAGAAATCCAGGAGCATATTGCTATTTAGCTCTATCCGTCCATTACCCCTAAACAAATGAACACTATCTTCAAGGACTGCAAGGATGAGTTCTGAAGCAAAGCTAGAATGAATCATCTTATGCTTGGTGAAACTGACAAACTGGCAAAAGAAATAGAAGATATTCTATGGAATGCTTTTAAAAGATTTAATCTTCCTATTATAGAGGACTTAGGTAGTGAACCATCTGTCATGGATGACACAGGAGAATCTATTGAGACAATGGCAGAAGAGGCTAAGGAGACAAGTGAAGAAAAAGCTAAGGACTTAGATTCCTCTGCTCTAGAAGAGGAAGTCCATGAAGAAGCACACATCTCTCCTCCTGTTTCCCCAGCAAACTCCAGATCTAAAGGAGAAGAAAGATCAAAGGAGAAAACTAGTCAAGAAGAAGAAGTAAAGGAAAAAGAAAAAGATCAAATAGAGAAGACTCCAGGAGACAGTTCTGAGACTTTAGAAGGGAAGAAGACTCTGTCTCTGGCAAGAGACACTGCAGAAACTATCAAAGATTTCTTGACCAAAGAGATGATGGAATTTGATGAACTGGAGCTACTTCAAGGTCCATTCAATTTTGATTCCCTCTCCCTGGTTCAAACCATGAAGCTAGCATCCTTTACTCAAGCAAAGGCAAAAGAAAAACTTCTAAAGTCTCACATGGAAGCCTATGATCTCATAGAAATTGCAACCGGTGTATTGGAGAAGATCATGCCATCCTTCCAAAAGGATCCTTCGGCCTCCACATCTGGTAATCTAAAGTCTCTTGTAAATTCTATTCATACACGTTTTGATTCCTTAGAGAAGTCAGCAAAAGAAAAGGTTCGGAAGGAATTTTTGGATAAGAGATTCTCTGAAGTGTAGGGTCTAATATCAAATGATAGGAGAGTTATGGATATTGGGATAAAGAGCTTAGAAAATGCTCTCAAAGATTGTGGAGATATATATAAATTTTGTTTATCCTGGCCTAAAGTGACCAAGGATATTGAGAAGAAAGAAAATTTATCCCAAAGTTTTGATCCTCTCTCCTCTTCCATAGTAAATCAAGAATGTCAGACTATTGTAATCACTAATGAAATAAAGAAGCTTGAGAAGGAGAAGAAAAATAGAATAAATAGGTTAAGTGAACTTAGAGGGATCATTATCCCTAAGTTAGAGGTCATGCATGAGGCCCTAACTGATGCTTAGGCTACAGCCCAGACCAATGATCCGACAGATCTTAAGAAGGCAAAAGCTTTTGCATTCCTGTTGAGTGATCACATCTCAATTTTTGACAGGATGAAGCAGAGTTGGGTGACAAAAGTTGTACAGTTGAAGAATACTTTTGCAGATATACTTAAGTATATGTAAGTACAACTTGTATATATACTTATGCAGATATGTATAGATTGCTTTTTGAAAATTTTGGTGTGCGGATTCTACCCTTTGCCATTGATGTCAAAGGGGGAGTGAGGAGTAGTGAAAAATGAGGAATCTAGCTAAGGGGGAGCTCTGGAAAAGTGTACATAAGAACAAAAGCATAAGGCCAACGGGGAGTATACTATAACACTTAGTCATTTTTCACTAAGTGTTGCCATCAATGCCAAAGGGGGAGATTGTTGGCAAGAGACATGTTGTCGCTTCATGAGTGTTGTCATTGATGGCAACAAAGTCTATCCCACACATCTGCAAGACATAATGTGTCCATAGCGGAAGTCAGATTGAAGAGTATTTTGGTCCGGTGACCAAGAACAGAGCATGCAGCAAGGTCCGACAATCAGGTTTAGATCTCTAAGAAGAAGTATCTCAGTAAAGTGTAGACTTGGGGAAGTCAAGAGGAGTATCTTGACTGATAGATTCTAGGGATTGAGCCTCTGATGAAGAAAGAGTGAAGAGATATGAGCACCTAAGTATTGGGTTCTTGTTTGGCAAAGTAGATTGAGGAAGAACTGACCGACAGAGCATCAGACCTTAATCCGGATAAGATATTGATGGTGATCAAGCTTCTTGATGTATCATTCATGATTGGCTGACATGATTAATGACTTCTACAAGCATCTCCTTGATACACATCACTTAGTAACCAAGGATTCAGCCGACAAACCAGAGTTTGAGAAAATAGTGAAGTATTCCAGATGCCGACTAGAAAGTTGTTTAAATCCTTTGTGTGGATATATATACCAGATGGATCTTGATGAGAAGGTGTGTGTGTGGTATTGTGAAGTGCAAAGAAAAGTAGAGAACAGAGTGGAAGTAGTAATACAAGTCCGGTATGTGATAGGACAGTAGCACCTAAGAAGAGGAAGAATGAAGTGCAGTAGATCAGTGTATTGAGCTTAACTAGAACTGAACTTCAGCATGTGTGGATGCTTATCATCAGTTCAAGTATCTTGTTACTCTCTTATGACTTGTAGACAGTGAGTCTCTTGTAGGCAATGAGCCTCTTGTGAACAGTGTGCTTAGGTAGTGAGCCCTAATTGGCAAGTGTCATTTTGTACTACCTTATTCTTTTAACAGAGAATACAATCTTGGGTTAATCACCCCGTGGTTTTTCCCTTAATAGGGTTTTCCATGTCAAAATCATTGTGTTATGTGTATTGAGTTTATTTTTGTTTTCATGGTTATGCATGCTTACTTAATTTGATGCTGCACTAATTGTTAAGGAAGAACAGAAAGTTAAAATAATCTAGATAACTGATTCACCCCCCCTCTCAGTTATCAACAAAAATGTGCTACTAGGATGGGGGCACTTTTCACTATTCCCCTTCTAATTTTCTATTACTATTCACTTTTCACTATTCCTCTTCTAATTTTTTGTTACTATTCACTTTTCACTATTCCATTAACGCAAACTTTAATATTTTCAATTCAACCCCTGGATTCATCAACTGACACCAAACTAAAGGGCTCGTAAGACTCCCAGCAAAGCTCCACTACCCCTGGATAGGTCCCCTAACCACTCTGCTGACCTACGGGAACCCTAGTAATAGGTCAACCACTGCTCATCTATGTGTCATCTAGGAAGGGGACATTATAGTCCTCCCTTCCCAGAATTGCTTGCCCTCAAGCAATTGCAAAGCTAGATGCTGAAGTGTCACCTCACCCTCCTAGGTGGCATCCTCTACGTGTAAGTCTCTCCACTGTACCAGGTACACTTTGATAACTCTGCTCCTCAGTCTCCTCTCCCTCATGTCTAAAATCTTGGCAGGTATCAAGACTAATCGGCCCTCCTCATCCAATGGGGGCAAAATAGGTGAAGAGATAACATGTTCTCCCAAAGCCTTCTTCAAACAGGATACATGAAAGACATTATTTATCTTACTCTTAGGAGGTAGCTCAAGCTCATATGCGACCTCACCAATCCTCCTCAATACTCTGTATGGACTATAAAACTAAGGCTTGAGCTTCTTCGCCCTAGTCCTCTTGAGTGTACTCTGTCTATAGGGCTGTAGGTGCAAGAAAACCATATCTCCAACCTCAAAGGTCCTCTCAACTTGATGTCGATCAACATGCATCTTCTATTGATTCTATGCATGCTGAATATTATCCTTAAGTGCCTTAAGGATATCCTATTTATCCTATAACCAATCCCAAGCTCTAGGCGCTCTACTATCACCTAACGCCAAGTCCACAAAAGATAAGGTATCATAACTATACAATGCTCAGAAGGGAGTCATACCAATCAACATGTGATACATGGTATTATAACAATACTCACCCGAATACAACCATCACACCCAAGCCTTCTGCTGTCCTGAAACATAGTTATGCAAGTAACCCTCAACCCACTTATTAACTATCTCCGTCTGTCGATCCGTTTGAGGGTGGTAGCTGGTGCTAGGTGTCAACTTTGTACCTGCTAATCAAAATAGCTCCTGCCAAAAGATTCTCATAAAATTGCTATCCTAATCACTGACAATGGTCCTAGGGAACAAGAAGAATAATTTGTTCAACCCAAAAACCATACTCTCCCAAAAAGAAAGTGGACCAATCTCTATCACAATTCTAAAATCTACCAACCAGGATATGCCTCTATTCTCATCAGGTGTACTCATATTATCAACACTTAATCTCCAAGTGTTGAAAGAAAGGTTCCAAACACACCAATACACCCAAACCAAAGCAATCAATAAAGCATCATCTGATGATATGTACACTATCCCCATAAAGTATCTGCAGTGCCTATATGATATGTAATAGAAATCTCTCACCAAGTCACCATGAAACACCCATCCATGATGGTAGACCAATAAGAAGATGTGAAATTGAACTCTCATATGCATATAAACCAATCCATAAGGCCACCAAACGTTGATGTGATAACTTAGACTAGTGACAGGAATGATATCAATGGTGTCATCATACCCATGTATAAGAAGGAAATTCACCTCATATGCAATGTCCATCAAGTAAACATGTCTCCACACACTCCCATGCAACTCAATAGCTGTTGTAGATCATGCTAAATCTGAAAGTGAGATGGAAACCCAAATAGGACAACCACTTACCGATGAAGATTCCATGAACACTATGCTACCATCATACCAATGAACAACTATCATATCATAGGGAATAGGTGACAACTCTAAAGATGTATCGTAGATGCCTTCATCACTAACCAAAGATAACTCATGAGCGGTTGATCCACTATAAATGTCATCAATAAAATCAACATCTCCATTAATGAAATGATCAACATCAATTGCAATTTCAGAACTAGAAGACCTTTGCTTATCATTTTCCATGGAGTGGTGAGTGTCATGAACTTGTTGAAGATAAAGTTTGGCTTGTTGTGCTATCAACTTAGATTTCCTTGCCTTGTCAAGCCATCCTTCAATCATTTCTTGGAACTGTTTTATCTCAATTTCTCCATAGTGTCTAAAATCAGTCCTATAATGAGATGCATCATATAAATTACCATGACCAATGCATGCATCTTGTGTATCAATCAAAGTAGAATCAATATCACTCGTTTCCCAATTATTAGCAGCTTAGAAAACTTCAATGCAAGAGTACACTTGCATACACTTGGCAGCCCAATCTTGTAGCATATCAAATCTTGAAGTTATGACATCCTTACACTCAATCAAAGTATCAACATCATAAAGGTGAGGAATCAACATGCAAATTGAATCATGTTCTCTTCCCACTGTTGTTATAAATTTAGATTGTTAGCAAGTAGAAGTACCCACCATCACCTCATGCTTATCTATCTCTTCATGAATGTCTACCATGCTACATTTTTTGTCACCACCATCTAGCTTGGATTCATGCTCATGTGATGTCAAAAGATTGCTGTCCCATTTTCTAATCCATACCATCACCTCCATAACTAATGTGTTTTCCCTTACTAGTAAACTCCAAAGTGTAGTATGGAGGACAAACCAAACATTATCAAAATGCAAGATCTTCTTAGTAAGCAACCTCTTAGTCTCCCGAATCAGCTCTCTAAGACAAAATGTTTCATATGATCTTAACAATTATCCTTCCATTGTAGATGATGCATGACTCACCAAATTGAAATCAATAATGTTCTATTCCACATAAATGGATATAACACTTGTGGCTGATCCATAAAGTATCATCATTGTTTTGAGCCTTCAAATAGCTCTCTAAAAGAGGAAAATCATAGACTTCCTGATGTAAAGTAGATGCCCAAATTGAATTTCCTAAATCATTCCTCCTTTCTTCTTCACACAACTCAACATGGTGTTCTTGTGGGCTTACCTCAAGAAGTTCCTCCCTTGTATACTCAACATCCACACATTCTTCTTTTGGAAGAAATAAGGATCTAATGTGTGATTATCTTTGTCTTCTTGCATTATCTATCAAATTGCATCTTTCCTTGACTTCTTGTAAGTGTTGTCTTGCTTGGGCAGCAAGCATCTTGGCCTTCTTAGCTCTTAGAGACCACCCATCACACAACCTTTGTGTCCTTTTAACATCTTCCATAGTATGGTGAACAAAATCAAGACCTTTGTGGCTTGAATACACAATAGATATCTCGTGTGTAACACTCTCAACTTGAATCCCAACATAGGAAGACTCACTAACACTATTACCTTAATGTGAAATGGATGCTACCTCATGATTAGAACTGTTGTTACAAAAGGAAGAATAGGTGTCATACCTTGGTGTCATGTTTACAACATCTCTAATGGGCCGATCCATGACTATAATCTCTTCCACTGTGTGATCAATATGAAGACTCGATAGCGTACTATGTATCTCCTCTTGATCCAAAGTTTTTTCTTCTTTAAGACTCCTACATGATAACTAATTTTTGCATTGATTGTGTTCACTTATGGGCTGCAAATTGCAAACAAGTAATTCCTCTTTCTTTCCTTGTTCTTGCACCTTTAGCTCTTCATTTTTCCCAATGCTTTCTTTTCTATCTTTTGATTTTTCATTTGTAGGTGATGTGACATTATTGGAATCAACTATCACACTAGAAGATGCCTTATGAACACCCAAAGAATCCATACCATTGCTATCCAAATCACTAACATGCTTTATGCTAGCCTCTAATGTAGAAGCCTCAAGTGAAACCTCATGCAAAGATGATGTAGACAAGTCATTACCCAAGGCTGTCCCCATGTCCTCTTGAGTCAAATCAGCATGTCTATTGAATTCATCATATAAATTTTTGCATACCTCATTGGAAATTGAAGACACCAATTCATTCTCATGCAGAGTTGTATCAGCCATATGTGAAGATTTTCTATTCATTCCATGTGTAAACAAATCATAAGCTATAGCATGATATTTTGTCCTTACTTGCTCAGTTTTGTGACAAAGTTTGGGATGCATGTCCATATAGTCCTTGAAAGGAAAATTCTCCTAAAGCCGTTGAGGAAGAGTGTTATACTCCTCAAATATGCTAAGCACTTCCGCTTCCTCGTCTTGTGGCATTGGACCTTTGCTAGTAGAAGGAGATGGTCCTTTAGAGAGTCCAAACTTTGAAAGTGAATCATCTAACTGCTAGAATTTGTATATGGTCTTGTGTTGTGTTTGTTCAAATTCTTTCCATGCCTGTTTATTGCTAAACAACTTTGCTATGATGACCTTTTTTGCAACTAAAAACTAACTCCAAACTGATTTGTGCACAACTGATTTCACACCAATTGAATGCAATCATTACCCAACAGGCTAGCAGGATTATGGCTCTAATACTAGTGAAGTATCCCTTCTAAATCTGCCCTAATTTTTTAGTTTTGACCCCTTGGCATTTTGTCAAACAATTATTGTGCAAACTAATGAATTTTGATTTCCTGACTATTGTTTTGATTTTCTAAGTTTGTTATTTAATGTTTGTGTGGATATGAAATGGTTTTGATTGCAATATTCATATACCGAATGAAAATAAATATAACCAACAAATAAACATTGCAATACCACACCAAAATAAGCTTTATTTCTCACTAAACATAAGTCTAATCACAAAAGCTCAGGCCTGATATAGACTTAATCAGATTGTAACAACACTATTAAACCCAATACATATGAAAGATTGAATACCCAATACGGTAAACACATACCCGGAAGCCAACGCTTAAATTATGGAACATTTAGTTTTTGAAACCCTAATTCCCAGCTAGGGTTTGACTAAAAATGACTCATTTTGAATGGCCAGTTGGTAAAGGTACTGAAATGAGGATACATGTTGATAAGAAGACCCAATCTACAATTATACCCTAATAATCCACTGCTGCAATCACTCCAACTGCAATATCAACCTGTAATGAAGTCCAATGAAGCCCAAACAAAAAACTAGAGTAGATTTCCTTATTTTGTGAATTGGGTTGTTGTCCAATTCACTGTCCTCCAAGGGATTTCGTCCTCAGAAGATCTGCTTGCTGCTAAAACCCTCTTCTAGAGCTCAAACCTGCAAATAGGTTTTTGTGAAAATAAGAATAGTATGGTAAAAAATAAGCCCAATACCTTGCTTTATAGCATCCATGACCTTTTTTTTCCATAAAAAACAATAAAGTATTCCCTCCAAGAGGCCACACCCACCTTGAGGGTCTTTTCTTATGAAAAGGGAAGTGCCACTTTTTAAAAACAACATTGTGCTACTAGGATGGGGGCACTTTTCACTATTCCCCTTCTAATTTTCTATTACTATTCACTTTTCACTATTCCTCTTCTAATTTTCTGTTACTATTCACTTTTCACTATTCCATTAAGGCAAACATTAATATTTTCAATTCAACCCCTAGATTCATCAACTGACACCAAACTGAAGGGCTCATAAGACTCCCAGCAAAGCTCCACTACCCTTGGATAGGTCCTCTAACCACTCTGCTGACCTACGGGAACCCTAGTAATAGGCCAACCACTGCTCATCTATGTGTCGTCTAGGAAGGGGACATTACAGAAGGCATTGGCTATTTTTAATATTCCATGGACCTATTCAAGTATTATTATCTTTGGGCTTAGTTTTAAAAAATTGTTAGAGAAATTCAAGAGTTTGAAATGATTTACCTCAAATGTTGATTGTAGTAATGTGTTTAATCTATCCAAGGTCCTTTATTATTTAGTTTACTAATATATGTTGACTGACATGTACAAAGTATGTTGTCCCTTGCATCTATCCATTTAACAATATTCTTGAAAAGCATAGGCATGTACGAAGTATGTTGTCCCTTGCATCTATCCATTTAACAATATTCTTGAAAAGCATAGGCATGTATGAAGTATGTTGTCCCTTGCATCTATCCATTTAACAATATTCTTCAAAAGCATAGGCATGTACGAAGTATGTTGTCCCATGCATCTATCCATTTAACAATATTCTTCAAAAGCATAGTTGGGAATTCATTTCCTCAGACTTGGTCTTCCATTGCAAGGAAATGGTGTCCCAAACTTAGATGTATTTGTAGCTATTTTAAAACGTACAACATAGACAATAGAACATGATGTCAACAATATCAAATGATAACAACTAGGACTTAAACCCATATAGATCAGGTAGACACAACTATTGTGTGAGACCATAAAAAGAAGGTTGTCCTAATAAAAGGAAACCAGAGTGCTAAACTAAAGGAAGATGGTATGCTGTAAGAAATGTTGTGATCTAGCTTCTTTTGTATTTCAAGATTAGTTTGAGGTTGTCCTACCCTAATTTAAATGTTTTAATTCAAATACAATTGACTTCCTCCATTATATTATATACTTATTTATATTTATATTTTATATATCTCAATTACCTAACACAAACTCATTAACAATTAATTATGTGAGAGGCCTAACTACACTAGAAGTAAATAAAATAAAATAAAATAATTTTAAAGATAATTTTTAAGTAAATAAAAATTCCTCTTTGCTCTTGGAAAAATATTCTTCCATAATGGACATTCTATATAAATATCATTTACATGCAAATTGTGAAGTAAACATTGTTTAGCATATATATTAAAAATGATATTCAAATAATCCATGAAGTAAAAATTAAAGTAATTTTTTTATTATTATTACAATTTTAACTTTAAGTAAAAGTTAAAATAAATAATTATTTCAAAAATATTACTCAGTAATATATTTATAAACTATAAACTATATATTATATTTCATTGAACCACATAAGTATTTACTATAATAAAATATTTTTTAGTTAAGAAAATAAAATTAATTAAATTTATAAAATTATAAAACTAATAAAATAAATAAACTAATAAAATTAATACAATTACAAAATAAAAATAATAAAATAAATTTTAAAAAATATAAAATTATTAAATTAATAAAATTTAAAATTACAAAATTATTACAACTAGTATACCTATCTTTAGAAAAATCTATGAGTTGAGAGATATAGGTCCTATTTTTTAGTGGATATATGATTCAAATGAAATAGGCAATGATAGGTCTAAACATCTTTTACATAGATTTTTCATGTGTGAATTACTCTGCAAAATGCAATTATACTTATTTTTATGTCATGGTTACTTCCTAGGTTTTAAACCCACCCAGTGGACCGCTTTGAAAATACGAGGGCAAATACAAGGGCTCGTGCCTATTAATTGCTTGTGCAAATGTTCCCTTGGTGGGAGGGTTAAGTTTAATAGTAAGAAAATTTTATTCATATTTTTGCAGTTTGTTGTGCATTACCATTAAAGAGAAGCAATATTTTTGCCATTTTGCTTGGACAAAATTCTGTTCACTTGTCATTGAGAGAACATGGGTGATAAGTTTGGACTACATTCTGGTTACAAGACATTTTGCCACACCAGTTGGAGTTATAGGTCAACTTTACCACTGTGTTGGTAAAAGCTTGGATTATATTCCTATTACAAGACAGCTTTGCTACATGCCAATTGGAATTATAGGTCTCCACTAATGTAGTGTGAGAAAGCTTGGACCACATTCATAATGAGATTGTTTTGGGTACATAATGTTGCAGATTCAAATCCTGTCATCCCTGCCTAATTCTCTTCCTACAAAAGGGAGTTCTACTGATATTGATTCATTGGAACATCAACAAAAATAGCCATTGGGTCAGGCCACATGTGAAAGTGTTTTAAGCTTCAAGATTGCTTTGCTACATGCCAATTGAAGTTATGGGCTAACTTTTTGTGGTGAAGGAGATTTGAATCTGGGTCACACTTTTATGATCACCATTTACCATTGCAGTGCAATCTAGGGAGTGCATGAATTAGATAGCCACGTAAAAGAAACATTCTTGCCCCAGCCGTAGAAAGACTACCAAATGCTAGCACAATAGAGAGCTTGATTTTTGGGTCTTCTCTTACTGGGCATGTTGTTATGAGCATTATATTCAAACACTATGTTTAATTATACAAGAATATCTTAAATTTGGGTTCTTGAGGTAGTCAGCCAGTCCTTATGGTTGTCCACAATTTATGTAAAAGTGAAATCAACTCTATTCTTAACAGAGATTGTGGCATAATTCTAGATTAAAAGATTTTCAACCTCATGAAGTAATCAATCTGTTCAAAGTGCCTCTTAATTTTATGTGTTGAATTTGATTAATAAAGTGTCATGTTAAAGATATGTCAGAGGTTAAATTTAAGACCTCCTTTCAATGTTGTTGCATCTCACTGCCTCTTAAAATATATTCTGATCTACCTGAAGGGATCAAAGTAACATTGTGCCTCATATAGGTTAAATTAACTTATTTCTTATTTTTATTGCTAAATGTAATTTTGATGGCCACATTTTAATGCAAGTATTTAGCCAAAGTATCAAAAAGATTTGGAGTTCTAGTTCAACCCCACAAAGCTAAAGAAAGCAGGGGAATATGCTTGCTGCAAGTCAGGGTATGACTAGGGCTTATAAACACTATAAGTACATGGGAAGATTTCATTGAAGTACTAATATAAACCCCATATGCTTTTACTTGGCTTATCTCTGAGTTAAATGAAAGCATTTTTGTAGCACATTTGGATCCTAATCACAATACGCTTCCCTTGTGGCTGAGCAACCACATGTTTGACATTAGTCTCTGGTTAAAAAGAGCATAGTCAATTCTTTGCCAAGTTATTTCTCAGTTTTTCAATTCTTTGCTGAGTTATTTCTCAGTTTTTCTTTGAGCACCAAGCTAAATGTTGTTCTTTAACTTGTTGAGTTGTTCTTAAATATGAGTTGCATGGCTTTGCATGTAATATATAAGCTAAAAGGTTGTCATGTATATGGTGTATGGTGTCTAACCACACATAGGAAGTGGTTACTTTTTTTAATATTCACTACAACCATGTATTTTTCCTACATATAAGGAGAAAACATTAACCTTATATTAAGTTATAGCTTTAAGAGAAAAATATGGTTATAAATTTATAGGGTAAATGAATGCAACAAAACAATAATAATAATTCCAACTATGGCACACAAAAACAATCTCAAAATAATTATAAGATTTTAATGAGCCACTCTTATATGATATTGTTTGACTGGGTACCTCCATTATAGAAAAGAAAGAATATTTCAATATCCCACCATCAAATGAATCAACCATCTAAGCTTTAAACTATTTTTCATGCACAGCTTTCTGAGACGGGTTTACATTGGGATGTCAATCTAAACTTTTTAAACAATAATTATGACATCGTCAATCCTAATGAATATAATTTTCCAATACTTTGACAACATGATTAAATAATAATTAGAACAAGAATCATAATAACTAATGTATTTCTACAAGGCAAATCAAATACTTATTTGTCAACCATACAGGAAACGTTATAGGGTTTAAATTAACTTTCTTTTGGGAAACATGAAAGCCATATCACAGATTACATTAATGTAAATCCCACAGTATAGAGGCCAAGTGCCAATGCTGCAGAAGCCAACCCTAAACCCTAATGCCAAGTGCTAAGACTGCATTTATATGAAAAGTGGTTCATAATAAGGAGGACACAAAGACCTATGACAAATACATGTTAGCTCAAGTAGCAAGGCCGCAGGGAAGTTTCACACCCACCAGACAAGTGTTATGAACAATATGTATGTGGCTGCGAAGATGATGACAATAATAGTACCTTGGGAGATTGGGCCCAACTTCATGGCAACAAAAGCTGAGTAACTGAACATGCCCACATGAAGAAGATAATACTAGCCAGCCCAATCAAGGATAACTGGTTACTATCCTGTTGTGCCCTTCACATTCTTTGAGTTTTTTTTCTTTGAAGGGAAGTATCATTTTCATATCTTTCCAATGATATGTGTGTTTGTCAATTTTTGTTGCCAAGGCATAAATTTCATTAAAGATTAAATTCCATTGCTCCCAATCCTTTCCAAACCATGCGATTATGATTTATGTTAATGTCCAAGTGAACTTGTTGAACACATCTGAAAGAACTGAAGACTTAGGTACTTGCAATTCACCACTAAATTATTGTTTTCTGGGGTGATCCATCAGTTTCAACCAACAAAAATATTTAATTGTTAAGTTTTATGTTTATGTCAATGTAATCCTATTGAACACATCTAAAAGAAGTGAAATCTTGGTTGCTTGCAAATAACCACTAGAATATAGTCTTCTGGGGTGATCATCTATTTCAAGCAAAGGAAATTAGATTGTTTTAACTCTCTCTGGTACACATGTAGAAAGGTATAATAATAGGACAGAGATCTTAATAAACAACAATTGTTTTGCTTCCCATGTTACTAGGAAATAAGTTGTAAAAATTTAAAAGTCATATGACACTTGACCAATTCTACTTCCTTGTAGTGCATGCAGACTATTTGTTTGCTCAAAGCTTTCTCTTCTGTTAGTTTCCTGCCATGATTTATTGTAGGTATCCATCAACTTAACTAGCTTAAGTACTTAGCTTAAACCTCCTGTTACTGTCTCAAAATAAGCTGTGTGATTTTTCTATCATCATTTCTTTTCAATGTTGTGCACACTTATAGATGGCTTCCCAGTTTGCATACATAAACAACAATTTGTGATTTCAGGTCTTAGTTAAATTCAGTTCTTTGCAATGGTATGATCTTCCTTCAAAAATAATCTAAAGTTGTTTTACAATCCTACTTATAATTAACAATAAATTACCCCCATTTTAGTTGTCATTAGCAATGATTTTAGTGGCTTTGGATCATCCTTCCATATCAATTTATTTCAATTTCTGTGTGATTTTTCTCATAGTACTTATTTGTTTCTACCATTGTTTAGTGAAGCTGCTTGACTAGGGAGAAGTGTTGATAACTGAGAGGGGGGGTGAATCAGTTATCCTAATTATTTTTGTTTTCTGAACTTTCTTATTAATCAATGCAGCATTAATTCAAATAAGCAAACATAACCATGAAATGGAAATACACATGACACAATATTTTTGACATGGAAACCCTGTTAAGGGAGAAAACCACGGGGTGATTAACCCAAGAATGTATTCTCTGTTAGAAGAATAGAAATACAAAATGGCACTTGCCAATTAGGGCTCACTGCCCGAGCACACTGCTCACAAGAGGCACAATGCCTACAAGAGACTCACTGTCTACAATTTATAAAGAGTGTGATACAATACTTGAACTGATAGGGAGCATCTACATATGCTGGAGTTGAATTCCAGTTAGGCTCAATACACTGATCTACTGCACTTCATCTTTCCTCTTCTTTTGTGCTGCTTTCCTTTCACATACCGGACCTTCCTTACTACTTCCACTCTGCTCTACTGCTTTTCTTCACACACCACAAAAAACCATGACACATCTCACAACTAAATCCATCTTGTATATATATCCGCACAAGTGATTTCATCACCTTTCTAGTCAGCACCCGGAATAGTCAATATTTTCCACAAACTCTGATCTGTCGATTGAATCCTTGCTTACCAAGTAATGCGGATCAAGGATATACTTGTAGAAGTGATCAATCATGTTGGCCAATCATAACTTATGCCGTAAGAATCTTTACCATCATCAGTAACTCATCTATAATAATGTCTGATGTTTTGCCAGTTAGTTCTTCCTTTGTTCACACTGCCAATCAGGAGCCCGATACTCAAGTATTCATATCTTTTTCTTCATCTACCACCGGAGGCTAAATCCTTGGAATCTATTAGTCAAGGTAGTCCTCTTGACTTCCCCAAATACACACTTCACCAAGATACTTCCTCTGAGGGATCCGGACCTGACTGTCGGACCTCGCCACATGCTCTGTTCTTGCTTACCGGACCACAACATTCTTTACTTTGACTTCCAGTATAGACACACCATGTCCTGCGGATGTGTGGGATGAACTTTGTTGCCATCAATGACAACAATCATGAATCCATATAGTGTCTCTTGCCAACAATCTCCCCCTTTGGCATTGATGGCAACACCTAGTGAAAAATGACTAAGTGTTTACACTATGCTCCCCCTTTGCTGATGCTTAGTCTCTATGTACATTTTCTGGAGCTCCCCCTTAGCAGCTACAACATTTTTCACTGCTCATCACTCCCCCTTTGACATCAATGGCAAAGGGTTGGGTCCACACACCAAAATTTTCAAAATTTCAACTATACTTGGCCACATAAGTATATACATATGGCATACTTACATATACTGAAGAATGTCTGCAAAAGTTGTCTTCAATTGGACAAATTTTGTTGCCCAACTTTGCTTCATTCTGTCCAAAATTGATATATGACCGCTTAACAAGAATGCAAACGCATCTGCCCTTTTTAGATTTGTCAAATCACTAGTCTGCGCTATGATCTGGTCTTCTTTTATGGCCTCATGCATGGCCTCTAACTTAGGGATAATTATCCCTCTGAGTGCACCCAACCTGCTTATTCTATTTTTCTTTTCCTTCTCCAGGGTCTTGATTTCATTCAAGACTGCAATAGTTTGACATTCTTGATTTATTATGGAGGATGAGAGAGGATCAAAATTCTTTGATAGATTTGTCAGTTTGTCCTCCTGTTCTTTTACATTCTTCTCAATGTCCAATGTTGCTTTGGACCATGATAAACAAAATTTTTACATTTCTCCGCCATCTTTAAGAGCATTTTCTAAGCTCTTTATCCCTATACTCATATTCCTCCTATCATTAGTTATTAACCCTTGTACCTCTGATAATCTTTTTGTCAAAAATTCCTTCCAGACCTTATCTTCTGCTGACTTTTCTAGGGATCAAAATGTGTGCTAACACTATTTACTAGAGTTTTAAGATTACCAGATAGGGAGGCTGAGGGATCTTTCTGAAAAGATGGCATAATCTTTTCTAACACTCTGGATGCAGCTGTTATAAGCTCACAGTTTTCCATGTGAGACTTCAAGAGTTTTTCTTTGGCCTTTGCATTAGCAAACAGAGCTATCTTCATTGTTTGTACCGGAGATAGAGAGTCAAAATTAAATGGCCCTTTTAGTAGTTCTGGTTCATCCATCTCCATAGTTTCTTTTGTCAAAAAGTCCTTGACCAATTTTGCAGTGTCTCTTGCCAGAGACAGATTCTTCTTTTCTTCTGCAGTCACAGAACTGACTTTTGGAGCTTTCTCTCCTTCCACAACCTTTGTACTGTTATCTTCTTTTTCCTTCACCTCTGCTTCTTTCTCCTTTATTCTTTCTTCTCCTTTGGATCCAGAGTCAGTAGGGGAAACCAGAGGAGTGATGTTTGTCTGTTCATGCACTTCCTTTTCCGGAACAGAGGATTCCAAGTCCTTATCCTTTTCTGTACCGGTGTCCATGATTTGTTCAGTGGATTCTTTTTCAACACCTGTGACCGAAGGATCAACACCCAAGTCCTCTATAATAGGAAGATTGAATCTTTTGAAGGCCTTCTTGAGAATCTCTTCTGTTTCCTTAGCTATCTTGTCAGTCTCACCAAGCATGAGCTGATTCATTCTGGCTTTGCTCTGAAATTCATCCTTGCAATCCTTGAAGATCATGTTCATTTGCTTTGAATCGATTGAAGGATATAGCTGAATGGCTATCTGTTCCTGGTTCTCAAGATCTTTTGCCATGGCAGTATTCTTTCTTATTTCTAACTCTTTTTCTAGGCTTTTGGGAATAAGAGATATAATTTCAATAAAAGCCTTGTTATATATGTTTAGATACTTAATTGATGCTTCCTACAAGATCTTTTGGTCTATTTCATTGTAATCATCATAGAATTCAGCCATTGGCTAAAGGTTTCCATCCACAGTGACTGATTTGATGACATTATCTAAAGACAGAATGGGCTTTTCTACAAAATCTTCTGTCTTTTCTTCTTCACCTTGACTAGTAGAAGGTTCACCAGATGTTTTCTTCTTCTTTTTCTTCATTTTCTTTATCTCCTCATCTAATTCAGTTTCTTCATCATCCTTTTGACTGACATAAGACCTTGTAGCCTTTGTTTTAGTTCTTTTCTCTCCTCTACTGGATGATTTTGCTTCTGGTTTTGATGTCCTTGAGCTTTTAACAGTGACAGGTGCTGATCTCTTTGATGATCTTGTCTGGGTGGAAGATTCTACTGGAGCACTTTACTTACTTCCCTTTTCAGCCTCTTTCTTCTCTTCCTCAGCCCTTTCCATCTTTTCCCTGTTGGCATCAAGTGCCTCCTTTGAGATGCCTAAGCCTTTGGCAACTTCTTCAACTTATTTTCTCACTTTCCTCTTTATTTCTGGTTGTCTGAGTTCCACATGAACTTTTACACTTAGCTCTTCAAAGGTTCCAAACCTTTCTAGCTTTGGATCCTTTGGTTGACTTAGCATGTGATGAATGTGTAGCTCCACAATTTGTTCATCAAATTCATACCTCATAGGCATGATCCAGATTGTCCTTGGCTCTACTGCCTCCATTAGGCATTGATCAGTGTCTACCATGAAGCACACTGTATCTTTATATTTTTCAACCAATGATTTTGGGATTCTTTCTCTGATTTGCATAGTATTTTGGAAATTCTTAAAGTACCCCCACAGAGTTGTATTCCTTGCCTTGGCATCCCCAAGTTCATGCAAGTAATCTTTGATTTGAATTGCTACCGGTTTGTTATTTTGCCATACCCATCCATTGGATCCGGGCAGCTCATTCATGAAGTAGAAAAATAAACACAATATCAGTCCACCATATTTAAAGGAGTTCTTCTTGTCCTTTTTGATCTTTTGTATGTTCTCCATCAATTGACTTAGAAGAAGTTCACAGAGATCATACTCTGCATTCTTTCTCAGCATCTCATAGGCAGTATACACTACAGTTCCGGACACTGAATTCTCCCTACTGGAATGATATATCTTATACCCTATTATCATAGATGCAAACTTGATATCTGGGTCGGTGATATCTTCAATGGTCATTTCCCTCTTATCAAATTTTGATCCAGTGGCCTTAGTTACAATTTGATTTTTGACAGATTTGAGGATAGGTATCCCTCTGGAGGAGTATAAGCCGATTACTGCCCTAATAACCTCCTTAGTGATTTTGCAAGGTCTGTCTAGCCATAGGAAGTTGTCATGCATCCTACTTAATACATACCAGACCCATTCATCTTCTTCAAAGCAGGGGAAATGAATGAACTGATCAAAATGTTTCTCCTGGATGCCCTTATATTGAGGTTTAAGTTCAAAAGCATCATCTATCAATTGTTTATGATAGATATCTCTTTGTTTGAATTCCCCGAACTCTTCAATATTCGCGTGTATGTAAACCCTAATGTCTTTTGTATGCAACACACCATGCAGAACACTAGAAAATGCTCCTAGGGGATCTACTTCCAAAGATTTGTATGGATGTTTCTTGAATTTGGGGCCAGGCCTATCAGAGATTTTCACAATATTTGGAGTACCCATCATTCAAGGATTTATAGACAGATATTTGATAATGGAGAATACCTTTTGCGCCTTTCGGTTTCACGGAGTTAGCCGGATCGATTTCTAGATGAATTAACTTCTGTAAATGATCTTTGATGAGCTTAAGGAATTTTGTTGCAGAGCTTCTCTTTTCGTTTCTTCTTGAATGAAGAATGAACAAATGCTTAATGAGAAAACCCTTATATTGCTCCGCAAACCCTAATGTCAAGTTGCAATAAATGCTTGACCTAAGTCATTCCAGTTTGCCTTATTCGAATGACTTGAAGAACTGGATCAATATTGATCTTAAACAACTTATAGATCTTCCAAATCTTAACCATAGTTTATTTGGATGTTTCTCTTATGAACCCTTTAATCCGCAACTCTTCTTGTGCCAGTTCCGGTACCAATTGACTGGCTGGGGGAACAGGGTTTTTCTTTGTGTCTCCCCCTGAGCCAGAGCTCACTTTTTAGTTTTCAGAAGGAATATCAGCACCAGAGTCTGGTGCGGATCCATCCCCTACATTCTCTATACTTTTCTTCACCCAAATCTTGTTCATCTCACTTTGAACTTCATCTGCATTCACTTTTCATTTTCCCTTATCTTGATTCTGATTATGATGTACCAGACCTCTTTTGTCATGATTCTTGCATCTACAGAATTTTGCAATATGATTGGATCTATTGCAAATTTGGCAAACAACATTTCTTTGCATATTTGATTGACATCCTCTTGATCTGCATTGATTAGCCATATGACCTATTCTATTGCATGCAAAGCATCTACCATTGAATGATTTGTTCATTTGCATATTTCTGCATTCATGAGATTTGTGACCATACCTTTTACAGTTGAAACACTATCTAGAGAAGGATGAATTATTCTGATTCATTCTCTTTCTGCACTGATTAGCTTTATGACCAAAGTTATTACAGATGTGGCAGTATCCATTGAAGGATGGATATCTTTGAGCATTAGGCTACCTTACTGGAGGTCTTCTAGGCCTGTTCCTTGGATTTTCTGATCCAAAATTCTTCTAACCAGATCTGGAGCTTTCTCCTTTCTCATATCCCAAACCACACTTGTCATCTACCCTCTTTTGGCTTTCAAGAAGAACTTCAAGTTGACCAGAACTTATCTTGAATTTTTCTTTATATTCATTTGCTGTTTGAAGATCCCTTTTAAGAGAGACAATTTGATCCTCAAGTTTTTCTTCATTATCTTTAGCATCTTCAAGATCAGATTCAAGCTGTCTGATTATTCTATCCATCTTGTGGCAGCCTTTTGATTTCTCCTTGAGAGATTGTCTTAGATCATCTTCAGTTTTTCTTTTTTCTTCAATTTCTTGGGAAAACTTTATAACTCCTGATTCCATCTCATGTCTTATCAAAATGATCTCTTTTGATAACTTTTCACACAACTTGGTTTTCTCCTTCAGATCTTCATTTGTATCATTGGCTTCACCTTGACTTGCTAGTTGCTGAAGGTGCTCTTTTCTCTTTTTCATAGACAGACTTAGTTTTGCTTTTAGTTCATTTATGAAATCATCAGCCTGTTTGAGTCTTTCCTTCAATTCATTAACTTCAGAGTTTGACTGTTTGAGATCATCAAGGGCAGTCTTGAGTTTCTCCCTTATACCATACACATCCATTTGAATTTCCAGATCTTTCTCAAGCTGTTAGGATCTATTAGGAGGAACTTGGCTTTGATACCAATTGTTGATAACTGAGAGGGGGGGTGAATTAGTTATCCTAATTATTTCTATTTTCTAAACTTTCTTATTAATCAATGCAGCATTAATTCAAATAAGCAAACATAACCATGAAATGGAAATACACATGACACAATATTTTTGATGTGGAAACCCTGTTAAGGGAGAAAACCACGGGGTGATTAACCCAAGAATGTATTCTTTGTTAGAAGAATAGAAATACAAAATGGCACTTGCCAATTAGGGCACATTGCTCACAAGAGGCACACTACCTACAAGACACTCACTGTCTACAATTTATAAAGAGTGTAATACAATACTTGAACTAATAGGGAGCATCTACATATGCTGGAGTTTAGTTCTGATTAGGCTCAATACACTGATCTACTGCACTTCATCTTTCCTCTTCTTTTGTGCTGCTTTCCTTTCACATACCGGACCTTCCTTACTACTTCCACTCTACTCTACTGCTTTTCTTTGTACATCACAAAAAAACATGACACATCTCATAACTAAATCCATCTTGTATATATATCCACACAAGTGATTTCATCACCTTTCTAGTCAGCACCCGAAATAGTCAATATTTTCCACAAACTCTGATTTGTCAGCTGAATCCTTGCTTACCAAGTAATGCGGATCAAGGATATACTTGTAGAAGTCATCAATCATGTCGGCCAATTATAACTTATGCCTTAAGAATCTTTACCATCATCAGTAATGCATCTGGAATAATGTCTGATGTTCTGCCAGTTAGTTCTTCCTTTGTTCACACTACCAATCAGGAGCCTAATACTCAAGTATTCATATCTTTTTCTTCATCTATCACCGGAGGCTAAATCCTTGGAATCTATCAGTCAAGGTAGTCCTCTTGACTTACCCAAATCCACACTTCACCAAGATACTTCCTCTAAGGGATCCGGACCTAACTGTCAGACCTCACCACATGCTTCGTTCTTGCTTACTGGACCACAACATTCTTCACTCTGGCTTCTGGTATAGACACACCATGTCCTACGGATGTGTGGGATGAACTTTGTTGCCATCAATGACAACAATCATGAATCCATATAGTGTCTCTTGCCAATGATATGTGTGTTTGTCAATTTCTGTTTCCAAGGCATAAATTACATTAAAGATTAAATTCCATTGCTCCCAATCCTTTCCAAACCATGCAATGATTATGATTTATGTTAATGTCCAAGTGAACTTGTTGAACACATCCGAAAGAACTGAAGACTTAGGTACTTGCAATTCACCACTAAATTATTGTTTTCTAGGGTGATCCATCAGTTTCAAGCAACAAAAATATTTAATTGTTAAGTTTTATGTTTATGTCAATGTAATCCTATTGAACACATCTAAAAGAAGTGAAATCTTGGTTGCTTGCAAATAACCACTAGAATATAGTCTTCTAGGGTGATCATCTATTTCAAGCAAAGGAAATTAGATTGTTTTAACTCTCTCTGGTTTCACATGTAAAAAGGTATAATAATAGGACAGAGATCTTAATAAACAACAATTGTTTTGCTTCCCATGTTACTAGGAAATAAGTTGTAAAAATTTAAAAGTCATATGTCACTTGACCGATTCTACTTCCTTGTAGTGCATGTAGACTATTTGTTTGCTCAAAGCTTTCTCTTCTATTAGTTTCCTGCCATGATTTATTGTAGGTATCCATCAACTTAACTAGCCTAAGTACTTAGCTTAAACCTCCTGTTACTATCTCAAAATAAGCTGTGTGATTTTTCTATCATCATTTCTTTTCAATGTTGTGCACACTTATAGATGGTTTCCCAGTTTGCATACATAAACAACAATTTGTGGTTTCAGGTCTCAGTTAAATTTAGTTCTTTGCAATGGTATGATCTTCCTTAAAAAATAATCTAAAGTCATTTTACAATCCTACTTATAATTAACAATAAATTACCCCCATTTTAGTTGTCATTAGCAATGATTTTAGTGGCTTTGGATTATCCTTCCATATCAATTTATTTCAATTTCTGTGTGATTTTTCTCATAGTACTTATTTGTTTCTACCATTGTTTAGTGAAGTTGCTTGACTAGGGAGAAGAGGGAACAAAAACAAATGCTAAACTTGCTGCAGTTAGGACTGTATTTAGATAGGAAGTGGCAGTCTAGCATAAACTAGACCATCCAAATGTTACAAAGGTTATATTCCTTTTGACATGTTGGTTCTTTTTTCACTTTTACAATTTGACAACAAACATTGCATGCTTTGTGGATGTCTCAAAGTAGCACACGAATACAACTTCTTTGCGTGCTTTTTAAAAATAGAATGGTTTTGGGTATACAAAAACACCTTGAGTAAAAAATGAAGTTACAGGCCTCATGGCAGTGTGCAATCGCACAAATATTGTGTCTAACAATAACATTAAAAACAACGTGATTTTCTCCTATTTGATAGTGGGTATATCACAAATTTTTATATTTCTAAAATTAAGGAAGTTGCAGGCCTAGTGAGAACCACAACACAAGCATTGTATCTAGCAATAGCATAAAAACAAACTGGGTTTTACCTAATTCATAGTGGATATATCATAAAATTTTCATAATGCTGAAATGAAGAAAGTTGCATGCTTCCTAGTGGTTTGCCATGGAATAAACATTGTGTCCAAAGAAAGCATTGAAAAATAATATGGGCTTAGTCTAATTACTAGTGGGTACATCATAAGACTTTCTTACATTTGATATTAAGAAAACTTCATGCCTCTTGATGATCTACTATGGAACAAACACATTCTCCAGAAATTACATTAGAACATAAAATGGGTAATCCTAGTGGGTTTAGCATGCAGTCGTATGCAATCCAACACTAGCTACAGATTTGGATATTAGAACTAATCATTGGAAATCTCAAAGTATTAAAAAACTACAACCCAACAAACAAAACTAGTACATACATTTCTCTTGAGTTGATTGATGGTCTTAACTCTGAAAGCATCAAAGTTGACATCATTCATAAGAGATGAAATCACATCTTGTGGTGTAACTGGAGACCCCATCCTAACCACCACCTAATTTAAGCCTCTCCTTACATAGAAAGAAAAAAGAAATACACAATAAGGAATCATTTTAACCCTGGAAAGGAAAAACAATAAAAAGGGGCATATACTACTGGGTCTACAGAGTCTAAAAATATTACTCATGGTACAATTTGATGGCATTTGCTTGTTGGGAATTAAGGTTTCTCAACCTTCATAATTCTCTACATTTGTACTGTTTGTATTTATTATTCAATTGCCTATGTTGTAAATAATTGGAAATTCCACTTTGTCATATTGTGGGATGTGGCACGGTGATGTGTAAATCCTACATGGATTATGACAACTTGTTATTTTGTCCTCACATGAGGAGATAGGCATCCCACTTAGTGGTAGGAATATTCTACCATGTGTCAGCATCTTCTATGTTGTGTAAGGAATGTTTGACTGAAATAGTTATGACGGATTCCTATGACGAATCTATGACATGTAAGAGTCAAGAATAGATTGTTGTAAGACAGGTAATGACATGTGTCATGAAGCATATTTGAATGAGGCATATTTGGGTGCCCCAAGGTGGAATATGATGTGTTGTAAGAGAATATGCTATTTATAGCATGTGTATGATAGATTCTCTTACAGTTGTAAGTTGTAACTACTATGACAGATTCTATGACGATCGTAAGTGTCGTAAGAGCATCTATCATAGCCCATTTTGGAAATAGGTGACCTCTTTGGGATGGGAGCTGTGGACAAGTGTCAAACACATTCTACAATGTTGACCAAGTGTCCCTAGGCATGGGTTTTGGTCCAAGATACTATATTGGACTCCCATTCCAAGAAAGGTCCAAAATTGCCTTGTATGTTCTATTTAAACAGGTGCTTGGAGATGGAGTTTCTATCACAGGTTTACAGGTACTGTTATGCTGATGGATTGACTCTAGACATGAGTGTTGAAGACCATTGAAGCTTGCATTGCAAGTGTGTTGTAAACATTCTTTCAGATTTGTTAATACATTGTGCAGGTTTCTGAGTGTGGGGTTTTTCACCCAATAAGGGTTTTCCCCACCGTAAATCTCTGTCTCTCTTCTTCTATCTTCTTTCTGGATCTTGTGTTTTGCTGCTATATCTCATGTTAATGGTTTAACATTGCTGTAATAGTTAGGATAAATTTGAATTTGCATAGCCCTCTCCTCAATCGATTAGTGTAGGAAGCGTTTCCGCACACCTAGCTTCCTTTCAGTTGGTATCAGAGCTTGGTCACCTTTGGTCCTAGTTGTTGGGTAGGGGTTTTTGAGCTAATCTTAGGTTGAGTGGGAGTCTGTGTAGAGCATTCTGTATCTTATTGTAGCAAGGAGATGGCAAGCACATCAGGAAGGTTTGAAGTAGAGAAGTTCAACGGCAGTAATTTTGAGCTGTGGAAGCTCAAGATGGAAGACATGTTAGTTGACCGAGACCTTTGGGAAAGTGTGAATGGAACTAAACTAGCTACAATGACTCAAGATGAGTGGGATCTCAAGGATCGAAAGGCTAAGGGTCTCATAAGAGTTAGTCTTGCTGATTTTGTGTTGTTAAATGTCCATGAGGAGGCTACTACAAAACTCCTTTATAAGAAGTTGGGGGAGGTGTATCAAGCCAAATCCCTTGTCAATAAACTTTTCCTAAGAAAGAAGTTGTATTCTCTTCGAATGGAGGACAGAGGATCCGTGGATGAGCATATGAATGCCTTTAACATGCTAGTTGCACAATTGACATCTATTGGTGTAAAGATGGAGGAGGATCGGTGTATGACCTTGCTTTGTTCTCTGCCAGACTCATGGGATCATCTTGTCATGGCAATCGGAAGCACCACATCCACATTCAAAATGGAAGAGGTGGTTTTTTCATTGTTATCTGAAGAGATACGAAGAAAGTCTTCTGAGGCAGCTAAAGAAGCCCTTGCAGTTCACGGAAGACCCAAGGAGAAAGGGAAGAAGGACAAGAAAGCTGAGAAGGGTAGATCCAAATCTCTTGGAAAGTCCAAGGCTCTTTGTTGGAACTGTGGCAAGACCAGGCATTTCCAAAAGGAATGCAAAGAGGAGAAGAAGAAAAAGAAGAAAGCTCCTGATTTAGATTCTGACAAATCACAAGATGACGGTGATGCCTTCATTGTAGCCCTGGCAACCCATGCATCTGATGATGTGTGGCTAATTGACTCTAGTGCATCATTCCACATGACCTCGCATCGAGACTGGTTCACTAAGTATGAGGAGTTCGATGGTGGAAAGGTGTATCTGGGTGATGACTCTCATCTAAAGATCGTTGGTCATGGAAGAGTCTCTATCGATTCCCTGATGGTTGAGTGAAGGGGATCTCTGGGGTTATGCACATCCCAGGCTTAGAATGGAACCTGCTTTCTGTAAGTAGTTTGAATGATGCAGGTGTACAGGTTGTCTTTTTGAAAGAAGGATGCAAGATGACTAGAGGATCTATGGTGCTTGCTAAGGGTACTCGGAGAGGTACTCTGTTTCAACTAGAGGCATGCATTTCACAATGCAATAGTTCTTCTAACTCAAGGAAGAGGGTAGCAGTCACTTCATCCCCACCATCTGAATGAGCAGTGAAGAAATCTGTTGTTTCTAGTCCTGATGGTTGTAATTGTGCATTAGAAGTTAAACTTCCTACAGAAATGACAATGTTATGGCATAAGAGATTTGGCCACATTGGTGAGTAGGGTCTGCGTACCTTGAAAAATAAGAACCTCGTTGAGGGGTTAGATGATTGTAATCTTGAGTTTGACTTTTGCAAACATTGCATTTATGGAAAACAAAGCCATGTTTAGTTTTACTCGAGTTCTCATAAGTCTTCTGGTGTGTTGGACCTCATTCATTCTGATGTGTTTGGTCCTATTAATGTTCCTTCGTTATCAAAATCTATATACTTTGTATCTTTTATAAATGATTACAGTAGAAGGACATGGATTTATTTTCTCAAAAGCAAATTTGAAGTCTATAGCAAGTTTAAGGAGTTAAAAGCCTTTGCTGAAAATCAGACTGGTAAAAAGATTAAATGTTTGAGAACTGACATTGGCAATGAGTTATGTTCTATAGAATTCGATAAGTATTGCAAGGAACTTGGGATTGAAAGACACAAGACAACTCCATACACTCCGCAGCAAAATGGAGTTGCAGAGAGGATGAACAGGACACTGATGGAGAAGGCTAGGAGTATGCTTAGTAGAGCTAGTCTAGAACAAAAGTTTTGGGCTGAAGCTATTGCCACTGCTTTCTATCTGGTGAACAGATCTCCTACATTAGCTCTTGTTGGAAAGACACCTATGGAAGTGTGGTCTGGTAGAAAGCCTTCAGTAAGGCATCTTTATGTTTTTGGTTGTGAGGCATATGCACATGTGCCTAGGGAGAAGCGGTCAAAGTTGGAGAACAAAGCTGTTAACTGTATCTTCATCGGCTATGGTGTTGGTGTGAAAGGATACAAGCTTTGGAACCCCGTGGCTAAAAAAGTGTTGTATAGCAGAAGTATCATCTTCAGAGAGCTTACACTTTCTTCCACTATTTTGCAGCCAGAAGAAAAAGAAAAGAAAGAGGATGTTGTTCAATTTTCTCTCACCCCTGAGAAGACTGAACAAAAAGACAATGTTGGACATGATGATGAGGAGAGCTCTAGCAGCTCTAAAAGCTTAGAAGAAGAAGCTGAACCTCAACCTCAGCTCTTGAGGAGGTCTACATGGATAAGGAAGCAACTTGAAAGGTTTGGTTTTACATTGCTTGATTCTAGTTGTGCTTATGCTTTGCTCACTAACAGTGATGAACCTAGAATTGTATCAGAGGCTCTGGATATGAAGGATGTAGGTTCCTGGAAGGAGGCCATGGAGGAAGAAATGGCTTCTTTAGAAAAGAATTAAACTTGGGACTTGGTGCCTTTGCCTCCTAGACGGAAACCTGTTGGATGCAAATGGGTGTTCAAGAAGAAGATTGGTGCAGATGGCAGTATTGAGAAGTATAAGGCTAGATTGGTTACGAAGGGGTATTCACAAGTGGAGGGTATAGATTATGGTGAGATCTTCTCTCTTGTTGCAAAGTTGACATCCATTCGATTCTTGTTGTCTCTCGCAGCGGCTTATAACTTGGAGGTAGAACAGATGGATGTGAAGACAACTTTCCTTCATGGTGACTTGGAGGAGGAAATCTACATGTCACAGCCAAAGCATTACATGGTAAAAGGTAAAGAAAATTTGGTTTGCAAACTTAAGAAGTCTTTTGTATGGTTTGAAGCAATCCCCTAGGAGATGGTACTTGAGGTTTGATGCCTTTGTGTTGTCAATTGGATTTGTGAGATCAAAATTGGATCACTATGTTTATTATAAGTTTGATGGTGATCATATTCTCATTGTTGTACTGTATGTTGATGATATATTTCTCATTGGGAAGGGTAAGAATATGATTTCTGATTTTAAATCTTAGTTGTCAGCTCAGTTTGAAATGAAAGATTTAGGGGTAGCCAAGTACATTCTAGGAATGTAAATTAGAAGAGGTAGAACCAACAGAAAACTTTGGTTAAGTCAGAGTAAGTATGTTAAGACTGTGTTGGACAGATTCAGCATGGGAGATTGTAGACCATTGTGTGTTCACGTTTCCTTGGGGACAAAGTTGTCTATTGAGGATTGTCCAAAATCTCCTAGTGAGGTGGAGGACATGAGCAGAGTACCTTATGCTAGTGTTGTTGGCAGTTTGATGTATGCTATGGTCTGCACAAGACTAGACATTGCCCAAGCAATGGGAGTCCTTAGTCGATTTATGGCTAATCTTGGACGGGTTCATTGGGATGCAGTTGAGTGAGTGTTCAGATATTTGAGGGGTACTTCTGAGTATTCCATTTTCTATCATGGTAATGTTTCAAGACCTCCACATTCTATTGATATTCATGGATTTGTGGATTCAGATTGGGTAGGTGACATTAATAGCAGGAGATCCACCAGTGCTTATGTTTTTACACTATTTGGTGGTGCTATTAGTTGGATGAGTGAGCAAAACCTATTGTTTCTTTGTCCACGATAGAAGCTGAGTATATGGCAGCAACTCATGCTTGTAAGAAAGCCATTTGGCTTAAGAGATTGTGTTCCAATATTGGTGTTGATGCAGGTCAGATCACAATTAGTTGTGACAGTCAGAGTGCAATTTGCCTTGCAAAGAATCTAACTTTCCATGCTAGAACCAAGCACATTGATGTTCAATTTCACTTCATGAGGGACATGGTTGAGGATGGAAAGGTAAATTTGGAGAAGATAGATACTTTGAAGAATGTTGTAGATGCATTGATGAAACTAGTGGGCTCAGAGAAGTTCAGATGGTGTTTGGAGTCTATGGGCCTCCAACCTATAGCAGTTAAATCCTATTTTTCTATTGGCTCTTACAAGGTGTTCAACAAGTGGGAGAATGTTGGGAATTAAGGTGTCTCAACCTTGGTAATTCTCTGCATTTGTAATGTTTGTATTTATTATTCAATTGCCTATGTTGTAAATAATTGGAAATTCCACTTTGTCATATTGTGGGATGTGGCACGGTGATGTGTCAATCCTACATGGATCATGACAACTTGTTATTTTGTCCTCACATGAGGAGATAGGTATCCCACTTAGTGGTAGGAATATTCTACCATGTGTCGGTATCTTCTATGTTGTGTAAGGAATGTTTGACCGAAATGGTTATAACGGATTCCTATGATGAACCTATGACATGTAAGAGTCGAGAATAGAAGGTTGTAAGACAGGTAATGACATGTGTCATGAAGCATCTATGAATGAGGCATATTTGGGTGCCCCAAGGTGGAATATGATGTGTTGTAAGAGAATATGCTTTTTATAAAATGTGTATGACAAATTCTCTTACAGTTGTAAGTTGTAACTGCTATGACAGATTCTATGACGATCATAAGTGTCGTGAGAGCATCTGTCATAGCCCATTTTTGAAATAGGTGACCTCTTTGGGATGGGAGCTATGGACAAGTGTCAGACACATTCTACAATGTTGACCAAGTGTCCCTAGGCATGGGTTTTGGTCCAAGATGCCATATTGGATGCCCATTCCAGGAAAGGTTCAAAATTGCCTTGTATGTTCTATTTAAACAGGTGCTTGGAGATGGAGTTTGTATCACAAGTTTACAGGTATTGTTATGCTTCCGGATTGACACCAGACATGAGTGTCAAAGATCATTGAAGCTTGCATTGCAAGTGTGTTGTAAACATTCTTTCAGATTTGTTAATACATTGTGCAGGTTTCTGAGTGTGGGGTTTTTCACCCGATAAGGGTTTTCCCCACCGTAAATCTCTGTCTCTCTTCTTCTATCTTCTTTTTGGCTCTTGTGTTTTACTACTATATCTCATGTTAATGGTTTAACATCACTATAATAGTTAGGATAAATTTGAATTTGCATAGCCCTCTCCTCAATAGATTAGTGTAGGAAGCATTTCCGCACACCTAGCTTCCTTTCATTGCTTGCTTTTGTTTCAATTTTAGTCTCTGTAAGTTTGCAGTTTATTTTACTTCCAGATAAGTGAGAAAATATCCATAGCTGAGAGGGGCATTATTTACAACTAGCACTTGCACCTTTAGGAGGTGTAATGGACGCACCGACAGGAAATTTAAAGGGACATGTAAGTTTGACAATGAACCAAATAACAAAAATGTTTTGACCAAATCAAAACCCCTCGTTAGAGAACAAATTGGGTCATGCAAAATTGATCCCGTACGACAAAATTAATCTTGAGAAAAATCTTGAGTTTGTCATTAACTGTTCTTGCTCCAAAGAAACTAGTGTAGAAAGATTTAGTTACTGAAAAAAAATATAGTAGAAAGATTTAGTTACTGAAAAAAAATATAGTAGAAAGATTTAGTTACTAAAAAAATAGGGAGTTACTGGTTAAAGAGCAAAAAATAGGACCAGAAAGACCATATGGCAAAGAATGAAAATGAAATGAAAATCACTCGGGAACATTCAAATTGGGCTAAACCTTACTGCACTAATTCTTTTTTTTTTTCATATCTTTATTGATAGATATAAATTGGGTTGAATTTCTACTTGAATTTTGCTCATTTATTGTAGGCGTTGAAGGTTAATCACATGTGAATCATCCATCTCATACCAGTCATCATAGCTAGAGTGTACAAAGCAGTAATAGTGACCAGAATTTAGAGAAAATCTAGCATGTACAAGTATTACATAAAGCTCATAAATCATGCAGAAGAGGTACAAAAAATGTCAAACAAATAATAACAAATGCATACCAAATTCAATTAAACAAAACTCACTTTATCTTGTTGAGGGTTCAATGTCTAAGGCTTGAGGATATACATCCATTTTCTGTACTTTATCACCAAAACACCCCAAAATCCCATTGTTGGCAAACCCCTTAAGCTGAATTACAAGATCATCAGACGATTGGTTAATTCTTAACTATTTTTTATTTTTATTTATTTTTATTTATTTATTTTTATTTTTATTTATTTTTTATTTTTTATTTTTTTTAAGATTGGTTCATTTTGATGGCAATTGTCACACTAATATTTTAAATGGAGAACAATTGACTATAGACACGGATAAATGAATGGAGTGCACCTGCAAGGAATTAGCTTACTGTGGCTTGAAACATTAAGTACCTTAATAAAAACCATACCAAGTGTCAATATGTGCACTAAGGAAAATGAATCTTTCCCTAGGATAATATTTATGTGTCAAGAAATGACTTGGGACTAAGGATAAGTAGACATTCCGGTAGTCGGTATAGGTGCCGATACTTGTGTATGAGTCAGTGATGACATATTGTTAATAGCACATATTGTTAATAGCACTCGCACATTCAGTCACAGGCATAACATTATGATTCACTATATGTGCTAATCCACGAAGCATGAATCTTTCCCTAGGATAATATTTATGTGTTGTAGATATTGTAGAAATGTGCACTGAGGAAAATGAATCTTTCCCTAGGATAATATTTATGTGTCCTAGAAATGACTCAGGACTAAGGATAAGTAGACATTCCGGTAGTCGGTATAGGTGCTGATACTTGTGTATGAGTCAGTGATGACATATTGTTAATAGCATTTGCACATTCAGTCACATGCATAACATTATCATTCACTATATGCCCTAAGACAAAGAGCATGTTAATACCATCTTGTGCTTCTTTTAACAACTCTCTTAGGTTATGAACAACAGGCACAACTTCTTCTGCTATCCTTTCTTTTTCCACAAATGCTTGAAAATTAGCTAATTCTTTATCAAGTTGTTAAAGTTTTTTATCAGGTACATGTGTTATTATATCAATAGGATCTTCAAAGTCATGAAATATTTGTTCTTCCATTATAGTTGTAGGAGGTATGATATCTTGCAAAGTTTGTGTTTCTCCTTTTATAAAGTACAGGTGTTCAATGGATTTTATGATGTCGGTACACTGTTGCTATCGGGAGCACTAGAACCCATTAATCTAAGACTTCTCCTTAAAAGGATGTTTCTAGTAGGGTAGTGGGTTATAAAACTCATACAAAAGCATACAAAACTCAATGCACAAACTAATAGAACAAACTAAAGGAACAAGATATACTTGTTAAAATACACAATGTGTAATTTAGAAAATATGTCAATTTTCAATCTAGAGCATTAAATGATGCCAAATTTTCAAATGATAGATCAATATATGTTTGAAAATGAATGCAAGATCTGAAATGAAAGATATTTATGACAAATTCAATGAGACAATGAAAAACTATGCTTGCTTATGCACCTAAAATGCTCTTTTTTTTTACTGTTTTCAATGTAAATGCACAAAAAATGTTACAAAATTATGCACAATGATAGATGAATGAAATCTAATATGATTTTATGTGTAAAATAACTCAGATCAGATTTGAAAATGATTCCAATATTCTACAATGCTTAATGAAAAGTCAAAATTAAGGCAAGATGAATGATTATGCTTATTTTTGTTGAAATACACAATGTGTAAATACAAATTTTGAAATATAGATGCAATAACACACAATGATGAAAAATTACACTCTAAAATAAGATTTGAAAGAGTGTTAAAATGAGTAATAAAATCTGAAACAAGATTTTAATTACAAACCCTAGCTTTTGAAATTACTAAGTTACATGAAAAATGTAAAATGTCAAGCAAAACCCTAGCAAAAGAGAGATGCAAATGCAAGGTAAATGATGATAAAAAATGAAATGATGCAATTTATCTCAGATATTATGTAAATATCATAAAATTAAATGTTTTCAATGATATGGAAGCAAAATAGTGCAAACTATGCCTTGATGCAAGCCAAAAATGCCTATTTTTTAAAAAAATTTCAAATTTATGCACGATTTTTGAATATATGAGAATGGAAATGATATGAATGAATGTAAATCTGATTACAACACTTAGAAAGGTGTAAATTCAGCAAAAGCACAGGTTCACCAAAATGTTAGGTAGGAAAAGTGGGAATGATGATGAGGTTGAGGTAGTGTTTTAGATAGATTCAGTCAAACTCGCCTTTCACATATAACATTGAAGGACACAAACTGAGTTTAGTAACTTCTCTTGCAAGAGGACTTAGCTATAGGTTTGGTGTCACTTTACAATGATAAGGAAAGTTGGAATATGTTGATAGTTTATTAAATCCTAATTATATGAAATTATAAACAAATGAACAAAACATGACAAATGATCACACAAGAAGGAACTAATTGCAGATTAAAAACATACCAAGATTTGGATTCCAAAAAAAAAAAAATTCAGGGACACTAGGGTGAGTGCCCTAGTCCAATAGGCAAATTTTTATGTGGATCTAGAACTATAGGGTGGGTGCAAAAAGTTGGGGGGCCAAAAAGTGGCCAAACTTAAAAAAAACTTTTAGGCCATAACGCAAGTGCATTATGGTTTGTTGATGCCGAGCCTAAGGCTTGGGAAGACCAAGCCATAGCGTGCTCGTGTTATAATGTGAGCACATTATTCTTTCCTATTTTAAAAAACTTGTTGTTTTTCCTCATTTTCCCATTTCATTTTCTTCTGCCCGTGGCCTGCAAACCCTTGAGAGTGTGCTCACATTATTGGAGGTTAAATTCATCACCAAATCATCGCTGATTCATCATCAAAATATTGCCACGACATCAGGGAGGCCAAAGGAGTAAGTTGCATTTAGTTTTTTGTTTGAATTTGTTGTTAAATAGGTAGGTTTAAGTAGATTTTTGATGTAAATTTCTTTAATTTACAGGAAATGATAATGCACCTCCTCCTCCTCCTCCTAAAAATCCATAAAATCTTGAATCACCTGAACAACAAATACCTATTGAAGAACAACCTGAATAACAAACTCCTCCATCCATTCCTCGACATGCCCCTAGAACAAAAGAAAATCTAATGGGGCAAAATAAAAACAATAAAAAATAAATTGAAGATATAATTACAAGGTTGAAAGATCCTGTAACTTCAACCTCGCATAGATCCACGCTTGCTCAATCTCTTGAATCTATGTTATCAAATGTAGATTCAGTTAGCAAATAACTAGTTGGTCTGAAAAGAGGAGAGAATTTAGAGAATACTATGCAGACAAGTTGTCATATGAGCAAGTAAAAAATTAACAAATTGCAAAATTGGACTTGTGTTCTATTTTTATAGACCCATGAACAAATCATCCTCTACCCCTTACATGCAAGAGGTTCCCTATCCATTGGTGCAACAACCAAGTGATAAGGGACAATTTTGGATAGAGGTGGTGGATGGTTTTTGACCATCCTCCATGCAACAATAATGAAGTCCCACAATACTTTTTGTGGAAACTCTACTATGGGTTTGTAAAAAATAAAGTGCCAAACTATTTTGATATGCGGGACTTCTAGGGTAGAGGTGTGGGGTCATCACAGGATAGACTAGGGGCATGTGTTGACCCACAGTGGGCAGTGAAATGAGCACTTGCCAGACCAGCCCATAAGCATGTGTCTATCCCTTCCATTGTGATGGAGAGTGCTGAGGTCGATACACTTTAGTCCATTAGTGTCTTGACCTAGAGAATCATACAGCATGCCAGTCCTGCAGCAGAGTGTGGGCCATGGGAGAGTTTGAGGAGTAGTGTTCTACCCCATACTTGTCAGGCTTGTGGGCCAGCCTGTGGTTATGACCCCATAGATAGTCAAGACACAGGTGCACAAGCTGCATCTATAGCTGAGCAGATGGTGATGATAGATGTCCCCCTGAGTGAGACTTTCGGCCTTGACACTTAGGTAAATGTTAGCAAGTTCATTGAATTTAATTTATTAAATTTTATTTTTGAAATGGAAGATTAACTAATTTAGTTTGATTATTTTAATGAAATTTCAAGGTCATAGCATTCATTCTTTCTTAAGCAGTTCTCCACCTCCATATTACACTATGATATCTACTGCTAGGGTATGTAACTAGAAAACAATAAATATTACATGTGAATAGCATTTTTGAACAAATGGTATTCTAATCTCTAGTTTTGGATGTTGAATAGGTTAATATTGGAGATTTCATGGAAACACCTTGCAGTGGTGGTGGAGTTCAAAGCTTCACTCATGTAATAAAATAAATAGTTTAACTAATGAATTGTACTTACTAGATTTTTGTAATTTATAATCATATCATTGATTACATTCATTAATGAATCTACACTAACCCATTCCCCTACAAACTATGCCAATCCTATTGGCTCAATTTCTTTGATCCCTACTTTTGATCCTACATCTAACCCACCTAAGTCTAATGAGGAATCTTTCTTTAATACTACTATATTCTTTGAGATGATAGGCACATTAGACATTCAACCTTATAATTTCATTGTTCAACCCACTCCTACACCGGACATCACCTTCTTGCTTGACAATGTGCCTACTGATGATTATAATGATCCTCTATAGATTGAGGCACAAGTACACTATAAAATGATACTTGAATCAAGGAGGAACACTTATACATCAAGGTGGAATTAATGTAGTTATAGAGGAACACTTATACATCACTAGGTTGCAAAGAGATTCTTATCCCCCTTAGATATCTCCTAGTGTACACATAATGACACTTCTATACCTACTTTTGGCTCCCTCACCCTACTAATCTAGGTAGGACCTAAATGATTAGATGTCTCAGGTCATATCATCCCCACCTCATAGCACTATCTATTCTCTTAGGTCATCCTTGGCTCATTGCAATGTGGGTTGTCCCTGAACTGTCATCCACTAGTGCCTTAAATTCCCCATGATGGTAATGTCTTCACCATTTCTCATGGCCCATACAAACTAGTTGTTACCTTAAGACACTTCTCCTTAGATTATTTTTTTCAACCCCTTTGGGTCCATCTCAACCTCATACCAATTCCCTCTTTCACCTTTACCTATCTTATGCCTCTAAACACATTGTTTCCCCAACCCCATAACCTGTTTCTATTACTTCACTAGCTATGCCCCTATCTTCCCCACCATATATCCATCTATTACTACTTCACCTTCCTCATTGACCTTATATCTCCCCTTTAACACCCCTCTAAGATAAAGTAAAAGAAAAAGTGTAGGACCTTTCCCCATCCACTTCTAAAAGTAGGCCTACGAAACTTCCCCAATACTACACCCAACCTACTAACCAACCCATATCTACCCTACCTATTTCCTAATATAGCCCTATGAGATGTCCCAGACCTAGTTTGGTTCCAACCCACCCCTTAACAAACCTCAAGACAAATAAAATGATAAGAAATTTTAAAATAAGGTTTTTCTTCTCCTATCTAGTATCTTTCCTCCCTCCTATTATCCCACGAACTCTTGATATTCCTCCTTCCCGTAAACCCATAAACTTACCTAATGTCTATGTGATTTCTAGTTTAGGCATTGTCTCGTAAACCTAGAATCTTTATCTTAGGTATTGTCCTACCTCCATGACTACCAAACAAACAAAAATTTGAGCACAACCCTACCCCACCCTACCACCAACCTAAACCTAAACTAACACCTTCACTCCCTCTCTAACTTCTTAAACCTAAAATTTGATGCTACTATGGTCCCTCCTTTGTTGACCCTTATACCACATAATAGTCATTAATCTTCATCTAATTTTTACATATGCATGTGAGTTGTGTGCTTTATGTGTGTACTTCCATGTTTAGGTGAACGTGTGTATTTTAGGAGCCATGTGGTGCAATCACGGTAGGAGGGTTCACATAATGAACTATCCAGACCATGCAACAAGAGTAAACACAATGGAAACAACTCAAGAAATCGAACAAATGCAGATTCAGTCATTTAGTATATCAAAGAATTCAAATACAATCAGGTCGGCAACATGCAGGCTTACAATTAGGGCTCACAGGCTTGAGTACATACATGCGCAAGATAAGGATATAAATCTCCCTTTGCACAAGATCTAAACTAGGAATTATGAATCAATTGCCAACTCCTTTCTTGAGGATCTATTACATCAATATATATCATCTCTGGACCAATAGATTCTTTCACATCACCCAAGGAAGGTCACAAACTCTAATGAAGAGTTGTAACGTGTTCACAGATAGGTCAGACCTAAATGCATAGAACACTTCCTCAAATGAATGAAACAATGTGTGAACCCTTGGGGAAGGTTGGCCATGAACCAAAGGATGTTGAATGATGTGTCATTGAGATCCATAAGTCAAGGAATGATCTACAAGCCTTCTCCTTCAGCTGATTATCAGGAACTGTTAGAATACTCTGCTCTAAGAAAATAGTTGATCTTTTGATAGTGATATCTTTCTGGTAACTAATCCAAATTCTCTAAATTCTTGATATGATGTAGATGAATGAATGTAGATTCTAAATCTAGATCTGCAAGGTGTGAATTGCCAAAATCAGACCACAAGCTGAAACTACTTCTAACTAAACTACTTTGAATTGAACTAGAAAATGAAAGAACTGAAATACAAATGTTTTTGGTTGATGCAAGATTACTCTTGAACCAGGGATGCTCCTGCATCAGACATCTGAGGTTATTGAAAAGTGAGTCCCTCACTTTGCTGGGGCTAGGGGAGAACCAAGATGGTCCACCTCGACCTAAGAAATCCATGATGAACCTTCTTCCAGTCTGCCTTTCCATTTCACAAGATATTCTTTGTATTGTCTTCCTCTAGTGTTGTGTCCAACTCTGCTGTCCAAGATGTCTTCAATCTATTCTAGTGCTTGTTATGGTAACCACTTCTTCAAGTATTCTTCCATTTTGTCACTAAATTCTACTTCATGATACTGATAACGATCTGCAATGTTGAAAATAGGTGAAATACCCACTGTCTCTAGTAATTCCACCTCATATGCATTTCCTGAATCAAATTTCCTAAGTATCCTACAAGGCCCAAACTTCTTCATCTTCAACTTGTTATAAGTCCCAACTAGAAATCTATCTTTTCTCAAGTACACCATCACATCATCTCCAACTTCAAATTCCTTATGTCTTCTCTTCTTATCTGCCTTCTCTTTGTACTTATTGTTCATATCCTCCAAATGCTTCTTCACTTGATTATGCATTGTCTTCACATGGTCTGCAAATTCTTCTGTCTTTGCACTCCTCTTTTTTTCTATACTGATATCTCTTAATTATGCAATTCCTCTAGGATTCACTCAGGTAACAATCTCAAAGGGTGTTCTTTTCGTACTCCTATTTACTAAATTATTGTATGCAAACTTTTCTTGTGAAAGAATCAAATCCCAACTTCTGGCTTTGTCTCCAACCAAACATCTCAACAAGTTTCCCAAACTCCTATTCACTACCTCTGTCTATCCATCTATTTGTGGATAAAAAGTTGAACTGAATTTCAAATCTATCTTCATCTTCTTCCAAAGTGTCTTCCAAAAGTATCCAACAAACTTTGTATCTCTGTCTGAAACTATACTCTTAGGTAATCCATGTAATCTTACAATCTCTTTGAAAATGAGGTCAGCTACATGTACTGCATTAGTTGTCTTCTTACAAGGTATGAAATGAGCCATCTTTGAAAATCTATCAACCACTACAAATATTGAGTCATGTCCTCTCAGTGTCTTAGGCAATCCCATTACAAAATCCATGCTTATGTCTTCCAAAGGTCTCTCTGGTATTGCCAAAGGTTTATAAAATCTAGTGTTCTAATGGCTCCCTTTTGTAACTTGACAAACTCTACAACTCTACACAAATCTCTGAACATCCTTATGTATCTAAGGCCAAAAGTAATTTTCATTTAGCAAATCCACTGTCTTATCAATACCAAAGTGTCCTGCCAATCCACCACTATGCTTCTCCTTGAACAAATTATCTCTCATTAAACTTCTAGGTATGCACAACTGACTTCCTTTGAATAACATATCCTCTTGAATGAAATAGTCCAACCACTTACTTCTATCTATTACAACAGGTTCCTTATAGGCTTTCCAAGGTTGTGCAAAATCAGTGTCTCCCTCATACATATTCTTCAGTTCATCGAAAACCCAACACTTCCACTCTCATTTCTATCAACAAGTTTCTTCTTCTACTCAAAGCATCAACAACTTTGTTTGATTTTCCACTCCTATGCTTCAACACAAAAGTATAACTCTACATGAACTCTACCCATCTCATATGTCTCTGATTCAACTTACCTTGACTATTCAAATATTGCAAAGCTTGATGATCTGTATACAACACAAACTCCTTAGGCAACAAGTAATGTCTCCACTTCTTCAAGGATTGAATTATGGCATAAAAATCTTGATCATAAACTGAATATCTTCTCCTTGCATCATTCAACTTCTCACTGAAATAAGATACATGTCAACCTTCTTGACTTAACACTGCTCCTATTGCATTTCCACTAGCATCACAATCAACTTGAAATACCTTGTTGAAATCTGGTAATGCCAAAACAAGTTGCTCTATCACTTTCTGCTTCAACAACTCAAAACTTTTATCTATTCCAAATGTCCACTTGAAATCCTTTCTTTCACCTCTCATTGTCTTTGTCATAGGGTTACAAATTGAACTAAAATTTTTGATGAACTTCCTGTAGAAACTAGCCAATCCATGAAATGATCTAACCTCTCCAGTGCTCTCCAGTGTAGGCCATTCAACAATTGCTTTCACTTTCTTAGGGTCCATCTTCAATCTTTCTGCAGAAATCACAAATCCCAAATATACCAATTCTTCTTTCATGAAACTACACTTCTTGATGTTTATCAGCAATTTCTCTTCTGTCAACCTATGTAAAACTTGTCTAATATGCCACAAATGTTCTTTCATTTTACTGAAAATGAGAATATCATCTAGGTACACAATCACAAACTTACCCAAGAATTTCTTCAGAACTTCATTCATCAACCTCATGAAAGTACTCAATGCATTTGTCAATCCAAAAGGCATCACTAACCACTCATACAATCCTTCATTTGTATTAAAAGTAGTGTTCCATTTATCTCCTTCTCTTATTCTGATCTGATGGTATCCACTCTTCAAATATATCTTTGTGAAATATCTTTATCCACTCAAGCAATCCATGATATCATCCATCCTAGGTAAAGGAAATCTATACTTAACTATGATCTTGTTCATTGCTCTAGAGTTAGTACACATTCTCGATTCTCCATCCTTCTTTGGTGCTAACACTGTAGGTACTGCACAAGGACTCAAACTTTCTCTGATCAAACATTTCCTTAACAACTCTTGTATTTGTCTATTCAGTTCTTCATTCTCTACCAGTGTCATCTGATGTGCTTTTTGTTAGGCAAACTTGCTCTCGGTATAAGATCCATGTGATGATTGATACTCCTTATAGGGGGCAATCCATCGTGCACATTATCTGATATGATGTCTTCATACTCTGTTAGTAATTCTCTTATCTCATCCAGTTTGGTCTCTTTCTTCACTACTTTAGGTATTTTAGGAATCAAGGCATAACACATACTTTCTCGTTTCAAACCATCCAAAAATTTCCTTCCATCTACCAAACACATTCTAGCATTTCCACATACCACATCTTTAGGATCATCCTCCAAAGGAATCAAAGTAATTCTTTTCCCATTTGTTGTTATAGTATATGTATTCTTTCTCCCATCATGTATAGCTTTTCTATCATATTGCCAAGGTCTACCCAACAAGATATGACAAACATCCATAGGCACAATATCACACAAGACTTCATCATGATAAGATCCAATATGAAATTTCACCAAACATTGTTCACTCAGCAGTACCTTATGATCATCCTGAATCCATGCTATCTTATAGGGCTTAGGGTGTTTCAATCTTACCAACTTCAGCTTAGTCACCATCTCCTCTGAAACTAGGTTATCTGAACTACCACTATCAATCACAACTTTACAACACTTACCTCCAAATTTGCATCTTGTTCTGAATAGATTTTTCCTCTGTGACGGTTCCTCATTTGCCTCTATTTGAAGTAGTGCTCTCCTCATCACCAATGATTCTCCCTTTTCAGGTTTACTAACAGAACTGGGTGATTCAACAGGTTCTTCAACATAGGTTGCTCTTCCACTATTTTCTGTCCTCTTGCTTGTACTACCTTGATTACATTCAAATGCTCTATGTCCTTCATCTCCACACTTGATACAAGTACCTTTGAATGTCCTCTTATCAAATCATCTTCCTTCTCTTCTGTATCCTTCATTCTGATATGCACTAGGGTTTCCTCTCTGGTAAAAATTTCTATCATCTCTTCGGTAAGCAATTTTATCTTTGTCATCCTTCTTAAATGGGCTGTCAAATTTATTCTGCTCCACAAATGATCTATCACATCTAGAAAATGTTTTACCTCTCTAAAATTTAACTCCTCTACCTCTCTATCTCTAATCATGCATCTTATTCAGCTTCTTCTTATTCAGCTTCTCTTCAACTTTTAGGGCAAACTAATATGCTTCTTCTAAAGATGTCATCCTTACCAAACTTAGCTCTTCTTGAATGTTCAATCTCAGTCCATTGATGTATCTAGCCACTTTCTCCTTGCTTGCTTCACTATGTCCTATTCTTATGATCACCTTATGAAATTCTTTAGTGTACTTCACAGATTTCTCCTTCTATCTTAGGTTTTGCAATCTTTTCAACAACTCCAACTCATAATTAGCAGGTATAAACTAATTCTTCAACTTTGTCACCATCCGGTCCCACTTTGTAATCCTTTCTTTTCCTCTTCTATTTCTTTCCAATTGAACTTCTTTCCACCTTATAGCAGCATGTCCCTTCAACTTTGTCTTCACAAATTTTACCTTCTCCGGATCTTCAATTTCTTCATATTCAAAGTATTCTTCCATGTCATTTATCTAGTCAATCAATTCTTTAGGGTTCAAATTACCAGTATAGTTCGGTACATCAACTCTAGGTCTTTTTCTAATCTTTGTGATAGCTTGCAACATCTTTATCTAATCTAATTCTTCTTCTTCATCACCTTCTAGGGTTTCGCCAGTTTGTTCAACAGATTAAAATTCTTCTTCATCATCGCTTTCAACATTAGGTCTCGGTGTCAATCCTCTTCACCTATCTTCTTCAACAACATCCAAACAAATTCACATTGTTCTCATCAATTCCATCATCTCATCCATTCTATTAGCCATTATACCAACAAGAGGAACTCTTCGCGGCGTCATCTTCCTAGGATCAAGTGTAAACTACCTCAGGTCCAGTGATCGGGCTACAAGGTGACAACTACATCACAATTGGTGATCGGTTGCAACACAAATAACCTGCCTCAATTTAGCGATATGTCCATAGCAAGATCTTACAGAATTCCTTCACTCAATTCACTCTCCAAGATTCAAACTTTTGCTATGATACCACTTGGTGCAGTCACATTAGGAGGGTTCACAAAATGAACTATCTGGACCGTGTAGCAAGAGTAAACACAACAAAAATAACTCAAGAAATGGAACAAATGTAGATTCAGTCATTTAGTATATCAAAGAATTCAAATACAATCAAGCCAGCAACATGCGGGCTTACAATTAGGGCTCACAAGCCTGAGTACATACATGCACAAGATAAGGCTTTGAAGCTCTCTTCGCACAAGATTTAAACTAGGAATTATAAATCAATTGCCAACTACTTTCCTGAGGATCTATTACATCAAGATATATCATCTCTGGACCAATAGATTCTTCCACGTTAGCCAAGGAAGGTCACAAACTCCAATGAAGAGATGTAACATGTTCATAGATAGGTCAAACCTAAAAGCATAGAACACTTCCTCAACTGAATGAAAAAATGCACGAACCCTTGGGGAAGGTCAGCCATGAACCAAAGGACGTTGAATGATGTGTCATTGAGATCTGCAAGTCAAGGAATGACCCGCAAGCCTTCTCCTTCAACTGATTATCAGGAACTGTTAGAATGCTCTGCTATGAGAAAATAGTTGATCTTCTGATAGTGATATCTTTCCGGTAACTAATCCAAATGCTCTGAATTCTTGATATGATGTAGATGAATAAATGTAGATACTAAGTCCAGATCTGCAAGGTGTGAATTTCCATAACCAGACCACAAGCTGAAACTACTTTTGATTGAACTTCTTTGAACTGAACTGGAAAATGAAAGAACTGAAATGCAAACAAACTAAAATGAAAATGCTTTTGGTTGATACAAGATTACTCTTGAACTAGGGATGCTCCTATATCACTATGACTTTCATCACTATTATAGTTTTCATAATTGAATAATGTTGTTTTATTTTAGATGATGCAGGCTGCAAAGACACCTCCTGATGTCCATAGGGCAATGGAGCATGGTGTGTCCGCTTTGATTCATAGCTCCATGCCTTTAACAGGGGAATGAGGTAGATTAGTAAATTTCAAATTACATTCATTGTTATAGTTGTTTATTTTTGAAAAATCAAATGATTATTGATTTGAAGTTTAATTTCTATCTGGATGGTTTCTATAGGACATGGCATTGTAGTTAGGGTAAAATTGCAAATCAGGGCAAATGAATAAACAGCAATGATAAAAACTCTAGCAATGCACAATGAAGCACAAGACAACATGAAAATCAAAATAACAAATGTAAATGCAAACCGATCTCCACGCTATGCTCGATTTATCTCCATTGCTCTTCTCCACCTCGCATGAGCATGCAAGATTTTGAAGGATTATTATTGGAAGAATGTTGGGTGCTCACTTCTGCAGCATAATGTTAAGATGAAGATGATATGAGGATGATAGTTGAAGGATGCAAAGGCTCTAATGATATTTTGACAGCATGTGGATACTTGAGGTTCAATGCATTTTAGAAAATTTGGCAGAATAAGAGTGCTTGAGGCTCAATGCATTTTAGAAAATTTGACAGAATAATGGTACTTAAGGCTCAATGCATGCTAATGGCTTATGAGGGGGTTGATTTATAGGAAGGGCTTGGTTCCAATGGATGGCTGAGATTAAAAATCTAAATGATTGATGTGGATGGCTAGGATTGATTAGTTATTCCCACTCTTCAAGGGAGTTGTAGTCATTTGACAAGTGGAGAGAGGATAGGGCTCATGTGTGCTTGTGTACATAAAAAATACTACATGTGAAAGATATTAAGTAAAAGGCTTTAGTACCACTTATCTTTTTTAAATGAAAGAGGCACACATGTCGGCTAAATGATAAGATAAATTAATTATATAAATAAAATTTATTTAATTAATTGGAAAGTCAGCTTATGATGAGAACTTAATTCAAATAAAATATTTGAATTAGTTTGGATATGAGTTGGATATTAATTAAATAAATAAAATTTATTTAATTAATTAGATACTAGGATTAGGATATGATTGGAAAATTAATTAAATAAATAAATTTATTTAATTAATTGGCTAATGGATAAATGGGATTAAGAGTGGGATTTAGGACAAAATGCTACATGATGTCTAGGATGATGTATTTGACAAGGTGTTGTAGGACATGGACAAAGTTGGGACAATTTTGGGTGTCTACAGGCATCACCACAACTTCATCCTAGTACTAAGGCAAATGAGGAGATAGATTTTTAGATAGCAGTAAGTGATTATTTTATTAAATGTTTCATTTTTTATAATGTAATTTCTATATATTAATGTCTATACTTTTTATTGTAACATCTACAGATCCATGAACAACTAAATAGGAGTAGCCCTCGGGTTCATAGTAGACCACCCTCATATGTGTCTCCATCCCCTCAAAAATCAAAGGCTATCAGTGATCTATTCTCTTCACCAGATAGAGGGGAATGACTTTTTATTGTGTTCCTTTGTTGTATGCCTATATGGCATTTGTGGACATATATTTTGTATTGCATGTAGTTGACATTGTATGCCTATATGGCATTCTTGCAAGCCTATATGGCTATTTTGTATATATGTTATACTTATTGCGATAGATATTGATGTATGCCTATATGGATATTTGGTTAATATAAATTATTTTTGTTGATCATTATGTAATATGGATAGGTGTAATGTAGATCATTTTTGTATGCCTTTAGGTTTCAAAGTTTAATTTTCAAAGAATCCATCCCAATTGATGATAAGAGAATTTGAGTTTTCGGTTGAAAGTTTTAGTCTCTCAAAACTAGACATGCCCGAGAAAATAGAGAAAGGAAGATTGGTTAAATAGATAAATGGAAAGCAAGGTTTTTTGTTCACATCATGATCTACATGCTATTGCACAAGATTGCATGTTAGCCTTAGTCACTCACATAGCAAGGTACAACCTCGTGTATAAGTCCTTGCATCATGTGCCACCTAAATAATGCCACTTGATCCAACACAAGTTCATGGTTCCTTACACCATGCATAATTCACATAGTGATAGGAATCATTTTGTGCAACTTAAAAGACACCCTATAAATCTTACACAACCCTTTGGATCATGTACCATTTGTACAACACTAAGGATCATGTCTCATAGTTTCACAAACAACTCTATCTAATTTTTGCAAGTGACCAAGGGGATATTGCAATAATATTTATATGATAATTTTAGCATGGGACACCCCCATACCTTGTGAGTCTAAATGGTCTCTACACTCATTTTATCTTGGCCTTTATGGCCATTAAACTCGTGAAGGACTTGTGTTAGAGCTTGTAAAATGATTTTATTTTGAGTGTATATGCTTAAGTTTTAATATTGTTGTAGAGGACTATATGGGGACTGAAATAAATGTATAAAAACACCTTCTATGGTTTTCCCTAGCAATCCAATTTTACATAAATGAAACCATATATTTTTGGCTATTTCAAAGCATCTTTTTTTAGTAGTTTTGTAATTATTGTATTCTATGTTGTTGAACTCTTGTGAAACATCTTTGTGCTTATTGTTTTATTTCAGTGACCAAAAGGCATGATAATACCATGATTTGGTCTTGCTAGCCCAATTTGGGTGCATCATATAACCAAAATAATACTCTACAAATATCTCATTTTGGTATATTGAAAAGAGGTTGATTGTTGTAACATAGATATTTGCAATTCCCTACGTTCCAAAAGGATGTTCTTATGGTTGCTCCTTAGTATGCTGATCCATATTCTTTATGCATTGTTCAATTGAAAATATTTCTTAATCCCTTGTTATTATACCATATTGGGATGCAAAGAGTATGTTTGTTGTCTTCAACAAGATAGTCAAAATCATATGCCTATGAGTACCTGGTGACCATTGTGGTTATTAAATGTAATTCCTCTTGCATATAAGGTGAGGTTATGAGAGTACATTGAGTCTTACCTAATTTGAGTATGCAACATAACATTGGGGCTATAGGCTTCCATAAGTCATTAGCAATCCCTTTGAGAATGTGGTTAATATTATAAATGTATAGTTTGCATCTCACCATGTTAATATGTATCATGTCATCACATTTACCAATTTGACTCTAATTCCATAAAGCAATTCCCTTCCCAAAAACTAGTTAAGCTTGAAAGCCATGTTACGACATTGTATTGATCTCGCAGAAGGTTGCATACCACTACCCCAACTCTTTGCAAGATTGCTATGAAATATGATAAGCAAGATAGGTGCAATGTAGATCATTACATAATGATAGTGTAGATCATTACATAATGATAGAGCCATGAAGTGTAGAGGGTTTCAAATATCACATAAGTCTAAGTTCAAGCCTAATAACACAGTGACCTAAAGTTGGAAGAAGATGAGGGTTGAACAACATGGACATGACAACATGAAGATGATATTAAGGTTTAGGAGAGTAGCCTAACAGAGGTCTATTTCAAGCCTAATAGGGGTCTAAGATTGTAGTGATGGATCAATACATTGAAGGACTAAAACAAACCCTATAGAGATAGTACTAGAGAACAAAGTCAAGGTGAACCGAGATAAAAGAACAAGCAGTTCATATATGACTATGTTGACTACTAGAACAAGTATGTTAACAACCATAAGATGCATGTTGACACGTGAAGACTATAACAATTATAGGAAAGACAATGTGTGAGGATATCGCTAGTATAATGTATCTTAGACTGTTTCAGCATGTTTGGGTGTGAAACAGGACCATTCCTAGCCTAAACGTACCCATCAACACATTGGAATAGTTAGTTTGGCCGCACAAGGAGTAGAATGAAAGTTACACCCCTTTGCAGCTTTACATTGCATGTAACTAACCATTTTTGGGGTAGCAGAAAAAATTTCACCATGGGCAAATGCCTCAGAGATATAAAAAATGAGAGAGGTTATTGTAGAGGAACCCTATGTGATCCTGTAGCCTCAGACAGAATGTTTCTAAGTGACACAATTTTTGAGTAACAGCTCGTCAAAGATTGTTGCCTTTTTGCACTTTGGACTCTTCAAGGATATCGCCGGTACAATGTAGCTTGAATTGTTTCGGCATGTTTGGGTACAAAATAGGACCATACCTAGCCTAAATGTACCAGTCTGAATGTGTTGGAACTATCCATTTGGTCACATCAGGAGTAGGACAAAAGCTATAGCCCTTTGCAACTTTACACTACCTCCTTCTAATGATTTTTGGGGCAGCAGAAAACCTTTCACCATGGGCAAATGCCTTAGAGATATCAAAAATTGAGAGAGGTTATTGTAGAGGGGTTCTACATGATTGCATTTCCTTAGAAGGAATGTTTCTAAACATCAGGGTTTTTGAGTAACAGCTCATCAAAGATTGTTGCCTTTTTGTACTTTGGACTCTTCAGGGATATCACAGGTACAATGTAGCTTGAACTATTTTGGCATGTTTGGGTACAAAAGAGGACCATTCGTAACCTTAACGTACCCATCTAGATGCATTGGAACTATCAGTTTGGTCAGATCAAGAGCAAGATGAAAGTTACACCCCTTTGCAACTTTACACTACCTCCTTCTGAAGATTTTTAGGGTAGCAAAAAACCTTTCACCATAGGCAAATGTCTTAGAGATATCAAAAACTGAGAGAGGTTATTATAGAGGGGTTCTACGTGATCATGTTGTCTTAGACTAAATGTTTCTAACTATCAATATTTCTGAGTAATAGCTCATCAAAAATTGTTGCCTTTTTGCACTTTAGACTCTTCAAGGATATCACCGGTATAATGTAGCTCGAACTCTTTTAGCATGTTTGGGTGCAAAACAGGAATTGGAACTATTAGTTTGGTCGCATCAGGAGTAGGATGAAAGTTACACCCCTTTGTAACTTTACACTACCTCCTTCTAACGATTTTTAGGGTAGCAGAAAACCTTTCAACATGGGCAAATGCCTTAGAGATACCAAAAATTGAGAGAGGTTATTGTAGAGGGGTTCTGCATGATCACTTTGCCTTAGATAGAATGTTTATAAGTGTTAGGGTTTCCAAGTAACAACTCGTCAAAGATTGCTACCTTTTTGCACTTTGGACTCTTCAGGGATATCACCAACACAATGTAGCTCAAACTAATTCAGCATGTTTGGGTACAAAATAGGACTATGCCTAGCCTAAACGTAGCCATATGGATGTGTTGAAACTCTCAGTTTGGTCACATCAGGAGCAGGATGAAAGTTACACCCCTTTGCAACTTTACACTACCTCCTTCTGACAATTTTTGGGGCAGCTGAAAACCTTTCACCATAGGCAAATGCCTCAGAGATATCAAAAACTAAGAGAGGTTATTGTAGAGGGGTTATTCATGATTATGTTTCCTTAGATGGAATGTTTCTAAGTGTTAGGCATTTTGAGTAACAGCCCATCAAAGATTGTTGTCTTTTCGCACTTTGGACTCCTTAGGGATATCGTCGGTACAATGTAGCTCGAACTATTTTGACATGTTTGGGTGCAAAATAGGACCATTCCTAGCTTAAATGTACCCATCTAGATATGTTAGAACTATTAGTTTGGTCACATCAGGAGCAGAATGAAAGTTACACCCCTTTGCAACTTTACACTACCTCCTTCTAATGATTTTTTGGGGCAGCTGAAAACTTTTCACCATGGGAAAACACCTCAGAGATATCAAAAATTGAGAGAGGTTATTGTAGAGAGTTTCTACGTGATTGTGTTACCTTAGATGAAATGTTTCTAAGTGTCATAGTTTTCAAGTAACAGCTCATCAAAAATTGTTTCCTTTTTGCACTTTGGACTCTTCAGGGATATCACCAGTACGAGTGTAAGGTATTAACTTAGATTTTAGAGCAAAGTAAAGACTAGGGTTTTTAGGAGGTTGAGGACTAGATAACCCTAAACATAATACAACCTAAGTGTTGAAGACCACGTGAAGAACACAGAAGGTTAATTGAGACAGATTAAGCAGAGAGTATAACACAAACAAAACTTACCAAACTAGGTCTTTAAAGACAATACACTTAGGGTTTAAAACATAACTAAAAACTTTATATTAAAAACCCTAACTAGTATTGAATGTTTAAACCTTTGTAGTTGTGATATGAACGCTACCACTGTGACATCCTTTAGACTTCCAAAGCTTCCAACAACAACCACAACTCATCAATCAACATCAACATGACCTTAACACCATATTTTGTGATCAACATCAACATCATGAGGACACTGAAGTTGATAAAGTTTTCCTATTAAGAAAAAGAGATTCCCTTAGCTTCAAGAAATATAAATATTCTATACTGACAATGCCAACCACGTGAAGGTGGAAGCTCATGTGGCCTCACCTAAGACCTAAGACACATGTATTCTAGTAGATGTAGGACACCTAAGACACCTATTGTATAGTATGTATCTAGATTTTATAGACATAGTAGACCTAAGACACCTAGTCTTTATAACTTATCGTAGTCTAGACCTAAGTCACCTAGATTATAGTTCTACCTAAGACACCTATTATGGTAGACCTAGTTGACATATAGTACCTACCTAAGACACCTAGATTAAATTATACCTTATTCTAGTCTCTAGATAGGTAATTGATATATAGTATCTACCTAGAAGACACCTAGATCATTCTAGATTATACCTTATTCTAGTCTCTATATAGGTCGTTGATATATAGTATCTACCTAAGACACCTAGATTATATTAAATACCTTTTTTCTAGTCTCTATCTACCTAGTTGACATATAGTATATACCTAAGACACAAGTAGAGACACCTATTATCTAGTTAGAAACCAAGACACCTAGAGACACCTAGATTTTATACATTACTCTTAAGATCAACTTCATCCATCACTTAGGTCTAACCCCATGAAGCATAACATGATGATGATGCAAACATCAAATGTATACCATAGCAAACAAATGAAGTTCATACCACTGCTTGTCAAGTCCATACAACTCTGTGCATCACATCAGATACTCTATGAAGAAGAAAGTGTCTTTACATCCCAAAACCCAACAACATATCCTAAAAGAATAATGGTATCATCAAACAATAAACAACCAATAGACCTCCACAATTATGCATTCCATACTCAATTACTAACATCCAAGCACTTTGACATCAATGACAAACATATTCATCACAATATTCACTATATATGTGTAGAAATGCAGCAGGAAATAAAAAAAGACAAGCCTATGTAAACTTACAAATTAATGTGCATACTTACAAGTCAATGTAACATGACTTTACAAAATCAATGTGAATACTTACAAATTAATCCAACGAACCATCTGGGTCTGCTCTACTCTTTATTGTTTCAAGTATTGCCTCATGGTCAGACTCACGTAGCTTCCACAAGGTCTTGTTCAAAGGTCTACCCCGATATTGTATCAAATGAACATTGGATGCCATGACAAGGTTTGAGTAATAAAGAATCTTCTAATGCATGTCAAAGTCCTAAAATAGCCAAACATTAACACTCTTATGTAGTGCGTGTGTGATTTATCTTGACATAGAAAGGTTTTAGTATTTCAAAATATCTTTGACAAATTTTAATTTGAGGATTCATCTCTAGAAATTTACTAAAAAACTATGTTTGAGTCATATCCAAAAAAAGATTTGGATGTGGCTCACGGTTCTGACTACTGATTCTCCTTCTTACCACATCCCTTTGATTTAGAGATACCCTTGTTTAATTCTTCCAAAAGTCTTCAATTAGTGATCTCAATGCTTCAACAATTGGTTTATCTTTTTGTGGTAGTCTCCCTGAAAATGCCCATGATTTATTGGCATTGGTGTCCTCAATTCTTTGGTGCCTTCCAATAGCTCTTGATAAAGTTTTCTTATTAATTCTCAATGCTTGACTTGTCTTTCTAATCAGACAAGTTTTCCTCATTTGACTACTTACTATAGTCGATGTAATGACATGTTGTGTTGTATTACTATCCTTTATGCATAAGGTGTTACCCACAGTCTCATATGCACTCATTAGATTCTTGACAATAGATTTTTCACTTGAAGCCTCTGATGTTCTCAACCCAAGAATCCTCATGATGGACCTATACTTATACTTCGCATCATTTCAATGAACAGTTGACATCTTGCGGTCTCATTTAACTTTTCAAAGAATAATCTCCAAATATTATGAGCATATCTTCTACAAGTACATTTTGGAATCTTACCTTCCATTGGTTGCAAAATATTCTCGTCAACATCAATCAAATACTTTAGATTTCTATTCAAAATTCTAGGTGGTGTTAAGATAGGTAAATTCATCTCAACATTAAGAATTTCATCAATATTTAAATGAGATGGGCTAGATGGTATACCTTCGATCGAAGATGGAATAGATGACATACCTTGAGGTTGAGGTGGGAATGATGGTGTACCTCCTTCCTCACATGTGAGTGATGATGTACTCTCAACTTGAGATGCAATAGATGGTGTCCCTACATGTTGACTTGCAATAGAGCATGTGTCTCCAACTACGATATTCAAATCTCTCATAGCACAAGGTTTTTGTAGTCATTCCCTTTGTGTTGCCAATACCATATCTCTTTTTGATGGTTGTGGTTCCTCTTCAATTGGCATGTCTTCATTTATCGTGTCCAATTTCCTCTTCTCACAAAGTTACCTCATGATCGCTGCTTTCTTTGCATTCTTAGCTTCTATCTCTTCATGTGTTTGTTTAATTCTTGATTGTTTCCTCGGCATGATGGAGAATTTATCTATAGAATGACAAAGAAACAAATATTAGTTCCAAATAAATCAATCCATACAAATAAATGAAATATATGTCATTCAACCCTTCATACAAAATGTACATACAATCATCATGTAGAAGAGTAAATGTCACTCAACCAAAATAGGTACAAAGCATACAAAGCATTATTGCAGTCATACAAAGTATTATTACACAATGTTATTGCAAACATACAAAGCATTATGGTACAAAGTTCACTTCAATCCTATGAGGATAAGGACAAAGGAGAGTCACCTATTGAGGCTACAAGTGAAGAGTACATGGGACTTCATGTTGACTACAAGGTTGAAGATGTGGGGGACGCCTTGGTGCTAGTGGCATCAAACTACCTACACTTACTTGCGGATAGAGATCATCTCCTCACACATGAAGATTGAGCTTACAGCCATGGGACAAAATTTAGGACACGTAATACACTTGATTTTCACTTGGAGACATCTTGTGGGCTAGCACCGGTTGATAACCATCTAGTCACAAAAGGAGAGATGATTGAGATCATGGGAGACATCACACTAGGGCATGATGTAAGGATTGATTTTCTGATGTGTGACAACAATCCCTTATCTTCACATTATCATGTTATGACAACCAAGAGGATCAACCTTAAGGCTTATGATTTTCATGGAGACACTCATGTTGAACTTTACACTTTGTTGTGACTAGACTATCTTGAGACCCTATGTCAATTCCATGGCAATGTGACTGATTTGTAGTATTTAACTTGGCACATTGTCATAGATATGGGAATGGAAACATTTGGTATACAAGGTTTGTATGAACTATCAACATGAAGAATAATATAGCATAGCATGGATCATGATTGGATTAAGCCTCTTGGGATTTACTTGTATGATCTTGACACCTAATCATTTGTATTTTAACTTGTTATGACAAGATAATAGTATTTCATTATGGTTAAGGGATTGTATATTTATATGTTGTAAGGATTTCTTCTTGTATAGTTTGACATCACTGTATGTTAAGGTCTGTTTAATTCATTATTGCACATAATTATTAAAGAGCCCAAGTGTAGAAAATATGCATGGCACCATGTGAGATTGTAGGCTTCTTTCCTGATCATGATTGTGTCTATTTTAATTAATGTTGACCTTTGAGATATCTTTTATTATGCATACCATGAACTAATTTAAAACATAGTCTATTATAAGGACATTTGTGTGTGATGACTAAGCTCTTTGGGTAGTAAGAACTATGATGAACTATAAATACAAAATGTAAGACATGTATGCATAATGTGGAAACATAGACAAGGTAGATGAACTATAAAATAAAAAAGGTGAGACTGATATAAACACAAAATATGTAAACCATACAAGTGATATAAACATGTATGATAAAGCATGATAAAGTAATTCAAATAGAATTAAGGAAAATGTAAAGAACATGCATGTAAATACTTGACATACCTAAAAAATAGAGATTCGAATGGAGAGAGTACCCAATTATGTAGTTTTTTTTCCTTCTTGAATCAAACTCCTCAACAATTTGAGTTTTTCACCACTTACTTCCTTTTCAATGTTAAATTGAATAACACTCAAATAGAATTAGTAACAACAATACTATTAACCAATCTATGATGTTAAATTCCTACAATTGAATCACAATTAACATTGCAACACTACAAAAATTGAAACTTGAATTGATATATATCAAATTTGATGTAAAAACCATGTTATTTCCTCCTTCTTAAGTTGACAAAAAATAAAAAGGTGGTGGAAAGTTCATACAATGGTGGTAGAATCTAAAAAATGTGCATGTGAACTTCCCAACAACATGAAAATTCTTTTTTTTTGTCAAAACATGCACATAAATAGAAGAAAACAAAGTATGTGGGCCTGGATCATGGGGGTCCAAGCCTTTTTACCATTTCTATAGAAATCCAAAACACACTTACATTATAACGTGAGCACATTTTAGCTTGCTATAGAAAAATCCATATTATTCATTTCTCCATGTATTTCTTCTATCTCTCACCTATCTCTCCCCCTCACCTCTCTACCTCTCCCTCAACATTAAACCTTAATCCCTCAACCCTCAACCCTAATTCCTTATCCCTGAACCCTAAACGCTGATCCCTAAACCCTAAACAATATCCCTAATCCCTCTACCCTTAACACTCTACCTTAACCCTAATCCCTCAACCCTAATGCCTTAACCCTAAACACTATCTATAAAGCCTCAACCCTAATCCCTTATCTGTAAACTCTAAACCCTATCCCTAAACCCTCAACCCTTAACCCTCAAACTTAAACTTTAATCCCTCAACCCTAAACCTTAATCCCTCAACCCTCAACCCTAATCCCTTATCCTTAAACCCTAAACCATAATCCCTCAACCCTTGACACTATACCTTAAACCCTGATTCCTTATCCCTAAACCCTCAACCCTAAACCCTAATCCCTCAACCATAAACCCTATCCCTAATCCCTCTACCCTCAACTCTCTAGCTTAACCCTAATCCTTTGACCCTCAACCCTAAATGCTATCCCTAAAGACTCAACCCTAAACCCTAATCCCTCAAGGTCCTAAACCCTAATCCCTTATCCCTAAACTCTAAACCCTATCCCTAAACCCTTAACCCTCAACCTTAAAGCTTTATCCCTAAACCCTAAATTGTAATCCCTCAACCCTCAACCCTAATCTCTTATCCCTAAACCCTAAACCCTAATCCCTCAACCCTAAACATTAAACACTATCCATATTCCTAAACCCTCAACCCTTGACATTATATCTTAAACCCTAATCCATTATCCCTTAACCCTCAACCCTAAACCCCAATCCCTCAACCCTAAACCTTCAACCCTAAACCCTATCCCTAATCCCTCTATGCTCAACACTCTACCTTAACCCTAATCCCTTGACCCTCAAACCTAATCCATCAACCCTAAATGCTATCCCTAAAGCCTCAATGATGCAGAGAAAAAAAGAACAATCTCTGTCTCTCAATCTCACTCCTTCATAGACTATTCTTCATGTGCAACTATGGCACTCACACTATAACCAATCAACTGAAACTTGTTCAACACATCACTTGAACAAGGTCTCTGACCCAATAACTTCATACTACATCTTTCAAGATGCCCAACTTTGATCAAAATTCTATCCAACCACTATGCAGGACAGCAATCTTCAACACTATTTATTCAAGACAGTCACACACTTCTATCTCTAAGGAGATAGTCAGGGTACCCTCCTTGGGGTGATCTCCATTGACACAATTCCAATTCCAAATAACCAACCAACTCAACAATATACCTAACACTTAATTGCCTTCACTGACAAGCAAACAAACTCACCAAACTTACCTTTTCTTTCTTGGTTAAGACAGTTGTCCTTCACTCTGAACTCCTAACACTAATTCTGCAGGGTTTCTCACATGCCCACACTCACCATTCCCAATCTCCTACCCCTACAACCTTCACAAGGCTATGGACAAACTACTTCACATCTCCTTCCATTGATTGGTGAGGTCTTATATCAATAAATTGATGGTAAAAGTGAGAAATTCCACTAAAACCTAAGCTAGGGTCTTATAAAACCAAGATCTAAAGAAATCTTTGTTATCTCCTCCTATATGAGTTTCAAATCCTGAAATCAACTTCACAAGATAGCTAACATCTTAACCTTACTAATCAACTCATGCAATGAAGTTAACAATTCCGTACCTCTACATAGTATGGACTGTCACAATGGAAAAATTAGAAAATTCACTAAAGAATAGTCTGAGGGAAAGTGTGAATATCTCTCCAAATCTCTACCATCAAGACCTCAAATCACCTGCACAAGATTGTTAATACTCCTCACTAACTGACCATCACCAGCAACCTCCATCTCCAGGCCATACAGGTACGGAATAGTGCATAAAATAGTAAATTTTCTTGACTGTAAACAATAGATTTAATACAGTTTCAAGGTTAACAGTGGTTTCTCCCTCCAATGTCATTGTCAAGACCCCCAATAAGATCCATTAAAAAGCTAACTCAATACTCTACTCATCCATTTCAAAAAGACTCTATGACTATTCCGTACAAAATCAAGTACGGCTGTAAAAAAGTAGAAAAAACTCAGAAAAGCAGAAAAACAACTGTTCTTTTCTATTTCCTTCCTCTCCACTAAATAGTCTACATACAATGAATCATATTTGGCTTCAAATAGCCTTCTACAATGCTTGAGAATGTTTGGGATTCCATCCATCTTCTCAACCATTGAATTTTTACTTGCTTTCTAACTGTTGTTCTTTGAAACTGTTATTTTAGTAACTGTCCACCTTCTATTTTGGACTGTATTTACTGTTTTTCATGGTTTCTGTAGTTAGGGTAAAATTGCAAATCAGGGCAAATGAATAAACAGCAATGATAAAAACCCTAGCAATGCACAATGAAGCACAAGACAACATGAAAATCAAAATAACAAATGTAAATGCAAACCGATCTCCATGCTATGCTCGATTTATCTCCATTGCTCTTCTCCACCTCGCATGAGCATGCAAGATTTTGAAGGATTATTGTTGGAGGAATGTTGGGTGCTCACTTTTGCAGCATAACGTTGATAAGGATGCAAAGGCTCTAATGATATTTCATCAACATGTGGATACTTGAGGATCAATGCATTATAGAAAATCTGGTAGAATAAGGGTACTTGAGGCTCAATGCATTCTAATGGCTTATGAGGGGGTTGATTTATAGGATTGGCTTGGTTCAAATGGATGGCTAGGATCAATTAGGGCTTTAGATGAAATGGATGGATAGGATTAAGTTAGGTTTCCTTGCACATCAAGAAATTGTAGTCAATTGACATGTGGCAAGGGAAGATAAGGCTTATGTGTGCTTGTGTAGATAAATGCTAAAATTAGGTCCCATTAGTTGTGCATGTGAAAGATAAAAGTTGTAACACATGATTGACTGGACAAGTGTTGGAATGTGATGAAATATGAGGACTTAATTCAAATAAAATATTTGAATTAGTTGTGATATGAGTTGGAAATTAATTAAATAAATAATATTTATTTAATTAATTGGATAAATGAATAGGATAGGATTGGGATATGATGTGGAAATTAATTAAATAAATAAAATTTATTTAATTAATTAGGTAGATGAATAAGATGGGATAAGATATGATGTGGAAATTAATTAAATAAATAAAATTTATTTAATTAATTAGGATGAGGATAGGATAAATGGGATTATGCATGTGGAATTAATTAAATAAATAAAATTTATTTAATTAATTGGCTAAGTAGGATGAGGATGGGATTAAATGGGATTTTAATTAAATAAATTAATTTTATTTAATTAAATAAATTAATTTTATTTAATTAATTGGCTTAATGGCTTAGGGAAATTAGGACAAAATGCTACAAGATGTCTAGGATAATGTTTAACAAGGTGTTGCTAGACATGGACAAAGTTGGGACAATTTTGGGTGTCTACAGTTTCAAATGCTTTTTTGACACTTGGTTATCCTTTGGCAAGGTTCCTAACAAACCTCTAAATCCAAGACATGCCTTAAAAGGCTTACGACATGAAAATTTAATGACTACCTAAATAAACAATAAAACTTAAATGCATCTTGCAAACTACCTATGATTGTCCTAACTAGGACTTGTAACAAGACAATAGAGGAAATTAGCTATTTGGACATAGTCCATTACAACATGGCTTTCAAGCCTCATTACAACATTGAATACGGTCTCAAGGACCTCATTAAAAACATTTTGAAGATCAAATAAACCCTGATGTGAAGGTGCTCCTGCACCACTCAACCCTAAACCCTAATCTCGCAAGGTCCTAAACCCTAATCCCTTGTCCCTAAACTCTAAACCCTATCCCTAAACTCTCAACCCTAATCCCTCAACCCTAAACACTATCCCTAAAGCCTCAACCCTAAACTCTAATCCCTCAAGGTTCTAAACCCTAATCCCTTATCCCTAAACTCTAAACCCTATCCCTAAACCCTCAACCCTAATCCCTTAAACCTAAATGCTATCTGTAAAGCCTCAACCCTAAACCCTAATCCCTCAAGGTCCTAAACCCTAATCCCTTATCCCTAAACTCTAAACCCTATCCTTAAACCCTCAACCCTCAACCTTAAACCTTAATCCCTCAACCCTAAACCTTAATCTCTTAACCCTCAACCCCAATTCCTTATCCCTAAACCCTCAACCCTAAACTAGGTAATCCCTCAACCCTAAACCTCCAACCCTAAACCCTATCCCTAATCCCTCTACCCTCAACACTCTACCTTAACCCTAATCCCTCGACCCTCAACCCTAAATGCTATCCATAAAGCAAAAACCCTAAAGCCTAATCGCTCAAGATCCTAAACCCTAATCCCTTATCCCTAAACTTTAAACCCTATCTCTAAACCCTCAACCCTCAACCTTAAACTTTAATCCCTCAACCCTAAACCTTAATCCCTCAACCCTCAACCCTAATCTCTTATCCATAAACCCTAATCCTTCAACCCTAAACCATTAATGCTATCCCTATTCCTAAACCCTCAACCGTCGACACTATACCTTAAACCCTAAACCCTTTTCTCCAAACCCTCAACCCTAAACCCTAATCCATCAATCCTAAACCTTCAACCCTAAACCCTATCCCTAATCCCTCTACCCTCAACACTCTACCTTAAACCTAATCCCTCAACCCTAAATGCTATCCATAAAGCCTCAACCCTAGACCCTAATCCCTCAAGGTCCTAAACCCTAATACCTTATCCCTAAACTCTAAACAGTATCTCTAAACCCTCAACCCTCAACCCTCAACCTTAAACCTTAATCCATCAACCCTAAACCTTAATCCCTCAACCCTGAACCCTAATCTCTTATCCCTAAACCCTAAACCCTAATCCCTCAACCCTAAACCCTATCCCTAATCCCTCTACCCTAACAGTCTACCTTAACCCTAATCCCTCGACCCTCAACCTTAATCCATCAACCCTAAATGCTAATGCTAAAGCCTCAACCCTAAACCCTAATCCCTTAAGGTCTGAAACCCTAATCCCTCAAGGTCCTCAACCCTAATCCCTTATCCCTAAACTATAAACCCTATCCCTAAACCATCAACCCTATCCCTCAATCCTAAATGATATCCCTAAAGCCTCAACCTTAATCCCTCAACCCTAATCCATCAACCTTAAATGCTATCCGTAAAGCCTCAACCTTAAACCCTTATCCTTCAAGGTCCTAAACCCTAATCACTTATCACTAAACTCTATACCCTATCCATAAACCCTCAACCCTCAACTTGAAACCTTAATCCCTTAACCCTAAACCTTAATCCCTCAACTCTCAACCCTAACCCCTTATCCCTAAACCATAAACCATAATCCCTCAACCCTAAACCCTAATCCCTCAACCCTAAACACCATCCCTATTCCTAAATCCTCAACCCTCAACACTATACCTTAAACCCTAATCCCTTATCCTAAACCCTAAACCCTAAACCTAATCCCTCAACCCTAAACCCTATCCCTAATCCCTCTACCTTAACCCTAATCCCTCAACCCTTAATGCTAATCCCTCAACCCTAAATGCTATCCCTAAAGCCTCAACCCTAAACCCTAATCCCTTAAGGTCCTAAACCCTAATCATTTATCCCTAAACTCTAAGCCCTATCCCTAAACCCTTAACCCTAATCCCTCAACCCTAAATGCTATCCCTAAAGTCTCAACCCTAAACCCTAATCCCTCAAGGTCCTAAACCCTAATCCCTTATCTCTAAACTCTAAACCCTATCCCTAAACCCTCAACCCTCAACCCTCAACCTTAAACCTTAATCCCCCAATCCCTCAACCCTAAACCCTAAATGCTATCCTTATTCCTAAACCCTCAACCCTTGACACTATACCTTAAACCATAATCCCTTATCCCTAAGCCATCAACCCTAAACCCTAATCCCTCAACCCTAAACCTTCAACATACATACATACATGTAAACATGCATACATTTATACATACATACAAGCATGCATACATACATACAACCAGACATACATACATACAAGCATACATATATACATACAAGCATACAGATATACATACATATAGAAAGCATACATATATACATACATACATACATATAGGCATACATACATACATATACATACATACAAGTATACATACATACATGATTAATAACCTTGAACATAAAACATTCCAAGGGAGACATAACATGAGCGCGTTATAATGCACTCACATTATGTCAAACATGAAAAACATCAGGAAAACTTTTGTGAAAATGGCAAAAATGCAAAATAAAACATAATGCGAGCGCATTATATTTTGTTTTGGGAATCCCAAGCCTTAGGGTTGGGATTTGCTTTGGATTTCCAACCCAAAGGCTTGGAGTGCCTTCCCAACATACAAAGATGTGTTTTGGCATATTCTATGGGATTTCACATTATTTCATTCATGCTAACCCTCAGGTTTGCATGTGTTTCAAGGTCAAACAAATCAAACACCTTGGTAATGTTAGGCTTTCTCTTAGCTATTTAACGATGTAATGTTTTTCAAATTTTGACAATGTTAAGCCTTTCATCTTTAATTTCTTTTGTTTGTGTCTATTTTTGGGCAAAAACTAGTGTTTTTTTTTGTAATTTAACCGTTCATTGAAATTTCAAAAAAACTATATTTTTAGAAACTAGACTCCATTCTACACATATTTAAAAAATTTGATTTTCAATTAGTTTTCAAATTTTATAGGGGTAGCACGGCCAAAATTATGTTTTTCAGGATGTATCCACTTTGAAAATTAGTAAAAAATCAAATATTCATTAAAAAATTATCAGAAAAATCTAGCATAAACTACATGCTATTAGCTAATTTCTCACTGAAGTGATTTTAAAAATACCAAAAAAAAGTTAACCTTTTGAGGGAGCCACAAAACATGCTATGTTATGTTTTTTTGACAGAAACAACACCAATTTATGTGGCTCCCTCTTTTGAACCACTGAATCTATACCATTTTAAAAAAAAATAGTAGTTTAGAAAGTAGACTCGGAGCACTACAAACATTATTTTTTTTTTGCATCTTAAAATTTTGAGTGTAACTATGCTCAATTTCTCATCCAAGGCCAGTATCTCCTAATTTCAGGAAAAAAAAAAAAAAAAGTGGTCACTTAAGACCCCTTTTTGGCCCCCCATCTTCTGGCATTTACCCTATAAGGTGATGAAGACTACAACCTACTTCAGAGTTTCTGACAACAACAATTGGGAGGACACAGGGGTGGGTGCCCTTGTCTAGAGAGGGATATTCTTTGTTGTTTTCTTCAGATCCTGAATCTTTATCATTTTCTCTAATCTCCTACAACTCCTCTCTACAAGATTCCACACCTATAACCTACAATCAGAAGAGAGGGGTTGGGGGTTGTGGTGTTTAGGAGCTTGCCTCGGTCAAGCCTCAGAATAGCATTCAAGCCTTCCAACACCATTGTTAGATAGAGTGATGTCCTTGGTGGATAGAGGCAAAAGCAAATGATGAAATAGATTGATTGAAACACAAAGTAGATATCACCTTAATAGGTGTAAACCCTCTTGGAGATGAAGTGCCTTCAAATCATGAGGAAATGAGTTGATGGAGCCAAATCTGTAACAAACACATACAAACACAACACAATTCTTCTATGCAACACAATGAATGCCTTGAATGCTCTTTTCTTGATAATCATAAGTTTGCCTTCTTTAACTAGGAGTAAAATGAAGTCCTAAACATGTTTATATATGCATTCCTACTAACATTCATAATTCAAATTGAAAAGGTCAACAAAGGGAAACCTTTTATGGTCACTTTGCCAACAATTAAAATTTGGGTCCCAGCGAAATAGGTCTGGACTAGGGCATAGGCATCCAAGTCCAATGGCCTATTTTTGGTCTAGATTAAGCATTAAAGTGGCCCCTAAGCCCCATTTGTCAAGGGTTTGAAGGATTTTTTCTCCAGGATGAGTTTTACACATTCATGATTAAACTAAGGGGACCTAGGCGGTAAACTTAGGAGATAAAAGTCCTGGGGGGATATTTTACGACATAACATAATTAGGCATTGGAGAGAACTTATAGAGTAATACATAGTGGATTGGATAGTTTTTCAATTTGATATGTAGAGATTTTTTTTACTTGTTTGAACACTTGTGGGAGCCTAAGATTTAGGGTGTGATTGTGAAAACATTTGGATGAATTTTTGGGCACAAACTTGTGGGAATACATGCTTTATGAGACCAATATGATGGTATAGTAGGTTTTCAAATTTGGTGATTCTTGATATAGACTTACTAGTGTTTTTTATAGTGTTAACTTTGATGGAGATAGGTATGTTGAGAATAGGGCGGACAATTGAGAGGGGGGGTGAATCAGTTGTCACAAAAACTTTTAACCTTTGCTATAACTTAAACTTCTTTACTAATTATTAACAGATGAATGATATAACCATGAAAGCATGAATCAATAACACATGAGTAGAAACAAATCAACACACATAACACCAGGATTTTTACGTGGAAACCAGGTTAAGGGAAAAACTACAGTGGGGGTTAACCCACAAGAATTTATACTCTATTAAAAGTATTACAAATGGGGAAGGCACATGCCTTCAGGGTACACTACCCAAAGCTCACTACTCCAAGAGGCTCACTGCTTACAGAATTAGTTACAAAAGTTCACTGAAATGTTTAAACTGAGAAATCACATCTACCAATGCAGAACTTTGGTTCTAGTTAAGCACAAAATACTGATCTTACACACTTCACCCTTACTCTGCCCTGTTTCACTCTTCGGCCATAATCTGAGCTAGCTTAGATCTTCACCTTCACACTTCTTTATGCCCTTTCTGCACTTACTCTATCATCATATCATAATTGCCCATCAAAACACTCAAATCTATTGGCTATATATATCTGCATCAAGAAATTCAATCAAATGTAGTCAGCTTCAAGAAAACTTAGAACCTTTATTAAGAACTCTATACTGTCAGCTGAATCCATGCATAATCAACAGCGCGGACCAAAAACTTGTGTTCTCAAATCAACAATCATGTCGGCCAATACCACTGATTATCACAAATTGCTTAACCAACAACTTTTCTTCATCCAAACTAAGATCAAATACTAGGTTGGCCTGTTCTTCTTCTAACTGTACTGACTAACAAGAACTGAATACTCAGATGCTTATAACTATTGAATCCTTCATCACTGGAGGCTAAATTTCTAGATTTAGATAGTCCTGATAATCCTTATCACTCACTCAAATCTGTAGTGCACTGTGATTTACCATCAAAGAGATCCAAACCAAGATACTGGACCCTGTCACATGCTCTATTTCTGACTACCTGAACATAGACAAATCTTCACTCTAACTTCCAATATGAACAAATTATGTAATGCAGATGCATAAGATAGACTTAGTTGCCATCAATGACAACACCTATCATGTGTAGTAATGTCTCTTCCCAACAATCTCCCCCTTTGGAATTGATGGCAACACTTAGTGAAAAATGACTAAGTGTCAGAACAACTCCCCCTTACTATGTACACTTATGATTTTCACTATTCTCCAGTGCTCCCCCTTTGCTAAATTCCTCATTTTTCACTGCTCTTCACTCCCCCTTTAACATCAATGGCAAAGGGTGGGATCCACAAACCAGAATTTACACAAAAATTCTATATACCAAGCCGCATATGTACAAATAATCCTTAAGTCATATTTACATAAACTTAAGTATATCACCAAAAATATTTTTCAATAGTGCCAGCTCTCTATCCCAGCTCTTCTTCATGCTATTCAAAATTGTGATGTGGCCAATGAATAGAAATACTTGCAACTCTGCCTTCTGTAGATCAATGGAGTCACTTGTTTGAGTGGCAGCTTGGGCTTCGGTCAAGGCATTGAACATTGCTTCCATTTTGTGGGAAATTAGTCACCAGATCTCACTCATCCTTGCCTCAATACTCTCCTTTTCTTTTGTCAATTTCTTTATTTCTTCAATCAAGCTAATTGCCTGACACTCCTTGCTTGCCACTGATGCTATCAAAGGATCAAAAGATTTGGATACACTTGATAGTTTTTGTTTAGACTCCTTTATTTTATCTTCAATATCCTCTATAACTTTAGGACAAGATAAAAAAAATTTATATACATTTCCTCCTTCCATAAGAGCATTTTGAATACTCTTTACACTGGTATCTAGCACAATTCTATCTACTCCAATCATCCCTTTTAGAGCATCAAATCTTTTACCATTGAATTCATTTTGAACCTTGACCTCTGTAGACTTTTCAAGAGATTCGAAATGAGTACTTACAGAGTTTATCAAGTTCTTTAACTAACCAGAGGGGGATGCTAATGAGTCCTTCTAGTATGTTGGCATGATTTTCTCCAAAATCCTTGATGCCAGACCAAGTAGCTCATTGTCTTCTATGTGAGACTTCAAAATATCTTCTCTGGCCTTAGCTTGTGTGAGAGGCGCACTTTATCTTCTAAATTGGTGAAAGATTGTCCAAATTGATTGGACCTTTCAACTCTTCTACAACTAGTTTATCATTTTCCAAAATTTCTTTCACTACTTCTGCAATGTCTCTTTCCCAAGATATTGATGTATCTATTCGATCCTTATTGGTACTGTCAACTGGATTGTGTTGCTTGGGCTCTTTATCAATGTTTGCAATCTCTTCTTCTTTTTCATTTTTGTCCTTAGCCTTTTCTGCTTCTTGATCCTTATCTTCTTCTATTTCATGCTCTTTTATCTTCAATGAATCATCTTCAGTTTGAGTATCTATTTCAACATTCACCTCGGTATCTTCTTTGTTTATTACTTCCTCTTCTGAAACAGAGGAGTCATCTATCTCAGTTTGCTACTCATTGATCTTCAATTCTTCAACATCCAGAATTGAGGAATCAATCCCATCATCAATCTCTTCTTCAATAATGGGAAGATTATGCCTTTTCAATGCAATCAGAAAAATCTCCTGAGTATCTTTGACTATCTCATTGGTGTCACCAAGCATGAGTTTATTCATTCTTTTCTTACTCCCGAAGTCATCTTTCACTTCTTTGAATATCATGTTCATTTGATCTAGAGTAATCTGAGGGCACAATTTTATCAGCACATGCTCCCTAAGCTCCATGTCTTTACTTTTTGTATTTTCTTGTCTTAACTCTAGAATATCTGCAAGACCTTTTGGGATTTCAAAAGTTATTTCAATTAAAGCCTTATTGTAGATATTCATATATTTGATTGTTGCTTCCTCTAGAACCTTCTTATCAGCATCACTATAATCATCATAAAATTCAGTCATTGGCCTTAAGTTCCCATCTACAGTGACTGATTTGATGATGTCATCCACAAAAAGAGTAGGCTTTTCAACATATGTTTTAGTCTTTTGCCTCTTGCTTACCCTTTTGCTTTTAGAGGGCTTCTCCTTAGATACTTTGGCTACTTTTGTACCTGAGGCCTTCAACTCTTTGACCTCAACAGCAGAATCATTTTCTTCTTCATCATTTTTCATGCTTTTATATGTTAAAGAGGCCTTAGTTTTCACCCTTTTCCCTTCTTTTCCATATGATTAGCCTTCTGGTTTCTCAAGTTTGGTAGGTTTTGGGGGAACATGGGCATCAACAGAGCTCCTAGTAGTCCTTGATGTGGAGGAGGATTCTACTAGAGTACTTCCTTCTTTCTTATCCTGCTTCTCCTTCTTAGCTTTTTCTATCCTTTCTCTATTCTACTTCATAGCTTCCTTAGTTATGCCAATGCTTTTAGCATACATTTCTACTTGCTTTTGAACTTTCCTCTTGATTTTAGGTTCTCTGAGTTCAACATACAATTTCACACTTAGCTCCTCATATGTCCCAAATCTTTCAACTATTGTGTCCTTTGGCTTGCTCAAAAGGTGTTGAGCATACATATCCAATACTTGCTCATCAACCTCATACCCCATGGGCATGATCCATACTATTCTTGGTTCAACAGCTTCCATTAAACACTGATCTGTATCCACCATAAAGTAGACTATATCCTTGTATTTTTCAACCACAGATGTAGGAATTCTCTCCCTTGAATGCATCCTATTCTGAAATTTTTTTTAGAAACCCCAAAGAGTAGTCCTTTGGGCATTGGAGTCACCAATAATATTCAAGTGCTTTCTTATTTGAATAGCAATAGGTTTATCATTGGTCCAACACATGCTTTTCTTGCCAAGTAACTCATTCATGAAATAGAAGAACAAACACAAGACCAATGTACCATATTTGAAGTTATTCTTTTTATCCTTCTTAACCTTATTCAAATTTTCCATCAACTGGTTCTGTAGCAACTCACACAACTCATAATCAACATTCTCTCTCAACATCTGATAAGATGCATAGATAGCTATACCAGATACAGAATTTTCCCTACTGGAATGATAAATTTTCTATCCAATCACCATTGAAGCAAATTTGACATCTGGATCAGTGATGTCATTTATAGTCATTGCCCTTTTGTCAAACCTTAAACTAGTAGCATCAGTTATAGTTTGATTCTTTACTAATTTCAACATTGGCAGTCCACCAGATGAGTTTAACCCTGTCACAACCTTGATGGCATCCTTGGTGATCTTGAAAGGTTTCATTAGGCACAAAAAATTATCATGCATTGGGCTTAAAACATACTGGACCCATTCATCTTCATCGAAGGATGGAAACCCTATAATCTGAATGAAATGTTTATCATGTAGTGCCTTATACTCAAGTTTAAGACCTTGAATTTCATCCCTTAGATGATTCTTGAACAAATCTATTAACCTTGAGTCCCCAAATTCATCTATGCTTGCATGAATATAGGCCCTAATATCTTCAACATGCAATACACCATATAGAACATTTGAAAAGGCACCTTACGAGTTGACTTCTACTGATTTGTGTGGATGCTTCTTGAATTTGGGTCAGGGCCTTTCAGTAATATCAACAACCAATGGTGTAGCCATTGCAAAGATTACAAGTTCAAGGCTTCACAGAAAAATACCTTTTTCTTCCAGGGAATTAGGGTTAGTTGATGAATTCATTGGTCACACTTCAAATCCTTGAAATATTAGCTCAGGTGCTCTTCAGCTCGCTCTCTTCAAATGCAAAGTGATCCAAATGATTAAATGAATGACTTTTTATCCTCCGCTAAACCTCATTTGTCATTATAATAAATGCTCTACCCTAATACATTTGGTTACACTATTTTTGCATGCAGTCAATCTTCAATTGTTCCGCAATCAATCACATTTATTTTTTTTTCTTCCAGAATTTTCTCAAACAGATCTAAAATAGGATTCTTTATCTTCATTCATCATGCTAGATTCAGGCACCCACTTACTGGCAGGGTGGTAGGGAGAATTAGATTTTCAATATAGCTCCCCCTGAGCTAGAGCTCCTATTTGAATTCCCAGAGGAATTGTCTGCACCAGATTCTAGTGCGGATCCATCACCTTCATTCTTTGCATCTTTCTTGACCCATATTTTATTCATTTCCTTTTGGATCTCATTCACATCTACTTTGCCCTTGCCTTTGTTCATCTTCTGCTCTATTCTTCCTACCTGTGAGTCCACCTTTTTGCTTATGTAAAATTTAGCAATATGTCTAGATTTGTTGCAGTTGAAACATACAATCTTATTTCTCTGACAACTACATGTTGGAGCAGGTTTAAATCTATACTGTATTACCATATGCCCAAACTTGTTGCAAGTAAAACATCTTCCATTGAAAACTTGTTTGTCCTTAAGAGGGTTCCTTGATCCACTTCTGCAATCCTCAGTCTTATGACCTATCCTTTTGCAATTAAAGCATTAACTAGAGAAAGATGATTCATTTTGATTTACTTGACTTCTGCATTGATTAGCTCTATGACCATACTTATTGCATTTGAAACAATTGCCATTGAAAGATGGATACCTTTGAGCATTAGATTGTCTTACCAGAGGTCTTCCAGGATTCCTTCTTTGATTTCTTACTTCAGGATTTCTTTGACCGGATCCAGAGCTTTCACCTTTCTCAAATCTTAGACCATGCTTATCATCTGCCATCTTCTGACTATCAAGCAGCACTTCAAGTTTGGCTGAGCTTATCTTGAATTTCTCTTTATATTCATTTGCAACTTCTAGGTCATGTTTGAGAATGACAATTTGTTTTTCAAGTTCTTCCTCATTGTCCCTGGTTTCTTATAGATCAAACTCTAGATGGCCAATTATCCTATCCAATTTGTAACATTCTTCTATTCTTTCTTTCTGAGATTGATTTAATTTTTCTTCAGTCTTTTTCATTTCTTCAATTTCCTTGGTTAGCCTCATCACCCCAAATTTCATTTCATGTTTTAAAACAACAACTTCTTTTGCTAGCTTCTCACATTCCTTTGTCTTCTCTTTCAGGGCCTCATCCATGTCATTGTCTTCATTCTGATTTGCTAGTTGAAGAAGTAGCTCCCTTCTCTTTTCATTAGATTTGTTTAATTTTTCTTTTAAGGTTTCAATGAAATCTTTAGCATCTTTGAGGTTTTCTTTCCAAATCTCTGATTTCTACTCTAGATAGGTCAAGATCATTTAAGGCTACTTGAAATTGTTGATTGATACCATTAGAATTGTTGAAAGAACCCATTGAAAACACCTTCCCAAATCTTCCTCAAGTTGTTAAACTTCTTCTAAGGAACCTTGCTCTGATACCAATTGTTGAGAATAGGGCAGACATATAAGAAGGGGGGGTGAATCAGTTGTCACAAAAACTTTTAACCTTTGCTGTAACTTAAACTTCTTTACCACTTATTAATAGATGAATGATATAACCATGAGAGCATGAATCAATAACACATGAGAAGAAACAAATCAACACACATAACACCAAGATTTTTACGTGGAAACCCAGTTAAGGGAAAAACCACAATGGGGGTTAACCCACAGGAATTTATATTTTGTTAAAAGTATTACAAATGGGGAAGGCACATGCCTTTAGGGCGCACTGCCTAGAGCTCACTACTCCAAGAGGCTCACTGCCTATAGAATTAGTTACAAAAGTTCACTGAAATGTTTGAACTGAGAAATGACATCTACCAATGTAGAAATTCAATTCTGGTTAAGCACAAAATAATGATCTTACACACTTCATCCTTACTCTACCCTATTTCACTCTTCGGCCATAATCTAAGCTTAGATCTTCACCTTCACACTTCTTTCTACCCTTTTCGCACCTACTCTATCATCATATCACAATTGCCCATCAAAACACTTGAATCCATCAGCTATATATATCTGCATCAAGAAATTCAATCAACTATAGTCAGCTTCAAGAAAACTTAGAACATTTATTAAGAACTCTACTCTATCAGCTGAATCCATGTACAATCAATAGCACGGACCAAAAACTTGTGTTCTCAAATCAACAATCATGTCGGCCAATACCACTATTATCACAAATTGTTTAACAAACAACTTTTCTTCATCCAGACCAAGATCAAATACTAGGTTAGCCTATTCTTCTTTTGACTATACTGACTAACTGGAACCCGATACTTAGATGCTTATAACTTTTGAATCCTTCATCACCGAATGCTAAATTTCTAGATTTAGATAGTCCTGACAATCCTTGTCACTCCCTCAGATCTATAGCACACCGTGATTTACCACCAGAGAGATCCAGACCAAGATACTGGACCCTGTCACATGCTCTATTTCTGACTATCCAAACTTAGACAAATCTTCACTCTGACTTTCGGTATGAACAAATTATATAATGCAGATATGTAAGACTTAGTTGCCATCAATGACAACACCTGTCATGCATAGTAGTGTCTCTTTCCAACAAGCTACACATATTGTCTTCTAGTTTGAGGATATGGTTTGATACATGTGTGAGACTAGGAGTCTCAATTTAGTGGGAGTTGAGTATAGGTACAATGATGGTGATGATTATAGTGTCATGGATATGCAGGTAAATTTAAGAATTGACACAACATGATCACGTATACAATTAACAAGTATGGGTTAAGATGATTTATCCATGATTATAGGTGGTGGTGTGTTTTAGTGTTAAAACCTGATGTTTTTTATATCTTGGATTCTTGATTGGTTCCTTAACTATGATAAATTCATTTGTACATTTTTTTTGGAAATTTGGTTCTAGGGTTCATCTAATGTTTGAGTCTTGAGGTCTATAGGTTATCTTTTTTGTTATCTTAGTTTGCAGGTTACTGATTTTATGATGAGTTTGCATGCTTCATTTTATTGGGACCTATGCATTATGTAGTTTTGTTGGTTGATAACCCATTGGTTTCTTGGATGTGAATTGTATATATCCACATGTCTTTTCATTGTTTGATATAAACTTTGTTAGTTGGCTTTATCTGTGCTTATTTATGCATTAGTATGTTTCATTAGGATGAGAGGACTGATGATTAGATTGCTTGGATAGTTAGTTATTGGGACTTATAGCATGTTTATCAAGATGTCATAGATAGCTCAATTACATGACTTAGTGTGAACTTTTGACAATGATGGTTTTTCTTCTTGGATTAGAGATCAAGTAGTTCTATTTTGGAACTATTGATATTACAGTTGAGTGTGTGTGGGTCATAGATCATCTTCATTTAGGAGATGGTTAAATCACGATTCCATGTGTAGCTCAATATCATGGTTTAGTGGGAGCTTTGGTAGTGATGTGTGTTCATCACCTAGTGATGGATGATCTTATACAATAGTTGTGCTCATCATGGAAAATCTCTTGGATTATTATTCTTATATGTAGTGAGAGTATTTCGACATCCTGAGTTCTATTGTCAAGAGATGGTTATCTTCATGTGATTGGACATGTTGATCCCTAGTTTAGAGTATGGTTAGTATTGTGTCTTGGTTTACTCTAGATACTAATTTGAGTTTTGATATGATATAGGTTCTCTTGAGACCAGGATATGTTCATTGGAGTATGTGATCTCCTAAGAAGAGATGTTAGATCATGATGTCATGATTGGATTCTTGATTCTACATTTGGAGTTTTGACAGTGATCTAGTTAGTTCTCTTGGCATTGATGACATTGGTAATTTGTTTGAGAGATTCATGACAATGCAGTGTTGCATTTGGATCTTAGCATGGATTGATCAGTTAGGGGTGCTCATGGATACTTGGAGACTTGGGTGAGGTTGGAGGTCTCTTAGGTTTAGAGACTTTGTTGAGATAGTTACTCTTTGGAGATTTCAGCAGGAGGATCGAGGAGCCTACACTTAGATATGGACGTGAGTTCATGGACCTGAGAGGAGATAGTTCTTAGAGAGAGTCATTGTGGCTTGGTGTATCCTAGAGGAGAATTCCCATTCCCCACTCTCGGTCTACTCAATGGATAATCATCTGAGAGCTGTTGCCCATCTTTTTAGATGCATTTTTTTTACACTGTCTTCTCATTGATATGGATCTTGAGTTATGCTTGTTAGTTATAGAGGGTTCATTTGAGGGGTGTTTACCATGGTTATCTCCTTATGCATATGAGTTTTATTTATGATGTTATTTATGAGGAGTTTAGGAGATGTTATTGGGCTTATTCATAGTTTTGGGAATGGATTTATGAGTTTGATCTTCCTTGTTAGAGAGGCTTACATCCATGTTGGTTTTCCCTGATACATATGTTTTGATTGATCTATGATATTGAATGGTTGGATGTTGTTAAAGCTTTCCATTTGGGGTTGTAAAGGAGATCATAATTGACATAGCTTAGCACTTGGAGGTGTTGGTAGGATATGGTGTGATAATTTGTAGGCTTTCTCTCTTTGTTCTATGGCTACTTCTTGGAGGTTCATGCTTATATGGTGGACTTGGGAGAGTTAAACATGGTGACATCTTGTCAAGTAGTATGTAGCTATTTGTGTTGCATGTGTGGATCATTGTGATTGTTCTTTGTACTACAAGGTTTGGTCATTAGCCACACCTTGGTTTGACTGTTGATTGGTAGACTTAGTATGCCTTGATCTATTTTCATATTTGACATTACCCATGTAGTGGGAGTCCTTGGATATTGAGTTCTTCATTGACAATTTTTATACAAAGAACTTGTGATTGTGGTATATGGGTTGGATATATTGTTGGCATGAGTTTACTAATGTTGTTGATACCTAGTAGGTATGGATGGTTAGATGTATTAGCATTTGTTACAAGGGTTCTATTTATAGTCATGTGGGTTTTTACCTTTGACAATAGCTTGGAGCATTTGGGTAAGTGCAAGAAGATGAGTTCACTTTTTTTCCAAAAAGTGGAAGTGTTTTTCCTGCTTTTCAAATTTTGTCATAATTGGAGTGAAAATTTGAAGCACTTACACATAAAATATTAAGATAATGTAAAATTATGAAATGTAGGATTTTGTTTCTAGTTTTCAAATATGTAGTTTTTTGTAATACCTAGATGATGAAAGTTAGTTTTTTAAGTGATGTAGAGGCAATGGAATTGTTAGAGGATAGCAAACTAGTCAAGGTTTTCACTACACCCAAAAACCCAATTTCAAAGGTCAATTTGCAAAAGTGGGAACAACAGTTAGTAGACCTAAATTCTTCATGGAAAATTTGATTAGACATGCATTGGGACCCATTCCAATCATTCACAAAGGTAGGTCAAACTCAGAACCACTACTTCCTTCACAAACCCAAGAAATTGCTTGTAGCCCTAACAAAGAGAATGGTCATGAATAACTTTTGTTGCAGACCTTCAAATATAGATCTTGGACAATCAGGAGATACCCATTTGGACTCCCTATCACATATCCAAAACTAGGTATAGGTTGTTTTAGACGGTATGACTCAACCTATAACTCCTCTCAATGACCTAGAGCCCCAATTAGGCCAAAAATACAAAGAGACCCCTCTAAAATTTATGCACAAAACCCAACCAATGATTTGAGCACTTAGAATACATGTCAAAACTATGGATTTTGTGGGTTTTAGGATCCCAACTTGGACTGCAACTGATTGGTCCTCTTTTGTTCTTCCTCTGTCTCTAAACATCACCTAACACATGAGGATGTTAGGTTTACTCAAAGAAATCTTCTCCTCCCCAAGCTTCCTACCAAAAATCATCATAACATACTAGTACAGACCTACTACAATCAATTCCATTGATCGAAAGTGAATCAAATCAGTGGAATGGCAAGAAAATGCATGATTTCTATCAAAACCCTAGTCTAGGTTATGGCGGATAGTTTTTAGAAAAATGCAGATTACTCACACATAGAATAGTTTCAAGGCCTCTAACCAAATGCAAAAGAGACTTAATTCATACCTCCACAATTCTACCAACTCATGCCTTATGAAAGTGCCATACGGAAGAGTACTATAGACTACAACAACGGTTTTACATAGAAAAGAACAGGAAATCTGAGTTTCTTATTATTTTTCTCCCACCAAAAGTCTTCTCCCTTTACAACCATCATAGTAGGGCTTTAAGAAGCCTTCTAAAATACCTTTGGATATTTAGAGGGTAGTTGGGATTAATGAAATTGTATAACCATCGAATTTCCTTTCTATAACTACCCTATTTTTAGGACTGCAACTATCCTATTTTGAAATTGAAACTAATTACAACTTTTGGCATAATAGCATCGATTGGTTTACGACTTGTCAAGACCTTTGACAATGTCATTAAGCCTTTGACAAAGTCTATCACCCTTTAACCCATGCCAAAAAGGCTTACAATGTGAGAAAACATATGACTGCCCCTATGTTTCTATGACTGCCTGTTTACATGCCTTAGAAGGCTTACAAATAGAACTGCCTATTACACCTTATGACATCAACAAGAAATGGACATGGTCCTTATTACAACATGAAAATGGTCTTCAAGACCTTATGGAATCAACAAGACAAAATGAACATCAAAAACAAGACATAAGTCCTTTAGTCTTCTTGCTGCTCCTGCACCATACTCCCCGGGTGGAAAGAGAACTCAAATCTCTTGAGGAAGTAGATCAGCAATTGTGACACCATGCTTCAAGATGTCTTCTTCACTCATCCAAGTGGCATCTTCAATGGGTAAGCTACTCCATTTGACAAGGAACTATTTGTATGTCTTCTTTGGAGTCTTCTTCAAGACCTTGGTGTCAAGAATGCATTCTGACTTCAATGGTTGATTGGGTGGAAGACCCTTAACCCATTCTTCATCTCCTACTACTGTCATATCTGCCTCTAAATCTGCATTATGATCACCTTTGAAAGGAAACAAGTCTAAAACATTAAAGATAGGAGATATGGCCAAGCCTTGAGGAAGTTCAATCTCATAGGCATTAGTCCCAAACTTATGCACAATCCGACATGGTCCTATCTTCTTCATGAGGAGTTTGGTTGGCTGCCCCTTTGGAAGTCTCTCCTTCTTCAAATGTGCCATGACCAAATCTCCAACCTTGCATTGCACATATCTCCTCTCATTGGCTTTCTCCTTGTACTTGTCATTATTCCTTTGAAGAGTGTCTCTTACATTATCATGGATGTCCTTCATGGCCAATGTAAAGTCTTCACCTTGAGTACTCTTCCTCTCCAATCCATGGAGATCTCTCAATTCAAGAATACCTCTTGGGTGAACACCATAAACAATCTCAAATGGACTCCTTCCTGTGCTTCTATTGGTGGAATCATTGTAAGCAAACTCAGCTTGAGGGATGATCATATCCCATGCCTCTCCATGTTGTTTGGTAAGACACCTGAGAAGATTTCCCAAGGACCTATTCCCCACTTTAGTTTGGCCATCAGTCTGAGGGTGATAGGCTGAAGTAAATGACAATTGAGTGCCCAACTTCTTCCACAAAGGCACCAAAAGTGGCCTACAAACTTTGGATCCTTGTCAGTCACAATGTTAAGAGGCAAACCATGGATTCTAACAATTTCTTTGAAGAACAAACCAGCAATGTGTGAAGCATCATTAGTGCATTTACATGGCAAGAAATGAGCCATCTTACTGAATCTATCCACCACAACAAATATACTATCAAAGCCTCTTTGAGTCTTAGGAAGACCCAAGACAAAATCCATGCTAATACTTTCCCATGGCCTATTAGGAATAGGAAGTGGCTGATATAGACTAGCATTAGATGAAGTACCCTTTGCCCTTTGAAAAATACTACAACATTCAACAAATTTTCTAATATCTGATTGCATTTTAGGCCAAAAATAAAACCTCTTCACCTGATCCAATGTTTTATCCAGCCCAAAGTGACCTCCTAGTCCACCACCATGTTTTTCCCTTATGATGTTCTCCCTCATGGAACACCTAGGAACACATAGTTGGCTGCCTTTGAACAATAACCCCTGCTGCAACAAAAACTTAGAAAAATTAGAATGATAAGAGTCTTGAAACTGTGAAGAAACTTCATATACCTCCTTGAAATCTTCATCATCTAGATACATATGTTTGAGAACATCGACCCCTACACTTTGCAACTTAATTTCTTGAACCATACACACCCTTCTACTCAATGCATCTGCCACTTTGTTGGCCTACCCCTTCTTGTGTTTGATTGAAAAGGTATATGCTTGGAGTTGTTCAACCCACTTTATATGCCCATGGTTGAGTTTCTCCTATGAATTCTAGAAAACTAAGTGCATGCTTGTCAGTACAAACAATAAATTATTTAGCAAAAGATAGTGCCTCCATTGTTTCAAAGCTTGCACCATTGCATACAATTCCAAGTTTGTTTCAGAATTTCAAAAGAATCATTGGTTGCCTTTGTCCAAAAAAACTTACATTTCTACCCCCCTTTGATGGTATCCAAAATTGGTGCACAAATATGACTAAAACCCCTTATGAACTTCCTATAAAATGTTGCCAAACCATGAAAACTTTTCACATCACCTGTTGTTTTTGGAGTTGGCCATGACAAAATGGCTTCTACCCTTGTTGGATCCATCTTCAAACTACCTTGGGAAATGACAAAACCAAGATAGGTGAGTTCTTCCTTCATGAAGACACTCTTTTCCATGTTGATCATCAATTGTTAATCATGTAGCTTCTTGAAAACCTGATCCAAATGTTGCAAATGTTCTTCCTTAGTCCTGCTGAAAACAAGAATGTCATCCAAATACACCACAACAAATTTGCCAATGAAATCCTTCAACACTTCATTCATGAGATGCATAAAAGTACTTGGGGCATTAGATAGACCAAATGGCATTACCAACCACTCATAAAGTCCCTCATTTGTTTTGAATGTTGTCTTCCATTCATCTCCTTTCTTTATCCTAATTTGATGATACCCACTTTTAAGATCAATCTTAGAAAAGTATCTAGCCCCTCCCAAATAGTCCATTAGGTCATCAATCCTTAGCATAGGGAACCTTTATCTTATGGTGATCTTGTTAATGGCTCTAGAATCTGTACACAACCTCCATTTACCATTCTTTTTAGGGGCTAGGACTGTTCGACAGCACATGGGCTAAGGCTCTTTCTTACCAATCCCTTATCCAACAATTCTTGCACTTGCTTGACAATCTCTTCATTTTGAAAATGTGTCATCTTGTAGGCTGTTTTGTTTGGCAAAGTAGATCCCAATATGAAGTCAATTTGATGGCTTATGTCCCTAATAGGTGGCAACTCATTAGGCATTTCTTCTACCATAATCCCCTTATACTTCTCTAACAATTGCTACACCTCCTTAGGAACCTCTTCCTTACTAGGATCATTCAAACTAGGACTATTTTTAGGCTTCAAAATCAAAGCATACCCTTGGGTTCCTTCCTCCTTAAGGGTTTCTAGAAACTCTTTACCACTCACAATCATGACACTTGACCCAACACTCTTCTCTACATTCTCATCAGGCAATGGATCCATTCTATATTTTCTACCATTCTTGGTTATGATAAAAGAATTAGTTTTACCATCATGTTGTGATTGAACATCATATTGCCATGGACATCCTAATAGCAAATAACAAGCATCCATGGGAATTATATCACACAAAATATTGTCCTTATATTCTCCTATCTCAAATTCTACCCATGATTGTTCATCTACCAAAACTTGTTGCCCCTTATTCAACCATGATACTTTATAAGGACTAACATGCGGAAGTCTTTTCAATTTCAATTTGTCTACCATTTCAATGGAAACCAAATTTTCAGTTGAGCCTTAATTAACAATTACCTTGCAAATCTTACCATAGGCCTTGCATGTTGTCCTGAACAATGTCTTCCTTTGAGGGGGTTCTTCTGTTTGAGGCACCTTCAACATGGTTCTTCTCATCATCAAACTTTCTCCTTCATGGACTAGGGCTGCACTTCCAATTGGTGAGTTAACACTTTGGCAATCTTCCTCTTGGATCAATTGGTTCCTTCTCTGTCCTCCATGAGAGCTTGAGGCTTGCTTTTCAGGACATTTGAAGGCTAGATGTCCCACTTGGTTGCAATTGTAGCACCTTCCTGTGAAGACATTAGGACCTCTCCCTGGTCCACCAAATCTACCCCTTCCATTGGGCCTCCTTCCTCTAAAGCCTCCTCTAGAACCTAATTCTCCACTTTCCTCTTGGGAACTAGATTCCCCTTGACTTCTTTGGGACTGATTTCTACCTCCAAAACTCCCCCTACCTCTAAAATTTTTGCCACCTCTTCCTCTATTTTGCTGCTCACCTTTCCTCTTCAACTTCTCTTTAGCCCTTAATGCCACTTGAAAGTATTTTTCCATGGTTTCAAGGGTTAATAAACTGATTTCATCTTAGATATTAAACCTCAAACCATTTAGATACCTTGTCACTTTACCTTTTTCATCCTCCATGTACCCACAATGAAGAGAGAACTTGTGAAACTCCTCGGTGTAGGTGGCCACATCCAAATCTCTTTCCTTGAGATTTTACATCTTCTTGTAGATTTGCACCTCATAGTCTGATGGAAGGAATTGGGACTTGATCCTCTCCAACATTCTTCTCCATGAAGAGATCATACTTTCCCATTCTTTACCCTCTCACCTTGGGTGTAATTCCACCATGTAAGGGCAGCACCTTTGAGTTTAGTTTTTGCAAACTTCACCCTCTTGTTTTCAGGAACTTCTATGTATTCAAAGTAGTTGTTTAGAGCCTCAATCCACTCCATGAATTCATTAGCATTCATCTTGCCACTGAACATGGGAATCTCCATCCAAGCCTCTGAAGAATCCTTCCCAATTGCCTTGATGGCTTCAAGGAAATACTTTTGATCGGTAAGTACCTCTACCTCTTCTTGATCTTCTTCTTCCTCCTCTTTTTCTTTTTCTTTATCAAAACTTTCATCTATCCTCTTCTCTATCCTCAATGCCTTCAACTCTGCTTGGAATGCTTCCTTGACTCCACTTTTGATCTTTACTTCCATCTCCTTGAAATTCTTAACCACTTCAATGGTCATTCCCTTTGGAGGCATATGCTAGCCTCTCCTTCACTCTCCTCTACTGACATATACCAGGCCCTACACAACCAACAACAGAACCTTTTATGGATTTGATACCACTATGATGTAGAGACAATGGAATAGTTGGAGGATAGCAAACTAGTCAAGGTTTTTACTACACCCAAAAACCCAATTTCAAAGGTTAATTTGCAAAAGTGGGAACATCAGTTAGTAGCCCTGAATTCTTCATGGAAAATTTGATTAGACATGCATTGGGACCCATTCCAATCATTAGCAAAGGCAGGTCAAAATCAGAACTAGTACTTCCTTCACAAACCCAAGAAATTGCTTATAGCCCTAACAAAGAGAACAGTCATGAATAACTTTTGTTGCAAACCTTCAAATATAGATCTTGGACAATCAAGAGATACCCATTTGGACTCCCTATCATATATCCAAAATTGGGTATAGGTTGTTGTTGATGCTCAGAAATGCGTTGTTTCCAACACCAACATGGGAAACTCTGAAACGTGGGAATGCTTTTCAGAGAAAACTCCAGATTTTAAAGAAGCTGGCTCTTCTTTATCTCAAAAGTGTTTGGGGAAAAGGATAGAATTAAACAGAATCACAAATGCAATTAAAAGGGAAACTAAAACTATGGCGATGCACCGTGTAGAGTAAAATACTCTACATTTTTGATTTTGAGTTTCAGCTATGCGGGTCTAGTTTTGTTTCTGAGTACTTTAGTTTTGTTTCAAGGGTTTTCGACACACAGCACAGGCACAAAGCACGGGTGCGAGGGTTTTCCATTTTTGAAAATTTTGTCAAAGTCCCAGAGTTCAGCGGAAGTCACCAAGTGTCAGTACCCAGGACATATTATACAGTTGCTGAAGGTTACGCAGAAGGTGCCACACATCCCTTTTAAGTCCCTGCAGAAGTTGCCAAGTGTCGGCATCTGAGGATCCATTTTTATAAGTTTCAAAGCCCTTTTACAAAGAAGTCTAGCGGGCCCCCTTTTTAAGTTTCTCCCGGTGCAGCGAAAACCTCCATGTGTCAGCAGCCGTGATACTTTATAAAGTTTCTCAGAGTAGCCGCGGAGAGTGCCACGTATTTTTTGTAGTAAAGCGGAAGCTGCCAGGTGTCGACACCCGTTCAAGTTTTTTCAAAGTTTCAAACATCCTATTGAATGTTTCTTATAATGTAGCAGGCCCCTTTTTAGAGTTTTGGTGAGCGCGGAAGGTGCCAAGTGGCAGAAGCGGAGGGTGTTTCTAAAGTTTCCTAAAGTAACATGGAAGGTGCCACGTGTCCCATAAGGTTTCTACGGAGAACTCCAAGTGTCATCTTCCGCAGGTTCCTTTTGTTTTCAGCACTAAGTAAAAGAAGTATGGTGGGCCCCGCTAATATTCCTATAACTTCAATGGAGTGTGCCATCTGTCACCATCCGCGTGATCCTTATAAGTCTGTAATGTTTCTATAAAGTTTCTTGGAATTGCGCGGAGGGCGCCAAGTGGCAACGTCCGCGGAGGTTTTGTTAAAGTATCTAAAGTTTCTTAGACTGCAGCGAAAGCCGACAGGTGTCATCTTCCGCAAGACCCTGTAATGTTTCAAAAGTTTCTCAAAAGAGCAGCGGAAGCTACCACGTCCACGGTCTCTCATATAAGCGGAAGGTGCCACCTGTCCCTTTTTCCTTTTGAGGCTGCTTAGGCATAGACTGTATGGTGGGTCCCATTTTTAATGTTTCTTGAGTCTCAAAGTTTGCTGGACCGTGACAGATGGCGGAGCCTGAGCACTCTTAGTATAAGTCACAGTAAAGACTCAGAATAAAGCAGAAAATGCCATGTGTTTTTTTAGAAGGGCCGCGGACGCTGCCAAGTGTCAGATTCCGGTGTTTCCCAAGGAAGAAGCAGTTTCTTAAGTAAGTCACGCGGAGGATGCCAAATGTTTGTTTCTAATTGATCTGGAAAGATGAAGGAGTTTCAGGAAAGAGGCGCATATGAGTGCCAGTTGTTTCAAGGGTTTATAGTAACAAAGACTATCAGAAAGTTGCCACGCGTCCCTCCCCGATTCAAGTATGTGGGGTTACATGTATCTATTGCAGCCAATGAACTTGCAGAGTGACTAACCATTTCTAATTTGAAAGAGATCCTCTATCAGACACTTTCAGTTAACCACCAGTTCGGTTAGACCATTGAGATTTGATCATGCGGGCAATCTTTGGGCCAGTTCTATGCTATAAGTATGGGTTCAGATCACCGTGCCAAGAGATAGACAACATTGGAAATATAGAGATTTTCTGCATCACAGATTGTTAGAGAAATTTGAGGATCTTTTGTAGTGGCTAGTAATATCATTTGCCTTTGTTTTGTTTTCTTAATTTAGAAAGTTTGTATAACTGTGCATGATTCTGTGCCTTTTATGTAACTTGAACATTAATAAAGACAGAGTTCTGTGCCTTTGCTGATATTTTCTGTGTTATTACAAAGCATTCTAGTTTGTGAGCCTTTGATTCTATTTGTCTTTAATCTGTTACATTGATCATGCATTTTTGCTCTTTAATGTGACTGAATCTTAAAATAGTTTCACTGTACTTAAGTGTTGAGATACAAAATCACATTCAGGCGCATCGCCATAGTTTTAGTTTCCTTTTTAGTTGCATTTGTGATTCTGTTTCATTCTACCCTTTTCCCCAAACACTTTTGAGATAAAGAAGAGCCAACTTCTTTAAAATCTGGAGGTCACTCTGAAAAGCTTCCCACATTTCAGAGTTTCCCATGTTGGTGTTGGAAACAGCGCAATTCTGAGCATCAACAGTTTTTGGCACGCCTAGTGGGACAATCTCTTGAAGTTTCTTTCAAGACTGCATGAGCCAGAGAGTCACGAGGAGTCAGAGCTGTGGACCTGTGACAAGAGCTCAATCAGCTGCGAACCCAGGTATTCTTTTATCACCATTGATAAATAATTCAAGAAGGGTCAATCAGTTTACAGCAACCTCAAGCGCAAACATGGGAGCACCTGTAGCCCCAAGGAATTATGCAAATTGGAATACTGGCAGTGCTCTGATTCTTCCAGTACCTCCAGCCACTTGGGATCCTATTCCAACAAATGCCCTGAAGGCTCTGCCCAAATTCAGTGGGGAGGATTTCAAAACACCGGAAGACCATCTACAAGATGTGTCTGATGTCTGTGCAATACATGTGATCACACAGCAAAATGTGGCTATAAGACTCTTAGCAGCTTCTTTTAAGGGAAAGGCTCTAGACTGGTACAGATCTTTGACCCCAAATTCAATTTCTACATGGGATCAACTTGGAGATGCTTTCTTTGCAAGATTCAAAGAAAAGGGTGATAAATGTTCTCTGTTACAACAACTGATCACCATCAAGAAGGCACCGCAAGAGGCAATGACTGATTTCAATTCCAGATTTCAGAAGACTTGGGAAAGGATTCTTGCTACAGCAAGACCATTACCAGGTATGGCCATAGTGTTTTATCTTAAAGCCCTAAATTCAGTTATAGCAGTAATGATTCAATCACTTAGAGGCCAGACCCTGCCAGAAGCCTATGACTATGCAGTCAGAGCCGAAAATAATTTGATAGATGCTGGAAAATTGCCGCCAAGGCCTCCTATGCCTATGTTTCCAGAGATTACTCTACCCTTGCCTCAAGAAGCTCCTAATCCCATAACCCCACCTGTGTCCATGTATACATTTCCCCAACAACCTGCTAAAGCTGCTGCTCCTACCTAGTCTTCAGAGATGGATGATGTCAAGAATATCCTGAGAACATTTTCAAATGAAATAATTAACCTAAAGAGACAGCAGAATCCTTATCCCAGACCCCAATATCAAGGCTATCAAGGGAATAGACCTCCTCCACAGCCAAACCAATATTAGCACCCCCAAAGACAAAATAACCCTCAGCCATCAAACCAACAGGTTGCAGTCCCCACACCCTTGTAGACTGTTCCTCCCAATCCAAACAGAGAGATTGTCCCAGGGCAGAATAATTATGTAGATGGCACCAATGCCTGGTTTTTTCTTGTAATAATGCACATATGCCCAGAGATTGTCCTAGGGGTAATCTATAGCAAAAGATAGTAGAGAAAAGAAGAGTGGATGGACAATTTGCAAATACTTCTGACACTCAGCCCTATCAATCCCCTAGCATGCAAAATTTCATTCTAGTGGCTCAGATGCAAGGAATGTCTTTATAGCAAGAAGAAGAAATAGCCCCTGAGCATGCTCTTTTCTCATGGATTGAAGATGAAGAGTCAGTGTTCTTGAATGAAGCTTCAACTTCTAAGAAGCCAGTGGTACAATCAGATTACTATACTAGAGCCAAGAGGAGGATGATGGAATAGCCTGGAGTCACAAATAATGAAATTATGGGAGTTCCACCATTTCAAGATCATCAAAATACAGTTACTAGGCAAGAAATACCTCATCCAGTGTAGAATCAAGTAGTTTCTGGACAAGTTCAAGAAAAAGTAAGATACCCTTATTATCCCAGAGCACAAGCAATAGGACCTGTGAATGTGGTGGATCAGTTGAAGAGGACTCCAGCACATGTGTCAATATGGGACATGTTAGCTATTCCTAAGCAAAAAACACTATTGCAAGAAGCTTTATAGGGCCAAGCTGTGCCTAAACAGGTTGTTGCCAAAGGAGGACCTACTGATAAAGAAAAGTTCAAGGACACTGTTTCTCTGCAGACAACAACACTTCTGAACAATGCACCAGAGGAAAGTAAATCCAAGCCAGATCCCTTTTATTTGACTTTGATAGTTGGGAAGAAGCTATTACACAATGCAATGATAGACTCTGGGGCTAGTACCACAGTGATGCCAAAGCAAATAGCAGATGCTTTGAAGATAAAATATGAACCACTTGCAAAAGGAGTTATGCAGCTAGATGGGAAGTCTGTACAAACAATAGGGAAAATTAAACAACTTCCACTACAATTGTATACTTGTCCCAATATAATTGTTAATCAAGATGTTGTAGTCATAGATATTCCTCCTGTTTTTGGCTTATGCCTATCCAGAGATTTCACAGCTAAGATAGGAGGTTATATGTCACTTGATTGGTCTCATCTCATCATAAGGACCAATTATGGGACTAAGATGAAGGTACTGTCAGAACCATTGTCAAAAGCCCATATCACTAATGAACCAACCCCAAAGTTAGAAGCAGCCCATGCCATGTTAAATAAAGAGGAAAGGGTTTTTGTTGAAGAAATAGGGGATTGGACTAAATATGATCAGCAAGTGGAGGATAATCAGTTGTTAACCATGATGCAGAGTGATCCTTTTGGGAACTATGACTCAACAGGGTTGGGTACTTATGTTATATTTGAGGAAGACCAAGAGATCCCTAATGTCTTAAGGAAAGAGCCCTCTCAGACCCAAGAATCTATAAATGACTCAGGAATCTGGACCTTAAATTTTGATGGGGCTAGAAGCAAAAATGGAGCTAGAGCAGGGATTTGTCTTACTGCCCCTAATGGTGAAAAGATTTTAAGAGCCATTCACTTTCATTTTGCTTGTACCAATAATGATGCTGAGTATGAATCTTTAGTACATGGACTTATATTGGCAAAAAAGAAAGGAGTAAAGAAACTGATAGTCAAAGGGGATTCAGAACTAGTGGTGAAACAAACAAGAGAGAAGGCGATAGCCAAAAATGTAAGGATGAGATCTTATAGGCACATAATTTGGGATTTGATAGAAAATTTTGAAGCCTTCAATATAGAAGTGGTCCCTAGAGCCCAAAATTCTGAGGCAGATAGGATGGCACAGATTGGTTCACAGTTTGATCCAATAACTGATCTAATGGTCAATAATGAGTCAGTCAAAGTTATTGTGAGACCAACCATCCCAGACAATGATGAAAATTGGTAGGTTTTTGAGAATGATTTTCAAGTACTCTCATTTTTGCAACAGTCAGGAGAATTTGCTGATCAGTTACAACCAAAAATTGAAGAAGCATATGGTGATCAGATCATTCAACTGAAATCAAACAAGCTCCCTAAGGGACTGATTACACTGGAAAACTTGTTTGATCCTGAAGATGCTAGCCTAGAAAAGAAGAGATTCCAAGCAAACAAATAGGACTACTTTGAGATTCAGGTTAGTGAGGGAAGAAGACTGAAGGTTGGAAATTCTGCCACTCAACAGGAAAGAAAAAGGTTAATTGATTTATGTGAGAAATATGATAGGGTCATAGCCTGGACCTATGAAGATCTCCATGGTTATGATAGAAGTATCATTCAACACATTATAGAGCTGACTGAAGGATCTAAACCAGTTAGACAGAAGCAGAGGCTAGTGAACACTAGGATTGAACCTCTGATGGTGGATGAGTTACAGAAACTATTAGAGTCAAAGATCATTTTCCCAATTAAACACTCAACTTGGGTGTCCAATCTAGTACCAGTCAGGAAAAAGAATGGAGACATAAGGCTCTGTGTAGATTTTAGGGATCTAAATAGGGCTTCCTTGAAGGATCATTATCCCTTGCCCTCTATGGAACAAATTTTACAGACTGTGGTTGGATCAGAGAGATTTTCTCTGCTAGATGGTTTCTCTGGGTACAACCAGTTTTGGTTGGCTGATGAAGATCAGCATAAGATTGCTTTCACCACAAAATGGGGAACATTCGCCTATGCAAAGATGCCTTTTGGTCTTTCAAATGCTGGAGCCACATTTCAGAGAGCAATGGATTTAGCATTTGGAGAGATTATCAATAAAATCATTCTAATCTACCTAGATGACCTCACTATTTTCTCTAAAAATGCTGCAGATGATTTTGACCATTTAGAAGCAGTTTTTAAGAAATGCCAAGAGTTTGGAATATCTCTGAATCCTAAGAAATGCATTTTTGCAGTACCTCAAGGTAAATTATTAGGGCATATAGTTTCTAAAGAAGGAATCTCTATAGATCCAGAAAGAGTCACTGCTATAATGAACCTGTCTCTGCCTGTCAATAAGAAAGCAGTTCAATCCTTCTTGGGAAAGATTAACTTTTTCAGTAGATTCATATCAGACTTTGCATGCCTAATAAGACCAATTACACTGCTACTGAAGAAAGACCTGGTTTTCAAATGGACTGCAGAAGGGAGACAAGCTTTTGAAGAGGTCAAGAAAGCAATTTCAACAGCCCCAGTATTGAGGAACCCTAACTTCTCTAAGTCTTTTATAATGTAAGTTTATGGAGGAGAATTCAGTGTTGCTGCTGCCCTAACACAGAAAGATGATCAACAAGAGGGAGAGCATCCAATAGCCTTTTTCTCAAGGACTCTTAGGGAGTATGAAGCCAGGTATAACTTTGTAGAGAAATAGGCATATGATATGGTAAAAGCCCTCAAGAAATTCAGACACATGGTCACAGGTAATAAGATCCTGATACTAGTGGCTCATCCAAGTGTTAGAGAATATATTATGGAAGGAGAAATCACTGAGAAAAGAGCAAACTAGATTACAAAAATTCTTGAATATGATGTGGAGGTCACACCAACTAAACTTGTCAGAGGCAAGGGTTTGTGCCAGTATATGGTTCAAGATATTGAAAAAATGATAACTGAAGAAACAGAGGAAGAAAATGTGTTGAGGATACAAGAAGTTGATCAGAATTCTTGGGTCACAAATAGGATCCAGTTTATGAAACATGGAATATTCCCAAAGGAGCTCTCTCAGGATAAAAAGAGGTACTATAGGCAACAGGGAATTCATTTTGTTTTAATTTACCAAGTTCTTTTTAGAAGAAACACTAATGGCATACTTTTAAGATGCATAGAAAAGGATGAAGCCCAGAGAATACTACATGAGATGCACCATGGAGTGTCAGGTGGACATTTTTCTGCAAGAACCACAGCTATAAAGATAAGTCAGGCAGGTTACTTCTGGCCCACTTTATTTACAGACTGTTATCAATTGGTTAAAGAATGCCAATCTTGCCAGTACTATGTAGGGAAGAGAAGGAATGCAGCACTGCCCCTTAGTCCTATAATTGTTGATGAACCATTTGCCCAATGGGGTCTAGACTTCATTGGAATGATCAATCCAGTGTCAAGTATGGGGCACAAATGGATCCTAACTGCCACAGATTATTTTACCAGATGGAGTGAGGCAGTCCCACTGAAAGAAGCAACAGAGAAAGTGATTCTAGATTTTCTGGAGGGTATCACTAGTCACTTTGGGCCTCCTCGCACTGTAATTTCAGATAATGCTAAGGCATTTTTGGGGGCAAAGATATCTGATTTTGCACTAAAGTATGGAATCTACTTGAAGACCTCTTCCAATTATTATCCTTAGGGTAATGGTTTAGCAGAATCAACTAATAAGAATCTGATCAGACTTATTAAAAGAATTGGGGTTGATCATCACAAAGAGTGGCATAAAGTGCTCAATATAGCACTATGGGCAGACAGAATTACACCAAAGCAAGTGACAAAAATGTCCCCCTATGAATTAGTCTATGGTAAACCTGCTGTGATGCCCCTGAGCTTGGAGATTCTTGCTCTCCAGTTATTGAAACAAATTGAGATTGAGGAAAATGGCCCTATGCAGGTCAGACTTGCTGAGCTCCTGGAGGTTCAAGAAAAAAGGGATTCAGCACATGAATCATTATTGAAACATCAGAAAATAATAAAAGAATGTTTTGATAAGAAAACTTCAAACCCTCATTTTGAAGTTGGATCAGTTGTTCTGAAATGGAATGAGAGAGCTGCCAAGCCAGGTCGACACAGTAAGTTTGAATCATTATGGACTGGCCCCTATAAGATTCATCCCTGTAAAGAGCAGAATTCTTTCAAGCTTGAAACAATGGAGGGTGAGCCTGAGGAGATTCCTGTCAATGGGATCTACTTGAAGCATTTCAATTAGACATTGCCTTTCCTGTGTATTATAGTTAGATAGTTTCTTTTGTCGTTGCTTTGTTTTCCCGCTTTGTTTTTCCCGCTTTTTGTTTGAATAAGTGTTTTATAAACACTTGGCCATGGCTTAAGACTCTTAAAAGTCTTGAAACTTTTGCATTCATTGAAACTCTCAAATCCCCAAAATTCCTAAAAGGTACCTAGCGCAGCCACTTTTTATGACGTGTCTGACACTCTGTCCCACTCAGATCGCTTGAGATTTTATAACGGTTTCTGTTTTAAATGCCATTTATGACACTTGATGCATCATTAAAATATCCCAACAACATGAGTTAAGGCTTAAACTGAGTTTCATTTACTGCTACTTTTGCTAAGTGTCTTCCTTGTTGCTGCTTTTCATTGCAAAACCCGCTTCCTAAGTGTGTCTTCCCTATTGCAAAGTTTTGTCCTTGTTACAAGCTTTCATACTCATTCACAGTAAGTCCAATAGCTTTTGAAAGTTACAAAAAGTTATATAGTTTCCAGCAAGCACAGAGATGGTGGAAGCACAGTCTTCTCAGCAGGGGTTTGGGATTTACGAGTCTGTTGACAGGCTCCTTGCCAGCAAATCATACGCTTCAGCTCCTTTGCAACCTTTGAGAACCTATCCAAGGACTAGGGTTCCTGAGGTTGGCTATGTAGTTGACCCAGCCAAGGTTCTAGATTTTGCAGATGGTATTGCGGAACCGGCCCTACAAAAGTCTTGCAAAGCTCTGCGAGAAGGAGCACACCAAAGATGCCTCCTGAAGGCCAAAGCTAAACAGTTCGAAACATTCGGCATGCGAATTTGGACCTCGCAATTGGCAAAATTCATTGTCCTAAGTGTGCATTTATGCCCGGACCTGATTGAGGTATGCGCTAAATTGTTTCATGCACCTTCGAGCACCATTCAAAAGGGACCCTTCATGGTGCAAATAACACCAAAGGCCATCAGGGACATGTTGGCCCTACACTATGATAGCACAGCCACATTTCCCACAGTTGCCAAAATGCAGAAGACGTGGGCAAACGTCAAGTTTCAACTGAGGTTTCTTAATGCAGAGATGCAGTTGGGAGACGACAATACCCAAATGCCAACGCTACCCACAGGAAGGACATAATTTACACAAGCCAGCCAGGAAGCGCTATCTATGATAGCATTTATCTTTGGGATGAAGGAAGATATAACTGTTTATGATTGGCAGTTGGCCATTCTTTTCAGAATGAAGACTGTTGATAGGTCCCAGGAGTTTCGGCTAGATTTCTCTGAGCAGATTGCCTACTCAATGGCCAAACAACTCGCCAATTTCAAATCAACAGGGGTTTTCAGGTATTCCTCCTATCTGTTCCACCTTATGTTATATCAAAATTATGCCCTCTTTTCCCAGTATATGCATTTAGACATGTATGACCCAAGTTTTGATCCCAACAGAACCATCCCTGTGTCTACATGGACTCATGTTTTGTCCGAATCATCTGACCCTTATGAGTTTTGGGAACTTTTTGTCACCCCTGCTTTTATTCACCTAAGCCCCAAACCTATTGAGAATAGATTGACTTTGAGTATCAGAGGCCTCATGGCAAATTCCCCCATTCCCTATGATTATTTCTTTGGGTCTCACCACACTATTATCAGGGTCCATGGTTTTAATGGGGAACCAATGTTGCTACCTTAAGTTTTGACTCCCAGGCTAGCCTTTTTAGAGGTCACCCGACAAGTGTCTGTGGTTGACAATGAATATGGGGCTGGGAAGAAGAAGAAGAAGATGTATGACCTTCCCTAGGTGAAGAAGAACATGACCCTATTGGTCAGGGATGCAGAGCATTTATTGCTGAGAAAGTTATCTATCTTAGGTTTTCTTTTAGTTGAAGACAAATGGAGATACGACCCAGTCAGTTTCATCACCTTATGGGTCAAGAACAATAAGATTGGTGCCAAAATTGTGCATGAGGGCCGTCCTTTTTGGGACGACAGAAGAAACCCTAAGGAAGACACCCCTGATCTATATGCAGAGCTGATAGATTTGCCTTTTGAGGGACCCAGGCCATGGGAGGTATTTTACAAAAAGGAGAAGGCCTATGACCCTAAGCTCAAAATGGGCACTAGATTAAAGAAAAATTTATTGAGAGATAGGGAATGGAAGGCTGAGAAGATAGAAGCCTATTGGAAATATAGGTAGGAAATTTATGAAATAACCCATTCTTTTGGCAAGGTAGATACAGATGAGAAATGGGAGTCTATTTGGGACGAATGGCATCCTTCCCCTGTCTTGAGCCCTGATACAAGCAAAATTAGAAAAAAGGGTGAAGAATCTGAAGAGGAACCTGAATCCACCCACACAGTGCAGGCCCCAGGACAAACATCATCTGCAACTGTAGTAACCACCTGGCCCCAATCCCTCAGCACTATAGAAAAGCAAAAGAGTGTGGTGTCCTCACCACCTAGAGGGACCCCATCAGTTTCAGTAAGTGGGGCTTCTAGTTTTGTGCAAACACCACTGGTAACAGTGGTAAATGTTGAGGAGAAAGAAACAGAGCAAGCAGAAGAGAGGCCAAGGAAACATAAGAGGCTGAAACTTCAGCCTGATTCGGATGCGGAGGTAGAACCTTTGTTACAACCACCACCAAGTGTCTCAGTTGCCCCTCACGTATGTGCTTCTTCTCCCTCTTCTTCTCCATCTGTTTCTTCTTCAATAGGGGTGGCAATCCTAGTTGGCCAAGTATTATTCCCTGCCACCTCTGCTATGCCAATTTCTTAATTTTCCCCACCTATCACTACACAGGCCATGTCATTGTAGGCCACTTCATTACCTCCCTTTTCTCCCACTTCTCCCAGGAGGGTACCTCCTTAGATTCCTCCTAGCCAACATTTGGCTATTCCTTATGGCCTGCCACAAGGTCATCCTTTTGCGAGCGGGTACATTACCTCTCCCCCTACCTTCCAAGCTCAAGCAGACACTGCCAAGAAGGCTAGGGAGGCCCGGATGGACAAGAAGAGAAAGAAGGACAATAAAGCTCAGGCTGTCCCACATATGAGGTCACTATTTGACCCAATTCAGCAGCAGCTAACTGTGACCCATTTGTCACCTAATGTAGCAAAACCAAATGAGTAGATGCAGCCCCAAGATTTTACAATGAGTGCAGTAGCAATGGATATGTCACTCTTCAGGCCACAAGACAAGGTAGAGCTGCTAAATGAAACCACTTCTACTGTAGCCACTGATTATCTGAAGTTATCCATGAAGTTGCAGAAGGTGGAGGCTAATCTGACTCAGGAAAAGACACATAGTGAGGCTCTGGCTGTTGAACTCAAATCAAAGAATGATGAGATAGAGGATCTTAATAAACAGTTGCAAAATACTATTTCATGTCATATCCATCAGGCTACATAGAGCCAAAATGCTTCATTGAAGGAAGAGATGACCCAAGTGAAGTCTATTCTGGCTACCCTGAATCAGGAAAAGGCTACATTGCAAAAGAGGCATCAGGATTCCTCTCAATAGGCCACACAGTTGCAACAGCAACTGTTGAAGGAACAAAATAATGTTGCTGCTATTCAAGCTCAACTACAGGCCGAGCAACAAACAGCCAAGCAATTGACCCTTGAGTTGGCAAATAGGCCACAAAATGCAGGAGTGTTAAATTTGGTCAAGAAGTTATATGCATCGGTATGGGCAAGAATCTCTGAGGAGATTATCCAGCTTAGACCTTCTTTAACCTTCCTGCTACATGCTCAGCAACTATGTGAAAAGGTGGAGACCTCAGTTTAGGCCACTCTGTCCATTGTGTCCATGAGAGTTTCTGATTCTCAATTGCTGCTGGGGAAACTTTATGACACATCTGATGAAACATTGTCAGCAGTAGGGATAAATGATAGGATGATTGCTGCCAAAAGGGTGAACAAGGTTCTGAGTTGTAATTCTGCTGCAATTACCTGCCAGGAGCTCCTGGATGTGGTAAAGGAAGGAGTAAAGGATATGAAGAAACACATTGAAGACTTGGTGCAATTGGGCCTTCCTTCTCCCTTTCCTGATAGCAACACAGTACTAATGGTTGATAAAATCAAGCCTCTGTTGCTAGCTAGACAGAATGATCAATCAGTTTTCTAGGGCTTAACCGATGCCTCATCCATATCAGAAGTGGAAGCTGTTTTGATTCCTATGGCCCAGCTTGATTTCCAGTTGAAGGCAGCAGTCCACGTTTTGCAAAGTTTCTCGCATAAGGATATGATCAACCTGGATTTGGCCTTCTAGGACTTGCAGAATAAACAAGGTTTATCTGATGCTGAGTGGTCTGTATATCAGACGGCTTTGCAGAATTTGTAAGTTTTGGCTGTATAGATACATTTTTGAGATTCTTTTTGAGCAGGCTCAAAAGTCCTCGGGGTCACCAAGAACTGTAGAGTAAAATACTCTACATTTTTTATTTTGAGTTTCAGCTGTGCGGGTCCAATTTTGTTTCTGAGTACTTTAGTTTTGTTTCAAGGGTTTTCGACACACAGCGCGGGCGCGAGGGTTTTCCATTTTTAAAAATTTTGTCAAAGTCCCAGAGTTTAGCGGAAGTCGCCAAGTGTCAATACCCGGGACATATTATACAGTTGCTGAAGGTTACGCGGAAGGTGCCATGCGTCCCTTTTAAGTCCCTGCAGAAGTTGCCAAGTGTCGGCATCCGAGGATCCATTTTTATAAGTTTCAAAGCCCTTTTACAAAGAAGTCTAGCAGGCCCCCTTTTTAAGTTTCTCCCGGTGCAGTGGAAACCTCCACGTGTCAGCAGCCGTGATACTTTATAAAGTTTCTCAGAGTAGCCGCAGAGAGTGCCACGTATTTTTTGTAGTAAATCGGAAGCCGCCAGGTGTCGGCACCCGTTCAAGTTTTTTCAAAGTTTCAAACATCCTGTTGAATGTTTCTTATAATGTAGTGGGCCCCTTTTTAGAGTTTTGGTGAGCGCGGAAGGCGCCAAGTGGCAGAAGCGGAGGGTGTTTCTAAAGTTTCCTAAAGTAACACAGAAGGTGCCGCATGTCCCATAAGGTTTCTACAGAGAACTCCAAGTGTCGTCTTTCGCAGGTTCCTTTTGTTTTTAGCGCTAAGTAAAAGAAGTATGGTGGGCCCCGCTAATATTCCTATAACTTCAGCAGAGTGTGCCATCTGTCACCATCCACATGATCCTTATAAGTCCGTAATGTTTCTATAAAGTTTCTTGGAGTTGCGCAGAGGGCGCCAAGTGGCAACGTCCGCGGAGGTTTTGTTAAAGTATCTAAAGTTTCTTAGACTGCAGCGGAAGCCGACAGGTGTCATCTTCCACAAGACCCTGTAATGTTTCAAAAGTTTCTCAAAAGAGCAACGGAAGCTGCCACGTCCACGGTCTCTCATATAAGCGGAAGGCGCCACCTGTCCCTTTTTCCTTTTGAGGCTGCTCAGGCACGAACTGTATGGTGGGTCCCATTTTTAATGTTTCTTGACTCTTAGTATAAGTCACAGTAAAGACTCAGAATAAAGCAGAAAATGCCATGTGCTTTTTTGGAAGGGCCACAGACGCTGCCAAGTGTCAGATTCTGGTGTTTCCTAAGGAAGAAGCAGTTTCTTAAGTAAGTCACGTGGAGGATGCCAAGTGTTTGTTTCTAATTGATCTGGAAAGATGGAGTTTCAAGAAAGAGGCGCATATGAGTGCCAGCTGTTTCAAGGGTTTATAGTCGCAAAGACTATCAGAAAGTTGCCACGCGTCCCTCCCTGATTCAAGTATGTGGGGTTACATGTATCTGTTGCAGCCAATAAATTTGCAGAGTGACTAACCGTTTCTGATTTGAAAGAGATCCTCTATCAGACACTTTCAGTTAACTGTTAGTTCGGTTAGACCGTTGAGATTTGATCATGCGGGCAATCTTTGGGCCACTTCTATGCTATAAGTATGGGTTCAGATCACCGTGCCGACAGATAGACAACATTGGAAATATAGAGATTTTCTGCATCACAGATTGTTAGAGAAATTTGAGGATCTTTTGTAGTGGCCAGTAATATCATTTGCCTTTGTTCTATTTTCTTGATTCAGAAAGTTTGTATAACTGTGCATGATTCTGTGCCTTTTATGTAACTTGAACATTAATAAAGATAGAGTTCTGTGCCTTTGCTAATATTTTCTGTGTTATTATAAAGCATTCTGGTTTATGAGCCTTTGATTCTATTTGTCTTTAATCTGTTACATTGATCATGCATTTTTGCTCTTTAATGTGACTGAATCTTAAAATAGTTTCACTGTACTTAAATGTTGAGATACAAAATCACATTCAGGCGCATCGCCATAGTTTTAGTTTCCTTTTTAGTTGCATTTGTGATTCTATTTCATTCTACCCTTTTCCCCAAACACTTTTGAGATAAAGAAGAGCCAGCTTCTTTAAAATCTGGAGGTCACTCTGAAAAGCTTCCCACATTTCAGAGTTTCCCATGTTGGTGTTGGAAACAGCGCAATTCTGAGCATCAACACGCCAGAATATGATTTTGTTTCTCAACACTTAAGCACAGTGAAACTATCTTAAGATTCAGTCACATGAAAGAGCAAACAATGCATGATCAATGTAACAGATAAAAAAAACAAATAGAATCAAAGGCTCACAAATCAGAATATTTTGTAATAACACAGAAAATATCAGCAACGGCACAGAACTCTATTTTTATTAATGTTCCAGTTACATAAAAGGCATAGAATCATGCACAGTTATACAAACTTTCTGAATCAAGAAAACAGAACAAAGGCAAATGATATTACTGGCCACTACAAAAGCTCCGCAAACTTCTCTAACAATCTGTAATGCAGAAAAATCTCTATATCTCCAATGTTGTTTTTCTCATCTCTCTGTCCCCATATTTATAGCATAGAACTGCCCCAAAGATTGCCCGCATGATCAAATCTCAACGGCCTAACCAAACTGTCGGTTAATTGAAAGTGTCTGACAGAGGATCTCTTTCGAATCAGAAACGGTTAACCACTCTGTAAAGTCATTGGCTGCAACAGATACATATAACCCCACTTACTTGAATTAGGGAGGAATGCGTGGCAGCTTCTAATAGTCTTTACGACTATAAACCCTTGAAAGAGCTGGCATTCATACGCACCTCTTTCTTAAAACTCCTTCATCTTTCCAGAACAATAAGAAACTAACATCTGGCATCCTCCGCGTGACTTAAGAAACTGCTTCTTTCTCAGGAAACACCGGAACCTGACACTTGGCAGCGTCCGCGGCCCTTTCAAAAAACACATGGCATTTTTCGCTTTATTTTGAGTCCTTACTGTGGCTTATACTAAGAGTGCTCAGGCTCTGCCATCTGTCATGATCCGCTGAACTTTGAAACTTAAGAAACATTAAAAATTGGCCCACCAACAGTCTGCGCCTGAGCAGCTTCAAAAAGGAACAGAGACAGGTGGCGCTTTCCGCTAACACGAGAAACTGTGTACGTGGTGGCTTCCACCTTATTTAGAGAGACTGTAGATACTTTTAGGGACTTCTGCGGAAGACGACACCTGGAGCTCTCTGCTGCAACTAAAAGAAACTTTTGAAACACTATAGGGTACTGCGGAAGATGACACGTGGCGATCTCCGCTGAGCTTTGAGAAACTTTAGAACTTAAACAAAAACCTCCGCAGATGTTGCCACTTGGCGCTCTCCGCATAACTCTAAGAAACTTAATAGAAACATCAGGCACTCACAAGAATCACGTAGATGGTGACAGATGTCGCACTCTGCTAAAACTATAGGAATATTAATCGGGGCCCACCATACCTCTTTTCTTAGCACTGAAAATAAAAAGGAACCCACGGAAGAGAACACTTGGCGATCTCCGCTGAAACTTTATGGGACACGCGGCACCTTCCGTGTTACTTTAGGAAACTTTAAAGAGACTCTCCGCTTCTTCCACTTGGCACCTTCTGCACACGCTGAAACTCTTAAAAGGGGCCCACTACATTATTAGAAACATTCAATAAGAACGTTTGAAACATTTAAGAAACTGGAACGGGTGCCAACACTCAAGGCGGAAGATGGCGGCTTCCGCCTTAATGCAAAAAGATACGTGGCATTCTCCATGGCCATTCTGAGAAACTCTAAAAGGTATCATGGCTACTGACACGTGGTGGTTTCCGCTACAGTAGGAGAAACTTAAAAAAGGGGCCCGCCAGACTTGCTTTGTAAAAAGGGGCTTTTGAAACTTGTAGAAACTGAACCTCGGACGCTGACACTTGGCATGGTCCGCAGGAATTAAAAGGGATGTGTGGCTACATCTGCATAACTTTAAGCAATTGTATAATGTGTCTCGGGTGCTGACACTTGGCAGCTTCTGTTGAACTCTAGGACTTTGGCAAAATTTACAAAAATGAAAAACCCTCGCGCCCGCGCTCTATGTCAAAAACCCTTGCTGTAAAACTGAAACACTCAGAAACAAAACTGGAACCCACACGGCTTAAACTCAAAAATCATAATGTAGAGTATTTTACTCTATAGTTCTTGGCGACCCCGAGGAATTTTGAGCCTGCTCAAAAAGAATCCCAAAAATGTGCATCTATACAGCAAAATTTACAAATTCTGTAAGGCTGTCTGATATACAGACCACTCAGCATCAAATAATCCTTGCTTGTTTTGCAGGTCCTAGAAGGCCAAATCTAGGTTGATCATGTCCTTATGCGAGAAGCTTTGCAAAATGTGGACTGCTTCTTTCAACTGGAAATCAAGCTGAGCCATGGGAATCAAAACAGCTTCCACTTCTGATGCTGATGAGGCATCTATTAGGCCCTGGAAAACTGATTGATCATTCTGTCTGGTTAGCAACAGAGGCTTGATTTCATCAACCATTAGTATTGTGTTGCTATCAGGAAAAGGAGAAGGAAGGCCCAATTGCACCAGGTCTTCAATGTGTTTCTTCATGTCCTTCACTCCCTCCTTGACCACATCCAGGAGCTCCTGGCAAGTAATTGCAGCAGAGTTGCAACTCAGAACCTCATTCACCTTTTTGGCAGCAATCATCCTGTCACTGATCCCTGCTGCTGACAATGTTTCATCAGATGTGTCATAAAGTTTCCCCAGCAGCAATTGAGAATCAGAAACCCTCACTAAAACAATGGACAGAGTGGCCTGAACTGAGGTTTCCACCTTTTCACATAGTTGCTATGCATGTAGCAAGAAGGTTAAAGAGGGTCTGAGCTAGATAATCTCCTCAGAGATTCTTGCCCATACTAATGCATATAGCTCCTTGACCAAATTTAACACTCCTGCATTTTGTGGCCTATTTGCCAACTCAAGGGTCAATTGCTTGGTTGTTTGTTGCTCAGCCTGAAGTTGAGCCTGAATAGCAGCAACATTATTTTGTTCTTTCAACAATTGTTGTTGCAACTGTGTGGCCTGTTGAGAGGAATCCTGATGCCTCTTTTGCAATGTGACCTTTTCCTACTTCAGGGTAGCCAAAATAGACTTCACCTGGGTCAGCGCTTCCTTCAATGAAGCATTTTGGCTCTGAGTAGCCTGATGAATCTGACATGACATAGTATTTTGCAACTATTTAGCGAGATCCTCAATTTCATCATTTTTTGATTTGAGCTTAGCAGTCAGGGTCTCACTATGTGTCTTTTCTTGAGTCAGATCAGCCTCCACCTTCTGCAACTTCCTGGATAACTTCAGATAGTCAGTGGCTATAGCAGAAGTGGTTTTATTGAGCAGCTCTACCCTATCTTGTGGCCTAAAGAGTGACATGTCTATCGCCACTGCACTCGTCGTATAATCTTGGGGTTGCATCTGCTCATTTGATTTTACTACATTTGGTGACAAATGGGTCACGGTTAGCTGCTGCAAAATTAGGTCAAATAGTGACCTCATATGTGGGACAGCCTAAGCTTTATTGTCCTTCTTTCTCTTCTTGTCCATCTGGGCTTCCCTAGCCTTCTTGGCAGTGTCTGCTTGAGCTTGGAAGGTAGGGGGAGAGGCAATGTACCCACCCGCAAAAGGATGACCTTGTGGCAGGCCATAAGGAATAGCCAAATGTTGACTAGGAGGAATCTAAGGAGGTACTCTCCTGGGAAAAGTGGGAGAAAAGGGAGGTAATGAAGTGGCCTGCAATGACATGGCCTGTGTAGTGACAAGTGGGGAAAATTGAGAAATTGGCACAGCAGAGGTGGCAGGGGATAATACTTGGCCAGTTGGGATTGCCACCCTTATTGAAGAAGAAAAGGATTGAGAAGAAGAAGGAGAAGAAGCACGTACCTGAGGAGCAACTGAGACACTTGGTGGTGGCTGCAACAAAGGTTCTACCACCTCATCTGAATCAGGCTGAAGTTTCAGCCTCTTATGTTTCCTTGGCCTCTCTTCTTCTTGCTGTGTTTCTTTCTCCTCAACATTTATCACTGTTGCTAGTGGCATTTGCACAAAACTGGAAGCCCCACTCATTGAAACTGATGGGGTCCCTCTCGGTGGCGATGACACCACAGTCTTTTGCCTCTCCTAGTACTGAGGGATTAAGGCCAGGTGGTTACTGCAGGTGCAGATGATGTTTGTCCTGGGGCCTACACTATGTGAGTAGATTCAGGTTCCTCTTCAGATTCCTCACCCCTTTTTCTGATCTTGCTTGTATCAGGGCTACAGACGGGAGAAGGATGCCATTCGTCCCAAATGGACTCCCATTTCTCATCTGTATCTACTTTGCCAAAAGAATGGGTTATTTCAAAAATTTCCTGCCTATATTTCCAATAGGCTTCTATTTTCTCAGCCTTCCATTCCCTATCTCTTAGTAATTTTTTCTTTAATCCAGTGCCCATTTTGAGCTTAGGGTCATAAGCCTTCTCCTTTTTATAAAATACCTCCCAAGGCCTGGGTCCCTCAAATGGCAAATCTGTCAGTTCTGCATATAAATAAGGGGTGTCCTCCTTAGGGTTTCTTCTATCATCCCAAAAGGACGACACTCGTGCACAATTTTGGCACCAATCGTATTATTCTTGACCCACGAGGCTATGAAACTGACTGGATCATATCTCCATTTATCTTCAATCAAGAAAAAACCCAGGACAACTAACTTTCTCAGCAATAAATGCTCAGCATCTCTGACCAATAGGGTCATGTTCTTCTTCACCCAGGGAAGGTCATACATTTTCTTTTTCTTCTTCCCAGCTCCATATTCATTATCAACCATAGACACTTGCCGGGTGACCTCTAAAAAGGCTAGCCTAGGAATCAGAACCTTGGGTAGCAACATTGGTTCCCCATTAAAACCATGGACCCTGATAATAGTATGGTAAGACCCAAAGAAATAATCACAGGGAATGGGGGAATTTGCCATGAGGCCTCTGATACTCAAAGTCAATCTATTCTCAATAGGTTCTGGGCTTAGGTGAGTAAAAGCAGGGGCGACAAAAAGTTCCCAAAACTTGTAAGGGTCAGACAATTCAGACAAAACATGGGTCCATGCAGACACAGGGATGGTTCTATTGGGATCAAAACTTGGGTCATACATGTCCAAATGCATATACTGGGAAAAGATGGCATAATTTTGGTATAACATAAGGTAGAATAGATAGGAGGAATACCTGAAAACCCCTGTCGATTTGAAATTGGCAAGTTGTTCGGCCATTGAGTAGGCAATCTGCTCAGAGAAATCTAGCTAAAACTCTTGAGACCTATCCACGGTCTTCATTCTGAATAGAATGGCAAACTGCCAATCATAAACAGTTATATCTTCCTTCATTCCGAAGATAAATGCTATCATAGATAGCGCTTCCTGACTGGCTTGCGTAAATTGTGCCCTTCCAGTGGGCAGCGCTGGCATTTGGGTATTGTCATCTCCCAACTGCATCTCTGCATTAAGAAACCTCAATTAAAACTTGACATTTGCCCACGTCTTCTGCATTTTGGCAACTATGGGAAATGTGGCTGTGCTGTCATAGTGTAGGGCCAACATATCCCTGATGGCCTTTGGTGTAATTTGCACCATGAAGGGTCCCTTTTGAATGGTGCTTGAGGGTGCATGAAACAATTCTGCGCATACCTCAATCAGGTCCGGGCATAAATGCACGCTCGCAATAATGAATTTCGTCAACTGGGAGGTCCATATCTGCATGCCGAATGTTTCAAATTGTTTAGCTTTGGCCTTCAGTAGGCATCTTTGGTATGCTACCTCTCGCAGAGCTTTGCAAGACTTTTGTAGGACTGGTTCTGCAATACCATCCACAAAATCTAGCACCTTAGCTGGGTCAACTGCATAGCCAACCTCAGGAACCCTAGTCCTTGGATAGGTCCTCAAAGGTTGTGAAGGGGCCGAAGCATACGATTTGCTGGCGAGGAGCCTGTCAAGAGACTCGTAAATCCCAAGCCCCTGTTGAGAAGACTATGCTTCCACCATTTCTATGTTTGCTGAAAACTGTTGAACTTACTTTCTACAACTTTCAAAGCTGTTGAACTTACTGCAAATGAGTATAGAAGTTTGTAACAAGGATAGAAGCTTTGCAACAGGGAAGACACACTTAGGAAGTGGGTTTTGCGATGAAAAGTAGCAACAGGGAAGACACTTAGCAGAAGTAGCAACAAATGAAACTCGGTTTAAGCCTTAACTCATGTTGTTGGGATATTTTAATGATGCATCAAGTCTCATAAATGGCATTAAAAACAGAAACCGTTATAAAATCTTAAGCGATCTGAGTGGGACAGAGTGTTAGACACGTCATAAAAAGTGGCTGCGCTAGGTACCTTTTAGGAATTTTGGGGATTTGAGAGTTTTAATGAATACAAAAGCTTCGAGACTTTTAAGAGACTTAAGCTATGGCCACGTGTTCATAAAACACTTATTCAAAACAAAAGCAGGAAAAACAAAGCGAGAAAACAAAGCAACAACAAAAGAAACTATCTAACTATAATACACATGAAAGGCAGTGTCTAATTGAAATGCTTCAAGTAGATCCCGTTGACAGGAATCTCTTCAGGCTCACCCTCCATCGTTTCAAGCTCGAAAGAATTCTGCTGTTTACAATAACGGATCTTATAGGGGCCAGTCCATAATGACTCAAACTTACTTTGTCGACCTGGCTTGGCAGCTCTCTCATCCCATTTCAGAACAACTGATCCAACTTCAAAATGAGGGTTTGAAGTTTTCTTATCAAAACAGTCTTTTATTATTTTCTGATGTTTCAATAATGATTCATGTGCTGAATCCCTCTTTTCTTGAACCTCCAGGAGCTCAGCAAGTCTGACTTGCATGGGGCCATTTTCCTCAATCTCAATTTGTTTCAATAACTGGAGAGCAGGAATCTCCAAGCTCAAGGGCATCACAGCAGGTTTACCATAGACCAATTCATATGGGGACATTTTTGTCACTTGCTTTGGTGTAATTCTATCTTCCCACAGTGCTATATTAAGCACTTTATGCCACTCTTTGTGATGATCAACCCCAATTCTTTTAATAAGTCTGATCAGATTCTTGTTAGTTGATTCTGCTAAACCATTACCCTAAGGATAATAATTGGAAGAGGTCTTTAGGTAGATTCCATACTTTAGTGCAAAGTCAGATATCTTTGCCCCCAAAAATGCCTTAGTATTATCTGAAATTATAGTATGAGGAGGCCCAAAACGAGTAGTGATACCCTCCAGAAAGTCTAGAATCACTTTTTCTGTTGCTTCTTTTAGTGGGACTGCCTCACTCCATCTAGTAAAATAATTTGTGGTAGTTAGGATCCATTTGTGCCCCATATTTGAGACTGGATTGATCATTCCAATGAAGTCTAGACCCCATTGAGCAAAAGGTTCATCCACAATTATAGGACTAAGGGGCATTGTTGCATTCCTTCTCTTCTCTACATAGTACTGACAAGATTGGCATTCTTTAACCAGTTGATAACAGTCTGTGAATAAAGTAGGCCAGAAGTAACCTGCCTGACTTATCTTTATAGCTGTGGTTCTTGCAGAAAAATGTCCACCTGACACTCCATGGTGCATCTCATGTAGTATTCTTTGGGCTTCATCCTTTTCTATGCATCTTAAAAGTATGCCATCAGTGTTTCTTCTGAAAAGAACTTGGTCAATTAAAACAAAATGAACTCCCTGTTGCCTATAGTACCTCTTCTTATCCTGAGAGATCTCCTTTGGGAATGTTCCATGTTTCATAAACAGGATCCTATTTGTGACCCAAGAATTCTGATCAACTTCTTGTATCCTCAATACATTTTCTTCCTCTATTTCTTCACTTATCATTTTTTCCATATCTTGAACCATATACTGGCACAAACCCTTGCCTCTGACAAGTTTAGTTGGTCTGACCTCCACATCATATTCAAGAATCTTTGTAATCAAGTTTGCTCTTTTCTCAGTGATTTCTCCTTCCATAATATATTCTCTGACACTTGGATGAGCCACTAGTATCAGAATCTTATTACGTGTGACCATGTGTCTGAATTTCTTGAGGGCTTTTACCATAGCATATCCCTGTTTCTCTAAAAAGTTATACCTGGCTTCATACTCCCTAAGAGTCCTTGAGAAAAAGGCTATTGGATGCTCTCCCTCTTGTTGATCATCTTTCTGTGTTAGGATAGCAGCAACACTAAATTCTCCTCCATAGACATACATTATAAAAGACTTAGAGAAGTCAGGGTTCCTCAATACTGGGGCTGTTGAAATTGCTTTCTTGACCTCTTCAAAAGCTTGTCTTCCTTCTGCAGTCCATTTGAAAATTAGGTCTTTCTTCAGTAGCAGTGTAATTGGTCTTATTAGGCCTGCAAAGTCTGATATGAATCTACTGACAAAGTTAATCTTTCCCAAGAAGGACTGAACTGCTTTCTTATTGACAGGCAGAGACAGGTTCATTATAGCAGTGACTCTTTCTGGATCCATACAAACTCCTTCTTTAGAAACTATATGCCCTAATAGTTTACCTTGAGGTACTGTAAAAATGCATTTCTTAGGATTTAGAGATATTCCAAACTCTTGGCATTTCTTAAAAACTGCTTCTAAATGGTCAAAATGATCAGCAGTATTTTTAGAGAAAATAGTGAGGTCATCTAGGTAGATTAGAACGATTTTATTGATAATCTCTCCAAATGCTACATCCATTGCTCTCTGAAATGTGGCTCCAGCATTTGAAAGACCAAAAGGCATCTTTGCATAGGCGAATGTTCCCCATTTTGTGGTGAAAGCAGTCTTATGCTGGTCCTCATCAGCCAACCAAATCTGATTATACCCAAAGAAACCATCTAGTAGAGAAAATCTCTCTGATCCAGCCACAGTCTGTAAAATTTGTTCCATAGAGGGCAAGGGATAGTGATCCTTCAAGGAAGCCCTATTTAGATCCCTGAAATCCACATAGAGCCTTATATCTCCATTCTTTTTCCTGACTGTTACTAGGTTGGACACCCAAGTTGAGTGTTTAATTGGGAAAATGATCTTTGACTCTAATAGTTTCTGCAACTCATCCACCATCAGAGGTTCAATCCTACGGTTCACTGGCCTCAGCTTCTATCTAACTGGTTTAGATCCTTCAGTCAGCTCTATAGTGTGTTGAATGATACTTCTATCATAACCATGGAGATCTTCATAGGTCCAGGCTATGACCTTATCATATTTCTCACATAAATCAATTAACCTTTTTTCTTTCCTGATGAGTGGCAGAATTTCCAACCTTCAGTCTTCTTCCCTCACTAACCTAAATCTCAGAGTAGTCTTCTTTGTTTGCTTGGAATCTCTTCTTTTCTAGGCTAGCATCTTCAGGATCAAACAAGTTTTCCAAGGTAATCAGCCCCTTAGGGAGCTTGTTTGACTTCAGTTGAATGATCTGATCACCATATGCTTCTTCAATTTTTGGTTGTAACTGATCAGCAAATTCTCCTGACTGTTGCAAAAATGAGAGTACTTGAAAATCATTCTCAAAGACCTGCCAATTTTTATCATTGTCTGGGATGGTTGGTCTCATAATAACTTTGACTGACTCATTATTAACCATTAGATCAGTTATTGGATCAAACTATGAACCAATATGTGCCATCCTATCTGCCTCAGAATTTTGGGCTCTAGGGACTACTTCTATATTAAAGGCTTTAAAATTTTCTATTAAGTCCCAAATTCTGTGCCTATAAGATCTCATCCTTACATTTTTGGCTATTGCCTTCTCTCTTATTTGTTTCACCACTAGTTCTAAATCTCCTTTGACTATCAGTTTCTTTACTCTTTTCTTTTTTGCCAATATAAGTCCATGCACTAAACATTCATACTCATCATCATTATTGGTACAGGCAAAATGAAAGCGAATGGCTCTTAAAATCTTTTCACCATTAGGGGCAGTAAGACAAATCCCTGCTCCAGCTCCATTTTTGCTTCTAGCCCCATCAAAATTTAAGGTCCAGATTCCTGAGTCATTTATAGATTCTTGGGTCTGAGAGGGCTCTTTGCTTAAGACATTAGGGATCTCCTGGTCTTCCTCAAATATAACATAAGTGCCCAACCCTGTTGAGTCATAGTTCCCAAAGGGATCACTCTGCATCATGGTTAACAATTGATTATCCTCTACTTGCTGATCATATTCAGTCCAATCCCCCATTTCTTCAACAAAAACCCTTTCCTCTTTATTTAACATGGCATGAGCTACTTCTAACTTTGGGGTTGGTTCATTAGTGATATGGTCTTTTGACAATGGTTCTGATAGTACCTTCATCTTAGTCCCATATTTGGTCCTTATGATGAGGTGAGACCAATCAAGTGACATATAACCTCCTATCTTAGCTGTGAAATCTCTGGATAGGCATAAGCCAAAAATAGGAGGAATATCTATGACTACAACATCTTGATTAACAATTATATTGGGACAGGTATACAATTGTAGTGGAAGTTGTTTAATTTTCCCTATTGTTTGCACAGACTTCCCATCTAACTGCATAACTCCTTTTGCAAGTGGCTCATATTTTATCTTCAAAGCATCTACTATTTGCTTTGGCATCACTATGGTGCTAGCCCCAGAGTCTATCATTGCATTGTGCAATAGCTTCTTCCCAACTATCAAAGTTAAATAAAAGGGATCTGGCTTGGATTTACTTACCTCTGGTGCATTGTTCAGAAGAGCTGTTGTCTACAGAGGAATAGTGTCTTTGAGCTTCTCTTTATCATTAAGTCCTCCTTTGGCAACAGTCTGTTTAGGCACAGTTTGGCCCTGTAAAGCTTCTTGCAACAGTGTCTTTTGTTCAGGAATGGCCAACATGTCCCATATTGACACATGTGTTGGAGTCCTCTTCAACTGATCCACCACATTCACAGGTCCTAGTGCTTGTGTTCTGGGATAATAAGGGTATCTTGCCTTTTCTTGAACTTGTCTAGAAACTACTTGGTTCTGCACTGGCTGAGGTATTTCTTGTCTGGTAGCTGTATTTTGATGATCTTGAAATGGTGGAACTCCCATAATTTCATTATTTGTGACTCCAGGCTATTCCATCATCCTTCTCTTGGCTCTAGTATAGTAATCTGATTGTACCAATGGCTTCTTAGAAGCTGAAGCTTCATTCAAGAATACTGACTCTTCATCTTCAATCCATGAAAATAGAGCATGCTCAGGGCTATTTCTTCTTCTTGCTGTAAGGACATTCTTTGTATCTGAGCCACTAGGACTAAATTTTGCATGCCAGGGGATTGATAGGGCTGAGTGTCAGAAGTATTTGCAAATTGTCCATCCACTCTTCTTTGCTCTGCTATCTTTTGTTGTAGATTACCCCTAAGACAATCTCTGGGCATATGTGCATTATTACAAGGAAAACACTAGGCATTAGTGCCATCTGTATAATTATTCTGCCCTGGGACAATCTCTCTGTTTGGATTGGGAGGAACAGTCTGCAAGGGTGTAGGGACTGCAACCAATTGGTTTGATGGCTGAGGGTTAGTTTGCCTTTGGGGGCCCTGATACTAGTTTGGCTGTGGAGGAGGTCTATTCCCTTGATAGCCTTGATATTGGGGTCTGGGATAAAGATTCTGCTGTCTCTTTAGGTTAATTATTTCATTAGAAAATGTTCTCAGGATGTTCTTGACATCATCCATCTCTGAAGACTGGGTAGGGACAGCAGTTTTAGCAGGTTGTTGGGGAAACGTATACATGGACATAGGTGGGGTTATGGAATTAGGAGTTTCTTGAGGCAATGGTAGAGTAATCTCTAGAAACATAGGCATGGGAGGCCTTGGGGGCAATTTTCTAGCATTTATCAAATTATTTTCGGCTCTAACTGCATAGTCATAGGCTTCTGGCAGGTTCTGGCCTCCAAGTGATTGAATCATTACTGCTATATCTGAATTTAGGGCTTTAAGATAAAACACTATGGCCATACCTGGTAATGGTCTAGCTATAGCAGGAATCCTTTCCCAAGTCTTTTGAAATCTAGAATTGAAATCAGTCATTGCCTCTTGTGGTGCCCTCTTGATGGTGATCAGTTGTTGTAACAGAGAAGATTTATCACCCTTTTCTTTGAATCTTGCAAAGAAAGTGTCTCTAAGCTGATCCCATGTAGAAATCAAATTTGGAGTCAAAGATCTGTACCAGTCCAGAGCCTTCCCCTTAAAAGAAGCTGCTAAGAGTCTTATAGCCACATTTTGCTGTGTGATCACATATATTGCACAGACATCAGACACATCTTGTAGATGCTCTTCAGTTGTTTTGAAATCCTCCCCACTGAATTTGGGCAGAGCCTTTAGGGCATTTGCTAGAATAGGATCCCAAGTGGCTGGAGGTATTGGAAGAATCAGAGCACTGCCAGTATTCCAATTTGCATAATTCCTTGGGGCTACAGGTGCTCCCATGTTTGCGCTTGAGGCTGCTGTAAACTAATTGATCCTTCTTCTTGAATTATTTATCAATGGTGATAAAAGAATACCTGGGTTCACAGATGATTGAGCTTTGGTCACAAGTCCATAGCTCTGACTCCTCGTGACTCTCCGGTTCATGCAGTCTTGAAAGAAACTTCAATAAATGGTCCCACCGGGCGTACCAAAAACTGTTGATGCTCATAAATGCGTTGTTTCCAACACCAACATGGGAAACTTTGAAACGTGGGAATGCTTTTCAGAGCAACCTCCAGATTTTAAAGAAGCTGGCTCTTCTTTATCTCAAAAGTGTTTGGGGAAAAGGACAGAATTAAACAGAATCACAAATGCAATTAAAAGGCAAACTAAAACTATGGCGATGCGCCAGAATATGATTTTGTTTCTCAACACTTAAGCACAGTGAAACTATCTTAAGATTCAGTCACATGAAAGAGCAAACAATGCATGATTAATGTAACAGATAAAAAAAACAAATAGAATCAAAGGCTCACAAATCAGAATATTTTGTAATAACACAGAAAATATCAGCAACGGCACAGAACTCTATTTTTATTAATGTTCCAGTTACATAAAAGGCACAGAATCATGCATAGTTATACAAACTTTCTGAATCAAGAAAATAGAACAAAGGCAAATGATATTACTGGCCACTACGAAAGCTCCGCAAACTTCTCTAACAATCTGTAATGCAGAAAAATTTCTATATCTCCAATGTTGTTTTTCTCATCTCTCTGTCCCCATATTTATAGCATAGAACTACCCCAAAGATTGCCCGCATGATCAAATCTCAACGGCCTAACCGAACTGGCGGTTAACTGAAAGTGTCTGACAGAGGATCTCTTTTGAATCAGAAATGGTTAGCTACTTTGCAAAGTCATTGGCTGCAACAGATACATATAACCCCACTTACTTGAATCAGAGAGGAACGCGTGGCAGCTTCTAATTGTCTTTGCGACTATAAACCCTTGAAACAGCTGGCATTCATACGTGCCTCTTTCTTGAAACTCCTTCATCTTTCCAGAACAATAAGAAACTAACACCTGGCATCCTCCGTGTGACTTACTTAAGAAACTGCTTCTTTCTCAGGAAACACCGGAACCTGACACTTGGCAACGTCCGCGGCCCTTTCGAAAAACACATGGCATTTTCCGCTTTATTTTGAGTCCTTATTGTGGCTTATACTAAGAGTTCTCCGGCTCCGCCATCTATCACGATCTGCTAAACTTTGAAACTTAAGAAACATTAAAAATTGGCCCCACCAACAATCCACGCCTGAGCAGCTTCAAAAAGGAACAGAGACAGGTGGCACTTTCCGCTAACACGAGAAACTGTGTATGTGGCGGCTTCCACCTTATTTAGAGAGACTGTAGATACTTTTAGGGACTTCTGCAGAAGACAACACCTGGAGCTCTTCGCTGCAACTGAAAGAAACTTTTGAAACACTACAGGGTCCTGCGGAAGATGACACGTGGCGATCTCCACTGAGCTTTGAGAAACTTTAGAACTTAAACAAAAACCTCTGCAGATGTTGTCACTTGGCGCTCTCCGCACAACTCTAAGAAACTTAATAGAAACATCAGGGACTCACAAGAATTGCGTGGATGGTGACAGATGTCGTACTCCGCTGAAACTATAGGAATATTAATCGAGGCCCACCATACCTCTTTACTTAGCACTGAAAACAAAAAGGAACCCGCAGAAGATAACACTTGGCGATCTCTGCTGAAACTTTATGGGACACACGGCACCTTCCATGTTACTTTAGGAAACTTTAAAGAGACTCTCCGCTTCTGCCACTTGGCACCTTTCGCGCACGCTGAAACTCTTAAAAGGGGCCCGCTACATTATTAGAAACATTCAACAGGAACGTTTGAAACTTTTAAGAAACTAGAACGGGTGCCAACACTTGGCAGCTTCCACCTTAATGCAAAAAGATACGTGGCATTCTCCGCGGCTATTCTGAGAAATTCTAAAAGGTATCATGGCTACTAACATGTGGTGGTTTCCGCTGCAGTGGGAGAAACTTAAAAAAGGGGCCTGCCAAACTTGCTTTGTAAAAAGGGGCTTTTGAAACTTGTAGAAACTGAACCTCAGACACCGACACTTGGCATGCTCCACAGGAATTAAAAGGGACACGTGGCTCCATCCGCGTAACTTTAAGCAACTGTATAATGTGTCCCGGGTGCTGACACTTGGTGGCTTCCGTTGAACTCTAGGACTTTGGCAAAATTTACAAAAATGAAAAACCCTCGCGCCCGCGCTCTGTGTCAAAAACCCTCGCTGCAAAAATGAAACACTCAGAAACAAAAATGGAACCCACACGGCTTAAAATAAAAAATCAAAATGTAGAGTATTTTACTCTACAGTTGTTTTGGACAGTATGACTCAACCTATAACTCCTCTCAATGACCTAGAGCCTCAATTAGGCCAAAAATACAGAGACCCCTCTAAAATTCATGTACAGAACCCAACCAATGATTTGAGCACTTATAGTACATGTCAAAACTATGGATTTTATGGGTTTTAGGGTCCCAACTTGGACTGCAACTGATTGGTCGTCTTTTGTTCTTCCTTTATGTCTCTAAACATCACCTAACACATGAGGATGTTAGGTTTCCTCAAAGAAATCTTCTCCTCCCCAAGTTTCCTACCAAAAAATCATCATAACATACTAGTACAGATCTACTACAACCCATTCCACTAATCAAAAGTGAATCAAATAAGTGGAATGGCAAGAAAATGCATGATTTGTATCAAAAACCTAGTCTAGGTTATGCCGGACAGTTTTCAGAAAAATATAGATTACTCACACATAGAATAGTTTCAAGGCCTCTAACCAAATGCAAAAGAGACTTAATTCATACCTCCACCATTCCACCAACTCATGCCTTATGACACTGCCATACGGAAGAGTACTACAGACTATAACAACGGTTTTACACAGAAAAGAACAGGAAATCTGAGTTTCTTATTGTTTTTCTCCCACCAAAAGTCTTCTCCCTTTACAACCATCATGGTAGGGCTTTAAGAAGCCTTCTACAATACCTTTGGATAGTTAGAGGGAAGTTGGGATTGATGAAACTGTATAACCATCAAATTTCCTTTCTGCAACTACCCTGTTTTTAGGACTGCAACTGTCCTGTTTTGAAATTGAAACTAATTACAACTTTTGGCATAATAGCATCGATTGGTTTATAACTTATCAAGACCTTTGACAATGTCATTAAGCCTTTGACAAAGTCTACCACCCTTTAACCCATGCCAAAAAGGCTTACAATGTGAGAAAACATATGACTACCCCTATGTTTCTATGACTTCCTATTTACTTGCCTTAGAAGGCTTACAAATAGAACTACCTATTACACCTTATGACATCAACAAGAAATGGACATGGTCCTTATTACAACATGAAAATGGTCTTCAAGACCTTATGGAATCAACAAGACAAAATGAACATAAAAAATAAGACATAAGTCACTTACTCTTTTTGGTGCTCCTGCACCATTAAGGATGTACAAAAAGTGGCTTTTTAAAAGTCCCTTATTTTTTGCCAAAGCATGCATGTGTACGACCAACATAATTGGACTTAAATGAAATTATTTTTATAATCCCTTTTGTGGAAATATGTACAAGATGTTAAATTTTGGTAAGGATATTTTTTTGTAATTTTTTGATACATATATTTTTTAATTAATTTTTTAATGAACCTAATTAGTGCTTTTTAAAACCCCTCGTGTACAACCAACATAATTTGAGTTAAACTAATCAATTCACTAAAAAAAATTCATCATGTAGAGAATGATGTCTAGATTGGTCAGACATAATTTATTTTCCAAGAATCTTTCAAAATCAAAAGTTATTAAAAAATAGTAACGTATGTTCTTTCAAGTTTATGAGTCTCTTTGTTTAAAAAATAATTATAAATAGGATATCCAAAAGTACATAAAATTACATATTTGAAAACTAGACTTTCAAAACTACAATGGGTTTTAATCTTGTTAAAAGATTCTGAAATAAAAGTCATCAGCCATAGTGGTTAAACTAGTTTTTTCTCTTTTTTTCTTGATCTCCTAGTTGCAGGTTTAAGGCTAAGGCTTGGGTTTCCAAGTCTTTTCCAAGCCTAGAACCAATGCAAATCTGTGGGTTTGCAATTTCAAATTTCTAGAAATGGGTACCCATTTATAAACAGGTGCCCATTCATAGTGGTTGCCCATTATAAACGAGTACCCATTCTAAAAATAATGGGCACCCGTTTCTAAAAAATAAAATACTTTCAAAAAATGAATCCACGGGCTTGTTTCAAAAAACTAAATACTTTTTGAAAATAGGTACCCATTTTGCTTGGGCTGCCTAATCCTAAACGGGAGTCCGTTTCTTAATGGGTACCTATTTAGGCTTGGGCTCCCATTCCTAAATAGTGACCCACTATTTCAAAATGGGTCCCTATTCCAATCATGTTTTTCCTTGCATGGAAAACTTCCATGAAATGTGTACTCATCTTTGTGCACTCACCCATTTGTTATCACTTTGGATTTGATGCTTGTTTTCTTTGTATTGGTGACCTTGGCTTGTTCCTTTTCTTTCATAGGTGGCATGTTGAAGGATGAGAGGAGTTTTTGCTTGAGATGGTGGTTACTTTGGTTTTATTGTAGATATCTTGATGGAGCATTAGAAAATGCTACAGATTCATGTGGTTTTATGTATGGCTATGATGATATATTTCATTGATTGACCCTTATGCAATATATACAAGTGGGATAATGTTAGGAAAAGGGTGTTGTATACTTTGCACAAGTAATGAAATATTTTAACTATTTAAAATAAATATTTATTTGTGATGCATCTAGGAGATGTGTTTAGCCACATTAAATATTTATTTGGGTCCACTTGTAAAGTTGTATTGTAACATTGGTTAGTTATTTTATGTGTGGGAGACATAGAATAATTAATTAATATTTGGAAAACTTACTACCATAAAGTGAAAACTTAGTATCAAGAATTAAATGGGGGGGTCAATGGTTTTGAGCTCTCACCATTTTCCCAATACCACAAGTTGTATTTGTGTAAGCTTGAGTCTATAAAAGTAAGCCCATGGTTAGTGGTTTAGGTTAGTTGGCTAAGTGGGTTGTCATTGTATTGAGTTTTTCTATTGAGTGCATATGTGAAGCATGTAATAAGATGTGTGGTTACATGCTTGGAAATGTAGAGGATGCATTGGAGGGGTTTGATGTTTCAAAAGTATTTACGAGACTCTATAATTGCATTGTAATATTTTATTGTTAAATAATATATTAAGTGTGGATGCTTTTGGAGGATAAGTTTTTCCCTCTTGAGGGTTTTTTCTAGGGTATATCTTGTGTCACCTTGTGGTATGATTATGTATTCTTTTGGCATGGTGGATTCTGGTTATCATAGTTAATACTTTTTTGCATATTTCTCTCTCATGGGGTTATCTGGAAATATTCGTTATTATTATATTTTTCCTTTCAATTTCATGTTTTTATTTGTTTTGTAATTTCTTATGGACCACTCATGCCAATAATGATCACATTATGACATCTAGTGGTGTCCATTAGTTTGCATGGACCTTGGTATCCTATTAATAACTAAGTCTTTAATTTCATGAATGTTTGTGAGTGTTCACTTACTTTGAAATACATGTTCATTTAGGATTGACATACATTCAAGATGCATGCAAAATGAAATAGTCAAATTCACATACCCATGCCAATTCCCATTTAGTTTTGGATCTATTTTGAGATATTGTCTTGATACAATTACATAGTGACATGTGGCACACTTTTGTGATCATTTTAGATCCTTTCCTAAAATTTAACTACCCTCATTACTCTTCCTTAAATATATTTCTATACTTGTGTATGAGTCGGTGATGACATATCGTTAATAGTGTTTGCACATTCTGGTAGTCGATATAGGTGCACATATCTACAACACATAAATATTATCCTAGGGGAAGATTCATTTTCCTTAGTGCACATATCGACACCTGGTATGGTTTTTATTAAGGCACTTAATGTTTCAAGCTGCGGTCACCATCTCATTAAGATTTGGCTTGAGATTTGTGCAAGGTCTCTCCTTATGCCTCCCAAAGTTGGAGGCAGCGGCTATGGGGCATTCACAATGCACCAGATGCCTCGATGGTCATGGATGATGCATCCATCCAATGTACAATGTACAACGTATAATGCTAAAAATGAAGGCCTGTGTGGGAATTTGAACCGAGCACGTTGACAGCATAGTAGTCTTTTCCAGGCAGGGCTCAACCAGCACACTCTAAGCGCTGACCCGCTAACATGGCAACATGGGCTCTTCGGTTACTATCTGTTCCACTCCATTCCCGTTTTCCATTTAGGCAGTCCCAATTTGGGCTTCGCCAGTCACAGTTAGTTAAAGTTTAACTTAAAACAGTCTCCCACGCAATCAGTTTAAAATTATCTCCTGCCTAGTAGCGATGCATTCAAAATGTGGAAGCATAAACAAGACACATGAACTATCTGACCAGATGGCGTGCAGAGAAATCTAGTCTCCTCTACTGTTCTGATTGTAGGATATACACAAAATAGGTTTGTTGAGAAGGCTTTAGATACTTTCAAGCGAATGCAATTGGCAGGTGTAAAGGCAGATTCCTCAACCTTTGCCAGCATCCTCCCTACCTATAGCAAAATGGGAGCTTTAGAACAGGATATGGACATCCACCATAGCATAAGGGATATAGGAATTTTATCAGATGTTGTAGTTGTAACTGCCCTGGTAGACATGTATGCAAAATGTAGGAGTTTTGACAAAGCACGTTAACTGTTTAGCATAATTCCTTAAAGAGATATCATCTCATGGAGTGCCATGACTGCAGGATATGCACAATGTGAAAGCATCAACAAGGCACGTGAGCTATTTGACAGAATACCTCAAAGAAATGTGTTCTCATGGAATGCGTTGATTGTAGGGTATTCACAAAATGGATTTGTTGAAAAGGCTTTAGAAACTATCAAGCAAATGCAATTGGCAGGCGTAAGTCTAGACTCTACAACCTTTGTCAGCATCCTCCCAGCCTGTGCCAGATGAGAGCTTTGGAACAGGGTATGTACATCCATCAAAGCATAAAGGATAGAAGAATTTTTTTAGATGTTGTAGTTGCAACTGCTCTAGGAGTCATGTATGCAAAATATGGAAGCATAGACAAGGCACGTGAACTATTTGACAAAATGCCTCAAAGAAATGTGGTCTCATGGAATGCCATGATTGCAGGAATATGCACAAAATGGATTTTTGCAAGGATGCTTTATAAACTTTCAAGCAAATGAAATTGGTAGTTTTAAAGCTAGCATCCTCCCCGCCTGTGCCAAAATGGAGCTTTGGAACAGGGTATGGGCATCCATCGAAGCATAATGGGAGTGGGATTTTTGTAGATATTCTAGTTGGAAATGCTCTGGTTAACATGTATGGAAAATGTGGAAGCATAGACAAGACATGTGAACTGTTTGACAAAATGACTCAAAGAAATGGGGTCTCATGGAATGATATGATTGCAGGATATGTACAAAATGGATTTTGCAAGGATGCTTTCAAAATCTTTGAATTAATGAAGCAGTTTAGAACATATCATGACATTATCAGTTTTGCTTGTGTTCTATGTGCATGTAGCCATGCAAGTTTAGTGGATGAGGGTTGTACATACTTTAATCGTACAAGTAACCCTTATTGCATTACACCTACAATTGATCATTATGTGTGCATGGTTGACCTTCTTACCCATGCTAGTTATCTTTAGGACACCCTAAACTTTATCATTAAGATGACAATTAAAGTTATGGTGGTTGTGTCGATGTGTTTTCTTGGTGCCTACAAATCACATATGAACATAGGCTTAGGAGTATTTATAGCGATGTTGATTTTTTATTTGGATCCTAATAAGATGAGGGTTTCAAGGTGGCTAGGGGAGAGCTAAATAGGACATTTCATAAGTGTTTGGAGTAACAATAGGACTTAAAACTAGAGGTAGTCAAAAGCATAAGGGGAATTTTAGAGAAACACAATGGGAGACATCATAGGTTTGAAATGAATATTATAATTACATTCATAATATGGTCAAATTGACTACTTTATTCACTTGTGGTAAACCTAACAAATGGTAGTAAAGTTAAATTCTATTTGCTAAGATAGGAATTGAATAATTTTGCATTAGTTGCATACCTAGCAAATGCTAGTGAAGACTAAATTCCATTTGCCACATCTAATGTTTGTTTACAATCCTTAATCACAACTGTGTTTAAAATCTTGAATTCTTGTACTTGATTCATGTCAAATTTTTAAAATAGGAGATTCATCTCAAAATGTCCAAAGACTAATGAGTCATAGCTAACAATTTTTGTTTAGTTGATTTAAAAATGAAATGTTATCATAAGCATACATGTTTGTATGCAATGAAGGCAAGAAAAATAGTTTTCTTGAAAGAATCTAGAATGATGAACTTCAATTCTTCATCTCATGCAAATGCATTTGACAACTTTATGGTTATAAGAGAACATATATTTCTAAGTTATTATAAGTCTTTATAATGAGTGTTTTTAATGTTTACAATAGAAGAGGGAATTTGTTATGAAGTACCTTCTTTTCTTATAAAAGCTACATCACTTTGTAACTATCATTAATAGTATCACACTTGAGGTCCCAAGGTACATCTAAAATTATAAATGCATATTTTTGTGTATGCACTATAATAGTAGGAAACAATTGAATTGAAGCAACTCCATTGTTATTATAAATAAAAAATAATTATAAAATAATCCCATAGATTGCATTTGGTGAAGTGAGGTCCTCAATAAATAAAAGGTGTTACATTCTTCCTCCTACCACTTGATACCACCACATCTATTTGACTTGATTTATTCATAATCCCCAATGTTAGATGTGTTCTTCACAATTTATTTAGATGGCTTCTTCCATAGATAGAATTTGCTAGTTCCCATCCCACTTTTTGGTTCCTTTTTTGTTAATTCCAATGCTATCCAACTATAAAATTTGTTAGTTTCTTTGGAAACATTCGGTCTCTTATTTCATGCCAAATGATGAGTATTATTTTTGCAATTGATTTTAGTATTTCATTTTCCATTTTGTTGGGGTCTCTCTCCGCTCATCACTCTTGCTCTTTTCCCTCCATCTCAAAGCTTTTCAACTCATATATGAATCGCTTTTTTCCTTCTTTTGTCAACTTCTCTCTTTGTCTTCCTCATGGTTGAAGTTAAACTTGTGAAACCACAATGATAACAATTATTGCCTATTAATACACTACAAAGGACTAACTTTCAAACTATAGCTTTCTTACTACTTGCATAAATAGAGTAGTTGCATGATCAATCTCAAAATTAAACCTAAAATTTTATCCTTAATGGCTCATTAGGCCCTTTTAAACCATGTAAAAGATTGTGGTCTTACAACATCAATAAATCCCTATGAAAAGTCACCCAAAAATTCTTGGTTCCTTTTTTGTTCATTCCAATGCTATCCAACTATAAAATTTGTTAGTTTCTTTGGAAACATTCGGTCTCTTATTTCATGCCAAATGATGAGTATTATTTTTGCAATTGATTTTAGTATTTCATTTTCTATTTTGTTGGGGTCTCTCTCTGCTCATCACTCTTGCTCTTTTCCCTCCATCTCAAAGCTTTTCAACTCATATATGAATCGCTCTTTTCCTTCTTTTGTCAACTTCTCTCTTTGTCTTCCTCATGGCTGAAGTTAAACTTGTGAAACCACAATGATAACAATTATTGCCTATTGATACACTACAAAAGACTAACTTTCAAACTTTAGCTTTCTTACTACTTGCATAAATAGAGTAGTTGCATGATCAATCTCAAAATTAAACCTAAAATTTTACCCTTAATGGCTCATTAGGCCCTTTTAAACCATGTAAAAGATTGTGGTCTTACAACATCAATAAATCCCTGTGAAAAGTCACCCAAAAATTATTCTAGATAGACATACTTGGCTTCTTGGGTTAGATAATAACATTGAGCTTAGGCATTCATGTCTAGGTCTAAGAAAATCCTTATTTTATCTTAATGTAGGGTGACAATTGAGAGATAGGCCTTAAGACAAGATTTAGTTTAGGTTGAAGCATCAAATTTCAACACTCAGTATGGGAACACATGGCCAACTCCAATTGGTACATTCTCGTGTTCATGAAATCCCAAGCATCTTTGATATACTTTAATTATGCATATGGATGTGAAAGCATTTTATACAACTTGATTTAATCGGGTGTCTAGATCTAAAAAATTAATGGCCTTAGATTTGATGGCCAAGTGGATGCGAGAGTCATATTAAAGATGACATAATTGTAAGTCGGTTCTAGGATCCTAAGGTTGTATTCTAAAGTTATCTAAAGAGAACACATATCTACTAGGGTTAACTTTGATACAAAGACATGGCATGCACCCAATTGTTAGGTTTCTTGACTCTCAACGTCTTAGGCACAAACATATTATCAATTCTAATTTATTTGGGAGAGCTTGGTTTTGGAACTCAAAGGATTTATCTCTAGATTTCCATAGACCTAATGCGCATACTAACTTTGACTAATTTGTGCACTCATGTTTGAACTTACTAATGATTATCTTCCAACCCTCATCTATCTATGAACACATGTATGTGAAGATTCAAACTGCTAGATTCTAGTGTCCATATAGATCCAATTGGGCCATCAATGGTTAGAAAATCCACTAGTGCCTACCATAAATGTGGGAACTTTATAAATTTTGACATGCTCAAGCTCTCTTTATCTCCCTTCCCAGACTAAGAACTTAAACCATGAGACCACGCAGGCTCAATACTCTTAACACCCATATGACACTATAGACATACTTGGACTAGCTACCTAATGGCTTCTACTATTCAAAATGAAGCCAGAAAGATACAGAAGTAACTTAACTAGTAGTCATGATATTTCCATAGTCCATGATAATCTAAAATTTTAAGCTTTTGGAAAAACTGTGTAGCTTTTTTTGCCTCAACGTATTGGATCACACTCCATGATCCATTTTCATTCTCACTTTTTCTTCCTGATGATGGATCACGGAGTGTGATCCGAAACGTCAAGGCAAAAAAAGATACACTATTTTTCTAGAAGCTTAAAATTTCAGTAACTTAACTATCATACTCTGCAAGCTTCAAACTCATGTATATATCTATGTATGCCTATATGTATTAATCATGTATGTATCTATGTATGCCTATATGTATGTATGTATGTATCTATGTATGCGTATATGTATGCATGTATCTATGTATGCCTATATGTATGTATGTATGTATAGTGTCGAGGGCAGAGGAGGGTAGAGATGAGAGTGAGCCTGATAGGGGAGGAGAGGGGTGGATAAGGATTGAGTGATTAAGGTTTAAGGTTGAGGGTTGAGCGTTTAGGGATATGATTTAGAGTTTAGGGATAAGGGATTAGAGTTTAGGACCTTGAGGGATTAGGGTTTAGGGTTGAGGCTTTAGGGATAGCGTTTAGGGTTAAGGGTTGAGGGTTTAGGTTTAAGGTAGAGTGTTGAGGGTAGAGGGATTAGGGATAGGGTTTAGGGTTGAAAGTTTAGGGTTGAGGGATTAGGGTTTAAGGTATAGTTTAGTAGTTCTTGTGGAAAGAGCTAGTAAACAATGGGAGATTATTTGCATGTTTCATAACAATATACATTCCCTAAGTGCGGGGTGGACAGTAAGAAACATAGATGTACCCCAATGTAAATCTTTTCTCATAATGATCATCCTTCTGATTTCAACTGTTAATTACTCACTGTGGATGTACCATACGCAAAGCTTTTCTCATAGGGTTTAAGGTATAGTGTCGAGGGTTGAGGGTTTATTGATAGTGTTTAGGGTTGAGGGTTGAGGGATTAGGTTTTAGGGTTGATGGATTAGGGTTTAAGGTATAGTGTTGAGGGTTAAGGGTTTAGGGATAGGGTTTAGGGTTGATGGATTAGGGTTTAGGGTTGATGGATTAGCATTTAATGTCGAGGTTAGGGTTAGAGTGTCGAGGGTAGAGGGATTAGGGGTAGGGTTTAGGGTTGAAGGTTTAAGGATTAAGGGTTGAGGCTTTAGGGATGAGGGTTTAAGGCTTAAGATATAGTGTCAAGTGTTGAGGGTGTAGGGATAGGGTTTAAGTTTAAGGGTTAGGGGTTGAGGGATAGGGATTAGGGTTTAAGGTATAGTGTTGAGGGTTGATGGTTTAGGGATAGGGTTTAGGTTTCAGGGATTAGGGTTTAGGGTTGATGAATTAGGGTTTAGTGTTGAGAGTTGAGGGTTGAGGGTTGAGGTTGAGGTTGAGGGATAGGGTTAATGGTCAAGGGATTAGGGTTAAATAAGAGTATCAAGGGTAGAGGGATTAGGGATAGGGTTTAGGGTTAAAGGTTTAGGGATTAGAGTGAAGGGTTGAGGGATTAGGATTTGACATTGAGGTTTGAGGATTTAGGGTTCAGGGATAGGGTTGAGGGTCAAGGGATTAGGGTTAAAGTAGAGTGTGGAGAGTGTAAGGATTAGGGATATGGTTGGAGGGTTTAGGGATAAGGGATTAGTGTTTAAGGTATAATATCGAGTCTGTTGAGATTTTAGGAATAGGGATAGCATTTAGGGTTTAGGGATGAGGGATTATAGTTGAGGGATGACAGATTAGGGTTGAGGGTTGAGGGATTAGGGTTTAGGGATAAGGTTTAGGGTTGAGGGTTGAGGGATTAGAGTTTAAGGTATAGTGTTGAGGGTTTAGGGATAGGGTTTAGGGTTGAGGGATTAGAGTGAAGGGTTGAGGGATTAGGATTTGACGTTGAGGGTTGAGGGTTTAGGGTTTAGGGTTTAGGGATAAGGTTGAGGGTTGAGGGATTAGAGTTAAGGGTTGAGGGATTAGGGTTTGACGTTGAGGGTTGAGGGTTGAGGTTCGAGGGTCAAGGGATTAGGGATAGGGTTGAGGGTCAAGGGATTAGGGTTAAAGTCATCCCTGCTTGTGTTAAGGAAGATAATGCAAAGGACTAAGTGGCATTTTCAATAAGCATCAATTCACCTTGAGCTTTCAATAAATACATCAAATTGAGCCCCATAAGCCTAAGCGCCCTTTGCCTTCAAAAGAACATTGTGTTGGTGCCTTGGAGGAAATCAACTTACAATGACAATATTCTATATAAAGGGCATAGAATAAGGGGTTGGAGTATATCACTGCTAAAATGCCTAGAAAAATGAGATTGTCAATGCTCTTAGTTGATCCTTCTCTCTTCTCATGAGGGATATGTATGCACAATCTTGCATCTAAGCATAATATTAATAGCTAAAGGCTAGGGAGATACATAGATCCACACTCAAGAGATTGTAGCGAGCATCATACTTAGGAAATCAACGTCGTTGATGTCTATCAATGCTCTTTCAAGTGAAAGACCTTGAGATTTATGGACTATCAAAGCCCACAACATCTCATGTTGGAGTTGAAAATGAATACTATGAGATATTAGAATAATTGGCATAAGTTGCAAGTCATGCAAATCCCAAGGCATAATGACATAATTATCAAAATTGACCATAATGAAATATGGAAAACAAGGTGGTTTGCTATCACTTTTGTAGATAATAGCAACAACTCTCCCAATCACTCCATTGACAAGACTTGCAATAACCCATAAATTGAAATTGAGAACATGTTGGTCAATGCACAAGAAAACTATGCAAGGTAGTTGCTCATCCTTGAGATTTATAGTGGATCTCCCTCTCATCTATTCTACATTACTACAAGATAATAGTGGGATTGTATTTTTATTATGTTGTAAGGATTTATTCTTGTATAGTTTGACATCATGGTATGTTAAGGTCTATTTATTACACATAATTATTAAAGAGCCCAAGTGTAGAAAATATACATGGCATCATGTGAGATTGTAGGCTGCTTTCTTGATTGGGAATGTGTCTATTTTAAACATGTATGATAAAGCATGATAAAGTAATTCAATCCGAAATAAGGAAAATGTAAAGAACATGCATGTAAAGACTTGACATACCTAAAAAACGAAGATTCGAACGGAGAGAGTACCCAATTATGTAGTGTTTTTTTCTTCTTGCATCAAACTCCTCAACAATTTGAGTTTTTCACCACTTGCTTCCTTTTCAATGTTAAATTGAATAACACTCAAATATAATTACTAACAACAATACTATTAACCAATCTATAATGTTAAATTCCTAAAATTGAGTCACAATTAACATTGCAACACTACAAAAATTGAAACTTGAATAGATATATATCAAACTTGGTGTGAAAACTATGTTATTTCCTCCTTCTCAAGTTGGCAAAGCAGAAAAGGTGGTGGAAAGATCATGCAAAGGTGGTACAATGCTTCCATATTTTGCATACATGACTCCCAGAGCAGTTGCAACTACAACATCTAAAAAAATTCTTCTATCCTTTATGCTTTGATGGATGTACATACCCTGTTCCAAAGCTCTCATCTGGCACAGGCTGGGAGGATGCTGACAAAGGTTGTAGAGTCTGGACTTACGCCTGCCAATTGCATTTGCTTGAAAGTTTCTAAAGCCTTTTCAACAAATCCATTTTGTGAATACCTTGCAATCAACGCATTCCATGAGAACACGTTTCTTTGAGGTATTCTATCAAACAGCTCACGTGCCTTGTCGATGCTTTCACATTGTGCATATCCTGCAGTCATGGCACTCCATGAGATGATATCTCTTTAAGGCATTATGCCAAACAATTAACGTGCTTTGTCAAAACTCCTACATTTTGCATACATGTCTACCAGGGCAGTTACAACTATAACATCTAATAAAATTCCTGTATCCCTTATGCTGTGGTGGATGTCCATATCCTATTCTAAAGCTCCCATTTTGCTACAGGCAGGGAGGATGCTGGCAAAGGTTGAGGAATCTGGGTTTACACCTGCCAATTGCATTTGCTTGAAAGTATCTAAAGCCTTCTCAACAAACCTATTTTATGTATATCCTGCAATCAGAACAGTAGAGGAGACCAGATTTCCTTGCATGCCATCCGGTCAGACAGTTCGCGTGTCTTGTTTATGCTTCCACATTTTGAATGCATCGCTACTGGGCGGGAGACAATTTTAAACTGATTGGGTGGGAGACTGTTTTAAGTTGAACTTTAACTAACTGTGATTGGCGAAGCCCAAACTGGGACTGCCTAAATGGAAAACGGGAATGGAGTGGAACAGACGGTAACCGAAGAGCCCACGTTGCCACGTCAGCGGGTCAGCGCTTAGAGTGTGCTGGTTGAGCCTGGAAAAGACTACTACACTGTCAATGTGCTCGGTTCAAATTCCCACGCAAGGCCTTCGTTTTCAGCGTTATACGTTGTACGTTGTACATTGGATGGATGCAGCATCCATGACCATCGAGGCATCTGGTGCATCGTGAATGCCCCGTAGCCGCTGCCAAAGTTGGATGGGTTGCTTGCATCCTGATGATGTCACTGTTGGATATTGTGTCCTATCGGTCTTTTCGGCTCACGACGAATTGTTTTAAATCTCCATGATGGTAAGTGAAGGACAGGATGGCCATTCCCAGTTTTGATTGAGGATCCCCGCTAGCTTTGATTGCAGACTTCCATGTTGGTACCACGATCCTTTGTGAAGGACGATAACCGTTATGAAGACGTATGGGCAGGTTTGTTAAGACAGCTTCATAATGCCATTTGATCTCATTTCTTAGAAGCACGGACCTCTTGCTGATGGTGGAGTCTGACTACACGTTGACGCAAATTGCCCTGCGAAATATTGCGGGGCATAGATGGATGAGATGCTTCGACGACAGATGCCTGAAATGTTCAAAGCCTATGTTCATGTCCTGGCCACAGGCTTATTTCGCAATCATCTTTACACTGTTGATAGATGCAATGAGGCTCTGGACGACTACGATACCATGAAAGGTGACGACCTGGTTGGCGAACTATTCAATTCCTATAGTCTTAGGGACTCTCATGTCATCCATTCTGTTTAGAAAACTATGCAGGAAGGACTATTATCGGTCTGTATGGAAGGGCTTGCCAAAGAACTCAAGGAAAATTGCTTCTATTTTTCGAAGAAGAAAATTGAAAGGATTAGGGAGGTCTTCCTCTCCATTAGATTCTTGAGGGTCCATGCCCCCGATTGGGCTCCCTCACTTCCCTCAGATTTCTTTGATGATTTGGCAGACCCTCATGCTCAGGTGGACGATAATTCAGAGAATGAGGAACTGCTTGTGGCAGTGATGATTCTAGGTATTGGGTTTGTCAATGGTGATGCTAGTTGTGGTGCAGATGCGGGTGCCATGTTTTGCTTCTACGTCGTGAGGTTTTTTGTTTTATTCCCTGTTTATTCAGGCCAGTACAGGGCCTTTCTCCCTTGTATCTTTTTTTTTGACAGACCAGCGCGTCTGGCTTTCCTGCATGTATAAGCTTTTTATATTAATAGTATGGGTGGACCACCACCTTTTTCTCTAAAAAAATAAAAAAATTATAAAAGACCAATGGAGTTATGAAGTCGTTGAGAAACTTTGACCGGTTACTAACCAAACAAAGCATGAAGGACTGTTAGAATGTTTTTTAAGGCATAAAAGACAATGATTCCTAGATTTGACCCTCGACATGGTAACCATATTTTATGCCCATACCCGTCGAACGTATATACTAATAATAATCCTTAAACCATGGAAGCCGCTCCACATCAATAATAAAATAATAAAAAATAACGTCAATAATTTTTAATCACCGCATTGATGAAGAAATTCGATCACTGCAATATTTTTTTCACACTGCCAACAATGATTGATTTGATTTAGGAATAGGATTTTTTCATTCTGACCTGGACATAGACAAACAAGCTATAAAAATTGGTTGAGATTTTTCTATCACAGAATTTGATGAGATCTAGAGTTTCACATCGCACTGCCCAATTGTATTGTCAAATCACTACAACAACAGTCTACCTAAATATTTCCAACAATATTATTCAATACTCAGTGAGCTGTGTTTACCTATACTGAGGTAGACTGTTGTTGTCAATTTCAGTATAGGTAAACACAGCTCACTGAGCATTGAATAATATTGTTGGAAATATGTTGGAAATATTTAGGTAGACTGTTGTTGTCAATTTCAGTATAGGTAAACACAGCTCACTGAGCATTGAATAATATTGTTGGAAATATTTAGGTAGACTGTTGTTGTCAATGCTCAGTGAGTTGTGTTTACCTATACTGAAATTTCAGTATAGGTAAACACAGCTCAATGAGCATTGAATAATATTGTTGGAAATATTTAGGTAGACTGTTGTTGTGGTGATTTGACAATAGGTTGAGCTTTTTCTATCACAGAATTTGATGAGATCTAGAGTTTCACATCACACTGCCCAACTGTATTGTCAAATCACAACAACAACAGTTTACACTAAATATTTCAAACAATATTATTCAATGCTCAGTGAGCTGTGTTGAAACTCCAAATCACAACAACAGTCTACACTAAATATTTCAAACAATATTATTCAATGCTCAGTGAGCTGTGGTGATTTGACAATACAGTTGAGCAGTGTGATGTGAAACTCTAGATCTCATCAAATTCTGTGATAGAAGAAGCTCAACCTATTTTTATAGCTTATTCGTCTATGTCCAAGTTAGAATGAAAAAATCATATTCCTAATTCGAATCAATTATTGTTGGCAGTGTGAAAAAAAAATGGCAAAAAATGGCAGCATCTATGGGGCCTTCAAGGTGCACCGATGGTGCATCATATTCATATGGCCATGCCTCCTCACGTGCATGTCAGTGTGCCGTATAAACAGTTCATTTACCTACCTTGAAATTCCCGCGTTGCTTTCGCCGTTTCCATTGCTGCCGTGTCCAAATTGCGGACATCACGATTGCCGTCGCCAGGTAATCGTGTGAGAAGTTCATTTTTTAAAGGAAAAGGAAAGGGAAAACGGTTGAAAAAATATAAGTGTTCGTTTATAATTTTTATGAAGGTATTCACATCAGTTCTTTCTTTTTCTACTAAAATCTATAAATTTATATGCTTGCAATTTTATTAAGTAAAAAAATATATGATTGGAATAATTAATATATTATATTATTATTATAATTTATATAATATGTTAATATATAATCATACACAACATTATTATAATTTGCATAATATAATATTAATTTTCATAATAATATAATATATATAATAATATATTAATTATTATAATTTATTAAAATATATTATATTAATACTAATATATTTATGGATAATAAAATAAAAAATATATTTCAATAATTAATATATAATATTTTATAGTTTATTTAATTTTCATAATAATATAATATATATAATAATATATTAATTACTATAATTTATTAAAATATATTATATTAATACTAATATATTTGTGGATAACAAAATAAAAAATATATTTCAATATTTAATATATAATATTTTATAGTTTATTTATTTAAGAGCTATTTTTATTTTTATTTAATTAATAGTTATTTATTTAATAGCTTTAGTTTTTTTCAAATATATGTTGGGTTCTTCCATAGTTTTTGTTAACACGTCAACTTCAATTCTACTAGGGCATAAATTTGATAGTTGTATAGTTGTATTTAAGATTTTTTGCTGTAAAATATAATGAAATTTTAAAAAGACCGTATCATGTGAAATGATAGATTTTGGACAAACTGTATATGATATATATAATTTGGTCCTTAAAAATAATAATAATAATAATAATAATTCTTCGTTCATCCTTATTAAATTGTTATATGATTATTATTATATAGTAAATATCTAACTTGAGCTCTAAAATATTTGATTGAATCTCTCATTTTACCCAATATTTTGGGCTAATAAATTTAAAAAAAAAAACATATGTATCTTCTCATATATGGATTTACAATGAAAAAACAAACAAACAATTTATTTTTGGCAAATATGCACCTCTAAAAAAAATAGAAGATTTAAAATTTTTATATATGTATTCTTTTAACACTTAAAAAAATATTTTACTAAACATTGGCCAATGAAATATTTGAACTTAACACTTTTAAAGTGCAAATGCAATCCTTCACATGTCCTCCAAGGCTTTCCAAAGCACATAAGAAACCTATATATCTAACCTCCCAAAAGAGATATAAAATTACTCTAATATCATGAAATCATTCAATGGAAAAAATACCATTTACTCATGACATTCAAACAACATTTACCCCTTGGTACTTACATTCACCCTAGGGCATATAAAAGATATATTTCACTTTGTCCAAACTTCAGCTTAGGACCACTACATAAAAAGTTTTGAAACAAAGCAATTTGTAAGTTAGGAGTATCAAATACACCATGTTTCTACTTTTATTTATTTATTATAAATTTATTATAATTATTATATTACTATAATATTATGTTTTAATTATAATTATAATATAATATTATATTTATATTATTATTACAATATTAAATACAATAATATTATATTTATATAATTGCATTATTATAATATTATATATTATTATATTATATTTATGTTTATGTTTATTATTATATTATTATATAATATTATTATAATACTATAATATCAATTAATATAATATATCAAGTGCTGTAATAAATATTAATATGCTTGTAATATCATAGGACAATGCAATTGCATGGATGTCCACACAATTGTATTGTTGTTTGAGGGAAAAGTGATTAAAAATGTTCTAACATGGAAGTGCAAAATGAAATAAACATAGAAAATAGGTTTTAAAATGTAACACAAACTTGGTCACACAAGAACATAGAAACTATCAACATTTAGATTGGGGAGAAAGCCAAGTACAAGCTAAGTGAGTTCTAAGAGCATGTTATAGGGATGAACACTAAAATGAGGAAAATTTGTAATGGAAAAAGTGTAGGGTATGCAATTTGATCATTACACTAGCATTTTGAGCATTTACATTCATTTCAAGGTTTACATTGATCTTTGAGCAAATATTGATAGGCATTTTGTTGATTTTATGATCAGATTTAACAGAAAGAAGAAATACAACACATGAACAATAGAACACAACATATATCCTAGGAAAACCCTCCTTCTCGAGGGAGAAAAACCCAACAACAATATATCTCTTATATATTGAATAATGGAAAACAAATTAGCTTTTACAATGAGGCCAAACATAAGGCCGAATCAATCAGCACCACACTTGATGCAATCTCAGACAAAAAATATCAAACTTCTTGATCTCTATTGAAGAATAATATTGAACTCCAATATCAAACTCCTGCTATAGATGAATTTGCATTTGTTTCTTGAATAGAAAAAAACTAAATCATATGAAAGAGGGCAGCACCTCCCTTATATACACTTCGATGAGGTAATGGCTAATCAACGTGTCCCTTCAAGGATGAAAGGTCGACCACCAATGACAAAATATTATTTAATATTTAAGTGAAGCGCCTCTTCACAAAAAAATGTCTTCAATAAATAAATAGCCGTAGGCTATATTTAATTTATTGCTTTATTAAAATCGCTGCTGGAAGTATGAGGCCCATGGCTACACATCAACACTCCCTCTTAGTTAGGGAGGAATACTTCTAGTTGCATAAGACATATCACCTCATCGTGATGTCAACCATAATGGCTACTCCCATATGTGGAAAGGTAACATATCACCTCATCGTGATATCAACCATCATGGCTACTCCCATGTATGGTAAGTGTGCACAAGTGCCCATCATAGAATCACTCAACGTGATGTCATCACCTCATCGTGATGTTCACCATGGCTACTCCCAGAGGGTGAAAAACACAAGTACAAGAAAGTCATCACGGACTCTCTCAGTGATGTCATCATGGAGTCACACTCATGACATCCACCATGGCTACTCCCAAAGGGTGGAAACAAGGGCTTTCACCTCTCACAGAGAGAAATGTATTAACAAGGGCTTGCACCTCGAATCTCTCTCACAGAGAAATGCATTAACAAGGGATTGTACCTCAAATTTCTCTCACAAAGAGAAATGCATTAACAAGGGCTTGCACCTAAAATCTCTCTCACAGAGAGAAATGCATTAACAAGGGCTTACACCTCAAATCTCTCTCACAGAGAGAAATACATTATAGTACATCTTAAGAAGTCACTGATATTGAGACTCCCTCTCAACAAGGGCTTAATTCTCCACAACTCCAAGCTTGTCTCGAAAATGCACAAACTTCACTTTGGCAAGAGGCTTGGTGAGAATGTATGTCGTCTGCTCATCAGTGCTAATGTACTACCATATCTCTTAATATAGTGGAATTTGATCTCAACATGTTTAGTTCTTTCATGAAACACTGGATTGATAGAAAGCTTCACATAGCTTTGTTTATCATAATGAATGATAGTCGGCTCCAACGATTGTCCAAACAATCTTGCAAGAAGCTTCCGAAGCCACACTACTTTTTGAGCTACCACACAAGCTGCAATATACTCAGCATCTGTTGAGCTTAGTGCCACTGAAGACTGCTTCCTGGTACACCAGGATATCATCGCAAACCCCAAACTAAAGCAACATCCAGAGGTGCTCTTCTTATCAGCAACACACCCAGCCCAATCAGAATCAGTATATCCAAACAACTTCAAGTCCACACCAGAATAATATCTCAGGCTATACCCAACTGTAGTGCATGTAACCAAGATCCTTCATTTCAAATTCATAAGCTAACTCCTTCTTTCATTTGATAATGAGGTGATCTTCTCTAGTAAGAAATAAATCACCAAGATCAACTAGATTACCATCTTCTTCAGGTTTAGTAGGCTCCCTCTGAATCTTTCAATACTTGCATCAACCTTCTGACCTTTTCATCCAAGATTACCTATAATGCTTGCCTTAGAGAAAGGGCACACCTCTAATATTGTAGAGAGTTTAGGATTGTCCTCCTTGACCTCAACCCAGATCACTCTATTCTGAATAGGTTTGCAGAGCTATCAATGTCAAATCTAAATAGTTATCTTGTGCAATTATGTTCTCAGCAGCTGAAGAGGTCTTCCAAGGACATTTATCATCAGCCTTGCAATGCTGCAACCTTCACTTCTTCTTAGTGAGTCATAGAACTCCCTCTTGACCCCTCCCTCAGAGATTGCAAAGAAGACTTCTGAAAGTGAACTCCCTCTAGCCACCAACTTAGTCCCATGGCTGCAAGTTTTTGACACCATGCTTGATCATTTCTTTGGTCGGCATGACTTCCTCATAAGATGCCTAAAGCTCTTCCTCCTTGTGCAATCTCTCATTACTTTCATGCTCCTTGATTCATCTTGGGAGCGTTTTAGAGAGAGATTACTAATAATTTATAACTATCCAAAGAAATATCAAGGCTAGAATCATACAAGGTTTACTATCTCAAGTTATAGCATAAATACATAAGAATTTATGAACAATATTAAAACATGAATAAAGAAATCAACCTATAAGTGAAATATGTAGCAAATATCAAAAGATTAGAATGAAGGGATAAGGAAACTTATCTTTATTGAATTTTGATATAACTCTTTCATCCATCTTTTACTCCTCTTGAGAGTGCTAAACTTAGTACAACAAAAGATAATCTGCAAAACTACAAATTTCTTGAATGCATTTAGCATGTAGAACCAACCCTCTCAAAGAGTCAAGGCTCTATCACAGTTCATGCATTAGAGAATGATATCGATGTGACCAACTAATCACCATCGACATTGCAGTTCTCTTTTTATTTCAGAGTCACACTTAGAAATCTTCACAACTAGCATGAAAAATAACTTGTAAAGGATAACACAATTCAAGAGAAACCACAATCTCTCTTTACTAAACACACATGATTAGAAAACTCAATAGACTAAATTTTTAGCCTAGACAAGAGTGATTTCAAGAGCACAAACAACAAGGAGAAATACTTATCTCTTTATTGAGTTGTTGGTCAATTCTACAGCTTGTCTTGGAGTCTCTTCCTAGCTGTTAAAAGTTTTCTCTTTATAGATCTATGTAATCTCCTAAACACTCATAATCAGAGATGAAATGTTCAATCACAGGAGTTGGTATAACATATCCAATATTTTTCTGCATCTTCATGTTTTAGAGACTGAAATGCTATTCCCACACACAGGCCCTTGCCATTGAAAGCAGGTCCACCAGAATTTCTAGCATTTATAGCAGCATCAATCGAAAATAATCTGCACTCCTAGCACTTCAATGCGTGACACAACTCCACTGGTCACATAAATTGTATCACCACCAATTTGATAACCTACTATAGTGACAGCATCCTGCAAAGATGGTAAAGCTCTGAATTGCACAGGAGTCACTTCTTCCCAAAACTCGTCATCATTCACAGTTAACAATGCGATGTCATACTTAGTCCCAGTTGCAAGCATAGTAGCTAGATATTTAGTGTCGAATCCCTGCTTCTTCAGCTTTATCTATGTATGGTGTTCTACAGAGTGAGCATCGGTAAGTAATTTGTGACCACCAATGATAAATCCGTTGCTATTTGAACTAAACTGATGCTTGTGTTGCCATGGAAGCGAAAAAAAGGTTGGTTATGTGTGCACACAAAACACTTTGACTACTGCATTCATTGATGGCAAACCTTTGACATCCTCAGTCACCTCAACAGTAGTATTATGCCTTATTACATCACCTAAAACAAGACCAATGGTATTATGAGTCGGTGATAAGCTCTCAAAATATGTCTCGAAGCCATTCACTCTTCAATCTCTTCAAGCCCTTGGCATCTACATTCTCAACTTTATTCAAACCTGATGTAGAATGCAAATCCAAGGGGAGCTTCTTTGGTCTTCCCCTTCCAAGAGGATTTACACTAACTACAATATCAATATTGCCATTGGGAGAATCTTCTACAGAATTGGTTTTGCTGGTATTATTAGCCTTATCAAATTTAGGGGAGCTTGATGCTCATTCCGTGCCCTTGCCTGGACATCTAGTCATAAAGCTCGCAAAACCTAAATCATTTACTTCACAGAGTGCATGGATAAATTTGAAATAACTAGAATCAATCAATAAAAAAAAAAAACATTTTCAAATAAATTTTCTCAGCCAGCTCTAGGTGACTGATCCCGATGAGGAGGTCGATAAATTTACTGTAATCAATGCCAAATTTCACACAATCTGGAATTAAGCTTAGTCAAATCTAATCAGTTTTCTTGAACCTTAGCTCTGATACCATGTATATTTTATGATCAGATTTAATAGAAAGTAGAAATACAACAACACATGAACAATAGAACACAACATATATCCTGGGAAAACCCTCCTTCTCAAGGGAGAAAAACCCAACAACAATATATCTCTTATTTATTGAATAATGGAAAACAAATTAGCTTTTACAATAAGGCCAAACACAAGGCTGAATCAATCTGCACCACACTTGATGCAATCTCAGACAAAAAATATCGAACTTCTTGATCTCTATTGAAGAATAATATTGAACTCCAATATTGAATCCTGCTATAGATGAATTTGCATTTGTTTCTTGAATAGAAAAAAATTGAATCATATGAAAAAGAGCAATGACTCCCTTATATACACTTCGATGAGGTAATGGCTAATCAACATGTCCCTTCAAGGATAAAAGGTCAGCCACCAATGACAAAATATTATTTAATATTTAAGTGAAGCGCCTCTTCACAAAAAAAAATGTCTTCAATAAATAGCCGTAGGCTATATTTAATTTATTTCTTTATTAAAATTGCTGCTGGAAGTATGAGACCCGTGGCTACACATCAACACATTTCATGTAAATTATTGTCCAAATAGATAGTAAGACATTTGTGTAACCACTTAAGATTGTAAAATCGTGTAAAGTTCAAATTGTGATTGCAAGAATATTTACTCATGGTTAAGTTTTTTGTCATTAGGATTAATGGGTTAGTTTATAATTTTAGTTTAAATAATTTAGTTTATAATAATTTATAATTTATATTTAAGTTTTTTACCTCGTTTTTATTTATGTTTATATTGAAATTCGGTTTCAATAGTTTAGTTTTATTTAAATTTAAATTTAATTTAAATTTCATGGGTGTGCAAATTTCACCATTTATAATTTAAGTTTAAATGATTTAGTTTATAATTTTAGTTTAAATAATTTGGTTTATTTAGTTTATAATTTAAATTTAAGTTTGAATAATTTTAGTTTAGTTTTTATTCATACTTGTCTTACAAAATTTGATTGTTTTTAATATTTGTAATATTAGGATTGAAAACTATGATTTGTAGTGTTTATTGATGACGTCCAAGGTAAACAAGAAATTAATTATACAGAAAATTTTCATGATTGAGAAATCTCGTCAAAAAAAAAGGAAGGCCACAAAGGATGAAAAGGTCCCCTATGGGACTAGAGATAAGAAGGGCATGAGGAAAGATAAAAAGAGTAGCAATACCTATAAGATATACTTGTTGAAAATTTTAAAGAAGGTGCACCTTGATATCAATATTTCTAGCAAGGTCTTGGGAATTATGAATAACTTCATCAATGACATCTTTAGTAACTTGCCAGCAAGTGGAATAATTATGTGCAACTATTCTATAACTGACAAGGAGTGTGGTTATGATGTGAGGACAAGGGATCTCGATAAGGGAAGTCGAGAGTAGAAGCAAGACAATATATCTTGGATTGGGAGAATAGAAGCGAGGAGAAGGAGCTTGATAGGAGAGAGTATCGACTGCATTAACAAAGTGACAGGTATGCCAATGAACTAGTAGTAAACTGTAAATATTAAGCTTCATACTATATGTAAAGTCATTTCTATTTTCTAAGTAAGCCTTGAGAATCTGCATGTTTATATGAATCAATTGCTATTTGTGGCAAATAAAGATTCTCTATATTTATAAACACTTTTGACATAGGAATATATCTATGTATAGTATTGAAGTTATATGTCTTTAGAAAACCGTGAATGTTGTTCTAGGTAGATTATGATAAATATAGATATCATTCATATCATTTAGAATTTGGTCTATAGAATGATCGAAATGTCAGAGATATATATAGCCGATAGGCAGTCATTTAATTATATTCTTTTTAAAGATAGTTTAAATACAAGTTAAACCTGTGTATAGGCTGAATGATATATATACTGGTTGATCATTAAGTTTGGATAAATTCTATTATTATATGAACGTACTATGTGTGAGATATTACCTTAGTATATATGTTTTGAGAACATTGGATATAAGCCAATATAGGCTAAATGGTTCGGTGTGTTGTCGACTGTGTAAGGTCAATTTGATAATATCAATCTTTACCTATCTATCTATGGAAAGAACCTACTAGTTAAGTCGGTAGTAGATCGAGAGCTTACTTAATATCTTATGACTTGAGTAGACCAAAAATTATTAGTATTATGATGTCATAGTATCCTTCTAAAGGAGCTGTATCAGTTCGATGTTGAGAGGTATCATTACTCTTGATTATTTATAAAAGTTTATAACCTGTGAATGATCAATGACTTGATTAAAAGACTTTAGTCAAATAGACTTCACATTCAGATAATCATGCAAAAGAATCTATTGAACTTATGTCATAGAGGTAGAAAATATACACATTATCATTTTGATTTCTATGAGTAACCAAGAGTTCTCATATACTACTTTTATTTCCATTTAAGAGGAAACCATTCTTTTATCTTATGTTTTGGCCAATATTGGTCAATAGATCATTGTAAATTGCTTTTACCTCATTATGACAATATTATAGTCATTTTATATAGTTCACTTTGATAGGAAATTAGTAGAATATAATCATAGACTAAAGCAAACATATCCTAGTGGCAAGAGTCTTAGAAGTCTATAGACATCAAAATCAATGACTATGACAAAATCGAGTATACCTTGAGAATGTATACCAAATTTATTTATGAGCACGAACATGGGTGAACAAGCCTTTGAGTAGATTGATAGGTTGGCATAGAATTGAGATTGCAAGGATGCAAAGAGAGGCTCAATACATGATTTTAAGTCACCTAAGCTCTCACCTTATACTTGTCTTATAGTAAAGAGTATATTTTATGTCTTTAAGACTGATATTGAATAAACAAGTCAAAGTATGTTGATATAATATTTACTGAAATGTAAGAATGTTGTCTCCAAGTCGAGAAATGAGTGTGTGAACATACGACTTACTATATGAAACTTTGGCCAAAGTAATGCAAAAGTCACCACTTGCATTGTCGGTTCACTGTGTAACAGATAACTGAACAATCAGAGTGGGTTTCTCTTTATCCTTTCCATGTCTAAATATTTTTTGTTTGATCTTTTCTATGTCTAATTATTTTTTGTTTTAATCTTTCTCTTTATCCTTTCTATGTCTAATTATTTTTCATTTAATTTGTCTTTATCCTTTCTATGTCTAATTTTTTTTTTTTAACCTTTTTCTTTATCCTTTCCATGGAACCCTTCTACAATAAAGAAATTCACATGTTGAAAGACTTACAAAAATGACAAATAGTAATAATATTTTGTTGTAGGCTCAACTCAAATCAAGTTAAATTCATCCACAATAATAGGCAAGGTATTAAAGACAAAATATGTTGAGGAGTTAAATACTTACATTTCTAGCATTATAAAGCTCAAAATGCCTTCCCTACCCATGCTATTGAAAACCCTAAGTCACAAGTGCTAGGTGAAGTAGAGAAGATTCTATTGATAGCAAGGAGAAAGGAAGATGCGGTAAAAGAGGTTAGTGATAGGAACCTTCTATAATTATTAGAGGATGAAAGATCCCACTAGTGTTAGGTACACATGCAAATGTGGCCCCTATTGCTCTGAGTAAGTAGGGCCTAGAGGGCGGGATTTGTCGTAAGGTTGGAAAAATAGTGCATGCACATTTTGGAGCTCCAAACAAAGTGAAAGATGGAGTTTATTCCAAAAAGGTCAATGTAGAGGCTAAATCTTTGACAAGCAAAATGTGCAAGGTGGGCATTATCCCCTATTTTGGGGAACATCCTATATTATCTCTGGGTATCAAGGTCCTTATAAGTGCAAAAGATTAATTCACAAATTGAGGGTTAATTTGTAAGTTTGATGCATTGTCACCAAGATTAGCAAATCTACATTCTTGGATTACGAAAAGATGGGTAGAAAAGATAAAAGGTAATATTGACATTTTTTTTAAGTACTCAAGGTTTTTTCGTATTGGTATGTGAGAAATCAAAGGATTGAAAATATGTTTTAGAAAAGGGCCATGGTTTTGGGACACAAGTATTTTACTTGTCAAGCCTTGGCTGCCGAATTTTAATTTGATGACAGGGACATTTTCTGTTATGCTTATTTGCATTAGGCTCCTTTATCTCCCACTATAGTTTTAGGTAGATGCCTATTTTTAGGGGATTGGAAATATACTAGAAAAATTCTTGTCTAAATTGACCTGAATACAAATAATCTAATACACTCCACAAGACTATAGGTAGAACTAGCTATTTTGAAAGGGCTTATGGATGAGATATGTTTAAAAGTGGAAGATTGGATTTGGAAATAGGTTATAGATTATGAAACATTTCATTCCATTGCAAAAGATGCTTTCAAGTGGGTCATATTACAGTAGAATGCACAAAAGGGAAACCTAAATTGATAAAACAAGAAACTAGGTGCCAAGGGGCTTGTTATACACATCTTTCAATAAGGCTTTTGAGAGCTCATTAGAGAAAAAATGAAGGGTACTTGTTCAACTGATTTGTAGCCAAATCGACTCTTGAAGTAGATATTGAACTAGGATAATCTAAGTTTATGTCAGATGTATCTTCCCCCTTACCTCCTAGATTTTTAGCAATAGTTCATTCCCCCTTGTCTCAATAGCATATCTTTGTGGATAATGGCATGAAGAAAGAGAAGTAAAAAGAATTGGTAAATTTAGCCATTTCCAAAGGAATGCAAGATAAATCATCTTTCAATAATAACATTATTTAAATGCAAATCTTAAGGATTATTATTATTATTATTATTAATCAAGCATATTTGGAGTCTTCCTTTTCTTTAAAAAATAAGAAGTAACAAGTGCCATGTAGTGGCCAGTACCTACCTTATAGTGTTGTAATTATAGTATGCATTTTAGTTGTAATTATAGTTGTGTTTTAGTTTTAATTTTTTAATTCATTAGGTAAGTTACTTCAAATTTACTTTTTGTCAAACCAACAAAATCATTATTATTTATAGTTATAATATTAATAATAATATTAATTATATTATTAATATTTATTATAACACTTGATATATTATATTGATTGATATTATAGTATTATAAAAATATTATTTAATAATATAATAATAAACATAAACATAAATATAATAATATAATAATAAACATAAATATAATATAATAATATATAATATTATAATAATGCAATTATACAAATATAATATTATTATATTTAATATTGTAATAATAATATAAATATAATATTATATTATAATTATAATTAAAACATATATTATAGTAATATAATAATTATAATAAATTTATAATAAAAAATAATAAATAAATAAAAGTGGAAATGTGGTGTGTTTGATACTCCTAACTTACAAATTGCTTTGTTTCAAAGCTTTTTATGTAGTGGTCTTAAGCTAAAGTTTGGACAAAGTGAAATATATCTTTTCTATGCCCTAGGGTGAATATAAGTACCAGGGGGTAAATTTTGTTTGACTGTCATGAGTAAATGTTATTTTTTTCCTTTGAATGATTTCATGATGTTGGAGTAAGTTTATATCTCTTTTGGGAGGTTAGATATATAGGTTTCTTATGTGTTTTGAAAGTCTTTGGAGGACATGCAAATGATTGCATTTGCACTTTAAAAATGTTAAGTTCAAATATTTCATTGGCCAATATTTAGCAAAATATTTTTTTAAGTGTTAAAAGAATAACATATATAAAAATTTTAAATCTTCTATTTTTTTTAGAGGTGCATATTTGCCTAAAATAAATTGTTTGTTTTCTTTTTCATTGTAAATCCATATATGAGAAGATACATATATTTAAAAAAAAAAAAATTATTAGCCCAAAATATTGGGTAAAATGAGAGATTCAATCAAATATTTTAGAGTTCAAGTTAGATATTTACTATATAATAATAATCATATAACAATTTATTAAAGATAAATGAATTATTATTATTATTATTATTAAGGACTAAATTATATATTTCATATATAGTTTGTCCAAAATCTATCATTTCATATGATAGGGTCTTTTTAAAATTTCATTATATTTTACAACAAAAAATCTTAAATACAATTATACAACTATCAAATTTATGCCCTGGTAGAATTGAAGTTGACATGTTAACAAAAACTATGGAAGAACCCAACATATATTTGAAAAAAATAAAGCTATTAAATAAATAACTATTAATTAAATACAAATAAAAATAACTCTTAAATAAATAAACTATAAAATATTATATATTAAATATTGAAATATATTTTTTATTTTATTATCCATAAGTATATTAGTATTAATATAATATATTTTAATAAATTATAATAATTAATATATTATTATGAAAATTAATATTATATATTGATATTATATTATACAAATGATAACAATGTTGTGTATGATTAAATATTAATATATTATATAAATTATAATAATAATATAATATATTAATTATTCCATCATATATTTTTTTACTTAATAAAATTGCAGCGAATAAATTTATAGATTTTAGTAGAAAAACAAAGAACTATGCGAATACCTTCGTAAAAATTAAAAACGAACACTTATATTTTTTCAACCGTTTTCCCTTACCTTTCCTTTAAAAAACGAACTTCTTCTCACACGATTTCCCAGCGACGGCAATCGTAACGTCCGCAATTTGGACACGGCAATCTAAACGCGGCAACGGAAACGGAGAAAGTAAGGAGGGAATTTCAAGGTAGTCAATGATCTGTTTATACGGCACACTGACATGCACGTGAGGAGGCATGTCCATAGGAATATGATCGGTGCATCCTGAAGGCCCATAGACGCTGCGGTGATGAAAAATTATACACCTTATTTTTTATTATTTTATTATTAATGAGTATGGCTTCCATAGGTTAAGGATTATTATTAGTATATACGTTCGACGGGTATGGGCATAAAATACGGTTAGTAGTTACCATATCGAGGGTCCAATCTAGGAATCATTGTCTTTTATGCCTTGAAAAACATTCTAACTGTCCTTCATGCTTTGTTTGGTTGGTAACCGGTCAAACTTTCTCAACGACTTCATTAACTCCATTGGTCTTTTATAATTGTGAAGGAAAATGAATCTTTCCCTAGGATAATATTTATGTGTCGTAGAAATGACTCGGGACTAAGGATTTGGAATCTACGGATCATGGATAAGTTCATATGAAAATCTGGGTCAATATTTGATGGGGATATGTGAGAATAAATGTAGATAGAATAAGGATAAGAACAAGTGTATAGAGATGTGTGTAAGGAAGAGTAAATGATGGTAGTCAGGGATTAGGAGAGGGTCCAAAATGAGCACAAAAGTGTGTCACATGTCATATGTAATCATATCAAGACAATATCTCAAATGGACTCAAAATTAAATGGAAATTGGCATGGGTATGCAAATTTCACCATTTCATTTTGTCCCCACTTTGAGATGCATGTAAATCCTAAATGAAGATGTATTTCAAAGTAAATGAGCACTCACAAACATTCATGGGAGTAAATGTCTAGTCATTAAAAGGAGATTGGGGTCTATACAAACTAATGAACCGCACTATATCTCATCACATGTTCATCCTTGGCATGAGTGATCCATAAGAACCCGCAAAACAAAGAAAAGTATGAAATGAGTAGCATTTGTCTCATAAGTGGAATACAAGCATAAGGGTAAGAGTAGGATTACAAAATTCCACTTGTACAGAAAGTAATGTACAATTATAATTATATAGCATATTAGGCATGGTTGTGCTATGTGATAATGATTTGTTTGGACAAGGTGATGAATCTTTATATCAATACTTGTGACTTTCTACAAGCTTAACCAAGGAGTGATAGTAATAAGATATTGCCCCTCTTTGATTGGTTACATCTGTTAGATGAAAATAATTAGAGGAGAGGGAAAAACATTTCATGAAGTCTAAAGTAATCTAGAAGCATATAAGCATGTGTATCATGTAAAGTAAAGCAGTGTCATTAATGCATCATGTAACAATCAAGTAAAATATGTCAAATAATAGGCATAGTAAGCTTATGGGATGGAGATAAGTGTGAATGAACATAAACTTTGCCCTTAGTATCGGTAGATGAAAATGATAATGTGGCCCTTAGTGCTCAGAAGCACCATATAAGTCATAGAAGACTAGGCTACACATATGCCTCCATCATGGTGTCTATGGGCATGAGCACACAATGATTGAGGTAAGGCAATAAGTCTCTAGTGGTAACATAGGTAGTAATAAGGTATGTAGGTATAAGATGAAATGGGAGAAGACATTATGGCCCCCTAATGTAATAGGATAACTCATGACAAGGAGGATTGGGAAAGAAAAGTGTCTCCTAATTTAATAGGGTAGCTCTAAAAGCATGATAAGACAATGTAGTATAGCATGGAGAGAAGCATGATGCCCCTCTAATATAATAAGATTATGTGGCAAGGAAGCTACAATATGGGTGCACAAGATGTGAGCAATAAACATAGGTACATAAGAATGATCTAGGGATGAGATAACGATAGCACTCGTAAATAGAAAGATAGCATAAGCATGTGATCTAAGTATGGCAAAAGTACATAAATATAGGCATCAGGTAATCAAAGTAACATATAGGCATCACAAGGCATGGGATCATAAGCATGTAGGCATGAACAACATAAGAAAACTAGCATGGTAAAAAGAAAGCATAAGGATGCATAATTCAATCACACAAAAAATGGAAAATTAATGTGGTAATAATGGGTTAAAACAACATAATAAACCACGCCTTGAGAATAATAGGTAAAGAAGTTGTAAGTGAAAGGAAATATGAAACAATTTACTACTTAATCCAAGAAGGAGACATGTTTTAACTTATCTAATCTATACAAATTTTAGTAGCATTCTTGCAAAGTATTGACACTAAATAAAGAATGTAAGAATTATGATGCAAAGGAAAATAAATATTTCCCTAAGTTATTTTAGGCTAATAGAATAATGCAAACAAATCAAAAACAAATTAACTTATAAATTAATTACTTCTAAAATTGAGAATTATAAAATAAAATGATTAAAATTTTTATTTTTGGAATTTAAATACATGATATTTAGGTATTTAGTTTTGGGAATTCAATGATGAAGATAACAATCTGATGTAGTGTAAAATCAAATGACTTGGTAAAGAAAATTGAAATCATCACTCTATGTTGCCTGAGATTCTTTGTATAATTGTAACTAGCTCGCGGTCAATTCTATAGGTCAATTCAAAGTCATGCAAATGTGATTTGTAACCCATAGATATGATCTAGTGAAAAGTATGATTCCTATTTGGTTAACTCTAATCTTTGCTTCTTGTTGATTGTTAAGGATTAGTAGTACTTGAAAATACCTTAGGAAAATTGTGAGATGGCTAAGGTCAAGTTCTCCTAGGTCAAACCTTTTGAAATACTAGCTTAATAGCCATGAAATGATCAACAAGTCCAACAAGAAAGAATGCAAGTGATCTAGATGTTGATTCTAATGCAATATTCTAATTCCTTTTGAAGCTCCAAATCAAAATATTTCTAAGTGAATGATCCTTAGAATACTAACATTTTGAATGATGATTAGATGAATTAGTGCTCAAATGAATAGCTTAAAATTCAAGGACATAACAATTCATCACACGAATGTGTACCAACTTGGCCTCCAAAGGCTATGAGGAAAGAGTGGGAGTCAACAATTTAAATTTTTAAAATTTAACTTTTAGGTCAAATCTACACCATAAAAGATAAAATCATGTGGCAAAGAAATGACTTAAGACCATGGATTTGGAATGTAGGGACTACCTTGATAAGTTCATATAAAATCTTGGACCAATTATTGATGGGAATGTTTGAGAATAAATGTGGATATAATAGGGATAAGAAAAGGTGTATAGAAATTTATGTAAGGAAGAGTAATCAAGGTAGTTGACTATCAGGAAAGGATTTAAAATGATCATAAAAGTGTGCCACATGTCACTATGTAATTGTATCAAGACAATCTCTCAAAATGGACCCAAAACTAAATCGGAATTGGCATGGGTATGTGAATTTGACCATTTCATTTTGCATGCATCTTGAGATGCATGTCAATCCTAAATGAACATGTATTTCAAAGTAAATGAGCACTCACAAACATTCATGAAATTAAATACTTAGTTAATAATAGGATACTAGGGTCCATGCAAACTAATGGACACCACTAGATGTCATAATGTGATCATTATTGGCATGAGTGCTCCATAAAAAATTACAAATCAAAGAAAAACATGAAATTGAAAGGAAAAATATAATAATAAAGAATATTTTGACATAACCCCATGAGAGAGAAACATGCAAAAAATATTAACCATGATAACTAGAATCCACCATGCCAAAAGAATACATAATCATACCACAAGGTGACACAAGATATACCCTAGAAAAACCCTCAAGAGGGAAAAACTTAACCTCCAAAAGCATCCACACTTAATATATTATTTAACAATAAAACATTACAATGCACTTATAGAGTCTCGTGAATACTTCTAAAACATCAAACCCCTCCAATGCATCCTCCACATGTCCAAGCATGTAACCACACATCCTATTACATGCTTCACATATGCACTCAAAAAAAAAAACTCAATAAGATGATAACCCACTCAGCCAACTAGCCTAAACCACTAACCATGTGCTTGCTTTCATTGACTCAAGCTCACAAAAATACAACTTGTGGTATTGGAAAAACCATGGGAGCTCACAACCATTGACCCCCTCATTTAATTCTTGATTTTAAGTTTTCACTTTATGGTACCAAGTTTTTCAAATATTAATTAATTATTCTGTCTCCCACACAACAAATAACTAACCAATGTTACAATACATCTTTACAAGTGGACCCAAACTAATGTTTAATGTGGCTAAACACATCTCCTAGATGCATCACAAATAAATATTTATTTTACATAGTTAAAATATTTCATTACTTGTGCAAGGTACACAACACCCTTTTTCTAACATTCTCCCACTTGTTGTATATATTCCATAAGGGTCAATCAATGAAATATATCATCATAGCCATACATAAAACCACATGAATCTGTAGCATGTTCTAATGCTCCATCAAGATATCTACAATAACACCAAGGTAACCACCATTTCAAGAAAGAACTCCTCTCATCCTGCAACATGTGCCACCTATGAAAGAAAAAGAACAAGCCAGGGTCACCAATACAAAGAAAACAAGCATCAAATCCAAAGTGATAACAAATGGGTGAGTGCACAAAGATGAGTACACATTTCATGGAAGCTTTTCATGCAAGGAAAACACAATTGGAATAGGCACCCATTTAGGAATGGGAGCCCAAGCCTAAATGAGTGCCCATTAAGGAATGAGCTCCCGTTTAGGATCAGACACCCGAAGAAAAATGGGTACCTATTTTTAAAAAGTATTTATTTTTTTGAAACAAGCCTTTGGATTCATTTTTTGAAAGTATTTTATTTTTTGGAAATGGGTATCCATTATTTTTAGAATGGGTACCCATTTATAAAGAGCACCCATTATGAACAAGCACCCCTTTATAAATGGGTACTCATTTCTAAAAAATTGAAATTGCAAACCCACAAATTTGCATTGGTTCTAGGCTTGGAAAAGACTTGGAAACCCAAGCCTTAGCCTTCAACCTACAACTAGGAGACCTGTTGGCAACATAGTCAAGAGACACTGTTGATTGGGTAATGTTGTCATTGATGGAAACAAGGAAAACAAGGCATGATGGAGCTAAGGATGATTGGGAACTCAACTTGGAACAACCTGCATAGAAGGATCTGGTCCGGACACAAAAGACTAAGGCAGAATGGCTAAGTACTGACAACACAGAGTCAGTAGCAGAGACTCAAGTGGTATTCCTCCACATTTGGTGGTCGAGGTATGCGGTTTAGGTGTGTTATTTAGGATTGTTTGGAGGTACTATGTTCAAGATTACAAGTCCTGATGACTTCCAGAAGTTAAGAAGTGATTGGTCTAAGTCCGGGTGAACAGAACTAAGATAGGTGTAATACATAGTGTTTAAGAAAAAGGGTCCACATTTCTCTACAATTGCATAATTTGTCTTGTAGTTATGGAGGTATGATCTATGATGAGTGAAGAGCCTCTAATATGGATTTGAGCAAATCTTGTGGTCCGCAGTGGAAGATGTTGTCTGACAGTTGAACTGAACTAGTAAACAGTCTGTGAATAAGGCTAACATAATAAGTACGATGTGTGTGAAGTAAAGTTTTGGTCTTTGGAACTTAATCCTATGTGGCAAAATAGTTGAGGCTGACATGTGTGATGGTGTTCCAAATATTGTTTGGGTCTGGCATAGATTTTGGGAAATAAATTTGGCCGATAGAGCACATAATGCATGACTACACGGTACACTTTATTAGGCTGACCTAATATGAAGATTGTGTTTGTTGCGGATATATATATGGGATTGATTTCGGTATTTGTAAAGCATGTGATGTGGATATGAAAGTGTGCAGAATGTGAACAGTAGAGTAGGCGACAAAAAGTAGAAGAAGAGAGATTTTGTCTAATTTAAAAGTAGAGTAGTGAAACAGAGCAGTCAAGATGAAAAGTTTTGAGACAGTATTTTGAGCATACATTGAAGCTGCATTCATGCATGTGTAGATGCAATCTAAGTAGTTCATTTTGGCAATGAGCCATCTCCTTCTTTCTTTTTTTTGGCAGTGAGCCTTTGTGTAGTGAGCACTTCTTCATAGGGCAGTGAGCCCTGGGAAGTGAGCCCTGGGCAGTGAGCCTTCTTGTAATTCAGTATTGAGCTATCATAATATATTGTGAGCTAACACTCACCATGATTTTTCCCTCTTTGAGTTTTCCACGAAAAAATCATGGTGTCTATGTGTTATGTCTTTATGGTTGCTGTTCTTATGCTTGTTCTGCTTTCATATTATTAATTTTGGAAATTGGATTAATAAACAAGTTAACAAGTGGTTTTGCAGAATACTGATTCACCCCCCCTCTCAATATTTCTTATATTAAACAAGACCATGAAAACAACATGAGAAAAAACTAGTTTTACCACTATGGCAGGTGACTTTCTTTTAAAAATATTTTAATGAGATTAATACCCATTGTAGATCTGAAAGTCTAGTTTTCAAATATGTATTTTTTTAACTTTTGGATATAATTTCCTATTTATAAATTATTTTTTAAACAAAGAGACTCATAAACTTGAAATAACATACGTTAATATTTTTTAATAACTTTTGATTTTGAAAGTTTCTTGGAAAAAAAATTATGTCTAACCAATCTAGACACCATTCTCTACATGATGAAAAAAAAAATAGTGAATACATTAGTTTAGCTCAAATTATGTTGGTCGTATAGGAGGGGTTTCAAAAAATACTAATTAGGTCTATTAAAAAATATATGTATCAAAAAAATACAAAATAATATCCTAACCAAAATTCAACATCTTGTGCATCTTTCCACAAAAGAAATTAGAAAAATACCTCAATTTAGGTCAAGTTTTGTTGGTTGTACACATGCATGCTTTGGCCAAAAATAGGGGACTTTTAAAAAGCCACTTTTTGTACATCCTATAAAAAATTGACTTTCATCATTTGGATATTAGAAAAAAATACATATTTGAAAACTAAAAATAAAATCCTACATTTCATATTTTTACATTATCTTAATATTTTATGTGCAAGTGCTTCAAACTTTTACTCCAATTATGACAAAGTTTGAAAAATAGGAAAAACACTTCCACTTTATGGCAAAAAAGTGAACTCATCTTCTTGCACTTACCCAAATGATCCAAGCTATTGTCAAAGGTAAAAACCCACATGACTAAAAATAGAACCCATGTAACAAATGCTAATACATCTAACCATCCATACCTACAAGGTATCAACACCATCAGTAAAATCTTGCCACTAATATATCCAACCCATATACCACAATCACAAGTTCTCTGTATAAAACCTATCAATGAAGAAATCAATATCCAAGAATTACCACTGCATGGGTAATGTCAAATCTGAAAATAGATCAAGGCATACTAAGTCTACCAATCAACAATCAAACCAAGGTGTGGCTAACGATCAAACCATGTAGTATAAAGAACACTTACAATGATCCACACATGCAACACAAATAGCTAGATACTCCTTGACAACATGTCACCATAACTCTCCCAAGTCCACCATATAAGCATGAACCTCCAAGAAGTAGCCATAAAACAAAGAGAGAAAGCCTATAAATTATCACACCATGTCCTTCTACCAACACCTTAAAGTGCTAAGCTATGCCAATTATGATCTCTTTACAACCCCAAATGAAAATCTTTAACAACACCCAACCATTCAATATCATAGATCAATCAAAACATATGTATCAAGTAAAACCAACATGGATGTAAGCCTCTCTAACAAGGAAGATTGAACTCATAAATCCATTCCCAAAACTAGGAATAAACCCAATAACATCTCCTAAACTCGTCATAAATAACATCATAAATAAAACTCATATGCATAAGAAGATAACCATGGCAAACACTCCTCAAATGAACCCTCTAGAAATAACAAGCATAGATCAAGATTCATATCCATGAGAAGACAAAGTGTAAAAAAAATGCGTCTTAAAAGATGGGCAATACCTCTCAGATGATTATCCACTGAGTAGACCGAGAGTGGGGAATGATAATTCTCCTCTAGGATACACCAAGCCACAATGACTCTCTCCAAGAACAATCTCCTCTTAGGTTGATGAACTCATTCCATATCAAAGTGTAGGCTCCTTAATCTTCCCGCTAAAATCTCCAAGAGTAATTGTCTCAACAAAGTGTCTAAACCTGTTACATCCCCTTTTGGATTCAATATTAGGGTAAGTGAAAAATGATGGGGGGCCAAAAGTGGCCACATTATTTTCAAAAAAAATAATGCATAACACGAACGTGTTATAACGCGCTCGCATTATGGTTTGGTAATGACAAACCTAAGGCTCATCAAAACCAAACCATAACACGAGCGTGTTATTGCTTCTTATAAATTAAAAAAAGCTTTTCACTTCATTTCATTTCTTTTTTCTCCTCTATACCCGCGGCCTGCAAACCTTAGGAAGCATGCTCGCGTTTTGGAAAACTCAATTCAACACAAAAATCTTTGCAATTCGTCGCCAAAATGTTGCCACGACGTCGAGCACGCCAAAGGAGTGAGTTTTATTTGTTTTTTTGTTTGAATTTATTTCTAAATAGGTAGGTTTGAGTTGATTTTTGATGTAAATTTTGTTAATTGTCAGGAAATGTTAATGCACCTCCTCCTCCTCCTCAAAATCCACAAAATCCTATGGAACAACAACCTCCTCCATCCATTCCTCGACATGCCCTTGGAACACAAGAAAATATAATGGGGCAAATTGAAAATAACAAAAAAGAAATTGAAGATATAATTGCAAGGTTGAAAGATCCTTCAACTTCAACCTTGCATAGGTCCATGCTTGTCGAATCTCTTGAATCTATGTTGTCAAATGTAGATTCAATTAGCAAGCAAATATCTAGCTGGACGGATAAGAGGAGAGAGTTTAGAGACTATTATGCAGACAAGCTGTCCTACCAAGATGTGAAAAAATTACAAATTACAAAATTAGACTTGTGTTCGATTTTCACAAACCCACATACAAAATCAACCTCTACCGATTACATGCAAGAGGTTCCCTATCCATTGGTGCAACAACCAAGCGATAAGGGACAATTTTGGGCAGAGTTGGTGGATGGTTTTTGACTATCCTCCATGCAATATTAATGAGGTCCCGCAATACTTTTTGAGGAAACTCTACTACAAGTTTGTCCTCAATAAAGTGCCAAACTATTTTGATATGCGGGACTTCCAGGGTAGAGGTGGGGGGTCAGCACAAGATAGACTAGGGGCACATGTTGACCCACAGTGGGAAGTGAGACGAGTAATCAGCAGACCAGCCCATGAGCATGTTTCTATCCCTTCCATTGTGAAGGAGAGTGTTGAGGTCGATACACTTCAGTCCATTAGTGCCTTGACCCAGAGCATCATAGAGCATGCCAATCCTACATCACAGAGTGGGTTGGGAGATAGTGTGAGGAGTAGGGTCCCACCCCATGCTTGTCAAACTTGTGGGTCAGCCTGTGGTTATGATCCCATGGATAGTTAGGATGCAGGTGCACAGGCTACATGTGCAGCTGAGCAGATGGTGATGATAGATACCCTCTTGAGTGAGACTTTCGGCCTTGATACTTAGGTAAATATTAGCAAGTTTATTGAATTTAATTTATTAAATTTTATTTTTGAAATGCAAGATTAAGTAATTTAGTTTGATGATTTTAATGAAATTTCAGGGTCATAGCGTTGATATAGTTTTCAGTGGTTCTCCACCTGCATATTACACTAGATCATCTACTATCAGGGTATGTAACTAGTAAACAATTATAAATATTACATGTGAATAGCATCGTTATATGAATGGTATTCTAATAGCTGATTTTGGATGTTGAATAGGTTAATATTGGAGATTTCACGATAACACCTGCCAGTGGTGGTGGACTTCAAAGCTTCACGGAGGTAATAAAATAAATAGTTTAATGAATGAATTGTACTTACTAGATTTTTGTATGTGACTTGTGTGCTTTATTGTGTGTACTTCCATGTTTAGATGAACATGTGTGTATGTTAGGAGCCATGATTTGCATCACTATTGTAGTTTTCGTAATTGAATAATGTTGTTTTATTTCTAGATGATGTAGGCTGTGGAGACACCTCCTGATGTTCATAGGGCAATGGAGCATGGTGTGACCTCTGCGATTCATAGCTCCATGGCATTGATAGGGGTATGAGGCAGATTAGTAAATTTCAATTTACATTCATTGTTATAGTTGTTTACTTTTTAAAAATAAAAAGATTATTGATTTGGAGTTTAATTTCTATCTGAATGGTTTTTATAGGACATGACATCACCACGGCCTATTCCTGCTACTGAGGCAAGTGAGGAGATAGATTATATGGTAGCGGTAAGTGATTATTTTGTTAAATGTTCCATTTTTTATAACATGTAATTTCTATATATTAATGTCTATACTTTTTATTGTAACAACTAAAGATGCAGAAAGAACTAAATAGCAGGAGCAACCCTTGGGTTTGTAGTAGATCACCCACATGCGCATCTCCATCCCCTAGAAGATCAAAGGCTGCCCGTGATCTATTCTCTTCACCAGCTAGAGGGGAATGACTTTTTATTGTGTTCCTTTGTTGTATGCCTATATGGCATTTGTGGAAATATATTTTGTATTGCATATAGTTGACATTGTATGCCTATATGGATATTTGGTTAATACAAATCTTTTTTATTGATGGCGTCCATACTTGCATTATAAATCCATGTTTGAAGAGATATTTGTAGATGGCTACTTCAAATATTTAAAGTCCAATTGTATTATATAGGATGTTTGTTGATCCAATAAGCTAGCTATTGTTATTCAAGTATCACCTAAACCTCATTTTGGAACTAAAAGATAAAAGTTGTATTTAAAAAAAAAAAGCATCATCATGTTGAACAGAAAATATTAATATTCTTTATGAGTAGCATACAATGTCAACTATATGCAATACAAAAAAATGAATCATTATGTTATTCTTTATGTTTGAGATCTTGAAAATGACTAAGTCTAGTAGCCTGATATCTTGAAACACTAAAAATTGACTAAGTCTGAAATCTGGTGGATCCTCCAAATTCTATAATCTACATGTTAAATCTGGTGGATTGGAGACCTATCTCAAACATCCTGAAAGGTATATTGAAAAATATTTAAAGTATATTCAATATACCTTATCCTCTGGGACTTACACTTCTAGGTGCAAAATTGCTCTAGGGAGTTAGGCATGCTTTCCCACCTCTGCAGACTCAAATCAGCGCCTAAGATTGAGACCTCAAAGTTCACCTAGAGAAGAAAACAAACCTTTGATCATCCCAGGTTATGGCGCCTTGAATGGAATTGATACAAATGACCTTAAGCATTGAAAATTTAATAAGGAAAACACATTATGAGTTTAGGCACCCTTCATGCTTCATATCACCAATTTTGGCACCTTGGCAACATAGTAGATGAATAACACCTCAAAATGAGCACCTAAGGGTGATGTAGTCATACAAGGGTGCAAACAAGTGTTTAAAGCCTTAAAATATCAAGGAATAATCCAAATTCAAGTAAGGCACATTTTCACACCTTGATCATCATCTAAGGTGCCTTGCAAAGGAGGTCTTGAGCAACATAAACCTTAGGCACAATTTCTTGCTTCTACAATCAAATTTGAGTGCCTAAGGAGTGGATTGGTGATGGACATCACTTTGAGTGCCTTAAAAGTGTTTGAAAGTTTTAATTGGTGAATGATAGCACTTAAAGGTCTTAGAACCAACTAGAATAAGGAATTAAAGAATGAGTTAACCACTTTGAGTGCCTTGAAGGAGAGAAGTATGTATATGAAGATTGATTGAATGTTTGGAGTTTAGGTGCACTTTCCTTGTCATATAATCACACATTGGTGCCTAGGAAGAGTTGACATGAAACAATCCTTTGAGTGGACTCCTTCATGAGATCTCTCCCATTTCTTAAACTTGTTGGAATGTTAAAAGCTAAGTCAAATGGATTCTAGGCGCTCTTTGCCTTTAGAATGACCTTGAATTGGTGCCTAAGCATAACAAGAGAGTTTAAATCCATTCAATATGGCGCCTTGTAAGAGGAGAGCTTAAGAGCATGAGACTAGATGGTATTTAAGAGTCAAGATCATCAAAATCCAAAGAAATGGGATAAGTAAGCTAAGGCGCCTTTGCTTGTCATTCAATACCTCCATGAGCGCCTAGATTGAAATTGCATCCAAGGACATCTAAGAGTAGGCGCCTAGAGGGGAAAAGTCATCCTAAGACCTTCATAATTATTTAAATCATAAAAAATGCCAATTATAAAGCTTCATGATGTTGGGCGCTCTTTCACCTCCATATAGATCTAGATTGGTGCCTTAGATAAAGTATCAAAAATCTATATCATTGAGTAAGTTCCAAGAGAGAAAGGCTTACTTCAAGCATGTTTAATCATTCAAGGTCTTACAAATAATGAATAGAGCCTAAATTAATGCTAGGTAACTCCTCTTGTCTCTACTATCTAGTTTTGGTGCCTAAGGAGAAATTGCATCTAGTGAACTCATTAATTGGCACCTAGGAGGAAAAGACCTTAAACTTACATTATTGAGTTAGCACTTTGGAAATTGAACCATTCCTAGTCAATTGGAGTCATAAAATATCAAATACAAAGTCAAATTAGACTTAGGCGCCCCTTCATGTAATTTCCCACCATCATGAGTGCCTAGATCTAGGAAGTTCATCCAATTGCACCTAGGAATAAGATACAAGTCCAAGACCTCAAATTTGAGTTCCTAGAAGTGTGATGGATTGAAGAAGCTACATTGGCGCCTAAGGGTAAGTTGTATCTAATGACATCACCTAATTGAGCACCTAGGAGGTATAAAGCTTAACATTGACATGAGCACAAGCGCTTAGTAAAGGAGAGTTTCTCAAACATTTAAACATGTGAATGAAGTCATAGAAATGCACTAAGTCATCTAGGTGCCATTTTCCCCTTGTGTACCCTTACATTTGCGCCTAAGAAGAAGTTGCTTCAGTTCATTGGAGTGTTTGACTATTGAGGATTTCTTAGCAATGCTTTGCAACTTTACACTACCTCCTTCTGACAATTTTTGGGGCAGCAAAAAACCTTTCACCATGGGAAAACATCTCAGAGATATAAAAAATTGAGAGCGGTTATTGTAAAGGCACTCTACGTGATCATGTTGCCTCAGATAGAATTTTTCTAAGTCACACAGTTTTTGAGTAACATCTCATCAAATATTGCTACCTTTTTGCACTTTGGACTCTTCAGGGATATCATCGGTACAATGTAGCTCAGACTATTTCGACATGTTTGGGTGAAAAATAGGACCATGCCTAGTGTAAATGTACCCATCTGGATGCGTTGGAATAGTTAGTTTGGTCACATCAGAAGCGGGATGAAAGTTACACCCCTTTGCAACTTTACACTGCCTCCTTCTAACGATTTTTAGGGCAGCAGAAAACCTTTCACCATGGGCAAACACCTCAGAGATATAAAAAAATGAGAGGTTATTGTAGAGGCACTCTATGTGATCGTGTTTCCTCAGATGGAATGTTTCTAAGTGACATGATTTTTGAGTAACATCTAGTCAAAGATTGCTTCCTTTTTGCACTTTGGACTCTTCAGCGATATCATCGGTACAATGTAGCTCAGACTGTTTCGACTTGTTTGGGTGAAAAATAGGACCATACCTAGCGTAAATGTACCCATTTGGACGTGTTGGAATAGTCAGTTTGGTTGCATCAGAAACAGGACAAAAGTTACACCCCTTTGCAACTTTACACTGCCTCCTTCTGACAATTTTTGGGGAAGCAGAAAAGCTTTCACCACGGGAAAATGCCTCAGAGATATAAAAAACTGAGAGAGGTTATTGTAGAGGCACTCTACATGATCGCGTTATCTTAGACGTAATGTTTCTAAGTTACACAGTTTTCGAGTAACATCTCGTCAAAGATTGCTACCTTTTTGCACTTTAGACTCTTCAGGGATATCATCGATACAATGTAGCTCGGACTGTTTCGACAAGTTTGGGTGAAAAATAGAACCATGCCTAGCATAAATGTATCCATCTGGATGTGTTGGAATAGTCAGTTTGGTCACATCAGGAGCAAGATGAAAGTTACACCCCTTTGCAACTTTACACTGCCTCCTTCTGATGATTTTTGGGGCAGCAGAAACCTTTCACCATGTGCAAATGCCTCAGAGATATAAAAAATTGAGAGAGGTTATTGTAGAGGCACTCTACATGATCGTGTTTCCTTAGATGGAATGTTTCTAAGTTGCATAGTTTTTGAGTAACATCTCGTCAAAGATTGCTACCTTTTTGCACTTTGGACTCTTCAAGGATATCATCGGTACAATGTAGTTTGGACTATTTCGACATGTTTGGGTGAAAAAAAGGACAATGCCTAGCATAAATGTACCCATCTAGATGTGTTGGAATAGTTAGTTTGGTCGCATCAGGAGCAAGACGAAAGTTACACCTTTTTGCAACTTTACACTGCTTCCTTCTGACAAATTTTGGGGCAGCAAAAAACCTTTCACCACGGGCAAATGCCTTAGAGATATAAAAAACTGAGAGAGGTTATTGTAGATGTACTCTACATGATTGTGTTACTTTAGATGGAATGTTTCTAAGTAACATAGTTTTCTAGTAACATCTCGTCAAAGATTGCTGCCTTTTTGGACTTTGGACTCTTCAGGGATATCATCGGTACAATGTAGCTCAGACTGTTTTGACATGTTCAGGTGAAAAATAGAACAATGCCTAGCCTAAATGTACCCATCTGGATGCATTGGAACTATCAGTTTGGTTGCATCAGGAGCAGTACACCAAAAATGCATAACATGATGATGTAAAAATGTGTATATGTGTAAAAATGCAGCAGAAAATAAAAAAAAAGACAAACCTTACAAATTAATGTGCACACTTACAACTCAATGTAACATGACTTTACAAAATGAATGTGAATACTTACAAATTAATCCAATGAACCATCCAGGTCTGCTCTACTCTTTATTGTGTCAAGTATTGCTTCATGGTCAGACTCACACACCTTCCACAAGATTTTGTTCAAAGGTCTACCCTGATACTTTATCAAATGAACATTGGATGCCACAACAAGGTTCGAGTAATGAAGAATCTTTCGATACATGTCAAAGTCCTGAAACAGCCAAACATTAACACTCTTATGTGGGTACCTTCTAAGCCATGTTCCAGTAATAACCACTGAGCTTGTAGGGTATTCGATGTTTCCTCCATCTGTAACAGGGGCCTCCAATTTATTTTTGGCCTCAACACAATGACATAAGTAATAATCTATTCCCTCTTCATTATCTTCATCTGCAATAACTGCATATGCGTGCCCTACATTGATATGTGTAGCAAATTAGATGAAATTAGTCAACATTACAAAAACACTACAAAGTACGATGACATTACCTGGTTGAACTAGATAAAATTAGATGCATATACATGCCCTATATTACCTGGTTGAATTAAATCTGATATGTGGTCAAAGTCAACTGATGATTCCATCTGTGTTAGTTCCAGTACCGTCAGGGGTCGATACGTGTCAAGTGGGCTAAGATAACTTAACTGCCATTCATCAACCCACTCCTTTGACTTGCACTCATCCCAGACTTGAATTGTACAGGAAGAACAAAAGCATGACATCTTTTGCATATGGATACTCCATGAACCTGCAATTGAGCTTCTAAAAGAGTGCATCTCATTTGATCCTGTCAGTGTACAACAGTCCTCATATGGTGCAATGTTAGTATCATCTATCAACCAAAAAAATCTACGAACTAAAGACTTACCTTCATTACCTAGACCCATGGAAGCATTACACCACTCGACAATTGATTTTGCATCTGTCAACTTTGCATTATCTTTATACTTTAACTCTTCTCGTGCTATGGCTCTTTTGATATATGCTCCTGCACCATCATGCTTCCCCTTTCCATACCCGGCCTCACAAAAGTTCCACATATGCTGAATACCTGTAAAATTATGCCTCCTACTCAGCCAATAGAAATTCTGCGAGTTCTTGAATTGTGACGCACAGTTATCCGACCATATGATATGCTGATTGAACAATATGCCCCTTCTAGCCAAATCATTGTAGAACACCTGAAAGCAACCTTGCACAAACTCCGTAGAATGCATGCGATCATCACTAATATAAAAATTATACTCCCTTATGATCTTTCTATCATCCTTTGTACTATCATTCACATGAATGAATGCGATGTGCACAAATATAGAAACCTGTGTGGAGTTGTAATATTGTGATTGCACCTCACGCTGTGGCTATAGACTATAGTTCTCTGCAAAGTCAACGACTGAAACAATGCTACCAACCAGAAATGTGTCCTTGCATAACTTGAATTGCAAGTCCAACCATCGAGCTCTATGGGCATGTCTTGCATACTCATACACTATGCTGTCATGAAATATAGGCATAAACTGATACACTGGAATCTTTTCAATAACCAATTCACACCTCTTTGCTTCTTTACCATCTTTTGTATTGTATGCCATTGTTTTATACTTGCCAAACTCTACTAGTTAATTTCCAACCACATGTGTTCTTTCCATATGTTCATATATTGGCAAATGTTGCAAGCCACTGCAACGATGACATGTGCCATCCAAGCATAATTTCTTGTAGAATATTTGACCTTCCTCTCTTTCACATAAAATTCTTGATATGAAGTCTCTTGAAGATGTTGGTGGGGCACATATGGCACAACCCTGCAAAACATTGTTAGTATGCATATCTAAACATATAGACCTATAAACATCAAAATAGTTAGAAAATTTAATATGTAATCTACAAAAACAAGTAGTGCATGTGTGATTTATCTTCACATAGAAAGGTTTTAGCATTTCAAAATATCTTTGACAAATTTTAATTTGAGGATACTTCTCTAGAAATTTACCATAAAACTATGTTTGAGTCTCATCCAAAAAATGCTTTGGATGTGGCTCACAGTTTTGACTACTAATTCTCCTTCTTACCACATCCCTTTGATTCGAAGATACCCTAGTGTAATTCTTCCAAAAGTCTTTAATTAGTGATCTATGCTTTAACAATTAGTTTATCTTTTCATGGTAGTCTCCCCGAGAACACCCATAATTCATTGGCATTAGTGTCCTTAATTCTTTGGCATCTTCCAACAGCTCTTGATAAAGTTTTCCTATTAATTCTCAATTCTTGACTCATCTTTCTAATGAGATGAGATTTCCTCATTTGACTACTTACTATAGTCGATGTAATCACACGCCGTGTTGCATTACTATCTTTTGTGCATGAGGTACTACCCACACTCTTGTACGCACTCATTAGATTCTTGACAATAGACTTTTCACTTGAAGCCTCTGATCTTCTCAACCCAAGAATCTTCATGATGGACTTATACTTTATACTTCTCATCATTTCAATGAATAGTTGACATCTTGTAGTCTCATTTAACTTTTCAAAGAATAATATCCAAATCTTATGAGCATATCTTCTACAAGTGCATTTTGAAATCTTACCTTCCATTGGCTGCAAAATATTCTCATCAATTTCAATCAAATACTTTGGCTTTCTATGCAAAATTCTAGGTGGTGTTAAATTAGGTAAATTCATCTCAACATTAGGAATTTCATCAATATTTAAATGAGATGGGCTAGATGGCATACCTTCGATCGAAGATGGAATAGATGACATACCTTGATGTTGAGGTGGGAACGATGGCGTACCTCCTTCATCACATGTGAGTGATGATGTACTCTCAACTTGAGATATGGTAGATGGTGTCCCTACATGTTGACTTGCAGTAGAGGATGTGTCTCCAACTATGGTATTCAAATCTCTCATAGCACAAAGTTTTTGCATTCATTCTCTTTGTGCCGCCAATACCATATCTCTTTGTGATGGTTGTGGTTCCTCTTCAATTGGCATGTATTCATTTATCATGTCCAATTTCTTCTTCTCACAAAGTTCCCTCATAGCCACTGCTTTCTTTGCATTCTTAGCTTCTATCTCTTCCTGTGTTGGTTTAATTCTTGATCATTTCCTCGGCATGACAGAGAATTTGTCTGTAGCATGATAAAGAGACCAATATTAGTTCCTAAGAAATGAATACAAGATAATAGTGGGATTGTATTTTTATTATGTTATAAGGATTTATTCTTGTATAGTTTGACATCATGGTATGTTAAGGTCTGTTTATTACACATAATTATTAAAGAGCCCAAGTGTAGAAAATATACATGGCATCATGTGAGATTGTAGGCTACTTTCTTGATTGGGAATGTGTCTATTTTAAACATGTATGATAAAGCATGATAAAGTAATTCAAATAGAATTAAGGAAAATGTAAAGAATATGCATGTAAAGACTTGACATACCTAAAAAATGAAGATTCGAATGGAGAGAGTACCCAATTATGTAGTGTTTTTTTCTTCTTGCATCAAACTCCTCAACAATTTGAGTTTTTCACCACTTGCTTCCTTTTCAATGTTAAATTGAATAACACTCAAATATAATTACTAACAACAATACTATTAACCAATCTATAATGTTAAATTCCTAAAATTGAATCACAATTAACATTGCAATACTACAAAAATTGAAACTTGAATAGATATATATCAAACTTGGTGTGAAAACTATGTTATTTTCTCCTTCTCAAGTTGGCAAAGTAGAAAAGGTGGTGGAAAGATCATGCAAAGGTGGTAGAATGTGTAAAATGTGCATGTGAACTTCCCAACATCATGAAAGCACTTCTTTTTTGTCAGAGCACGTGCAAAATTAGTATGAAAATAGAGCATGTGGGCCTGGATCATGGGGGTCAACACTTTTTTACCATTTCTATAGCAGGACAAAACATGAGCACATTATAACGTGCTCGCATTTTGTCCTGCTGTAGATTGATCCATAAATATTTTACCTATCTCACCTTCAATAGCACCTTTACAATATCTCACCTCTAGAAGATTATAGACCCTACCATTTTGTTGAGTTTCTGGTTCTGTTCATTTGTTTAGTGTCTGCATGAGTTGCATAGTAAACGAAGTGTCATCAGTGTAACAAGCCTCTTGGAGGAGCTTTTGAAACCTACACCGATCAATGGTGTTAGGCCGATTAGAGGCGTATTAGCGAAAAGTGAAAGGAGATCTCACTAAAGGATTGAAGGTATCAGAGAGACAAGGGGTATCTTACACCGATCCATTAGAAGGAAACGGTGTATCGGCGACTCTAAAGTGAGTCCCACCGATAACATTCGTCACACCGAAGAAGAGAAGGATCATCGACGCATTGGCCCAAGCGTATAAACGTCTGCCGATGACAAAAGTCTCATCGAAGGCGATTGGTATCGGTGTATTGGCAAAGTTAATGCTAGTATGGCCGATAGTGATTGTGTTGCCGACAGAGAAAATCAGGGTTGATGCTAGAGTATGTCCATCGGTGCATCGGCCTAAGTTCGTAGGCATTCACCGAAGAAAGGAGCCTAGGTGACAAGTATGGTTCAAAGGTATATCAGAGTGATCAATGTGTATCAGCGGAGTGGTTCTCAAGCTCGCCGATGGTAAAGGTCATACCGACAGTTGGAGCATAGTGTTGAGGTGTCGGTGAGAGAAGTGAGATTGGCAGAAGAGTTTTTGAATGTGCCGACAGTGTTCAGTCTCGCTGATAATGAAGAATGTGTGTGTAGTTCAGTATCATTTGGACCTTGAGGAAATAATTTAAAGCTGGTTAAGCAATAATCTTTCTATACTATGGGTTTGATGGATATTCATCCCTGATTTAAACACTTCCACTGTGTGCTCTGCATCACTATCCCTAATCCTTATACCCTTGACACTCTACTTTAACCCTAATCCCTCGACTCTCAACCCTATCTTGAAACCCTTAACCCTCGAACCTCAATGTACTCAACCCTCAACGTTAAACCCTAATCCCTTAACCCTTAACTCTGATCCCTCGACCCTCAACCCTATCCCTAAACCCTAAACCCTAAAGCCTCAACCCTCAACCCTCAACATCAAATCCTAATCCCTCGATCCTTCACTCTAATCCCTCAACCCTAAACCCTATCCCTAAACCCTCAACACTATACCTTAAACACTAATCCCTCAACCCTCAACCCTGAACCTTATCCCTAAACCCTAATCCCTCAACCCTCAACCCTAATTCATCATCCCTCAACTCTAATCCCTCATCCCTAAACCCTAAATGCTATCCCTATTCCTAAACCCTCAACAGGCTCGATACTATACCTTAATCTCTAATCCCTTATCTCTAAACCCTCCAACCCTATCCCTAATCCTTATACCCTCCACACTCTACTTTAACCCTAATCCCTCGACCCTCAACCCTATCCCTAAACCATTGACCCTCGAACCTCAACCCTCAACCCTCAATGTCAAACCCTAATCACTCAACCCTTAACTCTGACCCCTCGACCCTCAACCCTATCCCTAAACCCTAAACCCTAAAGCCTCAACCATCAACCCTCAACGTCAAATCCTAATCCCTCAAGCCTTCACTCTAATCCCTCAACCTTAGACCCTATCCCTAAACCCTCAACACTATACCTTAAACCCTAAGCCCTCAACCCTCAACCCTAAACCTTATCCCTAAACCCTAATCCCTCAACCCTCAACCCTAATCCATCATCCCTCAACTCTAATCCATCATCCCTAAACTCTAAATGCTATCCCTATTCCTAAACCCTCAATGGGCTCGATACTATACCTTAAACCCTAATCCCTTATCCCTAAACCCTCCAACCCTATCCCTGATCCTTATACCCTCGACACTCTACTTTAACCCTAATCCCTCGACCCTCAACCCTATCCCGAAACCCTTAACCCTTGAACCTCAATATACTCAACCCTCAACGTCAAACCCTAATCTATCAACCCTTAACTCTGATCCCTCGACCCTCAACCCTATCCCTAAACCCTAAACCCTAAAGCCTCAACCCTCAATGTCAAATGCTAATCCCTCAACCGTTCACTCTAATTCCTCAACCCTAAACCCTATCCCTAAAACCTCAACACTATACCTTAAACCCTAATCCTGAAACCCTTAACCCTAAACCTTATGCCTAAACCCTAATCCCTCAACCCTCAACCCTAATCCATCATCCCTCAACTCTAATCCCTTATCCCTAAACCCTAAATGCTATCCCTATTCCTAAACCCTTAATGGGCTTGATACTATACCTTAAACCCTAATTCCTTATCCCTAAACCCTCCAACCCTATCCCTAATCCTTATACCCTCGACACTCTACTTTAACCCTAATCCCTTGACCCTCAACCCTATCCCGAAACCCTTAACCCTCGAACTTCAATGTACTCAACCCTCAGCATCAAACCCTAATCCCTCAACCCTTAACTCTGATCCCTCGACCCTCAACCCTATCCCTAAACCCTAAACCCTAAAAACTCAACCCTCAACGCTTAATGTCAAATCCTTGTCCCTCAACCCTTCACTCTAATCCCTCAACCCTAAACCCTATCCCTAAACTCTCAGCACTATACCTTAAACCCTAATCCCTCAACCCTCAACCCTAAACCTTATCCCTAAACCCTAATCCCTCAACGCTCAACCCTAATCCATCATCCCTCAATTCTAATCCCTCATCCCTAAACCCTAAATGCTATCCCTATTCCTAGACCCTCAACGGGCTCGATACTATACCTTAAACCCTAATCCCTTATCCCTAAACCCTCCAACCCTATCCCTAATCCTTATACCCTCGACCCTCAATCCTATCTCGAAACCCTTAACCCTCGAACCTCAATGTACTCAACCCTCAACATCAAACCCTAATCCCTCAACCCTTAACTCTTATCCCTCGACCCTTAACCCTTAAAAGTTGAACCCTAAAACCTATCCCTACATGCTCGATACTCGACACTATATCTTAAATCCTAATCCCTTAACCCTCATCCCTAAAGCCTCAACCCTAAATCCTTAAACCTTCAACCCTAAACCATATCCCTAATCCCTCTACCCTTGACACTCTTATTTAATGCTAATCCCTTGACCATTAACCCTATCCCTCAACCTCAACCCTCAACCCTCAACCCTCAACCCTCAACCCTCAACATTAAACCCTAATTCATCAACCCTAAACCCTAATCCCTCAAACCTAAACCCTATCCCTAAACCATCAACCCTCAACACTATACCTTAAACCCTAATCCCTATCCCTCAACCCTTAACCCTTAAAACTTAAACCCTATCCCTACACCCTCAACACTTAACACTATATCTTAAGCCTTAAACCCTCATCCCTAAAGCCTCAACCCTTAATCCTTAAACCTTCAACCCTAAACCCTATCCCTAATCCCTCTACCCTCAACACTCTAACCCTAACCTCGACATTAAATGCTTATCCGTCAACCCTAAACCCTATCCCTAAACCCTCAACCCTCAACACTATATCTTAAACCCTAATCCTTCAACCCTAAAACCTAATCCCTCAACCCTTAACCCTAAACACTATCAATAAACCCTCAACCCTCGACACTATACCTTAAACCCTAATCCCTCAACCCTCAACCCTAATCCCTAAACCCTCAACCCTAATCCCTCATCCCTAAACCCTAAACGCTATCCCTATTCTTAAACCCTCAACCCTCGACACTATACGTTAAACCCTAATCCCTTATCGCTAAACCCTAAACCCTATCCCTCAACCCTTAACCCTTAAAAATTAAACCCTAAAACCTATCCATAAACCCTCGACGCTCAACACTATATTTTAAACCCCAATCCCTTAACCCTCAGCCCTAAAGCCTCAACCCTTAATCGTTAAACCTTTAACCCTAAACCCTATCCCTAATCCCTCTACCCTCAACACTCTACTTTAACCCTAATCCCTTGACCATCAACCCTATCCCTAAACCCTCAACCCTTAACTCTCAACATTAAACCTTAATCCATCAACCCTAAACCCTAATCCGTCAACTCTAAACCCTAATCCCTCAACCCTAAACCCTATCCCTAAACCCTCAACCCTCAACACTACACCTTAAGCCATAATCCGTCAACCCTAAACCCTAATCCCTCAACCCTAAACCCTATCCCTAAACCCAGCAGAACTGCTTTGCCTTATGTTAGGTTGTTAAACCCATCATTTTTGACACTCTTCTCTTAAAGATATTTGAGTTGCAAGAATATGTCAGAAAAATGGCTATAAACTTTTTTAATGTTAGTAATGTTATATGGTACGTTTTTCTGGCCCATATAGGGTTCATTATGCCAATAGGTGTACACACTATGAGAAAATCTTTGCGTATGGTACATCCACAGTGAGTAATTAACAGTTGAAATCAGAAGGATGATCATTATGAGAAAAGATTTGCATTGGAGTACATCTATGTTTCTTGCTGTCCACCCCGCACTTAGGGGAGGTATATTGTTATGAAACAGACAAATAATCTCCCATTGTTTACTGGCTCTATCCACAAGAATGACTAAACTATACCTTAAACCCTAATCCCTCAACCCTAAACTTTCAATCCTAAACCCTATCCCTAATCCCTCTACCCTCAACACTCTACCTTAACCCTAATCCCTCGCTCTTAACCCTAACTGCTATCCCTAAAGCCTCAACCCTAAACCCTAATCCCTCAAGGTCGAGGGTCCTAAACTCTAATCCCTTATTCCTAAACTCTAAATCCTATCCCTAAATGCTCAACCCTCAACCTTAAACATTAATCACTCAATCCTTATCCACCCCTCTCCTCCCTTATCTGGCTCACTCCCATCTCTACCCTCCTCTACCCTTGACACTATACATACATACATATAGGCATACATAGATACATAGATACATATAGGCATACATACATACATACATGATTAATAGCCTTGAACATAAAAAAATTTAAGGGGAACATAACGCAAGCGCATTATAACGCAAGCACATTATAATGCTCTCGCGTTATTTCAAACATGACAAACAATACAAACTTTTGCGGAAAAGGAAAAATGCAAAGCAAAAACTAACTCAAGCGCGTTATAACATGCTCGTGTTATGTTTTTCTTTGGGAATCCCAAGCCTTGGGCTTGTGATTTGCTTTGGATTTCCAACCCAAAGGCTTTGAGTGCCTTTTCAACATCCACAGACGTGTTTTTCCATATTCTTCAAGATGTCACATAATTTCATTCGTGCTTCAAGGTCAAACAAATTGAACACCTAGGTAATGTTAGGCTTTCTCTTAGGTATTTGACGATGTGATTTTTTTCACATTTTAACAATGTTAAGCCTTTCATCTTTAATTTCTTTTGTTTGTGTGTTCATCTTTGGGCAAAAACCACTGTTTGGTCTTTTTTTCATTGTAAATTAACTATTCATTGAAATTTCAAAAAAATTACATATTTGGAAACTAGACTCCATTCTACAAATATTAAAAAAAGAAAAAAATGATTTTCAATTAGTTTTCAAAATTTATAGGGGTAGCACGGCCAAAATTTTGTTTTTTAGGATGTGTCCACTTTGAAAATATTAAAAAATCAAATATTCATCAAAAAATTATCAAAAAAATCAGGCACAAACTACATGCTATTAGCTAATTTCTCATTAAGCAATTTTAAAAATACAAAAAAAAAAGTTGACCTTTTGAGGGAGCCACAAAACATGCTATGTTATGTTTTTTTGACAGAAATAACACCAATTTTTGTGGCTCCCTCTTTTGAACCCCTTAATCTATGCCATTTTTTTAAAAAAATAGTAGTTTAGAAAGTAGACTCGGAGCACTACGAACATTGTTTTGGTTGCATCTCCAAATTTTGAGTGTAACTATGCTCAATTTCTCATCCAAGGCTAGTATTTCCTGATTTCAGAAAAAAAGTGGCCACTTAAGACCCCTTTTTTGGCCCCCCATCTTCTTGCACTTACCCATTACTATTTACTTTTTCTTAAATAGTACAGTCATGTGGATATGTTTTAACATCATAGAAAATGATGATATGATTAGAAAAGGCTAATTTTATGAAATCATGGATTTTTACTTGATTATGATCAATTTGATGTTATGAATTAAAATGTCTTTTTGATATGAAAATGAAATGATTTGATGTAAATGTGTTTTGATCAGAACATTGGTACTCTGACCACAAATTGTATGTGAGATTGCCAATGACAGGAATAGATGGAACATGTTCGCCAAGAAGAAAGAAGAAGAGAAAGTATCTTCAAGAAAGAGAGAATAGACTCTGGAATAACCCATGGGTGCTTGCCACTAAAAATGAACATCAGATAGATAGACCTAGTTGCCTTGAGTTAAGTAATAATTTTAGGATAAGTCAATTTTAGATGAGATGTCAAGCTTTGCAAGAATAGGTCATTCTTCTTTTTGTAGTTGTCATAATGAGTATGGGAAATTGACATCTGTGTCGTAATACTCTGAATCATGTCGTCAAATATGGACGACTGATATATTTTTATATATCTATATATGTATACACTTGAGAATGATTTGTATGTCATGTCTTGTTTAGTGGTTCGGCGTAAAAGTCAAAAGTTGTGCGTAAGTCGACTCCAAACCTTGTATTGTGTTTACGTTCAAATCGTCATTATCGTCATAAAGCTCTATGAGCGTATGATGTAAATGTTTACTTGCAAAATTTGACGGATGTAGAATTGTTTCTATTATGGGCTATTATCATATAATAAAAGGTTTAAATAATGTTTTAAATCTTGAGACCGTTGAGTGTAATACCATTGGTCGTATTATAATGGAATATACAAAATTATTTTAGTTATATTTAAATAGTCATTTTGGGGTAATTCTTTTGTTCTTTTATGATGAACGTAATCAGGTAGTAGCTCGAAGGGCTCACTCAAGTCTTTACTGAAAACTGCCACCTCGCATAGTGTTGAGCTCCACTTAGTAGAGTAGTTGCGAATTTAGTGGGAAACCAAGCCATTTCTATGTAGTGGTCGTGGAAAGGAGGAGATGGTTAAGCCATGCAGGGTAGATACCTAGTTGATAGGGCATGGTTTAGAGAGTGGGGAAGTTAGTTTTTCCTTCGGAGGGAGAATGGGTTATAGAGGAAGTAGGGAGTCAATTTTGAGGGACAGAGAATGGAGAAAAGAAGCTGAGAGGAGGCCGAGTGTGAAGGAATGTGAGCAGGTAAGAAAAGAATGATCTCTTGGACCATTTTTGAAGCAGTCACTGGAGATTTTCTTCAGGTTTCATTTCATCTCTCCTCTACGTTGTCTTGGTTAAACAATAATATTTTAATAGAATTGGCTCCACTTTGTAATATGAAGGAACTTAGTATTTCGTTGATGATGTAATATGTGAATTAATTACCAACTTGAGACCTGTGTGTTTTCACTTCTTTCAAAACAGAAACAATGCTAATTGTTCCTTGAACGACACCATAGTCTTAAACCTCACAATTGAAACACATTTGTTCCTCAAAGCATCTTTAATGGTCGATTTAAACTGTGTAGTAATATTGTTTAACTTCAGAAATATAAGGATATGTGTAGAGCACTTAGTAGACTAAGTTTTGGTTGAAAACTAGCTATAAAGATATCCTAAGCTATAGTAGTCTAACCTTGGTCGATGTTGGAAGTGTCATCAGTTGGCCTGCTGACTATTTACGGTTGGTCTTGTCATATTTAAAAACAACTAGTTTTATAAAAGACTTGAAGAATGTGTCATCCCGTCAGCAAACGAGGAACAATAGTGTGGAATGTATGTCGATGTATGTATGACTACTCAGCCTTCCACAAGTTCTAAATCTATAATTGGTTGGCCGACCATAGAGAATATACTTTTCTTGCTGCGAATGATAACTAGATTTAGTCAATTTATTTATTGTATATAACTCTTTTAGCTTTAAAAACATTCAAATTGTTGTGTCTTCAAAAGAGGGTATAGAGTTATTATTGGTTTAAACTGTCAAACATGTTAGATAATGAAGTTTTAGAGTAGACACAACAAGTCTATAGTTAAGTGTTTAGTCTAAACTTGCATGCATTCTTCTTGCAAATAGAAACAACATGATAGGATTTCTAAATGCTTAGTTTGATAAAAGATTAAGCTATGTCGAAGATTCAATAGGTCGAAGAAGACTTTTTAAAGTATTTAAACTTTAACTCTGGGTCTTTGATTACTTGTATTCTATAATTGGTTTATTGTTAAACCCCTTCCAAAATTACATAGTTAAGTTTAGTGTCCTCTCTTGACTGGATAATTTAAGCAATGGACGAACTTAGAGATCAATTGATAAACTTATAGCATTTACTGATTAACCGGTAAGCTAGAATCCCATTCTTTTAACATATGGACAGAAATGTCTCCATGAGCTAAAAGGAGAGAAGTAAACCTAACTGCCATGCATTAATGCATGACGAGTTTGGAACACAAAGAGGTTATCGAGGTTGTTATATTAAACTTATACATAGGTAACTATAGGATTGCGATTAATTCAAGTCAAGTTGGGGTGGGTGAACTTACTACTTGCGTTGACACAACGCTAATTATATTCAAATCCTTTGGCCAAGGTAGTGCATGTGCCTCAAGTACATTGATAATTCACCGTGACTGGATGGTGTAGCTTGTGGAGTGGTCATTCTTTACTAGAGGGTATCTAGGGGATTGCATGATAATAAGATACGTAGGTCACAACACCAGTACTTAGATGGCTAACACCATTGGTTATCCTAAGTCTATCATCTTTGAGTAGGGTAGGGCCACTTTTAGATAGGAAGGAGTGCGGGAGACTGACAATCTGTGGTTGGAGGTTAAGCTCCTTGAAGATACTTGAGCTTCTATATTCCAGAGGCTTGCCAAGACTTGAATTTGGATGGTCGACAATTGAGATGCAGTGACTTTGGTAAGTTTCTATTTTGAAAATGTTCTATGTAACTTTAGTCATCATATTGTATAATGTTGTAGATGGATAGATCCCTTTTGTATAATTTATAATTTCATGTTATTGATAGTCGATGAATATACTACTTGTTTTGAAAATGAAAAACAAATTATCTTTCTGCTTTAAACTTTAAAAAAAATTTATTTACTGTTGGTTAAACTTAGTTTTTAGGGTGAAAACTAAACTGGGTGTTACATGTGGTATCAGAGCTAACCAGGTTCAGCACTAGGGCTGATGAGTCCACTAATCTGATTAAGAATCAACATTATTCGGGAAGCTAATGATTTGATTTACTTTGCTAGGATGGTACGTCTCAAGAAAACTGCAAGGAAGTCCTTCACTGGTAAGGAACGTTACCTACAAGCCAAGCAGAGATGTCTTGTGATGATTAAGACTATTGAGAAAATGAATGATGAAAATGACATTTGGCTAGATGATGTGGAAACTTTTGCCAATTCTCTGTCATGACTCAAACGAATGAAAAGAGAACTCCTAGAGACATCTAGGATGGCAGCTCGAATTATGGTCAATTGCTGCCCTATTAGTGTACCAATGATCACTAGGGATTCTCGTATACCACCTAGAGCTGAAATCATTGTACTATCATCTAATAGCGAATATGAGGGTTATACACCTTGTGAATATGTGTCAGACAATGAATCCGAAGGTTACACCCCTCTTGTAAATACTAAGTGAAACATGAAATGTGTCTATCCTTAAGGAATGTACATACTATTGTGCAAATATAATAAAGACAAATTTTGGTTTGAGAATAACTGTGGTTATGAGCAGTTGATATGTTTTGATAATATTCAAAATGATAAATTTTAGAACTGATTAGCACTTGCTAAAGCAGGTGAGAAAACAAATAAACATGGATCAATTAGAGTTTAATGATAGAGAAGATCAGGAAGGTCACAACTCTCAGGCTAACTCCACCAATAAATTGGACAGAATTCTTAATATGCTAACCGAAACTAAGGAAAGGTTGGAAAAATTGGAAAAGAAAGTGAATGAAATCGGGAATACGGAGGGTGAAAATGAGTATTCTAATAATGCGAGTAAAAGTAAGCAAGGAGAGCATGGCACATCAAGTGAGAATCAAGAGAATAGTGAATCTTAAAGGGAGACAAAAGACAAACTTGCACTGGAACTATCTAACGATATGAAAAAGATTATTTCTCCCAAATTTGATGGAACGAAAACTGGAGATGCAGCAGAAGCATGGCTAACAGAAATGGAGTACTTTGAAATCAGAAAGTATTCTGAGATTACAAAAGCAGTGTGGGGAGCATATCAACTATCTGGACAAGCATCCACTTGGTGGATGAACAAGAAGATGGAATTGGATTTAAGCCCCTTGAAGGTGACATGGAATGAATTTGTGGAACTTTTTCAAAAAAGGTGGTTACCACAACTCTACTTTGATCAAAAGCTAATAGATTTTTAAAATCTCAAGCAAGGTGATTTGTCCGTGGTTGAATATGTGGAAAAATTTACTAGATTGTTGAAGTATGTTCCTCACTATCAAAAGGATGAAAGATTTCGGATAAGAAAATTCATTATGGGGCTCAATCCTCAGATTGGCGGAGAGGTGGAGGTGCATGGTCCGAACATAATGGACCAGGTGTATGAGAAAGCAATTAAGCAGGAACAGAAGATCAAATCCATTTCTGCTTATCGTGAAAAGAAGCGTAAGAGATTTGATAAGAACTTCAATGATCAGACGTATAAAAGGAAGAATGATAAAGGATATGGAAATAGGAGGTATGATAAAGGAAATCAAAAAAACAAAGGGGGATTTGGTAATGAACGAAGAAATGAGGACTTTAAGAAAAATGACAATTTTAAGAGGAATGATGATGCTTTGAGTAGACCATCCGAGAAGAAAGAACCAATTGGAGGTTGTTTTTCATGTGGTGGAGATCATTATGCCAACCATTGTCCTAATAAAAAGTAGAATGGGCAGCATAGGAACACGATACTTCCTTCGCAGCAAGAAGCATTTCAACAAAGGATTCACACCGCCCTTGACAATCGACAGGCTGAGTATCAAATTACTCCCATTGAGATGACATGTACTTTATTTGGAGTCCCTATTTCTATTCTGATTGATACTGGTGCAACAAAAATTTTTGTTTCATCTAGAGTCTTAAGTAAATTTCCTAGAAGCACTGGTTTTATGTCAAAACCGTGGATAGTTGAATATGCAAATCACTCAAAGGCTCAGGTAGAGCAATGTTTGTTTGAAGTTAAGATTGATATTTTAAACTTCTCCACCGAGGTAAATTTATATGTAGCACCTTTAGGGTCCTACGACATCATTTTAGGAATGAATTGGTTGGGGAGACATAGGGCCAAGGTGGATTGTTTTCATAAAACAATTGAGTGTTTGGATAATAAAGGAAACAAACTTAATTTTCAGGGTATTCAAAGGGAAATAAGGATCAGATCTATTTCATCAAAACAATTAAAATGGGCTAGGCGAAAGGGATGTCAACTTTTTATAGTCAAAATGGACCTAGTAGAGGAAGCTTTAGAGAAGCAAACTTTTGAGGAAAAATACCCTTATCTTCACAATTTTAGTGATGTATTTCCTGAGGAACTGCTAGGCTTGCCTCCAAAAAGAACCTTTGATTTGGCCATAGATATTAACCCAGGATCTGAGCCAGTATCTAAAGCTCCATACTGAATGACCACTACTGAACTTATGGAATTGAAGGTTCAATTGCAGGAGCTATTGACTAAAGGTCTAATTAGGCCAAGTGTATCACCATGGGGAGCTCTGATTATTTTTGTCAAGAAGAAGGATAGAACCCTTAGACTATGTATAGATTATCAGATGCTAAATAAGGCAATGATAAAGAATAAGTATCCACTACCACATATTGATGATTTATTCAACCAAATGCATGGTGCAGCAGTATTTTCTAAGATAGATTTGAGATCTGGATACCATCAGTTGAGGTTGAAAGATGAAGATATTAACAAGACTGCATTTAGAACAAGATATGGTCATTATGAGTTTACCGTGTTACCATTTGGATTGACTAATGCACCAGCTTCTTTCATGAATCTCATGAATAGTGTTTTCAGAGACTACCTTGACAAATTTGTCCTAGTTTTCATAGATGATATTTTGATATATTCCAAAAATGAGGAGGAGCGTAGACAACATCTTCAAATTATTTTGCAACGTTTAAGAGAACACAAATTGTATCTGAAACTTTCGAAATGCACTTTCTTTTAGAAAGAAGTGCAGTATTTGGGACATACTATATCAGCAGAAGGGATATCAGTTGACCCAGCTAAAATAAAGGCTATTATGGAATGGCCTGTACCTTCCAATGTTTCAGAAGTATGAATTTTTATGCGATTGGCCGGATATTATAAGAAATTTGTTCTGAATTTCTCAAGTATTGCTAGTCCAATCACTTCTTTGCAGAGAAAAGGAAGACAGTTTGTTTGGTCAGACGAATGTCAAAAGGCATTCGATTTACTAAAAGAAAAGTTAACAACATCACCAATTCTGAAAGTCCTTGATCCTGAAGGGCAATTTCAGGTTATTACCGATGCCTCTGGAGAAGGGTTAGGAGGCGTGCTTATGCAGAATGGGCGTGTAATAGCCTATGAATCAAGAAAGTTGAAAAACTATGAGCAGAATTACGCTCCTCATGATTTAGAATTGGCGGCAGTGATTCATGCCTTTCAGATGTGGCAACATTATTTGTTGGGAAAGACTTTATACTAAAAATAGATCATCAAAGTCTTCGTTACATATTTACTCAACCTCATCTCAATGCAAGACAAAGGAGGTGGTTAGAACTAATATCAGATTACGACTTTGAGATTGCTTACATCAAAGGTAGAAAAAATTAAGTAGTTGATGCTTTAAGTAGAAGAAGACACATAGCTTCTATAATCTCTATTCATGCTACTTTTAAAGATTTAGTATTGCAAAGTTTATCTGGAGATGAATATTATGAGCAGGTGAAGCAAGCTCTACAACTAAACCCCAAGGATCCAAGATATGATGGATTCTGTTTTGAGTCAGACAGATTAATGAGATTTAAGGGAAGAATCTATGTTCCTAATTCTATTGAACTAAGAAACCTTTTTTGGAAGGAAGTTCATTGTGCACTATATTCCAGACACCTAGGAGTAACAAAACTTTTAGCTGATGTCAAACCGCTATACTTCTGGAAAGGAATGAAAAGCGACGCTACAAGGTTTGTGGCAAGTTGCTTGGAATGTCAGAGAGTAAAGGCAGAACACCAACATCATGCCTGATTGTTATACCTACATGATATTCCATAATGGAATGGCAGGTTGTTAGTATGGATTTTGTTCAAGGGTTATGAATGTCTAAGAATAGACATGATGCAATTTTGGTTGTAGTAGATAAACTAACCAAAGTAGCACATTTTATTCCTGGAAATTTGACAGATGGAGCTCATATTTTGTCTCAGAAGTTTGTGCAAGAAATATTTAGATTGCATGGGGTACCTGAAAAGATTATTTCTGATAGAGATGCTCGAATAACCTCCCAATTTTGGCAAACTCTATTTTCAGCACTAGGGACTAAACTCAATGTGAGCACCGCTTACCATCCTGAAACTGATAGACAAATAGAAAGGGTTAATCAAGTTTTAGAGGATCTTTTAAGAATGTATTGCATGGACCAGCAATACAGATGGGAGGAATATTTACCTCTTGTTGAATTTGTCTATAATAATTCCTATCATTCTACCATTAAGATGCCACCGTTTGAAGCATTATATGGAAGGAAATGCAGAACTCCTATAAGCTGGGACAAGATGGAAGATAGCATAGGCATTGGACTAGAAATGCTAGCAGATATGGAAGAAAAAGTGAAAATGATTAGGAAAAGGTTGGCAGAAGCCAACGACAGGCAAAAAAGTTATGCAGATCGCAAACGAGTGCCTAGACAATTCTCTATTGGTGAGAAAGTTCTTTTGTGAGTGAAACCCCATAAAAGCTCAATCAAGTTTGGTAAATCATCAAAGTTAGCTCCCTGATATGTTGGACCTTTTGAAGTCCTTGAGATTATCAATCCAGTGGCCTACAAAATTGCTCTACCTCCAATCTTGTCCAAAATGTATAATGTTTTTCATGTTTCTTACCTAAAGAAATATTTTGTAGGTAATGACCACATTCTTAAATGGAATTCTTTACAGATACAAGAGCCAGGAGGGGTTGTGATAGAGCCACTCAAGGTGCTTGAAATGCGTAAACTCTGTTTGCGTAATCGAGAGGTTTTGCAATGTAAAATTCAGTGGGACCAATATGGCAAGGATAGTGCCACTTGGGAAGACTATATAACATCCACCAAAGATTTCCTTATCTTTTCAAAAACATTAATGTTAAACTATAAAAGTTTGTTTTTATGTTAAAATTTTGCTTCATAAACTCAATCATCGGGGACGATGATTCTATAGGGGAAAGATATGTTACATCCCCTTTTGGATTCAATATTATTATTTACTTTTGCTTAAATAGTACAGTCATGTGGATTTGTTTTAACATCATAGAAAATGATGATATGATTAGAAAAGGTTAATTTTATGAAATCATGGATTTTTACTTGATTATGATCAATTTGATGTTATGAATTAAAATGTCTTTTCGATATGAAAATGAAATGATTTGATGTAAATGTGTTTTGATCAGGACATTGGTACTCTAACCACAAATTGTATGTGAGATTGTCAATGACAGGAATAGATGGAACATGTTCACCAGGAAGAAAGAAGAACATAAAGTATCTTCGAGAAAGAGAGAATAGACTCTGAAATAACCAATGGGTGCTTGCCACTGAAAATGAACATCAGGTAGATAAACCTAGTTGCCTTGAGTTAAGTAATGATTTCGGGCTAAGTCAATTTTAGATGAGATGTCAAGGTTTGCAAGAATAGTTCTTCTTTTCGTAGTTGTCGTAATGAGTATGGGAAATCGACATCTGTGTCGTAATACTCTGAATCATGTCGTGAAATATGGATGACTGATATATTTATATATATATGTATACACTTGAGAATGAGTTGTATGTCATGTCTTGTTTAGTGGTTCGGAGTAAAAGTTGAAAGTTGTGCATAAGTCGACCCCAAACCTTGTATTGTGTTTACGTTCAAATCGTCGTTGTCGTCATAAAGCTCTATGAGCGTATGATGTAAACGTTTACTTGTAAAATTTGACGGATGTAGAATTATTTCTATTATGAGCTATTATCGTATAATAAAGGGTTTAAATAATGTTTTAAATCTTGAGACCGTTGAGTGTAATACCATTGGTCGTATTGTAATGGAATATACACAATTATTTTAGTTATATTTAAATAGTCATTTTGGGGTAATTCTTTTATTCTTTTATGATAAATGTAATTGGGTAGTAGCTTGAAGGGCTCACCCAAGTCTTTATTATGATGTTTTATATTCCAAAACAATCTATATATTCTTGAGATTTAAACTTTATGGATGGGTTGTCAGCTCAGCCATTATTTCTAGATATGCATTTGATTTAAACTCATAATCGGTTATGAGTAGTGTGACATCTTGTCCAAAATGAAAACCACCACCTCACATAGTGTTGAGCTCCACTTAGCAGAGTAGTTGCAAATTTAGTGGGAAACCAAGCCATTTCTATGTAGTGGTCGCGGAAAGGAGGAGATGGTTAAGCCATGCAGGGTAGTTACCCAGTTGATAGGGTGTGGTTTAGAGAGTGGGGAAAGTTAGTTTTTCCTTCGAAGAGAGAATGGGTTATAGAGGAAGTAGGGAGTTAGTTTGAGGGAAAGAGAATAGAGAAAAGAAGCTAAGAGGAGGCCGAGCATGAAGGAATGTGAGCGGGTAAGAAAAGAACGAACTCTTGGACCAGTTTTGAAGCAGTCAATGGAGATTTTCTTTAGGTTTCATTTCATCTCTCCTCTATGCTGTCTTGGTTAAACATGAATGTTTTAATAGGATTGGCTCCACTTTGTAATACGAAGGAACTTAGTATTTCGTTGATGATGTAATATGTGAATTGATTACCAACTTGAGACCTGTGTGTTTTCACTTCTTTCAAAATGGAAACAATGCTATTTGTTCCTTGAACCACACCGTAATCTTAAACCTCACAGTTGAAACACATTTGTTCCTCAAAGCATCTTTGATGGTCGATTTAAACTGTGTAGTTGTATTGTTTAACTTTAGAAATATAAGTATATGTGGAGAGCACTTAGTAGACTGAGTTTTGGTCGAAAACTAGCTATAAAGATATCTTAAGCCGCAGTAGTCTAACCTTGGTTGACGTTGGAAGTGTCATCAGTTGGCTGCCGACTATTTACGGTTGGTCTTGTCATATTTAAAAACAACTAGTTTTATAAAAGACTTGAAGAATGTGTCATCCCGTCGGCAAATGGGGAACAATAGTGTGGAATGTATGTCGATGTATGTATGACTACTCAGCCTTCCACAAGTTCTGAATCTATAATTGGTTGGCCGACCATAGAGAATATACTTTTCTTGTTGCGAATGATAACTAGATTTAGTCCATTTATTTAGTGTATATAACTCTTTTATCTTTAAAAACATATAAATTGTTGTGTCTTCGAAAGAGGGTATAGAGTTATTATTGGTTTAAACTATCAAACATGTTAGATAATGAAGTTTTAGAGTAGACACAATGAGTCTATAGTTAAGTGTTTAGTCTAAACTTGCATGCATTCTTCTTGCAAATAGAAACAACATGACAAGATTTCTAAATGCTTAGTTTCATAAAAGATTAAGCTATGTTGAAGATTCAATAGGTTGAAGAAGACTTTTAAGAGTATTTAAACTTTAACTTTGGGTCTTTGATTACTTGTATTCTATAATTGGTTTATTGTTAAACCCCTTCTGAAATTACGTAGTTAAGTTTAGTGTCCTCTCTTGACTGGATAATTTAAGCAATGGACGAACTTAGAGATCAACTGATAAACTTATAGCATTAACTGATTAACCGGTAAGCTAGAATCCCATTCTTTTAACATATGGACGGAAATGTCTCCATGAGCTAAAAAGAGAGAAGTAAACCTAACTGTCATACGTTAATGCATGATGAGTTTGGAACACCAAGAGGTTATTGAGGTCATTATATTAAACTTATACATAGGTAACTATAGGATTGCGATTAATTCAAGTCGAGTTGGGGTGGGTGAACTTACTACTTGCGTTGACACAACACTAATTAAATTCAAATCCTTTGGCCAAGGTAGTGCATGTGCCTCAAGTGCATTGATAGTTCACCGTGACTAGATGGCATAGCTTGTGGAGTGGTCATGCTTGACTAGAGGGCATCTAGGGGATTGCATGATAACAAGATACGTAGGTCACAACACTAGTACTTAGATGGCTAACACCATTGGTTATCCTAAGTCTATCCTCTTTGAGTAGGGTAGGGCCACTTCCGGATAGGAAGGAGTGTGGGAGACCGACGGTCTGTGGTTGGAGGTTAAGCTCCTTGAAGATACTTTCTCTTCTATATTCCAAAGGCTTGCCGAAACTTGAATTTGGATGGTCGACAATCGAGATGCAGTGACTTTGGTAAGTTTCTATTTTGAAAATGTTCTAAGTAACGTTAATCATCATATTGTATAATGTTGTAGATGGATAGATCCCTTTTGTATAATTTATGATTTCATGTTATTGATAGTCGATGAATATACTACTTGTTTTGAAAATGAAAAACAAATTATCTTTTTGATTTAAACTTAAAAAAAATTTATTTACTGTTGGTTAAACTTAGTTTTTAGGGTGAAAACTAAACTGGGTGTTACAAAACCTAAGAGACCTCCAACATTCCCCAAGTCTCCAAGTATCCATGACCACCCCCAACTAATCAACCAATGCTAAGCTCCAAATGCAACACTGCACTATCATGAAGCTCTCAAGCAAATGACCAATGTCATCAATGCAAAAAGAACCAACTAGATCATTGTCAAAACTCCAAATGTAGAATTAGGAACCCAAACATGACATTATGATCTAACATGTCCTCCTAGGAGATCACATGCTCCAATGAACATATCCTTGTCTCAAGAGAACCTATATCATGTCAAAACTCAAACTAGTATCTAGAGTAAACCAAGACACAATACTAACCATACTCTAAATCAAGGATCAACATCTCCAATCACATGAAGATAACCCTCTCTTGATAATAGAACTCAAGATGTCGAAATACTCTCACTACATATAAGAATCATAATCCAAGAGATTTTCCATGACAACCACAACTATTGTATAAGATCATCCATCACTAGGTGACGAATACACATCACTACCAAAGCTCCCACTAAACTGTGATTCTAAGCTACACATGGAATCATGATTTAGCCATCTCCTAAATGAAGATGATCCATGGACCACACACACTCAATTGTAATATCAATAGTTCCAAAATAGAACCACTTGATCTCCAATCCAAGAAGAAAAAACATCACGGTTAAAAGTTCACACTAAATCATGTAATTGAGCTATCCATGACATCTTGATAAACATGCTACAAGTCCCAATAACTAACTATCCAAGCACTCTAATCATCAGTCCTCTCATCCCAATAAACATACTAATGCATAAATGAACACAGATAAAGCCAACTAACAAAGTTTATATCAAACAATGAAAAGACCTATGGATATATACAATCCACATCCAAGTCATCAACCAATGGGTTATCAAGCAACAAAACTACATAATGCATAGATCCCAATAAAATGAAGCATGCAAAATCATCATAAAATCAATAACCTACAAACTAAATTAACCTATAGACCTCAAGACTCAAACATTAGATCAACCCTAGAACCAAATTTCCAAAAAAAATGTACAAATGAATAATCATAGTCAAGGAACCAATCAAGAATCCAAGAGATAAAAAACAACCTCCTAACACTAAACCACACCACCACCTATAATCATGGATAAATCATCTTAACCCATACTTGTTAATCACATACATGATCATGTTGTGTCGATTCTCAAATCTACCTACATATCCATGATACTATAATCATCACCATCGTTGTACTTATACTCAACTCCCACTAAATTGAGACTCCGAGTCTCACACATGTATCAAACCATATTCTCAAACCAGAAGAAAATTTGTGTACCTATCTCCATCAAAGTTAACACTCTAAAAAACACTTGTAAGTCTATATTAGGAAACACCAAATCTAAAAACCTACTATAGCATCATATTGGTCTCATAAAACATGCACTCCCACAAGTTTGTGCCCAAAAATTCATTCAAATGTTTTCACAATCACACCCCAAATCTTAGGCTCCCACAAGTGCTGAAACAAGTAAAAAAATATCTACACATCAAATTGAAAAACTATCCAATCCACTATGTGTTACTCTATAAATTCTCTCCAATGCCTAATTAAATTCCAAAATCTGATTCCGTATGTCAAATTTTTGACCATTTAACCATTTTAGAGCAATGTCAGCTTTAGGTAGCAAATTCTAAAAAAATTAAAATATAATCACCAAACCTATACCACTATGTAGTGATCAGAGGGACATTTCCAACTCCTATAAGAAATTGAAAATTTGATAGTGTATGTGGAAGTTATGCCCAAATGGAAAATATTGCTCTACCATGATCCAAATTCAACTCCAAGTGATAGGATGGCAGTAATTGGGTGGTGCCACAAGTTGTAGCAGCAAGATGGTGGTTCAGAGGTGGTGTACTAGTTGTTGGCACTGGTGGAGGTGGTGCTCCATCAACAATGCGACCATCCATTGCCCGGGGGGTCTAACCTCGTGGGCTAGGCATGACCACCCACTAGGAAGGCCACATGACTAGGGGCTTTACTCTAGCCCACCAACACCCTGGCCCTAGGCACTAGTGGTCCAAGTGACCAGGGGTTGAACCCCATAAAAATCTTTTAAATTGTGCTACTTTAAAAAAAAACCTTTAAAAATTTATTTTCAAAATTTTAAAAATATTTTTTAGAGTTGTCGTACCTCGGCTAATGCGGTACATGCAAAATATTCCTAAAATATTTTGTACCATAGATTCTAATCTTGTATGGTCATACAGATTCTATATGGTCATACAAAATCTTTGGCAAGATTCCTTGCAAGATTCCATCTAGGGCAAAAATGGTCCAATTTTTTTTGTCGCTAAAATATGTCTCTTATATATGGATCCTTAGGGTTTTAGGCCTTCTCAACTCAATGGTGAGGTCCATTTTTCCTCATGAGGCCTCCATAAAAATCTCACCTCCAAAACCCCCACACAAATGGCCTTAATAGAAAACTCATAAGTGTCAAATCTCCATCAAACCCTAGATTTGCATCAACCCAAGTTTGCAAACACACCTATGACCTTGAAAATACCTTTATTCACATCCTGCAACAGGGAAAATTTAAGTGGTGATTTGTCACCAAATAGTGATTTTTTGACTTTTAGGGAGTTGAAAATGGTGAATATTACTAGGTTTGGAAGTAAATGCTTTCACCCAAATTTAATTGTTTTTTTGGACCTATAGCTTCAGATCACCCACAAACTGATATCTTAAAATCCTAGAATAACATTAGATTGACATACTATTTATTGAATTTTGGTCCCGATGACCAACATATTATAAAGACAACTTTTAATTATGTTTCAATCACCCACCTTTTTTACATAAATTATAGGCATAAGGTAGTGCAATCACTAATGAAATTATAGGGAATTAGGGAAAAGGGGGTGTGATCGCCAATGAAATTATAATCAATCAAGGGAAAATGGTGGTGCATTCGCTAGTGATATTATAGTGAATTTAAGAAAAACATGTAATATCACCATGCAATGATAGGTATATTAGGAAAAACATTTATTATAGCCATTGAATTATAGGTAGTTTTTATAAAGTGTGGCCCATCGCCTCAAAATTATAGGTCTTTTAGGGTTAATGTGTTTAATCGCCCATTGCAAAATGTAGTATGACTATGTAGTATGGAATAGTATTAATGCAAAATAATACTCCATTAACTCTTTCAACATTCAATTTTGGATTCACCCATTTCATCTTACATTGCAAATTTACAATTTTTATTCCTCTGGAGTGGCATTTGATCAATCTAATGTGAACTACTGAAAAGTTAGGGAATAGACAAATTGCAACTTGACTTCATTCTTCCATTCCTGGTGAGTAAAAAAAATATATTATTCAATTTGCATCACATTTTGTATTGTATATTGTATGATTAATCTCTATAACAGTAGTTCTGCTTCTCATGTGCACCTGTGGTCTTGCATATTTGTCATGTGTTGATATTGATTTAAATATTTATCTTTTATAGTTAGTTTTATATTTCTTTTTTACATAAACTATATCAATGGTCCCTACTATATTTCCTTCCAAATAAATATATGTTGATCATTTTTCCGCTATGTCCCTTGCCTCCTTTCCACAGAAAGGTGAAAGGCACATATTTTAGTTAACCTATATCATCGGACCAAACCAAATCAATGGTTTGCAAGGCTATAGGAAAAAAATAAAGATGCAAAGATAAGGAGGCACCGAAAGTGGTCACAAAAGCTTGCGTGTTAGTTGGGGAGTGCATAATCATTTATTTTAAAGGTCAGTAGACTTGAATCCACTGTTGGGGTCCACATGTATGCATTTATATAGAGCTTGTAGTACTAAACCCACATGATTTATCTGTCTTAGGCTGTAAAATCAAATTTCATCAATGGATGCCTCAACCTAAAGGAAGAATGGAGGTTATCCAAGTAGGAGACAACATCACTGGCTAGAAAAGATGATGTGTTAGTCATCAGCCCCATAGTATTAGGTGTATAGTTCATAGCTATAGGTGTATGGGTCTTAGCTGCCAAGGCCTTCTTGTATAAATTTATTAACATCCAATAGTATTAAACAAATATATCTTTTATCCTAGGGAATTAGATCAAATTGCAGATCACCACCTTGTGAGGCTCAAAAGGTGATGTGTCAATTGTCGGGCTCACATTATTAGGTGTATTGATCATTTCTATAGGTGTATAGGTCATAGCTACAAGTGTATGTTAGCAGAAGCTATAGGTGTATAAATTTATTAAGATACTAGTCATATATCTAAATGAACATCTTTTATTTATTCTAGGTTGTCAGATCAAGCTGCATCAATGCCTAGCAGAGCTCAAAGGCTGAAATGAAGATAATTTAAATGAGAAATAGCACCACTGGCTAGAAAAGTTGATGTGTCAGTCAACACGACCACAATATTTGGTGTATTTATCGTAGCTATTGGGCCCCACTTGTAATGATTTCTTCATGTTGACCATTCATAATCAACTTGTATTAATCAACTGAAGCACATGTTTTATTTATTCAGAACCATTGGATCAAAACGTATCAATGACTCATAGGGCTCCAACGAGAAACTAAATATGGGCAGAGTGGGGGGAAACACCATTCGCTAGAAAAAAAAAGTGACATGTCAGATGTCACATCCGATAGTAATTTCATTAAATTAAACATTATTTATTATATATTTTTAATTAGTTTATATAAGCATATGTTCATCATTATATTGTTTTTTATTACTACTTCCCTAAATTTTGATTATTTTTAGGAGCCTGTAGTATTAAAAAATACCCAAAGTTTTATTTATTCCACAATGTGCGATCAAACTGTATTGATGGCTCATAGTGCTCCAAGCATGAAATGAAGATAGTCAGAGTGGGAGGCCGTGCCATTAATAAGAAATGGCGACGTGACAATTTCTTGTGCACGAAGTATTTTTGATTAAATGTAAACAATTACATTAATACTTTGATTCTATGTGATAGCAATTAAATATTAAAATACATGTGTTGTCTTATTCTCTTTCTCTATACGTAGTTCCATTTTCTTCATGTCATTTAGTAGTTATTCACATATGTATAACACAAATATTTTGAATTTGCAACTTCGCGAACACTACTTTAACACTTTTTAAACATTGTCAAAGAAAGATGACATCCTCAAATCTAAAAAATTGAAGAGTGAGAGGAGCCCCATCAAAGAGAAAGAAGGCCACCATAAAGTCCTATTTTAATCAACATCAATGATATTCTATAGCAGTTGAGGGTCCATCAAGATTAAATAACGAGGAAAATTTACTTGAGATTGAGGAATTCTATTGGAACAACCTTGAGGATGAAGAAGAGTCAAATGAAAATCATGAGGGATGTAGCAATGATGTGGTTCAATCATGTAGTGAAAGCATAAATAATGTGATGATGATCACACTGTGGTAAAATATCCATGGTATTGGTGGTGGTGAACTTGAGTTTGAAAGCCTTTTGAACAAAGATAAATCACGTCAGTAGGACATGTCAAAAAATTTTCATCTTGAATAGGTTTCTAAGTATCCATTCATTGATCCTATGAAGAATGAAGATGGAGAGGGTGTGCCAAAACTGTCACTGTAAGATTTACATCTAGAAATTAATGAAAGACAAGACGTTGCAACTGAAACTAGACAATACTGAGAAGCATGTAGGTAAAGTTTATGAAAAGGTAAATGTAAATGGACAATTGACGTTAGTATCAATGTGTTGGAAAACAAAAGATGAATGTGCTTGTGCTTGAAATGTAGTTGAATATGGAGAATATATGAAATTGCAGGCATGGATTGTTGTTGTTGGAGGTTCCATATCTATTCTATTTGGAAAGGTCATGGAAGTAAGCCATTTATCCAAAACTATATAGCTTGCAATTATATTTCATATTTTAAACAAAGGTCGGTCATTGATAGAATTTTTAGAATATAAGAATTTGATGCAATTTATTGGAATGCTCAACTTTCCACTCTCCCATTGGTCTGTCAACAATAGTTGGGAATGGGTTCTATGTTTGGATATGATGGAGAGGTAGGATATAAAGGCAAAATTGAGACAAGCAACTTTCTTTTCCTTGTCTCTGGAGGAGGTGACAACCATTGACAATACTTCTTAATGTTATTTTAGAAGGTAAAAGGGAAAAATTGTAGAATTAAAATTCTAATTTTAATGAATAATTGAAAGATTAAAATTAAAATAATTAAATTATAAAAAAGAAATCATATTTAATTTTACATGAGAAATTTTAATTAGAAGATTAAATAATTAAAATTTTTATAATAATTATTATTCTTCAAGCAAAAATAGAAGTTACCAAAATTTGTAAAATAATAAATCATAAATAAAATTTAATTTAATTTGTGTATAATGTGAAATTGTAAAAGAATAAAATTAAATATGTTATTTGTCTACACTAAAAGAGTTCATATATTTAAATTAATATTTTAAATTTGCATTTCTTGAAGGAGGCCATGATACTTGGCATTCAAATTCTATGGCATAGCATTATGAAGTTATGCATATTCCTTGATAAGAAATTAATAAGTTACAAGATAAGTTATGACAAATTTTATAACGGCTTATTAATGAGGCATTAAATGTTGATATTCCTGACAAGGTGGAGGTTATTTTTGGGAAGGAATCTCATTAATATTTTAGTTTCTATCTTTAAGAGGGAAAATGGGACATTGGAATTTGTGCCCCCAAGTTGCCCTCTTTTTTCTATATATTAGGGGTGCTTGCAAGCACTTGGAAAGGGGCAAGCAAGGTCTAAATTTGATGGCCATATGGCCATATTTAGACATTTTTACTATAAAATACAATCAAAATTTTAAAAAGATTGTATAGATATTTTGGATAGAGTGTCAAAATTTATACAGAATTGTGATGATATATATATATATATATATATATACTAAGGTATGTCAGTATTTTAAGGGTACCTTTGATTGGATCACTGTCATAAAAAAATGTTTGACAGTAGGACTGACCATCAAATTTAGGCCTTGGGGGCAAAAGGAAGGAAATTTAGGGGATTGTCTATTTTTTCTTGTTTCTATGATAATTTGAGCCTTGTGTCTTGGAGACACACATGAAGTTTGGGAGAAGAAAGTTTTTACATGAGAGAGAGTTATGGGAACATACGAAGATGACTATACAAAGCATTCTAGATTGTTTCCTTGTCTTTTTGTGTGTGTATGTGTTATTCTTTGAAGCTTCAACATATTTATATTACTTTTGCAATCTATAGTTACATCTTTCTGGACATTGTTGTTATTGAAAATAATATATATAAAACATTATTCATCCATTGTATGCTCTCACCATACCCTCATGAGATTTGGGTGATTAGAAAATGGTGAATAATAATATTTACTCACTGTATGCTCTCACCTTACTCTCAGGGGATCTTGCTAATCAGAAAGAGGTAATATTTTATGTTAAAATTGTTGGAGTCATTACATGTATGCACAACATAGAAAGACAAAAAAAACTAAAGATGTGGTTTAGTCCTAAACATTAAACAAGTTTTGTACAGATTTACTAATCACATAAGAATGAAGATATAATTTTTTAAATTTTTTTAAAGAATTCCCTAGAGAAATCTTCATTCATAGCCAAGGAAATTCATTATCAGTTATGTTAGTTACATAAATCAAAGGAAGTTGTACGACCTGTGCGTCTCCACAATGGGATAGATATGACTTCTGCACTCAACGGGATATTTGACTTTTAAGTTCGGCATTTTCTACCAAGCATTTGGCGAGTCCCCTAGTTTTGTAGGAGGCCTTATTTGTAAGGATTATTTGCAAGAAGACAAACAATTACAAAGAGATTGAATGCCTCCTTGTATTTGTTGTTGTTTGGGTCATTGTAGCTACATGTTTGTTCTGATAAAGTCATCATCTGTTATCATTGTGTATGTTCTTATTCGGAGCCACGTGAATTAAACCTTCTTATTTGCGGTCTTTTCCTGGTAATAACAATAGCTTGTTAGTTTTTATTTGCATTTGCTTGAAAGTTTCTGAAGCTGTTTAAGTAAATCTAATTTTTGTGCATATCCGGCCATTCCATGAGGCCACATGCCTTTCAGACATACTGTCAAATAGTGATGCAGAGGTAGGAGGACCAAAACTATCCTCAATAACATTAACAAATCAAAGAACTAATCCAATTGCTTTTGTCAGACTGAAGAGAACATTAATACAGACTTTTCATCCAATTTTCATGAAGATCCAATGGTAGGAGAGCAAGTTATGACTCTTTTCCCAAAACTACAAACCCTAGGCAGCATTCAGACCTGCCCTCACCAAAAATGCCATAACTTATTCAAATCTTAATAAAATTTGATGCAACAAAAAGAAATGGAAAGTAGACTCAATACTCTTTCCAACCATATATAGCTTGCTCCTGTATATGTCCATAAAAAACCATACCAAACACTGCAATGCGACTGTTGCAGGAAAAATCAGAAAATTACAGTCCATAAAACACTCATATCTTTCACAAAACTAAATAAAAATGCATAGGACAAGAAGCAAATGGAAGGTGGTTGAAGGATATAACATTTTCAATCCATTAGACATCCATTCAATTCCATATAGGGCTGTACAATAGCAAAAGACAGAAAATTTATCAAGGAAAATACAGGAAAACATTGTTTTTTCTCATTCCATGCTCAAATCTTCAACCACCCACGAATTCTTCATGGTTACAAGGCCTTTTAAAGGCATTAAAACATGTCTCTTCAGTTCATAACTGATTTGGAGCAAACCAAGAGCCAAATGACTCTTCACCTTCCAACTTTGCATCTTTTTTCCAATTTTACATTGACAACCTTTACATGGTTTGCAATATTTTACATTTTTGAAACTCCTAATGACCTAAACACATAAAAATTACTTGATTGACCTCATTACACTATTGAAAGATTTAAAATTTAATCAAACTCCTATAGAAGCATCAATTTATGAAGGTGCTCCTGCACCATACAACCAACTAACAAAGATTTCCAAGTCCCTTAGAAATGTATCTGCAAAACAAAACTCTCTTTTCTTGCATCTCCTCTGGCTTTATCTTCAATCTTCTCAGCTTCAATCTTCATACCAATAGAAAGGTGACCAACCAACCAACAGAACAAACTACCATCTTCACAGAGCATCCTTAGGCTCCTTCTACTCCCATCAGTGGAGTATTCTTTAGGCTACAACATCAAGTGCTTCTTCAGGTATCCATCTCTCTCATTGCTTCACAACAAACCAACTCACCAAACCATCCATCTCACCCAACAGCAGATCCTGGTGATGCACCTACCACTCTCTCCTCAGTGGTTTCTCTATGCATCCTTCTCCAGCCAAATCTCTATTGGAGAATGGTCATGACAGACCTCATCTTGTCTGGCCACAGACAACCTCAGAAAAACATCTTTCTGCAACTAGATGGATAAGCACCTGCAACCAAACAACTGAGCAACACAAAATCCAAAAGGTGTAGATTGCCTCCCTCAGCGATCTATTTACACAATCAAGATCTTCTCACTCTTCACCTGCCTTCTCAGTGACAGGAAAAAAAAAAAAAATACACACCACCCAAATCTTTCGCCAGCTCTGATACCAATATGATGCAGAGGTAGGAGGACCAAAACTATCCTTAATAACATTAAAAAATCAAAGAACTAATCCAATTGCTTTTGTCAAACTGAAGAGAACATTAATACAGACTTTTTATCCAATTTTCATGAAGATCCAATGTTAGGAGAGCAAGTTATGACTCTTTTCCCAAAACTACAAACCCTAGGCAGCATTCAGACCTGCCCTCACCAAAAATGCCATAACTTATTCAAATCTTAATAAAATTTGATGCAACAAAAAGAAATGGAAAGTAGACTCAATACTCTTTCCAACCATATATATCTTGCTCATGTATATGTCCGTACAAAACCGTACCAAACGCTGCAATGCGACTGTTGCAGGAAAAATCAGAAAATTACAGTCCATAAAACACTCATATCTTTCACAAAACTAAATAAAAATGCATGGGACAAGAAGAAAATGGAAGGTGGTTGAAGGATATAACATTTTCAATCCATTAGACATCCATTCAATTCCATATAGGGCTGTACAATAGCAAAAGACAGCAAATTTATGAAGGAAAATACAGGAAAACATTGTTTTTTCTCATTCCATGGTCAAATCTTCAACCACCCACGAATTCTTCATGGTTACAAGGCCTTTTAAAGGCATTAAAACATGTCTCTTTAGTTCATAACTGATTTGGAGCAAACCAAGAGCCAAATGACTCTTCACCTTCCAACTTTGCATCTTTTTTCCAATTTTACATTGACAACCTTTACATGGTTTGCAATATTTTGCATTTTTGAAACTCCTAATGACCTAAACACATAAAAATTACTTGATTGACCTCATTACACTATTGAAAGATTTAAAATTTAATCAAACTCCTATAGAAGCATCAATTTATGAAGGTGCTCCTGCACCAAATAGTTCGTGTGCTTTGTATATGCTCCAAATTCTACCTACACAATTGTCAGGGCAGTTGCAACTATAACATGTAATGAAATTCTTCTATGTTTTGTTTAAGAATAGCAGTTTTAAAACACTCTATTTAAATATCATCTATTTCCATGGTCAAAAACTCAATAGCAATTTTACACTCCATCTATATCAAAAAATGGTAAATATTTATCCTATTTTTATTGACAAAAATTAACATTTGACTGTTGAAATGGATGATGTTTAAGAATAGCGGTTCCAAAACCTCTGTCTGGCTTATGTAGAAAGACTTTATAAAGATTGCGAAGCTCTTTCTTAAACTTGCCAATTGCATTTGATTGAAAATTTCCAAAACCATTTTATGCTTATCCTGCCATCGTGGCATACATGTGACCACATTTCTACGAGGCTTTATGCCAAATACTTCACGTGCCTGGTCTATCCTTCCACACGACTGTTAGGGCATTTACAACTTGGATATTAGATAAAAATCCACTTTTACTTATGATTTTGTCAATGCCCATGCCTTGTTCTAATTCTTCCCTCTTAGAACAGGGCCGAGAGGATGCTGCCCAGAGTTGCTGAATTCAGCCATAAACCTACCATTGCATTTGCTTGAAAATTAAAAAAAACAAGCCTGTCCAACGAATCCATGTTGTGCATAGTCTGCCACTGTGGCATTGCGTCAGACCACATGTCCTTGAGACATTTTGTCAAACAGTTTACATGCCCAGTCTATGCTTTTAAACCTTGTCTGCTTATTCACGAGTTCAATTGATATTTAAAATGTCAGAGAGTTTTGTATCAGAGCATTTGACCCGGTAAGGAACTAATATTGATTGCATATAAATGGCGTTTATATTGTTAAATTTCTACGTATCACCTCACATCGGTACCATATTTTGTCATTTATTTGAACTGTGATGTGAATAATATTCAATTGGGAGGTATCCAAGATATCAGTCTTCGTGATATCTTTTACAGGCAATTGGTGTTGGTATGATGCATTGGTCAAGTAAATTGATTTCGCAAATTGTAAAACATCATTTATAACGAAACACTTGTGATCCTTGAATAGTTGTGCAGTCCTTATGTATTGAGGATGTGAGGGTAAGGATGTCACTAATGAAATTTGCTCTTTAAAGTTGGCATAACATAGTATCATACGTGGCTTTATTCATAACCTGACGTTAAACTCTAAAATGATTATCATGTTGATAGATATTTGCGATATGTTTTGAGTCAATAATATGAGAAAACTTATATTCATATGATTTTGGTGTTGGCAGAGAACATTGCTATTGAATAGAATTAAAAAAGTATACCTTGGGTTAATTTGCACATGATGACTATATAAAGTCAATGTTATGCTACAAACACCTATGTATTAATATCCGTACTAACTTAGTGAAACCTTTCATAGTTTGACATATTCTATCAATATTACATGGATGCACAATCATTTATATTTGTACATAATAGGTCTTAAATTAGTAGTAACAATGGGAGTCATCTATGTCCAAAAATATTACCTCACTAATATTTGCATAGGGGAGAGGACCCAGTAGTTGAGCATCCTAACTTCACTCCTCTCAAAATCATATATGACAATTTCGAACCACTCGAAAAATTTTATAACAGCTTACTTAGCAAGTCCCTTGCTTATAACTAGGGTTTTAGGTCCACATTATTAGATATGATGCCATGTCAACATGCTTTTTGTTGAGGTGTCCAAAAAGACCCAATAAAAAGGGTAGACCAATAGTTTTGCATTAAGTCATGTTTTGTTTGTGCATCAATGTGGTGTCACATGATTTGTGCTTTTTGGATCCGAAGAACACATTTCATTTAATTATAAATACTTATAATCAACACTAACAACCTTAAAGTCACAACTACTAGTGCTAAACTTTTAAAAATATTGGGCCTTAAATCCACAAATACTATAACAACTATTGGAACATACTCAATTATTAAGTCTTCTCCCCTATATCATTAATAGTCATATTTGAATTTTTAATCTATGCATTTTTGTTGTGTCTTAGATGAACAATAAATAAAAATACAAAATCAGTTTTTTTCAACTCAAGATAATGATAGACAATCCTTTAACAAAATTTATAATGCAAACCTAATCTTATGCCACTATATGTGCTAGGTATCCAGCAAGCTTAAAAGGACTAGCTCATTTATCTCAAATATAGATATTTCTTAAACGTATGTCCTATTTTTTTCTAGTATGTAAAACCTAGACCTAGAGAAATACCTTAAGGTTAATACATCTCATTATTTAGATTGGTGGTGACCTTAATGGCCTTAGCTAGCGTACAATAGTGACCATAAACACTTGGTGTAATAAGTTGATATGAAAATTAATAGTGTTAACGACTTGAGACTATATTTCTTTGTATGCTAGTCTAGAAGGCAGTAGGAATTAAGGAAAAAATGCAAGTCTTACCCTATAATCATATTGTTATTGAATCTCTTGATATGTTCAAGTAAATTTAGTTGATTATGACAAGGTCCTTATCAAGATCATTATATTTATAATTGTTAATTGAATTATTGAATTAAAAACAAAAAAATCTATAATATGAGATGTTTACTAAAAAAATTTAAGTGCAATGATTCTTCCAATTTAATATTTTATTATTCTTTTTTGGTTATTTTGTAATGACAATTAGATTTAGAATTAATTCATTCACACTCTATAATTTTAGTGTTCAACTACAAATTGTGAGATTTTGGTAATTTCTATTATTTTTTTTTATTAGCAGTAAAGGTGACTTTTTGAAAGGGCCCAAACTCTTTACAAAAAGAGAAAGATAAGATAATGAAGCCCAATGAAACAGTAAGGAGCAATCACATATAACTAGTAGCACAAAGGCTACATGACATCAGCAAACAAGCAACAACAGTGCTAAAAGCAAGAGTAAATGGGAAAACCACCCAAAAACCAAAGAAGAACAACGGAATCAAGGTGGTTCATAACTAAAATGCTCTAAGAAACATTGGATAGCCTTAACTATTTTATCCTTAGTGTAGAAATCTTTCCTGATTGAACCCATGGAATTCTAGAAGACTATCCACTGAACCCATTTACCTAGTTTAGAAGACAAGGTAAATCCTAAAGGGGAGCACCTTATCAACATCCATTTTTGCAGCCTCGATCAAAATTTGGTTGTAATATTCAAGTATCCCAGAATGTAATACACAACCAAGGCACAGTGATGGATATGGGTATTCGACTGGCGCAAACTTCTGCCTGATTAAAATCCTCTTCATTTTATTATAGTTTAGAAGACTATATTCCTACAGGAAGAACAAGAAATAATCTGCAATATCATTCTATTCCAAAAGAGGGAGCACCAATTCTGCAGACTGAGCAAAAATACAGTGGGGTTCAAAAGGGAGGTTCAAGTTTCACATGTTTCTTCCATAAATCAGAATCTGAGCAGTTTTTAGGAAGCGCAGTGTTCTTTGCAGTTTTCCATTGCAGACAAGAATAACTGTCACTGCTGCCCCAGAAACGGCCTTTGAAAGGAAAACATTATTTAGTCCGTTTTAATTGGGAACAGGGGATAAACGTTACGTTTCTAGTAACATAGCATTCAATATGTCATTGAACAACATTAATGACACATTAACTGGTTTGGCAGTCAAGATGGAGAAAAAGAAAGCTGGCATATCCCTTTTACAGCAATGTATCTCCATGTTCCTCAATCACATTAACTGGTTAAAAAGAACCAGACTATGCTTCAGAATTTAACCAGGCAATAGCATGAATGCCTTAATATACTTAGGCCTAATTGCTAGCACCTTCACAACAGGCAAGAAGCTATTGGAGAAATTCTCAGTGATGAGAGGAACAAAAGGAGGTTGGCTGAAGCTATACAACAAAAGGTTAACCAAGGAGCAAATAAAGGCAACAACTGGCTTTTAATCAAACAATCCGTCGCTACAATCTCAACTTTCAGACGATTCCACCCCGCAAGGGGATTCCTCTGTCAAATCAGCTTCATTGGAGTTAAAACAAGTTACCAAGATCATGAGGAAGATTCTACACCATTCCCTTTCTTTCAGGGAAGAATCTATCTGTGTCTTACAGGAAATTATGGAATCTACGTTTCAGTCACAAACAGTAAAACCAATTCTTCAGAACAACTTGAGTTTAGTTTTCTAAAAGTCTCTTTCCCTCTATGAGGTGAACCGGCCTGGAGTTTAAAATCAACCGCCGGGACTCCTTGTTACGCCTTGCAAGATGATGAAAACGATCCAGGCCGTTTATTTTCTTTCGCGTCTTTATTTTCTTTCGTGTTTTTCTAATATTTTCTTGGTGATCTAACACTAACACCCATGGATTTTTATACGTCAAAGAGAAAATATTAGAAAAAAACGGCGAAAAAGAAAAGACGGCCAAAAAAAAACAAACGGCCAAAATCATTTTCATTGTCTTGCAAGGAGTAATGAGTACTGTCATCGGTTGATTTTAAAACGCCTTCGGCATAATTATCGCCTTCACTTCAATGGAGGTTTCAACCAGGACAGTCACGTCATATTTCCCATTTTATCTAGGCAGAAAGAGAGACCCTTTTTTTTACGGACTCTACTTATTTATTTGTTTTGTCACCTATTGTTTAGGGTTAAAAGGGAATGCTCGTTGGTAATCCTTGGCTTTTACTTTTTCACTTTAGATTTGGAAAAAGAGGTTTTCTTGAAAAACTTTAAAAAGCATATTGGAGGCACCCAACAAAACTGCAATTATTTTACTCTGCAATAAAAAAAATATAATAATTATTATTTACAATATATATTTTTAATTTAATTATAGAAATATTTTATATATAAAATTTATATTATAATTATATTTATTATCATATATTATATTTAATAGGATATTGATTATTAAATATAAATATAATATAGTATAAATCACTTAGCTATATTGTTTTGTTTAAATGCCACGAGCTACTTGAGACCCTAATCTTCCTTTGCAAAGGAGTATTTCTATAAACCTTAACATGGCTATTGAATTCATTGATAATGGGGTATTTTCTAATGCCTATGTTGGGAATGATTTAGAGGATCATGAAGAACAATCTAATAATGACGATGATGGATATGAAGAACGGGATCAAGGCATAAACTATCACATAGGATAGGTGCCATGTTGAATCATATTTATTTATATAAACAAATATATAGATGTGATCATAAAATTGAGGATAATACCTAATGATTGATAATAATACTTACTCACTTGAGCAGCCGTATGCTTACTAATAGGAGTGCCTTCATTATAATGAGTGGTGGATCGAATCACTTTAAGTGTTTGATAAATGATCAAATGTTGGTTTTAATGTCTTGTCGGCCTCTTTGGAAGTGGAGTGGTGGTTATTCTAACCACATTCACTAAGCTCCCATCGTAGGGCATTCACATCATCAACATATGTTGAGATTTGCATTTTAATAGCTATCGGTTGTAACCGAATCATCAAGCGAACTGTTTCAAATTTAATGTATTTTCAAACTGCGAGAGTGGGGAATGAAAGTTAGGGCAACTCATTATGAGTCTCGCTGAGTCTTTATAGCCATGACTCGGCTAAGTCGATGGCATGATCCGTAAGTGATATGTTATTTTTGCATAATCATTATCATTGGATTGATATGTTTTGGTAAAGATTTCACGGTGAGCAGAGGGATAACGAGTTAGAGAAAGGAAATAATGTGGATTGTCTTAGGTGACCACAGAAGTATTTCTATCTGTAAATCCTTCTCATCTTTGTCGGCCGCTACCAGGTAATGTTTCTTCTTTTATCCATTGAAAGGCGAAAGAAGTCGAATGTTTATTAAGTCTTCTATATTGCTTTGTCTTGGGTAATAGTTTATACCAGTATGGTTATCCTTTAAGTTCATTGTGTAATTTGTTAAAAACAAGATGAGCCGACTGTGTCGAATAGAATATCATCGATTTAACTTAGTTAACTGTGTCGACTGTGTATAGTTAACTTAGTGGAAACCAAAGAGCATCGACTTAGCCTGAAAAGGTTGATGCAACCAATATAAATGAATTCTATTTCATTAGTACACAGAGCTGACAATATACCTTTTGTTTTTAAACTGTTTGATATGTCGAACTATCATATGGAGAATCAAATGACTTTTACAATCACATACTCGAAGAAGGACATCATAGATATCAAGTGCCTAGAAAACCAGTCACCTTATGGGTAAGTTTCATCATGAGGCAAGTCGATGCTATAGTTTTAAGCCAATCATGTAATAGAGTTTTGATGAAATTAGTACAAATGATACTTTATAGGGACACTTTGTAACTATGAGCAATATGGTTAAAGTATTAAGCTATGTTATTATCATTTAAAATCAACTCTTGGATTAGTCTATTGTTTATGGCAAAACCATTTCTATCCATAAGAGGGTTAGACTCTTAGAAATCTTTGGAAAACTATTGAATATTCCATCGAATGAAGGTAAATTAGTAATATTGAGGTCTATAGGAGAATCTTTATTATCTATTTATTGTTCTTGTTTATAATATTCTTTGGAAATCCATTATGATGGAAGTAGACTAAATCTAACTAGATAATGACCTTGTAGGGAAACGTATATAGGTGTATATCGTGATTGTCAATGATATCACATTAAGGAGGGTATTCATACTCCTTTGAATAGGAGGTATTATCTATTAGAGAATTATATTATTCTTAACCATGGTTGAGTTAAACCAAAGGCCGTTTATAAACCTTAGCCTTGTAAGTTATGAGATATGGTTATTTCGATAAAATGGATTATTCAAGGGTTATTATGAAAACCCTAGAGTTGAATATGAACCAAATGATTAGTTTTGTCATATGAACTTATCTAAGTCAAGAAAACTATTATCATGACAAAATATTGAAACATAGTTAGAGAGGATAAACTGCAAGAATACGACAAGTATCCAAGTTGAGTAGGGGTGGGTGAACACTACGACCATGTTCATAATGAACGTTATTGATATTAAAACTTTGGCTAAAGTAATGTATTCATTTTTTGCATGCATTGTCAGTTCACTGTATCTAGATTGCACAAGCTATCAGAAATCATACTTAGCTAGAGGGTATCTATGGTTGTATGGTTGATAGAGTTGGTAGGATACAACACTATATACTTGGGAAGGTAAATTACCACTAGTCACCTTTGTTCTATATTCCTCGTGAAGGATAGGGCCACTTCCTATGTGGAAGATGTGTGGGAGATCGCCGGTCTGTGGATGGAGGTAAATCACTGGAAAGATACTCTCTCTCTCCAAGCAGAAAACATGCTAGGGCTTGTGATAAATATGTTAGTCATTCGGGAGCAGTAATTATTCCAAATTTGTTTATGTAATTTATTTACTTTTGAAGATATTGTAATTGAGAAAGACAATATTATTTATTGTATTTTGTAAGAGAAATCTTGTAATTTTTGTTACTTGATTAAATGATAAATAAAAGAAAAATTTTCTCCCTCTCGTTTTTACCTTATTGAATTACTCTATGGTAAATTTCCATTTTTTACTAAGTTTTTAGAACATGGATGTTACATCTTATTCCTAGTTTTGGGAATGGATTTATGAGTTTGATCTTCCTTCTTAGAGAGGCTTACATCCATGTTGGTTTTACATTATACATATATTTTGATTGATCTATGATATTGAATGGTTGGGTGTTTCTAAAGATTTTCATTTGGGGTTGTAAAGGAGATCATAATTGACATAGCTTAGCACTTTGAGGTGTTGGTAGGACATGGTATGATATAATTTATATGGTGAACTTGGGAGAGTTATGGCGAGATGTTGTGAGGGAGTATGTAGCTATTTTTGTTGCATGTGTGGAATATTGTGATTGCTCTTTGTACTACATGGTTTGATCATTATCCACACCTTGGTTTGAGTGTTGATTGGTAGAATTAGTATGCCTTGATCTATTTTCATATTTGACATTACCCATGCAGTGGGAGTTCCTGGATATATATGAGTTCTTCATTGACATGTTTTATACATGGAACTTGTGATTGTGGTATATATGGGTTGGATTTATTGTTGGAATGAGTTTACTAATGTTGTTGATACCTAGGAGGTATGGATGGTTGGATGTATTAGCATTTGTTGTGGGTTCTATTTCCAGTCATGTGGGTTTTTACCTTTGAAAACAAATTGGAGCCTTTTTACCACTTTGGATTTGATGTTTTTGTTCCTTGTATTGGTGACCTTGGCTTGTTCTTTTCTTTCATATGTGGCATGTTGGAGGATGAGAGGATTTCTTGCTTGAGATGGTGGTCACCTTGGTTTTATTACAGATATCTTGATGGAGCACTAGAGCATGCTACATATTCATGTGGTTTCATGTATGACTATGATGATATATTTCATTGATTGACCCTTATGCAATATATATATAAGTGGGAGAATGTTAGGAAAAGGGTCTTGTACACCTTGCACAAGTATTTTAATTATGTAAAATTAATATTTATTTGTGGTGCACCTAGGAGATGTGTTTAGTCGCATTAAATATTTATTTGGGTCCTTTTGCAAAGTTGTATTGTAACATTGATTAATTATTTTATGTGTGGGAGATAGAATAATTAATTAATATTTGGAAAGCTTAGTACCATAAAGTGAAAACTTAGTATCAAGAGTTAAATGAGGGGGTCAATGGTTTTGAGCTCTAATGGTTTTCCAAATACCACAAGTTGTATTTGTGTGATCTTGGGTCTATAAAAGAAATCACATGGTTAGTGGTTTGGGTTAGCTAGTTGAGTGGGTTGTCATTGTATTGAGTTTTTCTTTTGAGTGCATATATGTGAAGCATGGAATAGGATGTGTGGTTACATGCTTGGACATATGGAGGATGCATTAGAGGAGTTTGATGTTTCATAAGTATTAATGAGACTCTGTAAGTGCATTATAATGTTTTATTGCTAAATAATATATTGAGTGTGGATGCTTTTGAGGTTGATTTTTTCCCTCTTGAGGGTTTTTCCAGGGTATATCTTGTGTCACTTTGTGATATGATTCTATTTTCTTTTCGCATGGGGGATTCTCATTATCATGCTTAATAGTATTTTGCATATTTCTCTCTCATGGGGTTATGTGGAAATATTCTTTAGATTACCATATTTTTCCTTTCAATTTCAAGTTTTTCTTTGTTTCATAATTTCTTATGGAGCACTCATGCTAATAATGATCTCATTATGACATCTAGTGGTATCCCTTAGTTTTGATGGACCTTGGTATCCTATTAATAACTAAGTATTTAATTTCATGAATGTTTGTGAGTGCTCATTTACTTTGAAATACATGTTCATTTAGGATTCACATGTATCTTGATAGCACAAAACACATACTTCTTCCTACTTCACAATTTCTATCCTCTTATACCAAACTATAGAGCACCAAGCTCTTCTTCTATACACCCCGAAGGATCTCAAGATCTATAAAGATTACACAATAACAATACAGAAAAGAAGTTCATATATTGAAATTTAGTTTCCTCAGGCGACGGGAACATACAACTTGAATTCTGTTAGATCTAGGGCACACAATTGAGAGGGGGGGTGAATCAGTTGTACAAAAACTTGCTTCTACTTGAAACACTTGATTCTTCTTTATTAGTTAACAGCATATCAATTAACCATTCATGAAAGTAGAAAGCATAAACACCGGAGCAAATAGACATTAACACATTAGACACCAAGATTTTTGACGTGGAAAACCTGGTTAAGGAAAAAATCACAGGGTGATTAATCCAAGGATTATTCTCTGTTAGAAGAATAAGATAAAATGAATGGCACATGCCAATTAGGGCTCACCGCCTGAGCACACTGCTCACAAGGAGGCACACTACCTACAAAGAGACACACTGTCTACAAGACCATAAGGATCACAACCTTGAACTAGAGAATGACATCTTCACCATGTCTAGATCAGTTCCATTTAAGCCTGAAACACTTCTGCTCTGCCTTTGGCTCTTTCGCTATATCACACTCATCTGCTCCACAACCCACACTATGAAATGAACTCACAAACCTTTATTTATACAAGACATCGGCTTAGGAACAATCATCTAAGTCAGCAATCAACCATAAGAACATTCACATGATGAATAACACATCCGGTCGACCACCATAAGAACATTTGCAAGATGAACAACTCATCTGGTCGGCTAGTCTGAACAAGAACTTCATCTAGAAGAATATCTTCAATTCTAGGCTCTACCACTAATGCGGATCAACAACACAACCTCAACATGATCCAAAAACCTTCAAAAGCTTACCTGAATGACTAGGTACATCCGTACTTCCTCTACTCACTGGAATCTCTTCTCTTCCTCATCTGAAACTTCAAGAACACAGTCTATCACCACTGTCATATTGCCAGAGGTGCTTCCGGACCTCCAAACCACATACCAATCAAGATGACACATTACAAGGACCTCCCAAACACTCTGTCCAATCTACAGAATAGGACAATGCACTTTCGGATCTCACCGAACCTTTTTGTAACACTCTGTCACTCCGAAGCATCTCCCAGAATAGGTTCTACTTGATCGATCACAACTTCTTCACATCTTCATGCAGACCTCTGAAATCTTAAATGGATCATCTCAAGACTCATATCTACAAACCCTTTAATCTGCATCCTCTGAATCTCAACCTATTGAGTACTTTTGCCTTCTTCTCATCACTATTCTTCACTGTTCCTGATTGAGACTAACTTTCTCAATATCCTTAGCACACAGCTCATCCAATCCTTCTTGTCAATGCAATATGAGTATGTTGACATCAATGACAACACTGGTTCACCTCATACTTGCAACAATCTCCCCCTTTGTCATTGATGGCAACATATGATGTGAAAAACCATCAAGACAAGAACTCACAGCTCCCCCTATCAACAACAACTCTTCACATGTCTTCTCTTCCTTTATTGCTCCCCCTTTGATCATCAACTACTTGTTTTTCACATGTCTTCTCTCCCCCTTTGACATCAATGGCAAAGGGCTCATACTTGCAATTCTAACACATCAGAATCATACCAGCTGCTCCCCCTTAGTAGCAGCTCTCCATCATCAATCCGGATCACAAGATATGACTGTGATATCCACCAGACTGATGCACATCAGTGCATCCTAGTTCATCACCGGAGGGGCCATGACCCCTAACTTCTCCCAGAGATACTCAAAAGAGTCCTTGGGAAGAGGTTTAGTAAATATATCTGCAATCTGATCCTTGGAGGGTACATACTCCAATCTGACTTCTTCCTTGTTCACTTATTCTCTCAAAAAGTGAAACTTGATAGATATGTGCTTAGTCTTAGAATGTAATACCGGATTCTTAGAAATATTAATTGCACTTGAATTATCACATAAAATTGTGATAGGCTTCTCATATTCAACTTTAATGTCTCTTAGCATCTGCTTCATCCATAAGATTTGAGTGCAACTACCTACTGCTGCAATGTATTCTGCTTTAGTTGTAGATAGAGATATTGCATCTTGTTTCTTGCTTAGCCAAGAAACCAATCTCTTTCCCAAAAAGAATGCTCCACCACTGGTGCTCTTCCAGTCATCCACATCTCCTACCCAATCTACATCTGTATATGCATGAAGAGAGAAATCTGGATCTCTAGGATACCATAGACCATACTCAATTGTTCCTTTCAAGTACCTAAAAATTCTTTTGATTTCCATAACATGAGATTCTCTAGGATCAGCCTAGAATCTTGCCACAAGACCAATAGCCTGCATTATATCTGGTCTAGTCTGAGTGAGATACAATAAACCTCCAATCATTGATCTATACTTTGTCTAATATGTTTTAGGAGAATCATCATCTTTGCTCAACTTACATTCAGTTGCCATAGGAGTGTTCATTGGCTTTGAATCTTCCATTCCAAATTTCCTCAACAATTCTTTCACATATTTGGTCTGAGAAATGAAGATCTCTTTCTTTGTTTGAGTAATTTGCAGACCCAAGAAGAAATTCATTTCACCAAGCATAGACATTTCAAACTCACTTTTCATCTGATTTGCAAAAGTTTTGCACATACTATCTCTTCCTCCAAAAATGATATCATCCACAAACACTTCAACAATCAAAATATTTTCATGATCAATTTTGAAATATAAGTTACTGTTAGCAGTACCTTTGTTGAATCCAATCTGCACAAGATGCTTATCCAACCTCTCATACCATGCTCTTGGGGCTTGCTTCAATCCATACAATGCTTTCTTCAACTTGCAGACCATATCATCATTACCAGACAATTGAAATCCATCCGGTTGTTCAATGTATACTTCTTCTTCCAAATCACCATTTAGGAAGGCAGACTTGACATCCATCTAATATACCTTGAAGTCTTTGAAGGCAGCATATGCAAGAAATAATCTGACTGCTTCAATTCTTGCTACCGGAGCAAAGGTTTTTTTAAAACCAATTCCTTCTATTTGAGAGTAGCCTTTACAGATCAATCTGGCTTTGTTTCTGATTACTTCACTGACTTCATTCAGTTTGTTCTGGAAGACCCATTTGGTTCCAATCACATTCTTGTCTCTAGGTCTGGGAATAGGATCCCAAGTATGATTTCTCTCAATTTGCATCAATTCTTCCTCCATTGCTTTGGTCCAGTTTTCATCATTGCAAGCTTCATTAACTATCTTAGGTTCAATCTTTGAAATCAGACAGTATTCATTTGAATCTTGAGCAATTCTTCTCCTTGTTTGTATCCCTTTACTTTTGTCACCTATGATCTGATCTTCAGAGTGATTTAGAGTTACATACCTTGGAACTTTGGGAGTTTCTTGCACTACTAATTCTTGATCAGGCTCATTTAGACAAACTTCTTCTTCCTGATTTACCGGATCAGTCTGGATCTAAATTTCAGAGGAGGATGGAGCTTCTTGCACTAGAGGATCATTCTAATCATCTTCATCACATTCATAGAATCTTGAGGGCTTCTCCATTCCTTCATCAACCTTCACATTTGTACTTTCTATCATCTTTCTCAATCTCTTATTGTAACACCGGTATGCTTTGCTTTGAGTGGAGTAACCCAAGAAAATTCCTTCATCAATTCTAGCATCAAACTTTCCTAAGTCTTCATCTCTTTTGATATAACACTTGCTACCAAATACTCTGAAATATCTCACAGTAGGAGTTACACCAAACCAAATTTCATAAGGAGTCTAACCGATGTTGCTTCTGATTTGAACTCGATTAAGAGTGTAGACTGCAGTGCTAATAGCTTCTCTCCAAAACATCTGAGGAACATTTGCTTCCATCATCATTATCCTGGAAGCTTCCTAGATGGTCCGGTTCTTTCTCTCAACTACTCCATTCTACTGTGGAGTCCTAGGAGTAGACAACTGTCTCTTTATGCCATGCTTCTCACAAAAGTCTATGAATTCACCAGATGTGAATTCACCACCTCTATCAGACCTTAGACACTTCAGTTTCAATCCAGTTTGATTCTCTACCATAGCTTTGAAGATTTTGAACTTCTCAAGGGCTTCTGATTTCTCCTTTAGGAAGGTAACCCACATCATTCGGGAATGGTCGTTAATTAGCAACATGAAATATCTATCACCTTGCATACTCTTAATTCTTGTCAGACCATAGAGATCAGTATGTACTAATTCCAACAATCCGGTAGTGGACTGATCCTTGCTTTTGAAAGAGACTCTGCTTTGTTTACCTAGTTGACATTCTTTGAACAAACTATTTGTAGGTTTCACCAATTTAGGAAGATCTCTTACAGCCTGAATATTGCTTATCTTAATGATGTTATCAAAATTCACATGGCACATCCTTCTATGCCATAACCAACTCTGATCAATTTGAACAAACAGACAACTTTTATTAGAACCAACTAGATGGAAGATATTACCTTTTGTTTGAGTACCGGATGCAATTTCAGTTCCGGAGCTTGTAAAGATTCTGCATCTTCCATTCTTGAACCGGAGATCATAGCCTTTGTCCACTAACTGACCAACACTGAGAAGATTGTGCTTCAATCCTTCAACATATAGTACATTACTGGTTTTGCTCTTTCCATCAAAAGAAATAGTTCCCCTACCTCTGATTGTGCCAGCAGAATTGTCACCAAAGTTTACCGTTCCTCCTTCATACTTTTCCAAATCTAAGAACTTGTTCTTGTCACCAGTCATATGGTGAGAGCATCCACTGTCAATAACCCAATCATCCTTTTCTTCAATTTGGGCATCCAAAGCTCTTTCTACAACCTTATGATTGACAGATTCAGAGGATATTGAATCTTCTTCCTTGATGGCAATAAACACCCATTCATTTCCAGATTTGCTTCCTATTTCTGATTCATCATCTGTTACTCCATTATCATCTTCTTCATGAACATAATAGCAGTTCTTTTGAAACCTTTGTCTGTTAGTATTTGACCTTGCAGATCTTTCCAGACATCTTGAAGCAAAATGACTAATCTTATTGCAGTTGAAGCATTTAAAGGGTAGTTTTCCTTCATACTTACCAGATCCTCTTGGCAGTCTCTTTGCAATGAGGGCTTCAAGTTGATTTGTTTCTGCTTCTTCCTCTTCCATGTCTTTCCTTGCTTGATCATACCATGACAGCTTCCTTGAAGAGTTCTCTCTCGGATCAAATCTTTGTTTGCCTTTCACATAGGCACTGGCTTTGAATGCAGATTTAGTCTTGGGGGGATCATCTCCAAACTCAGTCATTTCAAATGCAGCCAGTTTGCCAGCCAGTTGCTCTCTTGTGACAGTTGTATGGGCTCTGAATTCATCAATGGTAGCAACCTTGATTTTGTAGGCAGCAGGAAGGGATCTGAGAATTTTGCAAACAATTTCATTTTCATCCAGAACTCCACCAGCATTCCTGATTCCACATACTAGCTCATTCACTCTTGGCATAAAGGTAGTGATATTTTCATCATCTCTCATCTTCAATCTTTCAAATTTCCCTTTCAGACTCTGCACTCTTGCACTCTTGACAAACTCATCTCCTTCATACAGAAGTTTTAGTTTAGTCCAGATCTCATATGCAGTTGGTAGGTCAATAACATTTGAGAGATCTGAGTCATTTAATGTGCTTAGAAGAGCTTCCTTGGTCCGCAGATTGTTTTCAACATCTGTGATTTCATTCAGAGTTGTCGGACCACCCTGTGGAGGAACATATGGTTTTGAGACCATGGTCAAGTATGCTTTTCCCATACACTCCAAATGACATTTCATGTGACCTTTCTAGAGAGTGAAGTTAGTTCCATCGAACTCCAGACTATCCTTCTTGTATGACAACATCCTGGATCTCCTCAAGCAGTTAAGCTCCTTTCAGAGGAACTTGGCTCTGATACAAATTGTTAGATCTAGGGCACACAACTGAGAGGGTGGGTCAATCAGTTGTACACAAACTTTCTTCTACTTGAAACACTTGATTCTTCTTTATTAGTTAATAGCATATCAATTAACCATTCATGAAAGTAGAAAGCATAAAAACTGGAGTAGATAGACATCAACACATTAGACACCAAGATTTTTGACTTGAAAAACTTGGTTAAGGGAAAAACCACGGGGTGATTAACTCAAGGATTATTCTCTGTTAGAAGAATAAGATAAAATGAATGGCACATGCCAATTAGGGCTCACTGCCCAAGCACACTGCTTACAAGGAGGCACACTGCCTACAAAGAGACACACTATCTACAAGATCATAAGGATCACAACCTTGAACTGGAGAATGACATCTTCACCATGTTTGGATCAGTTCTATTTAAGACCGAAACACTTCTGCTCTACCTTTTGCTCTTTCGCTATATCACACTCATCTGCTCCACAACCCACACTATGAAATGAACTCACAAACCTTTATTTATACAAGATATTAGCTTAGGAACAATCATCTAAGTCGACAATCAACCATAAGAACATTCTCAGGATGAGTAACACATCCGGTCAGCCACCACAAGAACATTTGCAAGATGAACAACTCATCTGGTCAGCTAGTCTGAACAAGAACTTCATCCGGAAGAATATCTTCAATTTCAGGCTCTACCACCAATGCGGATCAACAACACAACCTCAACACGATCCAAGAACCTTCAGAAGCCTACCTGAATGACCAGGTACATCCGCACTTCCTCTACTCACTGGAATCTCTTCTCTTCCTCATCTGGAACTTCAAGAACACAGTCTATCGCCACTGTCATACTGCCATAGGTGCTTCCGGACCTCCAAACCACATACCAATCGAGATGACACATTACAAGGACCTCCCAAACACTCTGTCCAATCCGTAGAATAGGACAATGCACTTCCGGATCTCACCGGACCTTTTTGTAACACTCTGTCACTCCGGAGCATCTCCCGGAATAGGTTCTACTTGATCGATCACAACTTCTTCACATCTTCATGCGGACCTTTGAAATGTTAACTGGATCATCTCAAGACTCATATCTACAAACCCTTTAATCCGCATCCTCTGAATCTCAACCTATTGAGTACTTTTTCCTTCTTCTCATCACTGTTCTTCACTGTTCCTGATTGAGACTAACTTTCTCAATATCCTCAGCACATAGCTCATCCAATCCTTCTTGTCAATGCAATATGAGTATGTTGACATCAATGACAACACTGGTTCACCTCATACTTGCAACAGCGTTCATGGTGATAGGAACTTATTTAAATCAGATAACAAGCATGATCCAACATGAACAACTAAAAGACATCAATAACATACAATCATTGCTTTATTCATTCCATATTGATGTTTATATTGTTGATAATTATTCCCAGAATGTAAGCTCTAATCTGTCTACACTAACTTTATCTTCTTTTATCTCCTTCAACCTGTGTGGGGTCTTTTCTCTACATAAAAGTTTATTTTCTTCTCACAGAAATCCTTCACCATTTGACCTACCCTATCTTCATCCCCTGTCCCTAAGGTGGCCTTCCACCTTAATTCCTTCATTCATCCTTTTCTTTCTTTTCTCCTGCTATCGACCTCCTCCAGATCGGCCTTCTCCAGATTGGCCTCCTTTTTATCAGCCTTCACTCTCAACCTCCATCTTTTTCATCACAAAGAAGATATCTATTATCCACCCCCCTCTCCTTGCCTTCATAGAGATGGTATTCTTTGCTTCCCTTTCTCATTAGTAGTTACAAGATGATGTCGCTCTATCTTCCAACTGTTATGCTACCGTTGTTGAGCATTTCATGCCACATCCACTATCACCTGATCATTCCTCTTCCTCAGAACTATCATCCGAGTCCGCCACGTTTGACCATCCATCTTCCCTTTGAAACTGTCCCAATGGTCAGGGAAATATATAACTATCAATAGTTTCTGACACTTGGCGACAGGAGAATTCTTTGCTACTCGCCACAGGACTCTTTTACTATCTTTAGTTACCGGCAACAGGAATGTAATGAGCCACCACTGGTGTCATTACTAACAAAAATTAAAATCCAAAAGAAAATAAAAAAATCAAGTACGATGCCCTTGCATCAGACTCCCCAAGGGACAAAAAGATCATGTGCTCCTACACATGTGGTGCTTCTACAAACTTATCTAATCTTTTCTTCCACTTCTTCCACAATCATTCTGGCACCACTAGAAAACTCCTCCAACATTGTTGTTCACTTCCCTGCTCTGCTCTCATGAGGTCATAGATTTTTTTTACCATATCCATCCTATATCGTCTTCGCCTTTCATCCACACACAAATCAAAACTAACAACTTGATGGAAACTACATAGTTCCCGAAACTCATTTACATCTTCAACATCATCAACATCTATGACAACTGCATAGCAATCAACACCTCTTATTACTTTTCCCCATCCTACATCTTTGTCCATCAAACTTTCCAACCACTCTTCCTCAATAGCCAACTTCGGTAACAACAGATCATTCTCAGTTTCCTCATCCATATCATAACTCTCACCAACATTCCTAACATTTGTCTTCATCACTGCAATAACTTCTTTGTCATCACCTATAAGCCTTCTTTCTGCATCCTACGTTGTCCCATTGATCTGCATACCCTCTATCTTTGTTATCCATTCTTGTTCTATTGCTGTAAATTGTGTCCATAAATCATCTTTATTATCATTATTTGCTGCCTCTTCCTTCAAATCTGCACTTTTACTTTCCTCTTCTTTTCTAGACCCCTTGTAAAACACAAGGATTCCACCATTCCAAGTATTTTCATTCCTTACTTCCTCAACCTTTGTGATGACTGCAATCTCACTCTTTGCTTCTTCATTATTCTCATCATTCCATGCTACTGTTGTCTTGTTGTTCTTTTCATCACTCTTACCCCACTTAAGCTTTCCCATTTGCTTTTGTTGATTTCCTTGTTTCTTGTTATATTTTCTTCTCCTCATGTCTTTCTCATCTACAAGTCTCCACAACTCCTTTCATATTCATAAATGCCATCTTCACTATTCATATTTACATTCTTTGCATTTGCTTTATCAATTTCATTCAAAAATTTGAAAGCATGATTATTTGAATTATCAAAGTCAACTTTCTTACCTTCTACCTTGCATGTATCCTTCTCTAGCTTCCTCTAAGCTGCTCCATGCTCTTTCTTCTTTGGTATGACACCACTCATTGTTTTTGTGTCCTCATTATTTCTTTTCTATTGTTTAGATTCCCTTACATGCTTCTTCACACCATCATTTTCCTTTATATCTTTATGGTGTAACAATGTTCCTTCACTTTTCTTGAACTCTTCTTTACAGGTTTTAGCTTGTTGTATGTGACTATCCTACTACAAACTTAACTCTTCCTTCTTAGTCTTATTCTCTTCTTCATATTTTCTATCTTCTTTTCCATCCTTTACCATGATTTCTTGTTCGTGGGGCTGGTTTTCTTCTTTATACCTCCAACTCATTTTCTTCTCTTCAACACAATTATTTGCTACTACTCGTTTTACCATCCACACTTTGGACTGATGTCCCTTCATTGCTGCACTTGTACTTCTCTTTCCTTTCTCTATTTTCAACCTCAAATCATCTTCCCTAGGCCTCCTTGCTGGCCAACTCTTCCTAAATTCTAGTTTCCACCTATTCTCCAGCATATACTCCATACCTTGCATCTTCTTGCTTGTACAAATATTATCAAGAGCATCTTCTTCTTTGCACCTTAACTGCTACCCTCCAATAACCGGTTTCCTTTACCAACTTCAAATTATGTACCCACGATTAACCAAATTTGTTTTCTCCTTTTCCTCTTGCTCATCCACCTTCTTTCTTCTACTGAAATGATAAAACTAACATTCTTTTTAATTTCACTTTCATAACCAAAATCAGTATTGTAACTTCCTATTACATGTTGTTCTGAATTGCCTTCATCTTTGGCTTCCTTGCCTTCCAACTTCTCCTCTTCATAGGCATTTGGTACTGCATCTGCAACTTCTTCCAAGGCATCCTGAAATTCTAGGGCTGCCCTCCCATCTTCATCATCAAACTGGAAATCTCCAACTTCATACTCCTCTTCATTCTTAGGCACTTTGCAATGTATCTCTACTGTAAACTCTTCTGGACACACTGCTACAACCAACCTCCTCTCATTCACATATTCAACTCTTTCTTCGGGTGCTATTCTCGCCCCATCTCTCATCATCTTCAAGGTCTCATTCTGGACCTCCCTTGTAAAGCTCTTCATACTTGCACACACATGCTTAAAGACAACATTAGACAATAAAATAAGAGACCATAATGTCTCCATAAGTGCCTCCTTCATGGACACTTCCCTAGCTCCCTTACTTTCTTCTTCTTGCACTTCTTTTGTGCTACATCTCTTAACTTTTCCCATACTCACCTCAATGAGAACTTCTTTGACCTCTTCTGGTCCATGTTGCTCTAGAGGCAACTCCTTGCTATCTCGATCTTTTTGGAACCCTTTCATCCTCTTATCCTTTCCTCTTAAGGCTTTTATACTCTACCTTTTCCTCTTCTCAACAACCTCCTTTATAGGCCACTTCACTTTTCTCGTCATTGGCCATACCCAAACATAATCTTGGCTACTTTGTTCTAGCCATTGCTTGTATACCTCTAAATCTCTTCGTAATTCTGCCATTTCCCTCTCAAATTCTGTATTTTGCTTCTTTTTGTTTTCTTTCCTTTTGTCTCTCTTCGTGAGACTCTCTTTCCCAATTTGCTTCTGCATTTTTTAATCCTTCTTTCACCTTCCAGACACCTCACCTAGGACTCTTTCTTTTCCCTCTGCCCAATCTTTTGGTGCCACACCTTTCTTGTTATTGCATCAATCTGCAACACAACAAACCCAACAGAAATATCCTTCAACAATTTGAAACACATTGTGTGTCTTCTACTCAATCCTTTAGCTCTGATCTTTTTGCAACACTCACATTCTCCTTCCTCTGCTACCCGTAGTTCCTGCTAAGTTGCCTCACTTCGGTGATCTACTCAACGCTCAAAACCTTCTACACTTTGATACCACTTGATAGTATGAAACACATACTTCTTCTTGCTTCACAATTTCTATCCTCTGATACCAAACTACAAAGCACCAATCTCTTCTTCTATACACCTCGAAGGATCTCAAGAACTATAAAGATTACACAATAACAATATAGACAAGCAGTTCATACATTTAGATTTAGTTTCCAATAGGCGACAGGAACATACAACTTGCCTTCATGGTGACAAGAACTTATTTAAGTCATATAACAAGCATGATCCAACATGAACAGCTAAAAGACATCAATAACATATAATCATTGCATTATTCATTCCATATTGATGTTTACATTGTTGATAATTATTCCCAGAATGTAAGCTCTAATTTGTCTACACTGACTATATCTTCCTTTATCTCCTTCAACCTGTGTGGTGTCTTTTCTATGCATAAAAGTTTATTTTCTTATCATGAAAATCCTTCACCATTTGACCTACCCTATCTTCATCCTCTCTCCCTAAGGTGGCCTTCTGCCTTAATTCCTTTAGTCAACCTTTTCTTTCTTGTCTCATGCCATCGACCTCCTCCAGATCGGCCTTCTCCAAATTGGCCTCCTTTTTATCGGCCTTCACTCTCAATCTCCACCTTTTTCTTCACAGAGAAGATATATATTATCTATCCCCTCTCCTTGCCTTCATAGTGATGATATTCTTTACTTCCCTTTCTCATCAGTCGTTACAAGATGATGTCGCTCTGTCTTCCAACTATTATGCTACCATTGCTAAGCGTTTCATGGAATGTCCACTATCACCTGATTATTCCTCTTCCTCAAAACTATCCTCCAAGTCCTCCACATTCGACCATTCATTTTCCCTTTGAAACTGTAGAATGGTCAGGGAAATATATAACTGTCAACAATTTCTAACACTTGGCGATAGGACTCTTTTACTATCTTTGGTTACTAGTGACAGGAATGTAATGAGTCACCACTGGTGTCATTACTGACAAAAATTAAAATCCACAAGAAAATAAAAAAAATCAAGTACGATGCCCCTGCATCATATCTCAAGATGCATGCAAAATGAAATGGTAAAATTCACATACCCATGCCAATTCCCATTTAGTTTTGGATCCATTTTGAGAGATTGTCTTGATACAATTACATAGTGGCATGTGGTACACTTTTGTGATCATTTTGGATCCTTTCTTGATAGTCAACTACCCTCATTACTCTTCCTTACATACATCTATATACACCTTTCCTTATCCCTATTCTATCCATATTTATTCTCAAACATTCCCATCAATGATTGGTCCAAGTTTTTATATGAACTTATCAAGGTCCCTAAATTCCAAAGCCATGGTCTTGAGTCATTTCTCCGCCATAGGAGTTTTATCTTGTATGGTGTAGATTTGAGCTAAAAATAAAAAATTTTAAACTTAAATTGTTCACTCCCACTCTTTCCTCATAGCCTTTGGAGGCTAAGTTGGTGCACATTCATGTAATGAATTGTTATGTCCTTGAATTTAAAGATATTTAGTTGAGCACTAATTCATCTGATCATTATTCAAAATTTTAGCATTCTAAGGATCATTCACTTAGGAATATTTTAATTTGGAACTTCAAAAGGAATTAGAATATTGCATTAGAATCAACATCTAGATCACTTGCATTCTTTTTTGTTGGATATGCTAATCATTTCATGACTATTAAGCTAGTTTTTCAAGGGGTTTGACCTAGGAGAACTTGACCTTAGCCATCTCACAATTTTCCTAAGGTATTTTCAAATACTACTAATCTTAACAATCAACAAGAAGCAAAGATTAGAGTTAACCAGATAGGAGTCATACCTCTCACAAGATCATATCTATGGGTTACAAATCACAATTTGAATGACTTTAAATTGACCTATAGAATTGACTCAAAGCTAGTTACAATTATACAAAGGATCTCAAGCAACATAGAGTGATGATTTCAATTTTCTTTATCAAGTCATTTGATTTTACACTACATCAAATTGTTATCTTCATCATTGAATTCCCAAAACTAATTACCTAAATCTCACGTATTTAAATTCCAAAAATAATTTTTTATTATGTTGATTTATAATTCTCAACTAAAAGTAATTAATATAAGTTTATTTATGTTTGATTTGTTTGCATTATTCTATTAGCCTAAACTAGCTTAGGGAAAGATTTATTTTCCTTTGCATCATAATTCGTGTTATTTATTTAGTGTCAATACTTTGCAAGAATGCTACTAAAATTTGTATAGATTAGATAAGTTAAAACATCTCTCCTTGTTGGATTAAGTAGTAAATTGTTTCATATTTCATTTCATTTACAACTTATTTACCTATTATTCTCAAGGTATGGTTTATTGTGTTGTTTTAACCCATTATTAGCACATTAATTTTCCTTTTTTTTTTGTGATTGAACTATGCATCCTTATGCTTTCTTTTTACCATGCTAGTTTTCTTATGTTGTTCATGCCTACATGCTTATGATCCCATGCCTTATGATTCCTATATGTTAATTTGATTACTTGATGCCTATATTTATGTCCTTTTACCATACTTAGATCACATGTTTATGTTATCTTTCTATTTATGAGTGTTATCATTATCTCATCCCTAGATCATTCTTATGTACCTGTTCTTATTTCTCACATCTTGTGTGGCCATGTTGTAGCTCCATGCCACATAATCTTATTATATTAGAGGGACATCATGCTTCTCTCCATGCTATACTACATTGTCTTATCATGCTTCTAGAGATACCCTATTAAATTAAGGGAGACTTTTCTTTCCCAATCCTCCTTGTCATGAGTTATCCTATTACATTAGGGGGCCATAATGTCTTCCCCCATTTCATCTTATACCTACATACCTTATTAATACCTATGTTACCACTAGGGAATTATTGCCTTACCTCAATCATTGTGTGTTCATGCCCTTAGACGCCATGATGGAGGCATATGCCTAGCCTAGTGTTCTATGACTTATATGGTGCTTCTGGGCACTAAGGGCCACATTATCATTTTCATTTACTGATACTGGGGGAAAAGTTTATATTCATTCACACTTATCTCCATCCCATAAGATTACTATACCTATTATTTGACATATTTTACTTGATTGTTACATGATGCATTCATAACACGACTTTACTTTACATGATACACATGCTTATATGCTTCTAGATTACTTTTACACTTCATGAAATGTTTTTCCCTCTCCTCTAATTATTTTCATCTAATGGATGTAACCAATCAAAGAGGAGGCATATCTTATTACTATCACTCCTTGGTTAAGATTGTAGAAAGTCACAAGTATTGATATACATATTCACCACCTTGTCCAAACAAATCATTGTCACATAGCACAACAATGCCTAATATGTTGTATACTTATAATTATACATTATTTCTGTACATGTGGAATTTTGTAACCCTACTCTTACCCTTATGCTTGTATTCCACTTATGAGACAAATGCTACTCATTTCATACTTTTCTTTGTTTTGCAAGTTCTTATGGATCACTCATGCCAAGGATGAACATGTGATGAGATCTAGTGGGGTCCATTAGTTTGTATAGACCCCAATCTTCTTTTAATGATTAGATATTTACTCCCATCTATATTTGTGAGTGCTCATTTACTTTGAAATACATGTTCATTTAGGATTTACATGCATCTCAAAGTGGAGACAAAATGAAATGGTGAAATTTGCATACCCATGCCAATTTCCATTTAATTTTGACTCCATTTGAGAGATTGTCGTGATATGATTACATAGTAACACGTGGCACACTTTTGTGCTCATTTTGGATCCTCTCCTAATACTCGACTACCATCATTTACTCTTCCTTACACACCACCATGTACACTTGTTCTTATCCCTATTCTATCTACATGTATTCTCACATATTCCAATCAACTATTGACCCAGATTTTCATATGAATTTATCCATAGACCGAGAGTCATTTCTACGACACATGAATAATATGCTAGGGAAAGATTCATTTTCCTTTACAATTATAAAAGACCAATGGAGTTATGAAGTCGTTGAGAAAGTTTGACCGGTTACCAACCAAACAAAGCATCAAGGACGGTTAGAATGTTTTTCAAGGCATAAAAGACAATGATTCCTAGATTTGACCCTAGACAGTTATAACGTATATACTAATAATAATACTTAAACCATGGAAGTCGCCCCACATTAATAATAAATTAATAAAAAATAAGGTCAATGATTTTTAATCACCGGCATTGATGAAGAAACTCAATCCCTGCAATATTTTTTTTCACACTGCCAACAATAATTCATTCGATTTAGGAATAGGATTTTGTCATTCTGACCTGGACACAGACGAACAAGCTATAAAAATAGGTTGAGATTTTTCTATCACAGAATTTGATGAGACCTAGAGTTTCACATCACACTGCCCAACTGTATTGTCAAATCACAACAACAACATTCTACACTAAATATTTCCAACAGGATTATTCAATGCTCAGTGAGCTGTGTTTAACTATACTGAAAATTCAAAGGTATCCATCGAAGAAATCTTCGACTGTAGTGTAACGAATCTCTGGATAAAGCTCACAGACTTCCAAGTCTTTTGGACCTTCAATTTTAAAATTGTATTGACATCCATTGATGAAGATGTCATGTGTCAGGGAAGCCACTATGCTCTCTGGAAGCTTGTTCTCTGCACAGAGAAAAACACAAAAACAAATGAATCCTTTGTTTATGATATCAATATGTAAGCCCAAATTTCAACAATTTGTTGTTACACTGCGCATCCAGTTAACTAATAGCATAAAGGAAATAATATAGAGTATATGGCATGGTAATATACCTTTGGCTAGGGCCAAGAGATCTTGCTCTGAGATACAAACCCGAGGAAGAGTTTTTCCAATCTTCTTCTCCCAAATTGCTGCAAGCTCATTAAGGGTGAGGAAATTGTTGGGTGGTCTGAAATGCACACTTTTGTTAACAGTGCGGACATCCTCCACAGCCTTTATGGTGTATTTGCCAATGTCGTCCCCAGCCACAAAGTATGCTGTTATTAACAATCCATAAATTAACAATATCAATGACTAGCAGTATAGGATTCTCAGTCTATTTAAGTGGATTTATCAAATTTTTATTTGAATGTACAATTTTTATCAACATTTGGGATTACACTTTGCAATCTATCAATGAAGAAAAAAAAAAATCTGTATGCAGGTCTACACTCCATCATTCTCTAATATAATATTATTCAACATCTTACCCTTGATGTTTCCATCTCCATAGATTTCAAACTGATCTTGGGGAGGAGGAAGCTCAGAGGGATGGGTATGATAAAAGTAAGGCCACCCAGCAATGGAATTGCAGCAGATGTAAGTGTATGGAATATTGGCTGCCTCTATTGCCCTCCTAACAAGTCTCTTCTCTTTGTAAAAGCTTAGTCCTGGCTCCACTGGATTAGCTCTTGTCTATATCATGCCCAAATTCTGAAGGTAGAAACCTCTGCATCAAAGTTACTCAGCAATTTTTGTGTCAGTTCCAGATCACTCTACTTAAATATCATCCATTTTAATGGTCAAATAGTCAATAGGAATTTTATACCTCATCCACAACAAAAAAAAATAATTATTTGTCCTATTTTCATTGGCCAAAAATGACTTTTAACTGGTGAAGTGGATGATGTTTAAGAATAACGGCTACAGATAATATGCATTAAGAAAAATAATGTTGGGTCCTAATCCTGACCTTAACCGTGCCAATTTCACTAATGGCATCGACAATCTTGAGCTGATCTGTAAGTTGAGTGCCACCTACAACAGAAATAACAACATCAATGCCTTCCATGGCCTTTACCATTGAGCTATGATCGTTGAAATCTCCCTGCAGAACACCCATTATAACACACATTATACATTAATAAGACCCATTACAAATTGTATAAGACCCATTACAACACACATAGGCATTAATAAAAGCCATTTCAAAATGTATAAGACCCATTACCACACATTTACATTTTTATGACAGCACCTCACTCCAACCAAATTAGGCCTGTTAATATGGAAATTGCCTGAATAACCCTTGCTAATATAATTTCTTACACAACTTAACAAGACAATGAAACATGATTGCTTGTAAACTGACCACTCTATAACTATAATGCACACATATGCAGCAATAATTGCCATGAACAAACCGACAAAGCTTAATAATACATTCTAAACCCAAATAGTCAATCAAAACAATCTTTAACCTCTATAAAACAATATTCTAAACAAGTATAAACACTTTACTATCTCTTACATATCACTCTGGCCTAGACTAAAAAAATCATTTCTGTATAATAGAATTTCTTACATACATAGACAATGTTAACACCAGAATCTTTCAATTCATTGAGGCACTGTGCTTTGGTAGCATCAGAGGCAGTTGTGGGTCGAATAAGAGCATAAGTAGGATGGCCTGCAGCTACAGCTGCAAGAGCAACAAAGCGACCAATATAACCACTGGCTCCAATCACTAGTATTTTACTAGTACTAATACTTTTCTCTTCCTTCACAATAAGGTCATATGAAGGATTCTCAGAAATGGAGGCCATGATTGGTACTGAGTTTTCCTCCAATATTTGTGTATGCTGGCAGAGATTGAGAGAATGAGGAAGTGCAGCAGCACTTGCAGCCATTTTTATTTCCAAAAAGCTTAACAACTCTTACCCAACACAGGAATTTTGAGTAAATACGTTGGTGCGGGCAAAGCAGCCAAACACGCAATGTTTCTGTAGTAGATTGCTCAAAGAAAACTTCTTAATATGTTTCTGATCATGTTTTAAATTTTATTAGGTAGAGTATTGAATAAAGGTCTCTAGTTTGTCTTACCTTTCCTTAGTTGTAAAAAGAAGTTTTGAGTGATTTTTTTTAATTGAATAAAGTTGATAATTATAGTATTGAGTATCAAGTGATATTTTACTTATTGGGAAGTCATTAATATAATTAAACTTATAAAATCAATGCGTTTTAGATCTTTAGTGTTAATAATTTAACCAAGTCCAAACATACTTTAGTATTTGTTATACTCTTATATTATTGGAGCTATCATTATCACCCGAGTGTTAGGACCCTTTCAAACCCACGAGCTTGTTGGCCCAGCGAAGGCCCACAACTTGCGAGTATACCAGCCTAACAAAGGATCTGTGAAGGCACATATCCTACGAGCATGACAACCTAGCGAAGGAACACGCCCTGCGAGCTCGTTGGCCTAGAGGTGGTTTGAACCTTGGTGGATATCACAACAAACAGGTCAACTCACCATCGTATGCACCCTTAAGGGATAAATTTAGGTTAATTAAATAAATTAAGTACTAAAGTATAATTAATTAAGATTTCAATAATTAGTTAGAAATTGATCATTGTAATAAATGAATATTGAGAAATTAAATAAGAAGGATTAGAAATTTACTTTTTAGAATTATGATGAAAAATAATATTTGATGCAATGTAAAATTTAATCATCTTAGTATAGAAAATAGATGCTTACATGTGGAACTATTATGTAACCCACAAGATCTATCTGGCTAACTATAGATTGTTGTAACCTATGTCAACTCAAATTCTAATGTTTAAGTTAGTGCATAAGTGATAGCAATATTGAAAAATACCTTGCAGAGATTGTCGAATCATAAGGGTTGTGTTCTTCTAAGTTGACCCCCTTGACTAGATAGGCTTTATAGTTGTGCATAAATATTGAAACAACATTCTCACACATGTAGATGTCCTAGATGATTTTGATGTAAATTTTGGTTCTTTATAGTGCTCCAAATCAAAATATTCCTAGGAATATTTTGCTTTTTACAGTGTAGAATTTCTAAATGTTTCTTCCTATTAAATAGGAAAAAGGTGAATGATGCAAGTATGTAAGTACACTAGATCAAACCCTCTTTCACAATAACATTTAAGGACAAAACCGAGCCAAGTCACTACTAGATGAAAGAGGACTTAGCTACTAATTTTGTTCTCAAGGGTGCTATGGAAAGATATTATTTAACCAAGCTTTTTATGAAACCCTAGGTTAACCATGAGTAAAACCCTAGTTATAAGATACTTAGATTTAAATAGACAAACAACAATAGAAACCCAGGATCTGAAAGTACAAAGATGATTAGAGAGATACCAGGACTTGTGCCATAGAAGTTGAAAAGTTGGAGGACTTCGGGGCAGGCGCCCAAGTCCAGAAAGTCAGGATCTTCAGAAACTCAAAACTGGAGAAATGTCACAGAGAGTGTCTAAATGCTAGATTCAATGTTTGTTTTAGCACTTGGATGCCGGGGCAGGCATCCAAGTCTTCTACAGAGGAATTTCCACAAATTATTTTTGGATCTTGAAACCATTTCCCTTACACAACCTTTTGGTACCTTCACTTCTTTAGATTTCACAAATGTAAACTGGACACAAGAAGAAAAGGGGTTTGGGGTTGTGGTGTTTAGGGATTTGCCTCAATCAAATCTTGAGATAGCATTCAAGCTTCCCAACACCGTTGTTAGAGATAGAGCGTGCCTTAGAGGCAGAGGCTAAAGATAAACCAAATGATAAAATGATTCAAAAAATAACGATATCACCTCAGAGGTGAAGCCCTTATGAGAATGAAGATCGTTCAACTCATAAGGAGATGGATGATGATTCCAAATCTGCAACAACACACACAATACAAACACAAACCTGCAACAATAGCACAATGAATGCCTTGGATGCGAGCTTTGCTCCAATATCATAAATTCACAATATCCATCTCTCTAGGTCACAAATGAATTCAAAACACACTTATATATGTTTTCCCACTAACATTCACAAAATTAATTGAAAGAGCCGACAAGGAGAGACACATTTAAAGGTCCTATGCCGACATACCTTAAAATCTGCCTCGACCAATTAGGGAGGACTTGGGCTTGGGTGCCCAAGTCCCAAGGTGCCTTTTTGGTCTAGGGTAAGGCATTAAATGGGCCCCTAGTTCCCATTTGACATGGGTTTCATGGATTTTGCATCGGGATGAATATTTTGCACTTAGAGTGTTAACACGGGGACCTAGGAGCTAAACTAAACTAGGAGGTAAAAAGGCCTCTGTCCACTTTTTACTCCATAACACTTCCATATGAATTAATTACACATTGAATGCCCTTAAATACCAAGACATAGAAATAAATCATGCAAACATGTACCAAGTCAACTTATAATAACTACTAAAAAGGTGGGAGCCAACAAAGTTTGAATTTTAAAATTTGAAATTTAGGGGTCAATTGCATGTGGAGTGGGGTTGAACCCAAGTAATATAGGATCAAACTAGGATAGGGGCATAAATCTTAAAGTAGGGAACACGTGTATGAATGTAATTACAATGACAAGCATAATAAATGAATAGAAATGACAAATGTATAGAGTAAGTGAAAATAGGGATGGGATAAAGTTGAACATGTAGAAGTATGTGTAAATGGAGGTGGATAAAGGATCAAGGAATGAGCCCAACTTTACACAAGAGCTCACCATTTATTAATAAGTGCTTATAATAATATATTCCATCAAAATATGCCCAAAACTAAATGGGAATTGTCATGGATATGTAAATTTCACTATAGACACCTAAAAATGAATTCCCACATTTACATCATCATCACATTAGACTCATTCCACATTTCCCCTTCCAACATTAATTAAATAAATTATAATTAATTAATTAATTAATTGGATCATTCTTCTAGCATTAATTAAATAAACTACATTGTTTTATTAATAAACCTAATTATTCCTCTGACATTAATTAAATAACTTTTATTATTTAATTAATTAACCAATTTGACCTTTTTCTAATGTTTGAGCATTAATTAATTAAATCACCTAATCAACCTTATTCCCCCAACATTCTTCTGAATGAATTAAATAACTGCATGATATTTATTTAATCACTCCAAAATCCCCTCTCATCATTAGCTAAATAAGCAAATCAAGTTTAATCACCTAATTAATCATTTGCACATTCCTCCACCACTTTGATTAAATTAGTCAAAGTCAACTTGCACAAGGCTCCAAAAGGTACCTTGTCAATCTCTACCCTTCATCTCCTTCAATCTTTGCCCTAATCATGAGAACCTATCCCAAGCTTACACTTATAATCTTCTCATTCTCCCATACAAATGGATCAACCCCCTCCCTCCATTGCACAAGATCAAATTTACACCATCCATGACTCTCATACTCAATCTATAAATCTATCATCTCGTAAGCCATTTTCAAGAGTTGAAGTTGGATGCATAGCAAGGTCATGCTGCAAGAATTCTTTAAAAACTACACATCTTGAGAATATGCTATAGGAATTAAGGTTTGTTTCAATGAGAATCTTATTTTATTTTCATCATTGTTTGCATCCCTTAGCTTAATCTAAGGTGTTCTTAGGCTTGAAATTAGGTTCTTTAATATTCCTTTCTTTAGTTCTTTATTTTCTACAAATCTTAGCATACACATTTTTGCACACCCAATGGGACCCTGTCCCTATCTAATTTTCATGTAACTTACAAGATCATTTTGAGTGATTTTTACATTTTTTTTTACATATTTTTGTTATTTTTAGAGGTTGGTATATTTGCTCTATCAAACAATGTATCCACCCTTGGCTTTGGCGTATCCACACACTACTTTAGCACATATGCACTTTATGTATAGGCTTAAATCCTAAACCCTAGTGGCACATATAGTATAAGCAATAATGTATCCATGGCTATCGTAGCATGTGTGCTCTATTCCGAAGCATGCATGCTCTGGTTGTTTTAAAATAACTATAGCATATATGATCTATGTAGTGGCATATGATTATTTCTCATAGAAAATGATGTGTTAGTGTACCCACTCTTAGGTCTCTTTTTATTATTTGGTAGATTCATATTGCGAAATGACTTAAATGTACTCTTCTAATAGCATATGATGTGCTATATTGTTTAGTGAATCCACTCTTAGGATTTCTATTTAATTTTTTGTCAATATATGTGCCATGTGTAATAGTGTATACACAATTTTTGTAGTGTATGTGCTCTATGTAATAGTGCATGCACTTTTTGTTTGACATTTTCTTGTGTTCGCAGATTTTTCTTGCTAACCCTAATTATTGTACGTGTTTATCTTGATGATTATTATTTTTTATTGACCCTTTTCTGCATGTTCACTTCTTCAAAGATCAAAACTACCATGAAATTACTCATGTGTGGGTTATAGGTATGTTTGACAAAGAGACAATTTATAAAAACCAAGTTGTTTTCTTTCATCATTTTTTAAAAGGGTGAATTAACTTTCTTGTTTAACTTGTGTGATAAAGGTGTGTATGCTCTTCTCTTACATCACAAGGTGACCTTGAGAAACAAAAGCATCCCTTTTTCACACTTGTCATCACACTTCACTTTGTCATTTCTAAGGTAAATTAACTTGGTTGTTGTGTTTGCATGCTAAATGATGTGTATGCTCTTCTCTTGCACCACAAGGTACTCTTGAGAATTAAAAGCATCCCTTATTCACTTTTAATTCCCAAAAATCCTTCTTCCCATGTATTCTCTTTGCTCGCACTGCAAGGTGATCTTGGAAACCAAAAAACAACTAGTCTTTTCTTTATTTATTTTTAGTAAACATGGCTTGGATTTCATCACCAAGTGGTGACCCAAACCCATGTGTTCTAGCAAGGTATACATATTAGGGAGGTAATTTGAAGTCTCTACCTTCAAGGTACATTTTGCATTCAACGAAGTTTGCTAGAAACTTTATAGCTTTCCAAGTGAAGGATGAGAGTGGATTACTCTCTCAATCCAAGCCTTTAGACATACACCTTGATTCCATTGATTTGGGCATCCCATATTGCAAGGTATATTGAGTACTTCCTTAGAAATCCACTTGTTCGACCTAGCCTAAGAACCTCTCATCCATTCATAACTTAAGATGCACCAGTAAGTATTTATCCCTAGGAAGTTACTCACCACGTACCTTTGGAACTATAATAGTAGGCCACAAACAAGTAAAAATGAGGCCACAAACAAGTAAAAATGAATTTACAATTACCACTCTAAGATCATGGGCCAATACTATTCATGACCAAGTTCAAGTATATTTGTGATCTTATAAGTTGAATAATCCCACTTGAATAATTAGGTTGTTCTTTCATTTGTATCTTATTTGAAACCTATAAAAATTGAAAAATCCAAAACAATGTCAAAAAACAAAAATATCATTAAAAAGCTAAAGTTTGAAAATCCACAAATCCAAATCTTGATCAATCCAAAGTCCACACTCCAAGAAAATTTCAAAAGTCCCTCATCCTAAAGTCAATCCATCTAAGATCTTAATCATGTGAACTAATCCCAAATCCTAAAATCAAACATCAAACCAATTTAAAAATCTTGAAATCAAACATTGTCCTTGAATCAAGCACCCCAAAGTCACAAACATTTGAGTTACTTTAATCCCTCAAATCAAACCAACCTTAATCCCAAATATAACCAAATATCTCAAAGATATCCAAAAATCCAATCACCCTGAGTCAAATAGTTTAAGGACCCAGATCTCTTAAACCAAATCCCAAATCCAACATCAAGTTACCTAAGGTCCTAGACCTTTCCTTTCAAATCAAAAGCAATCATAATCAAGCTAACTTCCAATCAAACCCAAAATCAATTTCACCATCAAGCTAACCAATGTCCTTGACCTTAATACATCCCACCATCAAGTTGCTTAAGGTCTTAGACCTTCCCAAATCAAAACCACAATCAAAATCCAACTCCAAATCAAAATAAATCTATATTACCCAATCCAAACCATCACCTTTATACCCCCAATAACTAGACTTCAAGAAAAAAAATTTAATTTTTTTTTTATGAAAAGTCTCCTTGCTAAGTGGAAAACAAACTATAAATTTGGATTGCTTGCTAAGTTCTAAATAATTTCAAAAAAAATGTTTAAATTTGACTTCTTAGGTGAAAATTATGGCTCTTTGAGAAAAATCACCTCTTAGAGGTCCTAAAAGGCATGTTTTTAGGACTTGGTGGCTAGTGTGTAGTCCCCAAGTAGTGTAGTTGATAGCATGTGCAATATAGGTGGTACAAGGGTAAGGTGGTGCGGGGGTAGTGAGTTGGTCATACAACCAACAGTGGCAACATTATGGGGTGGCACCATTGAGGCAAAGGTAAGGAAGCATGAGGGTGGCCACTAGGTAGCATCAACCAGTGGCAATAAATGTGATCAGTGGTGGCAGTCTTAACCATTAGTGGTGGTGTTAAATGCTACTTAGGACACTAGCATTTAGACCTAGAAGTTTGTGTAAGACATGCAATCTAAATAGTTCCTTACACTTTTTATAGTTCCTAGATGCCTACAAGAAAGAATATGACAAAGTTGTATGCTTGTGTAGGCATGTAGAACTAGGCAAAAATAATTTTCCCTAGAATCTCTTGTCTCTAATTCTAACAAGAGTTATATGGATCTATGGGTTTTAACATCTTTTGAACATGATGCTGAGGTTAATTTTACACCAAAGTGCTTCTAAATTCCTACTAGCACATTTTTCTCGTAAAACCCTGTAGTGAAAATATTTGTTAAGTGACTATACACTATTATTTTTAGACAAAATGACTGTCATTCCTAACTAAATTGATCCTTTTGAATGCAATGGAATAGCTTGTTTCTTACCTATAGGCCTCTTGCAACATGTGAAGGATAATCACATAGATTGACAAGAATATAAACCTAGAGAAAAACATCAACCTATCCCTAGATCTAAAATTTAAATGTTGCCTAAAATGCCTTGCTTTGCTACCATGTTAGATTTAATAATGAATAATGATTAAAGAATTAAATTTCCACAGGATAAAAACCAAATTATGATAACATAAATTTACTATCAATCAAAAGACCAAAATTGGTATAATTCCAATATATATAATTCTTGATGCTATAATGTAGGAAATGATTGTATAATAGGCTTTGGGATGCATGATTAAAGATAAAAAGTGTGCTATAGAGGTTGAGTGAGCCTTAGTGAACTACATGACTGACTCGACATGTAAGAGTAGTGGTGTCAAGAGAACTCATCTTGATGATAGAGATGTGGCACCTAACTACCCTCAATGAAGGAATAGTAAATAATAATTACCTAAGTAAACTTAAATACAAGGTGAAATAAATAAATAATTACAACAGTATTTGGTCAAATAATTAGTGGAATAAATGTAGACTTTTAATGCGATTTGACAAATATATAGTTTTGGGTTACATTCTCACAATTTACTCTTTCATAGTTCACTACTATATGAAGTTGTAAGAAGGTTCAAAAAGTTTGAAAATGGGTTCACATAGATACTTCAACTTGTTCCATTGATTAAAAGTTAAATAGTACATAAATGAATCCATGTCAGTTGATAAGTGGGTGTAGTCACAAGGATTTAATAATGTAGCTTACAATCCATAATCCATAGGTTGCACGTCATAGTTTCACATGGCTACAAATTTGATCATCTTAAATTTAGTGAGAATTTTAAATTGCACAATTAATTAGGTTTCTTGGTTGGTGGAATGTGGAATTATATTGCTTTTAGCATCTACAATAGAAATTAAAGATTTAGATAAAGTCATCAATGAAACATCTAGAAATTGCCTTATGAAGTTGCAAGTCACAAAATATAAGTCAAATTAAAATAAGGTAAAATTAAGTTCTCGTAAAACCACAAAGTGTTATTTTAATTCCAAAGTTCATGTAGGTTCATATTCACTAGATTACACACTTTAGTTTAATGTGATTTGAAAAACTAATTTAACTCTAATTTAAACTTGCAATTTGTAAATTTCATTTAGGTCTTCTAGTTTTGTAAAATTTATATTTGGGAGTTTTAGAACTCTTCTGTAAATTTGGAAAAAAAATGCAAATCATACATGTATACTACATATTTCCATCATTTTAATATTTGAGAACTCCAAAAGTTATGTACAATTCCCAACCCTCAAAATCTTACCAATATACAAAAGAAAAATCAAAAGGTAAAAAATAAAAGTATTTATATAGTGGGACTTTAGAGTCCTACTACAATTACACAAATATTGCTTATTGCACTTGAACTCTGACTTTTATTATAAAGTGTGGGAGACAAATATATGACACTACAATACAAACTTGCAATTACAAATTATAATAAAATTGTTGCTTCTCACACGTGAGCAAAGGTAAAATCCTAGAGAATCCAACCTTCCATGCAATTACAAATTATATTCAAATGTAATCCCACTGTAAGGAAAGCACAGGTGCGGAAGACAGCTTCCCTAATGTTAATTCCAAGGGGACGATGCAGACAAGTCACTTTTAAAAACTAAATAACACAGATAAGTACATGAGAGAAACCAAATAGACAATATTCAGAACACAGACACACAGTATTACGTGGGAAAACCCTTACGGGTAAAAAACCCACCACCACAAGAAAACAATCTTTATTACAGTAAGATATACAGTTACAATAAAGAACTCAACTTCTTGCTCTGGTTTTGATTCTCGACTCCCTACCAACAGTTCGCTCACTGTATATTTACAGAACAAACCTTTCTTCAAGTCTCATCATCATAATACCAACGACACCTGTAGACTTATCATTCTATTTCCAGTCTGCAAGAACAACAGTCGTTACACACTTCTGCTCTAACTGATAGAACAAATTCCTCATACGTCGCTGCCATCTAACCGTTGCAACGGTTCACATTTCAGTGAGGCATTTAGTCCCACATGTACCAAGTCGCAAAGGACTTTGCAGTTTATAAATGCCAACGAACCAAAGGCTATTGTCGGCAATTTTGTTGCCGACAATACCAAGCCTTCAAGCCTCCAAGTCCATCAGCATAACAACTACCATCGGCCCACAGACTTCACCCTCCACTGATGAGCATAGTCTCCCCGATCACCAATGGTACCATCGGAATAACTTTCACTATCGGCACAAGAATTAGCTCCCGCTCCGACAATGCTCTGTCTCACCGATACCTCCATCGGAATGACCGCAGTACATCGGCCCAACACCTTTAGGCTATGCCGACGGGTATTCTCTTGCCGATAGACATACGCCATCGGAGTGACTACTCCTGTCGGAGTAACTCTACAGAGTTTGGCCGATAGGCCTTGTCTCGCCGACGACCAACCCATAACCTTTGTCAGAGTGACTACTCCTGTCGAAGTAACTCCACAAAGTTTGGCGATAGGCCTTGTCTCGCTGACGACCAACCCGTAACCTTCGTCACAGCGATGCCAACATCGCATATCCTCAAACCAATGAACCAAGGAACAGTTGAACTAAAATTCATTGAACCTACCAAATGAACTCTAGAAAGGTTCAACAAAGAGGTTCAACGAAGTGGTTCAATGCATAGGTTCAACTAAGAGGTTCAAGTAGTAATTTGAGACACAAGTTCTCTTCAATCTCCCACTTGTCGAAGACATTACTGCTACCTCTTAGTCCTCATTCGATTATTGAGAACTATGGGCCCGAAGACCCATTTCATCTGAGCACCATTTGAACTTGGCTGTGTTCACTGGTTTAGTTAAGGCATCAGCAACATTTTCCAAAGTGTCAACTTTTTCCAGCTTCACCTTCCTGTCTTCCACCATATCACGAACAAAGTGATATTGGACATCAATATGTTTTGTCCTAGCATGAAATGTAGGATTCTTTGCCAAACATATGGCACTTTGACTATCACAGTAAATTTGTATTTGCCCTGCATTAAAACCAACATCAGAACACAACCTCTTCAACCAAACAGCTTCTTGGCATGCACGAGTGGCTGCCATGTACTCTGCCTCTGTTGTGGACAAAGCGACTACAGCCTGTCGCTTGCTCATCCAACTGATAGCACCACCATGTAACATGAACACGTATCCAATGGTAGATCTCCTACTGTCAATGTCCCCTGCCCAATCAGAATCAACATATCCCTGAATGCTGATAGATCTCTTAGACCCTTCTAAGTTTCCATGATAGCAAATAGCATAGTCAGAAGTTCCCTTCAAATACCTCATAACTCTTTTCACAGCATCCCAATGTGAACTGCCTGGATTTGCCATAAACCGGCTCAAAACTCCCACTGCTTGGGCAATGTCTAGTCTGGTACAGACCATTGCATACATTAAACTACCAACAGCACTTGCATAAGGTACTCTCTTCATGTCATCAATGTCATTTGAAGATTCTGGACAATCTTCAATAGATAATTTCATTCCCTGCAAAACTAGAACAACTAACTGTTTAGAATCAGACATATGAAACTTATCAAGAACATTGGTAATATACTTCCTCTGGCTGAGCCAAATTTTTCTCTTAGATCTGTCCCTTTTGATCTCCATTCCCAGAATGTACTTTGCTGCCCCTAGATTTTTCATTTCAAATTTCAAGGACAACTGAGATTTTAATTCTGAGATCATCCCCTTACCATTGCCAATGAACAACATGTCATCCACATATAGTGCAATTATAAGAATCTGGTCACCTTCAGTTTTATAATAGACACAATGATCAGATTTAGATCTCACATACCCCAAGGATAAAACATACGTATCAAACTTTTGATACCACATTCTGGGAGACTGTTTCAAACCATAAAGAGACTTTTTAAGTTTACATACCAGATGTTCTTTACCTTTTTCCACAAAATGCTCTGGCTGGGACATATAAATTTCTTCTTCAAGGTCTCCATGAAGAAACGCTGTTGTCACATCCATCTGCTCAATTTCAAAATCATATGTTGCTGCAAGTGACAACAGAAATCTAATGGATGTCAGCTTAGCTACAGGAGAAAAAATTTCTCCATAATCAATACCTTCCTTTTGGGAATACCCCTTAGCAACCAGTCTTGCCTTGTACTTCTCAATACTACCATCTAGACCATATTTCTTCTTAAATACCCACTTACAGCCTACAGGTTTTCTTCCTTCAGGCAAGGGCACCAGATCCCAGGTTCCATTCTTCTCCAATGATGTCATTTCACTATGCATGGCTTCCAACCAAGAATCTGAATCAGGTATACTAATAGCTTCTTTCACAGTCCTAGGTTCATCAGTATCAGTAAGTAAAGCATAGGCACAAGTTGAATCAAGTACTGAAAATCCATACCTATTTGGTTGTCTTCTTTCACATGTAGATCTCCTCAAAGGTTGAGGTGCAGGTTCAGGTTCTTGCTCTGGATCAGAATCTTTGGAGCTACTTGAACTCTCATCTGAACCATCTACACTTGGTGCTTGTTGTTCCTCTTTTACAGGGGTCAGAGGAACATTCACAACACTCTTTTCTTTCTTTTCTTCTGTCTTTTCTGGCTGAGGATCAACAACCAATGGTTTCAGCTCTCTGAAAATTACATTCCTGCTGTAGATTACCTTTTCAGTTTCAGGATTCCAAAGCTTGTATCCTTTAATACCGACTCCATAGCCAACAAAGATACATTTAACTACCTTGTTATCCAACTTAGATCTTTTAACTTCAGGAATATGAGCATATGCCTCACAGCCAAAGACTCGAATATGTCTTAGAGAGGGCTTCTTACCAGACCATGCTTCCATAGGTGTCTTATCAACCAATGCTGATGTAGGAGAATGATTCAGCAAGTAACAAGCTGTACCAACTGCCTCAGCCTAGAACTTCTGTTCAAGACCAGCATAACTCAACATACTTCTTTCTTTCTCCATCAACGATCAATTTAACCTTTCAGCAACTCCATTCTATTGTGGAGTATAAGGTGTAGTTTTATGCCTTTTAATTCCATGGTCTACACAATACTTATCAAAATCCGCATTGCAATATTCACCACCGTTATCTGTTCTCAAGCATTTTAGTTTTCTACCAGTCTGATTTTCCACAAGAGTTTTAAATTCTTTAAATCGACTGAACACTTCTGATTTGTTTTTCAAAAAATATACAAATGCCCTTCTTGAATAATCATCAATGAACGATACATAGTATCTTGATTTAGATAAAGAAGGAACATCAACTGGACCAAAAACATCAGAATGCACATAGTCCAGAACACCAGAAGATTTATGAGAACTAGAGTAAAATGAAACACGGTTTTGCTTTCCATATATACAATGTTCGCAGAAATCAAACTCCAAATTACAATCAATCAGCCCATCTACCAAATTTTTGTTTTTCAAGGTTTTTAAACCTTTCTCACCTATGTGACCAAGTCTATGATGCCAGAGCATTGTTTTCTCTGCAGGAAGTTTAACTTCCATAGAATTTACATCATGTGTTACAATAGTAGCTTTTTCAGATTTTGCAGAGACATTATTACAGCACACTGGTTTAGCATCTAACCTATATAGAGTTCCAATGCGTTCACCTTTTGCCAGAACAATAGAACCTCTAGTCATCTTACAGCCACCATTCACAAAAGTAACTTGCACTCCAACATCATTAAGCTTACTAACAGAAAGTAAATTTCGAGCCAGACCTGGTATATGAAGAACTCCATTCATTCCCTTTATTCTGCCATCTGGGAACTGGATTCTGACTCAACCTCGGCCAACAATTTCCAACGTTGAGTCACTAGCCAGGAACACTTTGCCACCAGCATAGGGTTCATACTTCGTGAACCACTCTCTATGAGATGTCATATGAAAAGATGCTCCTGAATCAATCAGCCAAACATCTTCAGAAGCAGGTGTTGCCAGAGCAGCAATGAAAGCATCAGCATCACTGTGTGAAGACTCAGAGTCAGAGAAGTTCTTCTTCTTCTTTTTCTCCTCTTTGCAGTCTTTCTTGACATGGCCTTTCTGCCCACAATTCCAGCACTTCACCTTGGACTTCTTGCCAGGAGATTTTGATTTCCCCTCTGATTTGGACTTAGACTTCTTATCCTTCTTCTTGCCTCTTTCCTTTGATCTACCACGAACTGACAGAGCCTCTTTGGCCATTCCAGAAGATTTCCTCCGCATCTCTTCAGACAACAAATAGGCAACAATAGTTTCCTGAGAAAATGTAGTTGTTGTACTTCCAATAGCCATCACCAGATGGTCCCATGAGTCAGGTAAGGAACATAACAGAAGCATACAACGATCTTCCTCTTCTATTTTTACACCTATAGATGTCAACTGAGCAACAATCGTATTGAATGCACTCAGATGTTCTGCTACAGATGCACCTTCATCCATCTTCAGAGAATACAATTTCTTTCTGAGGAAAAGTTTATTTACCAAGGACTTGCCTTGATAAATATTATTCAACTTTTTCCACAAATCACTTGCAGATTTCTCCTCATGGATGTTCAATAGAACAGAGTCAGATAAACTCAGTCTTATCAGTCCTTTGGCTTTTCTGCATATCAGTTCCCAATCTTCTTGCTTCATGCCTATAGGTTGAACTCTAGACACAGCAACCCAAAGATCTCTATAGACTAACATGTCTTCAACTTTAAGTTTCCACAACTCAAAGTTTGTGCCATTGAATTTCTCAATGTCTATTTTGTCTGATGTACTTGCCATCTCTATTTAATTTAAAAATAACTCTCTACAGAACTCCCACACAATAGAATTAACACAAAAAACCTAAACTACCGACAAGGATAACACAACGGGCCAGGCTCTGATACCACTTGTAAGGAAAGCACAGGTGTGGAAGACAGCTTCCCTAATGTTAATTCCAAGGGGACGATGCAGACAAGTCACTTTTAAAAACTAAATAACACAGATAAGTACATGAGAGAAACCAAATAGACAATATTCAGAACACAGACACACAGTATTACATGGGAAAACCCTTACGGGTAAAAAACCCACCACCACAAGAAAACAATCTTTATTACAGTAAGATATACAGTTACAATAAAGAACTCAACTTCTTGCTCTGGTTTTGATTCTCGACTCCCTACCAACAGTTCGCTCACTGTATATTTACAGAATGAACCTTTCTTCAAGTCTCATCATCATAATACCAACGACACCTGTAGACTTATCATTCTATTTCTAGTCTGCAAGAACAAAAGTCGTTACACACTTCTGCTCTAACTGATAGAACAAATTCCTCATACGTCGCTGCCATCTAACCATCGCAATGGTTCACATTTCAGTGAGGTGTTTAGTCCCACATGTACCAAGTCACAAAGGACTTTGCAGTTTATAAATGCCAACGAACCAAAGGCTATTGTCGGCAATTTTGTTGCCGACAATACCAAGCCTTCAAGCCTCCAAGTCCATCGGCATAACAACTACCATCGGCCCACAGACTTCACCCTCCACCGATGAGCATAGTCTCCCCGATCACCAATGGTACCATCGGAATAACTTTCACTATCGGCACAAGAATTAGCTCCCTCTCCGACAATGCTCTGTCTCACCGATACCTCCATCGGAATGACCGCAGTACATCGGCCCAACACCTTTAGGCTATGCCGACGGGTATTCTCTTGCCGATAGACATACGCCATTGGAGTGACTACTCCTATCGGAGTAACTCTACAGAGTTTGGCCGATAGGCCTTGTCTCGCCGACGACCAACCCATAACCTTCGTCGGAGTGACTACTCCTGTCGAAGTAACTCCACAAAGTTTGGCCGATAGGCCTTGTCTCACCGACGACCAACCCGTAACCTTCATCACAGCGATGCCAACATCGCATATCCTCAAACCAATGAACCAAGGAATAGTTGAACTAAAATTCATTGAACTTACCAAATGAACTCTAGAAAGGTTCAACAAAGAGGTTCAAACAAGAGGTTCAACGAAGTGGTTCAATGCATAGGTTCAACTAAGAGGTTCAAGTAGTAATTTGAGACACAAGTTCTCTTCACCCACTAGGATTTAAAGAACTATGGTAGATAGTTATGTAGAATGTGGAGACCTGAATAAGGCACCTAAGCTATTTATTATAACACACCAAAGGAATATGGTTTCATAGAATGCATATTTTAGCACATCAATGGAAGAGATATGTTGAAAATGTTATAGAAAATTGCAAGGAATTATAATAGTAGTGTAAAGAATAAACTCCTTATGATATTTCTTTCATTATCCTTACTTGAACCATTATGGAGAATTGTAATAGATTTGAAAGAAGAAGTTTTATTATATTTTGTGATTTCAGGTGCCATTATAAAGGTGTATGCTTAATGCAGATGTCTAGACAAGTTTATTGCCAATTTCCTCTTTGCTTGTGCCATTATGGTGTCTTTTGTACATAGAATGGACACACTTGAAGCTATAATAAACAAATAAGTTTTATTAATTTGCTATTATATTCATTTTAGCAGCCATGAATGCTTAGATAAGGCATGAGCTATTTGACGAATTTCGTAGATAATTATGCTTTCATGTAACTTATTTATTGCTACACACACACACACACACACATATATATATAGAATGTAATGTTAGAAAGGGCTCATACACATACATTTTCAAGTTCCATTCAATTTTTCCAACTTCCTCCTTTGCCCATGCCAAAATGGGGTTGTAGAACATAAAATTGCACCATATGAGAATTAATTTGTTGAAAAGACTTTAGAAGCATTCAAGAAAATAAATTTGCAATTTTATTAGTTATTAAGGCTACAATACATGTCATTCTTGTCTACAAAATGTACAGCTAGAGACAACCCATGAACTTTTTGTCAATATGTCTAAGTAGACATTTATGCAAAATACAAAAATATAGAAAGCATAAAGTTTATTTAACAAAATGTTATTGAATCCAAAATTCTCTCTTTGTTCTTGAGATTCCTTTCGAACTCTTTGTGTAGAAACAAATTGCTTGCTTTTTAGATTCAAGTATTCAAATGGTAAAGTAACAAACTTACAAATTCAAATGGTAAAATGGTGGAAAACCTCCATGTGGTACTCAACATTCATCTTCAACTATACAATAAATCCTCTCAACTATTCCTTTAATGGCACAAACTCTTCACAACCTGCCACAAATGGAAATAATCACAATTGGGCATAACTATCAACTTGGAAGATGCTTGTGAATGAAATTACTATCTTTTTCTTATCCAATGATCCTCAAACTTTAACATGATATCCATCAACCATAAACAAAATTAATTTCAAAACCACTAAAGCCAATTTTAAACTATGGTGAATTCTGCTAGCTTTCTCTATCACAGACTGATAACCACAAACTAATAGATAAACAAACAACTCAAATAAACCACAAAATCCACTTTTCCAAAATGATGCAAGATTTCCACAATGCCCAGGGATGCTCCTACATCAGACACCTGAGGTTAAGAAAAAATGAATCCCTCACTTGAACTAGGATAGCTTGCCCCTTCCTAGAGATTCCAACCTACCAATTCCTCAACTCATTCCACCTCTTTAGGTACACCTTGAGTGAACCACTATGAGCATTACTTTCTCCTTTATCATCTACCATCACATATATCTTCCTCTTATATGGTTATGGTGATCTATTCCACCAATCATCCTCTACCTCATATCCTCTTGACTTGCATCGCTCACAATCCTCTTGTTCTTTCCATCAACCATTCCCTCACATTTGTCAGACCCTTTCTTTGTTATTGCATACCCTTATGTTATGTTCTCTACTTCCACATGCTCCTTGACACAACTCCTCATCCTCTCACTCATTTATCCTATCCTCTAGATGACTTTCCTTTGGTGACCCCTTCTCTCACATCCGCTTCTCTATGATACCTCTTTTGTATTTGCAATGCTATTAGACACTCCAACAATGTCACACACCTTCAAAATCAATGCATATCATTTCTCCCAATGCACACTCTAGTACTATTGTAAAACTATCCCTCGCTTGCCCTCAATGGTATCAACTTATGTCTCTAGACATCCTTCTACATTGTGTATGTGTTAGCTCTTCCATCATACACAATACTTCTATAAAATTTCCAAGGTCTTCCTAATGTAGCATTGTAAATTGTGCTCGCTCATAATTTCATACTCTATTTGGTACTTGGTTTAGTGCTCACTCCCTTACTGTGCTTTCCAAACATTGCTTTGACCCTTTCTGCTTGTCCTACCTAGAAACATCAAAAAAGTGCCTTAGCCTTGGTAGTGCCTTGAGTAATCTGATCCTTTTTGAAACTAAAGTTGCATGGACCCAAGTGCTAAGTGTAGACATCTACACCACATACTGGCATTCTAATAGTATCTCTCAATTCGTCAACCATTTTTAGAAGGTACATTTTTACTTGCATGGCACTGCAAGATTTTCCTATTGTCTATCCACACCCAAATGACTCCTTTCCCAACTTTTTGACCTTTCTCCTCGTCAATAAAACCTTGTCACTTTAATACCATTCAAATCATGAAAATATTTTAGTAGAGAATCTTTGCTAGATTTGCCACCGATATTTTCTATAGCGAAGCTCTGTTGAAATTACTACTGAACTATTATCTTGCTTTTGTTATTGGGTGCTCCTTTTTCATTGCAAGTTATTGAGAACAATTGATTGATGTGATTTACTAATGCACTTTGTGCTATCTGAGAGGCTCTCATTTGCGATTGCTATCCTTTGGGACAAAGCTCATTTGTTCTCCTATGCAATAGTCTTCTAGTGAGATCCTTGTAATCTCTTTCTCAACTCTTTCATCAAATTAATTAAATTAGCATTTATCTTGTCATTTCTTTGTTTATTCATTTATCAATATTACAATTTATCATTTTGTCATTGCTTTCCACAATTCTAGACACATATAGAACTCAAAGCACACACTCCTTTATCAACATATTGAAATCTAGCTATCAATGAGGTGAAAACCCTTTATCAACATATTGAAATCTAGCTATCAATGGGGTTTGACTGAGGCAAGCCTCTATATAACCCAACCCTTCTCTCCTCTTTGTGATTGCAGGTTGCATGAGAAATGGCATCGAATGCAAGAGTGTTTGCACTCTCTTTTCCCTTCCCAATTCCATTATTTAATTATTCTCATATCATTCTTATCTATTTGCCTTATCTATCAACTTTCATGCACTAATAATCATGCTTTTTGTCAACAAGGATTCATGAAAATTTGTGCAAAACCATACAGATCAGGGTTTCTAGTTTTTATGTCATACAGACTACAGTGCCAAGCAAAGATGTCTATATCATGCATTGTCATCCTAGGCAGTGACATTGGACGCCTAGTGTTAGGTTCCTCATAATATGTAGTTTTCATTTATGTATTTGTTTCTATGAATTACTGCTTCTATCTCTGTATTTCATCTATTTCTCTAGTTTTAGTTAATAACATTTAATCATTCAATTTTGATTGCAACAAAGGTACATTGCCCAAGTCATCTTATTCTTCCTGAATGGATAGTAGTAAGATAAAATACATTCAGTGGCTAGTGTCCTGATGTGTAATATGAACTAGTTCTGATTAAAGAGAGTTTTAGTTAGAACCACATTTTCTATAAAACATTTTGGTGGATGTGACGTGCTTGAAACACTTAAAATAGCCAAACAAAACCTTCTTTCTTTTCTTCTAAAACTAAAGTTTCCTCTCTGAAAATCTTTCTTTTCTTCAAACCTTTAAATTTTAGAGTACTTGTGTGTTGCAAAGCTTCTAGTGGTTTATGAGCTTCACAACCTGGTGCTCTAACTTAGAATTTACCATTCATAGAAGTAGAAGATTATTCATGGCTTCTTGTGTTCCTGGTAGATCTAGTTCCATGCATCCAAAAATAGACATCTTCAAATTCTCAATGGGAAACTCTAGAGTCCAACCTCTCTTTTCTTCCTCCAACACCCTTGCAATCCTTGGACAGCTATCTTTTAGAGGGACTCTTGATAAAGACATGCTCATAGTTACTGTACCTTAGTCTTAAATGTAGATGTTGGATATTCATTTGGCCAACTTTAAAGATTTTTTGGGTATGGAACACCAAGCTACCAAGGTTGTCCCACTCATGGAGAACCTCTGAAAGTTGCTAACAAGTGATTCACATGGTGTGGATCTTCTCCTAAATAATAATGTTCCTTCACTTGCTAGCTATGCAGAAGCTATTAGTGAATCACATTCAAACATAGTGCAAGATAAATTATCGGTGTCAATACTGACTTCTTCTATCTCAATATTAACTTCTTTTCATCTCTCTACAAATGTTTCTCAAACAGTCAATGCCAACACTAGTTCTATCGAAACGAGCGAGAATCATATTAATCAATATGGGTTTATTCCCCTAACCTCCTCATTATCATTTACTTTTCCTAGACCTTATCCCAAATCTTCAGAACCACCTAACACAATTCCACTTGTTACCCAAATCCAATCCACACATACCTCAAATCTCGTTATCACCTAACTCCTCCAAAATGTGAACTCCTTACAACAACAAATCACCACCATGTCCACAAGCTCATCTCAGACAAACATTCCATCATATTATACAAGGAGTCCACTATCCTTAGTCGTTCTTGCCTCTCCCTTCCCACAAAACTTTGAAGCTCTGCATTTTTAAAGGCATAATGGTAAAGAAGATCTGCAAAACCATGTGTCAGCATTCACATCATTGTGTAGCGACTTCATATTACATGAAGCTTTTATAGCAAAACTCTTCCCATGGTATCTAAAAGATATCTCATTGGAATGGTTTTGCTCACTTCCTAATCACTCCATTACTTTTTTTCAACAAATTGTCAACCAATTTCTCCAACACTTCCAAGCAAATATTGGACCACAGGTCACACTAACCAATCTCGTCCATTGTTGTCAAGGAGCAAAATAGACTAACTTTATTGGCCCCTATCAAGCCCTTTTATCACATATACCTTATTCACTCCTAGACTCTGACATGTAGTGGGTTTTCATAGGAAACCTACAGTCACAGATAAGAGATAAGAATCTACTGATATGCTATTCCTCATTTACACATCTCTTCATGGCACTTCATGATTACCAGTAGTTGATCAATCAGTATGAGAGCTCCTCACCACAGACTCTCACTAGCCAATCTGATGCCTCTGCTTCATTTCAACATTATAAGAACAAGAACTTCATCAAAATAAATTCTTCTAATAATGTCCAACAAGTCACAACCACAAAACCAACCCAAAGTGTTATGGCCCTCTCATCACAAGATAAGCCAAGGATTTAGCAGTTTACCCCACTCTCTAAATCCTTTTATGACATCATGTAGTAGCTGCTAAACAATAACTTAAGCCAACTTCCACCCATTCGTCCTATAGATACAACTAAACCATTGGCACCTTCTTTCAACACAAAGGCCTTTTGTTAATTCCACAAAGTACCAGGACATGACACTGAAAGATGCATGCATCTTAAGCACCAAGTGTAAGACTTCATTGATCATAAATTCATCCAATTCTCTGAAATCAATGACAAAGGGGATAAATCTATCACTCCACCCAATCAAAACCTTTAAATCTACACAAAACCATTACCTCATCATTCCACAAACCTAATTGAGCTTCATGTTGATCTCGTAGCTACTATCATGCCTACTGACAACCCTAGCACCTCTCTAGCCAAGATGATTAACATGGTGGACCATCGCTCTCACCCTATTTGAGTGGGATTTGTTCCCAAGATAATCATCTCCTTCACTCCCACTTATGCACTTGTGCACATTAATGATGGACCTCTGTATATTTTTGCACTTGTCAATGAAAAGCCCATCAAGGGCATACTAATTGACCCAGTGTGTATGGTAAATGTAGTCACACATGAATTTCTATATGTACATGAATTGTATCAAGACAAGTATGAGAAATAATAAATCTTGAGATGGGCACATGATGGATATTCTCATTGTACCTTGGATTTGATCACCCTTCTTGTCTAGGTAGGACCAAAACTCCTAGACATCCCATTCTCCATCATCCCCACTTCTGACCAATTTCATGTGAAGTTGGACCATCCATGGCTTTCTTCCATGAGAGCGATCCCCTCGATAATCCACAAGTTTCTGAAGTTTCCCCATGATGGACAGGTGCACACTATTTACTATAGTGGGTTCAAGCCTCTTGCGTTTATAGGAAACTTCTCCTTGGACTACTTATAGCCGACACCAACTGAGCCATTGTGGCCTCAAATTGATTTCTTATTTTTATCATATCATAAATTCAATGTAAACCATATTTTTTAGCTATTTATCGATGCCTCCTTGTCAACCCAACCGACTGCTACCCCTGAGGTCCTTCAATTTGTTGTAGCTATTTCTATCCCTCTTCCTACTCCATAAATAGGGAAGGGAAAACAACCTGAATCGATTGGCCTCCCTGACCTTGAGCACCTGGTATTTATGTAGAGGTCCCACCTCCAGCATCTTACCTAAGACCTAGAGGCACACGACCTGTGCAATCTAGGCCTTCCCAACTTTCAACGGTTGCTCTTGTTCCTCTTGCATCTTCAGAGACTAGAGGAAAGTAGCCCATGGTGGGAGACTCTTCCCCTTCGATCCCTCAATCCTTGGTGGTAGCCTCTATTCCTATATTACCTTCGATGGCTAAAGGAAGGTTACCCATATTGAGAGACCCTCCTCTAGTAGTACCCCAACCTTTGATGGATTCTTCTATTCCTCCACCTACTCCCAAGGTGATGGAAGAAAATGAGTCGACATTGGGAGAATCCCCAATTCCTCAAACAGATGCTCTAAGCCACTCTAGGTGAAACCAACTTGCGATAGATCGCAAGCATCACCATTGTGCTACAACTTGTGAGCATGCATCTAGAGAGGAACCCTTTCCCTCTCCCATGCAACTAACCCTAAGCTTGGCCTCACTACCTCAACTTTCTGCACCCTCTCCGCAACATGATTCCCTCCCATCACCCACTCCTACCTCTTCATCAATCTAGCTAAACATTAGGAATGCATCTAGTACCATAGTCTCAGCCACTCCCACTGTAGCATACGCAACACTAGGTGTTCCCTGATGTCCTACTTCCTACTACCATAGACATTGGCATCCCACCACTGCTTCCTAAATGTAAGCACAAGGACTAGACCACCCCACCTTCTATAAACCCAAGTGCATGCCACCCTTACCACTACTGAGTCCTTCTGCTTCATCTATTTAGGTTGTGGAGACCCTTGCTCCATTAATGGCTACCAATGCTCATGATCCTTCTATTAGCATTAGGAATTCATGGATTGTCATCTATTTTGATAGTGACGTAGATCAACCTTCCCTAAAGGAAGATGTATTTGAGTCCTTTGAAGAGATAAAATCTTTGTCCTTGATCTTCACATGATTGATGGACCTCACCTTCAATGAGTTCCTCTAGGATCCTCCTTTAGATGTTGATCCTCCATGCAATGAACTAGGTGTTGTGCCCAGTACTTCCCTTAATGCAGTCTCTCTAGAGGCCTATCCTCCATCCCTATATAATTAGAAAGATTGGGAGGCAGATGACTTACTAGAGCCCAATCCTTGAGCACAATCCCTTCATGTCATTTGTTTTTTATTGTGGTTTGCCTATATGTTTTGTAATCCCTGTATGTGAGTGTGGTGTGACTGATTGTTTGTTAACTCTCCCTGGATGACCCTTTATGCCCTTGTAGGCACATGGATACAAAGGAATGAAAATGTCATGGAATTCTTCTATATGTTTCTACATTCTTCTCTATGTTGTACTTAAAATTTTCCACATTTTGGAGATGATGCAAAGCGTTGGATGATTTAGCATCCTTCAATGTTGTGCCAAAATTTTTATTCGTCTTCTTATGACATTCTTGTTGATAATTGAGAGGGGGGGTGAATCAGTTATATTAATTAATTTAACTTTCTGTTCTTCTTGAACAACTAGCAAATAAGCATCCATAATCATGAAAATAGAAACAAAGTCAATACACATAACACAATAATTTTGACGTGGAAAACACTGTTAAGAGAAAAACCATGGGGTGACTAACCCAAGAATGTATTCTCTATTAGAAGAATAGAAATACAAAATGGCACTTACCAATTAGGGCTCACTGCCCGAGCACACTGCTCACAAGAGGCTCACTGCCTACAAGAGACTCACTGTCTACAAGTTATAAAGAGAGTAACAAGATACTTGAACTGATGAGAAGCATCCACATATGCTAAAGTTCAGTTCCGGTTAAGCTCAGTATACTGATCTACAACACTTCATTCTTCCTCTTCTTAGGTGTTGTTGTCCTGTCACATATCAGACCTGCATTACTGCTTCCACTCTGCTCTCTACTTTTCTTCGCACTTCACAACACACCACACACCCCTTCATACTAAAATCAATCTGGTATATATATCTACATTAATGATTTCAATCACTTTTCTAGTTGGCATCTGAAAAACTCAGGATATTTCTAAACTCTAGTCTATTGGCTGATTCCTTTCTTACCAAGTGATGTGTATCAAAGAGATGCTTATAGAAGTCATCAATCATGTCAGTCAATCATGAATGATACCTTAATAACCTTGATCACCATCAATATCTCATCCGGATTAAGGTCTGATGCTCTGTCGGTCAGTTCTTTCTCAGTCTACTCTGCCAAATAGGAACCCAATACTTAGGTCCTCATATCTCTTCACTCTTTCATCACCGAAGGCTCAATCCCTAGAATCTATTAGTCAAGGTACTCCTCTTTACTTCCCCAAGTCCGTACTTTACTAAGATACTTCCTCTGAGAGGTTCGGACCTGATTGTCAGACCTTGCTACATGCTCTGTTCTTGCTTACCGGACCAAGATACACTTCACTTTGTCTTCCAGTATGGTCATACCATGTCTTGCGGATGTGTGGGATGGACTTTGTTACCGTCAATGACAACACTCATGAAGTCACAACGTGTCTCTTCCCAACAATCTCCCCCTTTGGCATTGATGGCAACACTTAGTGAAAAATGACTAAGTGTTATACTACACTCCCCCTTGGCTGATGCTTTGTTCTAATGTACATTTTTCCAGAGCTCCCCCTTAGCTAGATTCCACATTTTTCACTGCTACTCACTCCCCCTTTGACATCAATGGAAAAGGGTAGGATCTACATACCAAAATTTCAAAAATCCAACTATACTTAGCCGCATAAGTATATATACATGCTATACTTACATATACTGAAGTATATCTGCAAAGGTGGTCTTCAACTGTACCACTTCTGTCGCCCAACTCTTCTTCATCCTGTCCAAAATTGAGATGTGACCACTCAACAGGAATGCAAAAGCCTCTGCCCTCTCTAGATCTATCGGATCATTGGTTTGGACTATGGTCTGAGCATCGGTTAGGGTCTCATGCATGGCCTCGAACTTAGGGATAGTGATCCCTCTAAGTTCACTTAACTTGTTTATTCTATTTTTCTTCTCCTTCTCAAGCTTCTTTATTTCATTTATGACTACAATAGTCTGACACTCTTGATTTACTATGGAAGAGGAGAGAGGATCAAAACTTTGAGAAAAACTTGTCAGTTTATCCTCTTGCTCTTTTACTTTCTTCTCAATATCCTTGGTCACTTTAGGCCAGGATAAACCAAATTTATATATATCTCTGCCTTCTTTAAGAGAATTTTCTAAGCTCTTTATCCCTATATCCATAACTCTCCTATCATTTGTTATTAAACCTTGTACTTCAGAGAATCTCTTTTCCAAAAACTCCTTCCGGACCTTTTCTTCTACTAACTTCTCTAAGGAATCAAAATGTGTCTGAACAGAATTTATAAGAGACTTTAGATTACCGGAAGTGGAGGCCGAAGGATCCTTTTGGAAGGATGGCATGATCTTCTCCAATACACCGAATGCAGTTTCTATGAGCTCACAGTCTTCCATGTGAGACTTTAGAAGTTTTTCTTTTGCCTTTGCTTGAGTAAAGGATGCTAGCTTCATGGTCTGAACCGGGGAGAGAGAATCAAAATTGAATGCTCCTTGAAGTAGTTTTGGTTCATCAAATTCCATCATCTTTTTGGTCAGGAAATCTTTGACAGTTTCTGCAGTGTCTCTTGCTGGAGACATAATCTTCTTCCCTTCTGCAGTTTTAGAACTATCTCTTGGGGTCTTCTCTGTTTGGTCTTTTTCCCTTTCCTTTGCTTCTTTTTCTTGACTGATTTTCTCTTCTATTCTTTCTTCTCCTCTAGATCCGGAGTCTACTAGGGAAACCGGAGGAGAGATGTTTGTTTCTTTAAGGACTTCCTCTTCTGGAGCAGAGGAATCTAGATCCTTATTTTTCTCTTCACTTGTCTTCTTTGCCTCTTCTGTCATTGTCTCAGTAGATTCTCCTCTGTTATCCATTGCAGAGGGTTCATCACCTAAGTCCTCTATAATAGGAAGATTAAATCTTTTAAAGGCATTCTGGAGGATATCTTCTGTTTCCTTTGCCACTTTGTCAGTTTCTCCAAGCATAAGTTGATTCATTCTAGCTTTTCTCTGAAACTCATCCTTGTAGTCCTTGAAGATAATATTCATTTGTTTAGGGGTAATGGACGGATAGAGCTAAATAGCAATCTACTCCTAGATTTCTAGATCTTTTGCTTGGGCATTGTTCTTCCTTATTACAAGTTCCTTTTCTAAGCTTTTGGGAATCAGAGATATAATTTCAATGAATGCTTTGTTGTAGATGTTTAGATGCCTGACTGTGGCATCTTGCAATATCTTCTGATCAGTTTCATTATATTCATCATAAAATTCAACCATTGGTTGTAAGTTCCCATCCACAGTAACTGATTTGATGATATCATCAATGCGGAGAGTGGGTTTTTCAACAAATTTCTCTGCCTTCTCTTCTTTGCCTTGACCGATAGAGGGTTCACTGATTGTTTTCTTCTTCTTCTTCATTTTCTTTACTTCCTCATCTGTCTCTATCTCTTCATCATCCTTGAGGCTTGTGTATGATCTTGTAGCCTTTGTCTTTGTTCTCTTTTCTCCTTTACTAGATGATTTTGATTTCGGTTTTGATGCCTTTAAGCTCTTAGCAGTGGTAGGTGCAGAGCTCTTAGAGGATCTGGTCTGAGAGGGGGCTTCTACCAAAGAACTTTCTTTTTCTGCTTCTTCCTTTTCTTTCTCTGCCCTTTCCATCTTCTCTCTATTTGCATCAAGTGCCTCCTTTGAAATTCCATGCCTCTTGGCAAATTCTTCTACTTCCCTCTTTTCTTTTCATTTCTGGTTGTCTTAGCTCTACATGAATCTTCACACTCAACTCTTCAAAGGTTCCAAACCTTTCCGCCTTAAGGTCCTTGGGCTGACTTAGCAGGTGTTGAATATGTAGCTCTAGAATTTTCTCATCAACTTCATACTCCATTGGCATGATCCAGACTATCCTTGGCTCCACTGCCTCCATTAGGCATTGATCAGTTTCTACCATAAAGCATATTGTATCTTTATACTTTTCAACTAGAGATTGGGGGATTCTCTCTCTTGCTTGCATCATACTCTGAAAGTTCTTGAAGTAGCCCCATAGTGCTATATTTTGTGCCTTGGCATCACCTATTCCATGCAAATAATCTCTAATTTGTATGGCAATAGGTCTATCATTTTGCCATATCCAGCCATTAGCTCTGGGTAGCTCATTCATATAGTAGAAGAATAGACACAATATCAGACCACCATATTTGAATGAGTTTTTCTTGTCCTTCTTGATCCTTTGTAAGTTTTCTAACAGTTGGCTCAGAAGAAGTTTGCAGAGATCATAGTCGGCATTTTTCCTTAGCATTTAATAAGCAGTATATAGAGTTGTTCCAGATACTGAATTCTCCCTGGTGGAGTGATATATCTTATAGCCAATTATCATAGATGCAAACTTGATATCTAGATCAGTGATATCTTCTATAGTCATTACTCTCTTGTCAAATTTTGATCCGGTTGCCTCACTCACTATTTGATTCTTGATAGATTTGAGAGAAGGTATCCCACCGAAACTACCCTAATGGCATCCTTGGTTATCTTAAATGGCCTATTCAACCACATGAAGTTGTCATGCACTTTGCTCAAAACATACCGGACCCATTCATCTTCTGCAAAATAGGGGAAATGGATGCAATGTCCAAAATGTTTGTCCCAGATAGCCTTGTACTGAGGTTTGAGTTTAAATGAATCATCTATTAACTGCTTGTGGTAGATACCACCAGCTTGGATTCCCCAAATTCTTCAATGTTTGCATGAACGTATGCCCTAACATCTTCAACATGCAAAACCCCATGCGGAATGCTGGAAAATGCACCTAAGGGATCCACTTCTAGATATTTGTAGGGATGTTTCTTAAATCTAGGGCGCGGCCTATTAGTAATCTTCACAACATTCAGAGTAGCCATCTTAAAGATTCAGAGAGAGTTTTCAAGATTGGAAAATACCTATTTACGCTTCTAGGGTTCATGATATGAGTCAGATCAAGTTGCTTGGATGAATCGACTTTTGCGGTTGATCTTTGAGAGGTTTGAGATAACTTGTTGTAGAGCTCCTTCTCACTTCCTTTTGAATGCAAATGTGCAAATGATGAACCAAAAAGTCCTTTTATTTCTTTGCAAACCCTAATTCCATTTTGCAATAAATGCACAACCTTAGTTATTCTAGTTGCCTTGTTTTCCTTGTTTTGAGAGAGATCTTTTTGGATCATTGGTATGCACTAGTAGTTGTCTATCTACCTTTCCCCAATCATTCCACTTATCCATAGATCAAGATACCTCAAATTTGAGTCATACTAGATCTAACTGTGAAAATCCTATTCTTACTGGATGACTATTAAACTGGATTAATCTCAGATGATTAACCTCTTTAAATTCCTTGCGGATCTTTCATGTCTTTCCCAAGGGTTATTTAGATGTTTCTTTGAGAGCCCTTTTAATCTGCAACCTTCCATGTGCCATTTTCAGGCACCAATTGACTAGCTGGGGGAAAATGTTTTTCTTTTGTTACTCCTCCTGAGCCAGAGGTCATCTATTTAGTTTCCGAAAGGAATATCAACACCAGATTTTGGTGCAGATCCATCCCCATCATTTTCTATACTTCTCTTCACCCATATCTTGTTCATCTCCCTTTGAATTTCATCTGCATTCACTTTTCCTTTTCCTTTGTCTTGGTTTTGATTATGATGCATCGAACCCCTTTTGTCCTGATTCTTACTTTTACAGAATTTGGCAATATGACCAGATCTATTGCAATTGTAGCAAACAACATTTATTTGCATATTTGATTGAAATCCTCTTGATCTACACTGATTAGCCATATGTCCCATTCTATTACATGCAAAGCATCTACCATTGAATGAATTGTTTATTTGCAGATTCTGCATTCATGAGTTTTGTGACCATACCTTTTGCAATTAAAGCACTGTCCAGAGAAGGATGAATTAGTTTGATTTATTCTTCTTCTGCACTTATTTGCTTTATGACCAAAGTTATTGTAATTGTGGCAGTATCCATTGAAGGATGGATATCTGTGAGCATTTGGTTGCCTTATCGGAGGTCTTCTAGGTCTATTCCTTGGATTTCCTAATCAAGAGTTCTTCTGACCGGATCCAGAGCTTTCACCTTTCTCATACCGCAAGCCTTTCTTGTCATCTACTCTCTTTTGGCTTTCAAGAAGAACTTCAAGCTGAGCAAAGATTATCTTGAATTTTTCTTTGTATTCATTTGTTGTTTGAAGATCCCTTTTTAGAGTGACAATCTGATTCTCAAGTTGTTCTTCATTATCTCTGGCTTCTTCAAGATCAGATTCCAAATGTCTGATTATTCTATCCATTTTGTGGCAGTCTTCTGACTTCTCCTTAAGAGATTGTTTTAGATTATCTTTAGTCCTTCTTTTCTCTTCAATTTCTTGAGTGAATTTCATAACTCCTGATTCCATTTCATGTCTTACCATAATGACCTCTTTTGATAGCTTCTCACATAATTTGCTCTTCTCATTCAGATCTTCATTAGTATCATTGGCTTCATTTTAACTTGCTAATTGCGGAAGAAGTTCTTTTCTCTTTTTCATAGAGATACCTAGTTTCTCCTTTAGTTCATTTATGAAATCATCAGCTTGTTTGAGTCTTTCTCTCAAGTTATTGACTTCAAAGTGAGATTGCTCAAGATCATCAAGGGCAGACTGAAGTTGTTCCCTCATACCATACATATCCATTTAAATTCCTAGATCTTCCTCAAGCTATGAGGCTCTATTTGGAGGAACTTGGCTCTGATACCAATTGTTGATAATTGAGAGGGGGGGTGAATCAGTTATCTTAATTAATTTAACTTTCTGTTCTTCTTTAACAACTAGTACAACATCAAAGAAAATAAGCATCCATAATCATGAAAGAAGAAACAAAGTCAATACACATAACACAATGATTTTGACGTGGAAAACCCTGTTAAGGGTAAAACCACAGGGTGACTAACCCAAGAATGTATTCTCTGTTAGAAGAGTAGAAATACAAAATGGCATTTGCCAATTAGGGCTCACTGCCTACAAGAGACTCACTATCTACAAGTTATAAAGAGAGTAACAAGATACTTGAACTGATGAGAAGCATCCACATATGCTAAAGTTTAGTTCTGGTTAATCTTAGTATACTGATCTACTGCAGTTCATTCTTTCTCTTCTTAGGTGCTGTTGTCCTGTCACATATCAGACCTGTATTACTGCTTCCACTCTGCTCTCTTCTTTTCTTCACACTTCACAACACAACCCACACCTCTTCATACCGAAATCAATCTGGTATATATATCCGCATCAATGATTTCAATCACCTTTCTAGTCGGCATCCAAAAAACTCAGGATATTTCTGAACTCTAGTCTATCAGTTGAATCCTTTCTTACCAAGTGATGCGTATCAAAGAGATGCTTATAGAAGTCATCAATCATGTCGGCCAATCTTGAATGATACCTTAATAACCTTGATCACCATCAATATCTCATCCGAATTAAGGTCCGATGCTCTGCCGGTCAGTTCTTTCTCAGTCTACTCTGCCAAACAGGAACCCAATACTTAGGTCCTCATATCTCTTCACTCTTTCATCACTAGAGGCTCAATCCCTGGAATCTATCAGTCAAGGTACTCCTCTTGACTTCCCCAAGTCCGCACTTTACTAAGATACTTCCTCTAAGAGGTCCGGACCTGATTGTCAGACCTTGCTACATGCTCTATTCTTGCTTACCGGACCAAGATACACTTCAGTCTATCTTCCGGTATGGTCATACCATTTCCTATGGATGTGTGGGATGGACTTTGTTGCTATCAATGACAACACTCATGAAGTCACAACATGTCTCTTGCCAACAATTCTTCCTTTGTATTTGTAGTTCTACGTGCTTAGGAGGATGATGACAATTACAAAAAAATTACATACAATAATTGACAAAACCAATTACAAAAAATAGTCCAACATAGATCATGCTATATATTGTACTGACTCCAAAGTGCATAGATCCCTTTGTGTTTGTTGTTGATGTTGCTCATTTTATGTGACACCTTGTTGTGTTTCTTGGTGTCATACCATGCTTACACAAGCCATTGTGTATCATACTTACATCACCTTGGTTATCCTTCTTAGGGGCAACCCCTTCATGACGTAGCTCTTCAGAACATATCCTTTAGGCATATGCTTCCTAAAATCTCTCGTTCCTTTTTATCCCTTTTTTTACCTTAAATCAATTGCTCCTCCATGATGCAAGAAATTATTTGAAGGTGGGGGCATACATTTGCTATCTCTCACACTTAATCACACACCACACCAATGGTATGCTCTATGCAAGACTTTTTATAGCATTTATGGTCCTAAGAAGATGCAATTATTTAGATTGACCACCTTTATTAGAATTACCTAGAAAATAATAGATTTTTCTAGTCATGTAATATCTAATATTGTTTGACATGTAGCTCACCTAGAAAATCAATGCTAGTCTATGATGCTTCATTTGCTATCAGTCTTTCCCATAAGCCACCTAGAAAACAATAGACTTTTCTATCTCTAGTGACTTATGGAAGCTTTCTAGTATGGTTCCTAACAAACAAAAAAAATTGCTAGCCTTAGAATTGTACCCTTTCCTTTCGTTCTATGTGTTTACATTAGATTAATGTGCATTAGACTATATTTCTTTCTAACTACAAGAGTTTCAACAAGTAATATTTGGTCTAATCCTCCTTTTCATAAGCTTTATATATATGTATACATGTGTGTCTAACATTTGTTTCATGTGTAGATTTTTTGACCTAACATTGTGGTTTTACAGAATCCGAAGCTGGGGTCTTTGTCTCTCTCACTTTGAAACATTCTACATCCTCTACAATACTTGGGTAAAAAGTTTGCTTTCATGTTATTTACTTTCTGTACTTTAGCTTACATATGCTCATAGAACCATATGCTCGCTAAAGTGGGGGCTAAATGTAGCATGGTAAATTGTGCTTTCTCACAATTTCATGCTCTATTTAGTACTCACTTTAGTTTCTTCTCCCTTACTATACTTTCCAAACGCTATTTTGACCCTTTTGGATTGTCCCCTAAGTAATATAAACCTTTTTGAAACTAAAGTTGCATGGACCAAAGCGCTAAGCGCAAACATCTGTGCCACCCGTTGGCATCTCGATAGCATCTTTTAGTTCATCAGCCATTTTTAGAAGGTATGCTTTTACTTGTGTGGCACTCCAAATTTTTCTAATTTCTATCCATGCCCAAACGTCTCTTTTCCTAGTTTTTGAACCTCTCACCTCTTCTATAAAACCTTGTTGATTTTCCATTCAAATCATCGAAATCTTTTAGTATCAAAGCTCTGCTAGATTTTCCAACGATTTTTTTCCATAACGAAGCTCTATTAAAATTACTACTAAACTATTTTTTTTCTTGTACCATTGTTATTGTGTACTCCTTTTTCATGCAGGTCATTGAGAACAATTGATTGATGTGATTTACTCATTTTCGTTGTGCTATCTAAGAGGCTCTTGTTCATGATTGCTATCCTTTGGGACAACATTCATTTATTCTCCTATGCAATAGTCTTCCAGCGAGATCCTTGTAACCTCTTTCTCAACTCTTTCGTCAAATTAATTAAATTAGCATTTATCTTGTCATTTCTCTGTTTATTCATTTATCAATATTGCTATATTATTTTGTCACTGCTCACCACAATTCTACACACACATAGAATTCAGAGCACACACTCCTTTATCAACATTTTGATATCTGGCTGTTGTTGAGGTGGAAATAGTAAAAATGTAGTTTGACTAAGGTAAACCTCTATACAACCCAACCCTTCTCTCCTATTTGTGATTGCAGGTTGTGTGAGAAAAGGTGTCGAATAAATGAGTGTTTGTACTCCATTTTCCCTTCCTTATCAATTCCATTGTTTGATTATTCTCATATCATTCTTATCCATTTGCTTTATCTATCAACTTTTGTGCACTAATAATCATGTTTTCTGTCAACAGAGATTCATCAAAATCCATGTAGAACCATAAAGATTAGGGTTTCTAGTTTTTTATGCCATATGGAATACAATGCCAAGTGTAGACCTCCATGCCATGCACTTACCTCCATGCCATGCACTTACCTCCATGCCATGCACTTTCATCTTGGGCATTGAGGTTTCCTTCCTTGTGCTAGGTTCCTCATAATTTGTAGTTTTCATTTATGTATTTATTTTTGTGAATTACTACTTCTAAGATCTTTGTATTTCCTCTATTTCTCTAGTTTTAGTTAGTTTTAGTTAATAACATTTAATCATTCAATTTTTATTGCAACAAAGGGGCATAGCTTGGGTAGTTTTATTCTTCCTAATTGGATAGTAGTAAGACAAAACACCTTCGGCAGCTAGTGTTCTAATGTCTAATAGGAATTGGTTCTAATTAAAGAGAATTTTAGTTAGAACCACATTTTAAATTAAACACCCAACAAAAAATGGCACACATCCATTGGTGCAATAACACACATTATGTTATCATGGTATGCTCATGTGTTGAACCTTACCAAGCACTTTTCTTCCACCATTATCTTGTCTCCCCACTGCAACCATTCAATCCTATATGGGTATGAATGCTTCATCCTCTCAGCCCCAACTTTTCAAGCATTTAATTAGACACTAAATTATCTATGCTATTGCTATCCACAATAACATTGGAACACGTTCCTATTGCTTTACATCTGGTCCTGAACAAACTCTTCCTTTGTGTTAATTCCTCCCTTCTATCACATCTCAAGGTTCTCTATCAAATAAGTGAATTGCCACATTCTAGGCCCCTTTTTGAGATAGGTGACCTCTCATACCCAAATGCAACCTATGTTCTACCATTTGTTCTCTTTCCTTAGCACTTGAATTCCCTATGTCCCTCTTCTCTGCACTTGAAATAGGTTCCTTTGAAATATTTTTTCCTTTTCCTCTCATGTCCTCCTTGACTCTTCTGAGAATACCCTCCAATTCCTTGCTAGGCCTATCTATAATATGTTTCCTCCTGATCTTCATCCTTGCAATAACTTTTACCAACATTTCTACCTCTATGGTGGGTACTTATATCATCTCTCTTGCTACTATGGTAGGAATTATCATCTTCTTTCTCTCTATGGTGAGAATTTTGGCTTCCTACTTCATTGCAATAAAGGATACCTCTCCATTGAACCCTTAAATATTTTCCTCTATTGACACATCTTTCTCTTCTATCACTACATCTCTCCTCCTCTCTCTATCAATTCTACCTCTTTTCCAGCTTCTAGTTTAACTTTCTTTTTGTAGTGAGTGCCAATCGATAGGCTTCCTATACTATATGGATATTCCACATACCCAGCTCCTCTTGGATGGATTCCCTCAATCCATTGACATAATTTGCCCCTTTCTCAACTCCTTATTCATGATGTCCTGACTAAATTATCATCCTATAATACTCCTTGGTGTATTCTTTCATAATCATATTTCTCTACAACAAATTCTATAGTTCCTTCAACAATTCCAACTGGTAATTCATTAGAATGAACTTGGACTTGAGTTTTTCCACCATCTAGTCCCACTTTCCAATGCTTGTCTTTCCTTTCCTATTCTCTATAATTGAAATTTCTTCCACCATATCACTGCATGGTCTCTCAACTTGGTCTTCACAAATTTCACCCTATCCAAGTCCATAATGTCCTCTTACTCAAAGTGTTCCACCAAATCAATGATCCAACCTATCATCTCTTAGGGATCCAAATTCCCAAAATAGTTTGATATGTCCACTCTATTCCTCTTACTAATACTAGTTATGGCCTTCAACATTCTCTCTTCCTTGTCCTCTTTTATTCTACTTGATTCTATAAGATCTACCTCTTGTTCTTCATCACTCTCTTCACCCCTTAGGTTAGTGTTTCTCTCCTAGTCTTGCCCTAGTGCATCCATATAGTCTTGCATAGCCTTTAACATTGCATGTATATCATTCATTCTTTCTACATCATCAATAATACCTCACCCTCTTCGAAGACATCTTGACTTGATGAAAACTACCACTAGGTCAGGGATCTACCCATAATCACCTCTTGTAAAACACCTAATAGTCACTACTCTATTTATAAACCTCTCTTGGACTACCATAGTTCATAAAACTTTATTTAAGTCTTGTAAAATATAAAACAAATGTGACATGTCTCCACTACTTATGCCTTAATTTGCCTAAATCAACTCTTCAATACTCATCCCATGGTTAGCATTTTCCTTGATACCACTTGATGTATTCATGATAGGAGGGTCCAATGAAGGACTTCCCAACCATGTAGCCAACACAACAAACAACCACAACACCATAGGATTTCACAAAAATAGTAACAACATTCTCAATAATTTCATACTTGTACAATTACAACCATGATTACAACCATCATAATTTGTTGCAGTTGACTCCTTACATGCCAAGCCATAGTCATTTGATTATTACTAAGATTCACAAAAGGATGGTCACTACAATGAGTTTCTACAACACTATCATGTAAAATGATAATTCAAGTACAAGTAAATTACTAAATACCAATTTACTATAATAACACCCATTATGTGCCACACTATCAATCTCTTTCCTTGGTGTTTACTTTCTTGGATATTGCACTCCACATCATACTCCTATTCCCTCACTCTAACTCTCAGGCCTCACTCCTCTCCTTCTCTTGCCGTCAAAACTCACTCTCTAATCTTCTATTTCCTCATGTCTTATTTCCTTTCTTTCAAACAACTCATAACAAAGTATTTACAACATTCCCAAGTTTTCCAAATAATTTGTGTTAGCCTCAAGATGGCACAAAGCCCAATACCACATGAAACATGTTGGCCCAAAAATAACAAACCTACAAATTCAAATGGTAAAACAGTGAAGACCTCCATGTGGCAATTAACATTCATCCTCAATGGCACAATAAATCCTCTCAAATAATCCTCTATTGGCACAAAATCTAAATAACCTTCTACAATGGAAATAATCATAATTGTGCATAATTGTCAACCTAAAAGATGCTCATGAACCAAATTACTATCTTTTGTGCATCCAACTCTCCTCAAAATTTAACCTGAGATCCATCAACCACAAATAGAACTAATCTCAAAACCACAAAAGCTAATCTCAAGCTATGGTGAAATATGCTAGCTTTCTCAATCATAGACTAATAACCACCAACTAACTAACTAACTAACTAACAACTAAAATAAACCATAAAATACACTTTTTCAAAATGATGAAAGATTTACACAATGCCCAAGGATGCTCCTACATCAACATAGAGTGGAGCACAAGTTCCAAGTTGGTGACAAGGTTTGGGTGTGGCTGGGTAAAAAGAGATTTCAAGGACCATCAAAGAAGCTTAAACCTATTAGGGTGCTACTTTTTAGATTGTTGAGAAAGAGGGATAATATACCTTTAGGCTTGACCTACCCCTATATGAGAATGCATTCAATCATCAATATAGAGAAGCTTCATTTATTTGAACCATCCATGTTATATGAAGAAGATGTATTGTTTTCTTCAATGGATGACTTGGATCCTAGTGGACAAGAGGAGCTAGAAGGTAACATCATTTTGAAAATGAAGGTGATGAGAACAAGGGCAGGTGACCATGAAACATGGCTAGTGGGGTTGAGATATTGGTTGTCAAGATAAGCAAAATGGTATCATATGAATGGTGTGGGAAGAAGTTCCCACATTGTTTTAGTCCTTGAGATTTTGGGGAATAGAAGCCTCCTTATGGGGAGGTATGATCCTAAAAACAAGTCAAAGAAGTTGGACCATGGGGCTAAAGTGCTTCTTTTAGTCTAAGGAGATGTCTTCAAACCATGGGAGAAAAAAATATGTATTTTTGGTGAATTTCATGATTGAAGTGTCTATGCTTTTGTAAAATTCATATTTGTGGTGGTCTAAACCATTGTAGGAATTGGATTAGAGACCTAAAGGTTGTTAAACCAAGAGAAAAACATAAAATGATGATTTCTCTTGTTTTTAAAGTAGCAAAACCGTAACTATATTGTCAATTTTTTGCCTAATGAAAGTGGTGAAAATTCTTTGAATACAATAATTTTCAAAATTTCATCTAGTAGAAGTGGCAAGTTCTCTACTGTAGGTAAGCTTTAAAGCATTTTATAGAGGTTTCTTCACATTTTTGTCATTAAATCTTATCTTTGGCACCAATAAAGGTTATAAGGGGTCTATAAATGCTTTGTTGGAGTTGTATGAAGGGTTGGCCTTATTGAAAACCTTCATGCTTTGTTCATATTGATTTTTGGAAGTAGAAATACATGTTTACATGGTGTAAGAATATATTGCAATTGTATTCTTGAGCTTTTTCTACATGAAGGCATGGCTTTTTCTTGCCATAGAGGCTTTGTATGCACTTGTAGAGATTGGGAGATAGGAATGAGGAACTATATGCTTGCTCTTGTTAGAATTTTTCTTTTTTAGGGTATCCCAAAGGTATATTTTGTGTTCTAATTATTGTCTTATGTTTCTTTGCACTTGTATCCTTTGTTATTTCATTATATATTGTTAATGATCACACGAACATAGTAGGTTATTAATAAATCCCCATGTTTTGGTAGTTTGGGTTGACACAAAGAAATTTGATGTTGATGACTTCTAGAAGAGTAGTAGTTTACAAATCAAGAAAACATCCAAATTATTTGAAATATTCATACTCCTAGTCTAGTGTATTTGAAATAAAATTTTCTCCAATCCATTTTGGGGGCCATAAGTCCAAATTATTTGACATATTTCTTCATAGGGAGATAATCAAAATATCTCATTGAAAAGCATTATCATAAATTATGCGCACTCTAGCATCATCATTACATCAATGCATAAATTAGGATTTGACATCATAGGCATCACATCTATTGCTTAGTGTCTTTGATTGTGTGTCATCAACAATTAGGTTTGAATTGTTATCAAGGAAATCATAAACCTTCACTTTACACACAATGTACATCATTGTTATTTTGAACAACCCATGTTTCATATGCAAATGTCAAAGTTAGGATTGAAATGTAGAAAGTCACATCATGATAGGACCTAACTATGGATGGACAAAGTTTCCTTGGACAAGAATACAAGAGTAGCCTAGTCTCAAAGCACTACATATTTACAATATAGATTCATCACAATTTCAACAAAGAGCTAACCACTTCATATATGGTTCTAATCATTAATCATTAAATAAAATAAAAATTTTATGTATCAAAAACATGAAATCAACAAAGAGCTAAGCACTTCTAACCCCTTCAATTTATCATTTACATTTATCAATTTGAACTCTAATTAATTTAAGGATATTTTTATTTATTTCTTATTCACCCAATTAAACATCTAGATTAATTGTATGGTGCATTTTATTTCCTTAGGAAACTCATTTTTATTTTAAATAGGTAAAAATTCACACAAATTATAGTTATAATATTCCTTGTCATATATATATATATATATATATATATATATATATATATATATAGATAACATCAATTTCATAATGGTGAATAATTAATTAAACCTATAGCCTTGATTAGGTAAGTTTTTATTCTAAGTTGTATTGATATATTTATAGAGTATTTAAAATATATTTATAGAGTAATGAAAAGTTAAAAAAATATATTGTTATTTTGGAAGTAGTAGAATGTAAACAATATGTAATAATATGTTTTTTTAACTATGATATTGAATATAGGAATAATCAATTTTTTTTTCAAGTTGTTAGGTACAAAAAGTTTTTTCACTACCCAATTTATCTAAAACATGATCCAAATATTCTTTGCTAATATCAAATCTTGACACTTAAAAAACTAACCCATGACAGACTCTTTATAAAACATTTTATTTCACCAATAAAACTTGTAATGTATATGGTTTTTAGGATAATAACATTTGGTAAACGACCTCCAACAAATCATTTTAATTCCCTTTCATTCATTTTTCAAAAGCAACGCAAATGATTAGTTTTATGTGCAATTCTACGAAGAATAAAGTCTTATTTTTGGTATTAAAGAGGAATGTTTTGTTATCCTACCAAAATCTATCCCTTTCTTTCCATTTCCTACTTTTTCTATAATCCTAAGTTAATACTTATTGTGGTGAACAAGGTAGTATTAAAATAAAATTATTTTTAATTGAATAAAAGTTAAATTTAGCTTTATAGTATTGTTGTCATATTTTGCTTGACCACAAAATATTTTGTTTCCCACTTTCTATCAGAGAAATCTGATCAGAGAAACCCTGAATAGAACGAGAAAAAGCTTAAATTCTTCAAAAACCCATGCTCTACCTTACAAAAATCCCAAAATCTCACCAAGAGAATCCTTGCCAAAAACCCAGAAATCTTTTGTCTTCAAGTGCCTTCCATTGCAAATAATTCTTAGTTTTATACTTAATCTTTTTTGTATGTATATCTGTTGTATCGCATATACAATTGTATATACAAAGGAAGATGCAAAGTCAGATACAAAAGGCGGGATACAAAAGTGAATGTGCATCAGGTTACCTTTGTAAATGCAATTGCATATACAAATGCATATACAAGGCAATATACAAGGGGGAGATACAAAAGGTGTGTCTATTTTTTGTATGTATATGCAATTGTATCTTTGTACATACAATCTTATATACAATGGCATATACCATCCTGAGATACAATCTAGGACCCGAAAGAGGCCGCAATTTGGTTAAGAAAGGTACAGGCGATTGTATGTATCTTTGCATGTATATTCGCGTTGTACATTTGCAGTTACAAAAGGTGATGCAGAAGGGAATACATACAATCTGGACACGAATGAAGAATCAAATGTGGTAGATTTTGAGTTGGGGTCAACCTATTGTATGTAAATGCGATTGTATCATCCCATATACAATCCTATATACAATTGCATATACAAAAGTTAGATACAATAGGGATATACAATGTGGGTTCGACTGGGAAATTAAATTTGGTAAACTCAGTGGTGGGTCTGCAATTGTATGTTGAAGTGCATGTATATGCCAAAATGCAAAAAAGAAAGGATACAAGGCCGAACCTGTTGCAATGATCCAATATGGTTGATAATCCTTTTCGTTCTGCAATTGTATGTACATGCAATTGTATCTCATATATAATCACATATACAAAGTCACATACAAAGGATTTTCGGCGAGACAGGCCTTATCAGTGGCTCAGTTTGAGGTCTCTCCGATGGCCGATAAATATGCAAATGTTCAACGATGGGTCCCACATTCAGCTCAGCGGCCAATCAGATAGTGCCACGTGTCAGGCCGATTCATAGGTAGGTGCAAAAGGTGATGCAAAAGTAAAGGCCCGCTTTTGTATGTTGGCAATTGTATTGTATATAAATTTGCATATACAAAAGCATATACAAAGGGAGATTCAAAGACATGCAAAGCAATTTGATATGCAAAATGTAAAAAGTGAAGAAATCGTATAAGTGCAAAATTGAAGGATTTGAAGGACCCGATAGCATGATGATGTCATCCAAGCCTGTTATTTGCCCAAGTTCTATATGATGCTGATGTCAACATGGTTTTTTTACATTGTATCCTTTTTTGTATGTCTGTATGCATACAAACAATGGTTCTCTTGGCAGCAAGGATAAAATTGATGGTCACTAACTCAGAAGCCAAAAATGCAAGTTCGGTCAAATAGGGAAAATTCAAAGGCCGATTATACGGATACAGAGGACGATTGTGCAGATGATCTTAGCAAGTGAGGATGCAAAAAATTTTAGGCGGTCAGAGATTTAAAGTGTTGTAAAAGCTTTGTCAAGGGGTGATATGTCCCATCCACCATCAATACAAATCTGATCTCTCAACTGCCATGCTTCAGATATTTTATGTATTTATTATTGAAGATAGATGATTGAGCTGCTTACATTCAAGACCCAAAATATCTTCCACCTGCCCTATTCTTGATATTTTATTCCATAACTTCTTGCAGGTGGATGTCCCTTCTAGTGATGATATTTTCTGACAGAGCCCATGGGGAGAATTCATTGTAACTGACATAGGTCAAATTCAAAATGCTATATATGCATAAACATGAGATGTAAAAAGGGTTGGAAGATTTAGTAATCTATGCTTCTAATTCGAAACAGAGCATTCCTCTACTATAACCTTGCCTTCTGATTAAATACATGCTGGTTATTTTACCTCTTCATGCTATTTTGACTTTGTGTGATCTAAGAATGATGTGTTTGTGAATGTTTAATTCCTTCTACTCATCTGTTGCTCTTTGCCTCTGTTAAAATCAGCTTAATCTGTGTATGTTTATTGGTTGTATCTAGTCATTTTGTGCATTTTCTCAGTTCTGTGAGGGTTCTTTTATTCAACCTAGTGTATCACCTAATTTCTATTTATGTTTCCTTCTACCCCTTTTCCCCTACAACATTAGCACTAGGTTTAGATATATTCCTCTAAGCATTAGGTTTAGATGAGGAACCAGCCTTCTCTAGAGGTCTAATCTCAGTTCGCAAGGTCCCACACTTCAAGATCATTCCCATTGTGTCATTAAAATGCTTCGACTCTGTCTAAGTAGGGTGCAATTCTATGTGACAATAGTTTATGGCACACTCGGTGGGATAGATTGGACTATCATAGTCCACAAGTCCTTTATTCATTGTTGATATTTGGTGTGTATGTCAACAACATCAGCCTATAGAGGTAATATTCACACACCTGGCGACTCTACAAGTGAAGAATTAGTTGGTTTCAGTAGTCCAAGTACAAGCAGCTAATGAGGTTGGTGCTACTTGTTAGTTTTCTACCATTTGAGATAATTTTCTCAGCACCTGGTAACTCTATTTGGTGTTATAACTGATTTCTTAGTGTTTCAAAACCCTGTTGCCTAGATACATTCCAAATCAGTTATCCAGACTTGCCTATGCTTCATGTTTTACTCTTACAATGTTTAGTTATCAACACTGTGATGGTTTTTCACCTCCATTACATGAAAATCATGCATATATACCCTCTTACCAATCATATCACACAGAACAGCTCGCTAGTTTTATTCCAAACGACCCTGTAATAGTAGATTACCAGCAGTCCTATCATGTTTTCCACCCTCCCATCCCCGCTCAACCTCAATATCAACTAATATATGATCAAGTTCAACCCCAAGAAGAGGTTTTTGATGCCAAACAACATGATTATTCACACAGTTGGCCTCAAGAGCACCCTTACCAGAATGTATTGGATCTGATCCAAAAGTTTGACTATTTTTTGTGGGATTTAAGCCAAAAGCTTGAACAGATGAAGATTAGTGATATTAGTAAGGAGTTCTCACACATGCATTGGATGTTGGTTGAAATTGAGAAGAAAAAAGAGATTACCTTGCAGTAGTAAGAGTTGGCTAAGCAATCCATTATTTATAATCAAGAGTGGGTAAAAAGAAGAATACAGTTTGAAAGAAATCTTGAAGGAGAGATAGCTGCTAAAAAGGAGAAAATAAAGTTTTTGTCTACTCAGGTGCAAAGTAGTCAAGCTTACTCAGATTATCAATACCAAAAAGGGTGTGAAACCCAGGCAACCCTTTCTATTCCTAGTTTCAGTTCAACTCTTCCTGTAAAGTTGAATCATCCTGTGAATGAAGAATGTGTAGGTTTTTCTACTTCAACAGTAGTTTCAGAACAACAAGAGGACATTGAACAATCTGAGTTGTTGATTGACAATAATCAGTATGAAAATGGAGCTTGGGACCATGAAGAAGAGCATAAATCTAAACCTGACACCATTTTTCAAGTTAGGAGCTTGGATATATTCGAACAGGTTATGCATGAGACAACTAAAGTTGAGCTTTTTGGAGAAATGTGCATAGGCATAATTGAGTAGTTTTGTTTAATGTTGGAGGACAGGGAATCAGACCTTTTAGGAGGAGTTGATAACCATGATGAGCTAGAACAACAAGTTCATAAGTTTGAACAAGTTTTGAAGCAATAGGAAGAGTATGGTCTTGAAAGAGAGGAATTCATTCTCTCAAGTCAAGAAACTTCTCATGAATTTGATTTGCAAGGTCTTAGCTAGTTGGAGGAGCTTCCTTTCTGCTGTTCTGAAGAGCTCGAGGCTGATGAATCAACTAAAAGTTTTCTTCAAGAGGTTACTTCAATGTTTGAGTTTTGGCCTTCCTTCATTGAAGAAGAAACTCCTGATTTAAAGTGTACCTCCTTGAGTGGTAATGAGTATTTTGAGCTTGAACTAGTTGTTTCTAAAATCCTTCCAAGAGTTGATAGATTTGATGAGTTATTAGACACCCTAGTCGAAGAGGATTGTCCATTGACTATTGAGGAGGAATCAACATGGCAACGTATTATGCAAGGTGAAGGTAATGCTATTTTTTCTAAGCATCTAGTTTATTATGGTTCAATTTTAGTCATGAAGGAGGACAATCATGAGCAACAAGAAGAATGTGAAGCAGCCAATAATGAGAGTTCAAGTTTAATCCATTCTAGGGGCTGTCCAATTAGGCATCTAACTAGGATGGAAACCAACAATGCATCACAAGTCATTCTTGTACCTAAGTATGAGGATGCATTTGAAAAAGAGACTGATTTTGGAGTTGCAGCCGCAAGTGATCAGATTTAGCTCACTTATCCAATTTAGGATAGCAATATGCCTCATCAAAATCAAGGTGTGAGTGAGTTTATTTGCACCTTTCATGAAACATTGCAACAGTCTATTGAATATTTGCATGTGTTTCATTTTCTTTCAGCAATGTATAACCATGTAATGCATCAGTTGTTAATCAGAAAGGGGTGTTATTTTGCAAAGCCAGTTGATAGTTTTGTTTGACCAGATGCTTTGCTGGTTAGGATAGGTTTCAGGTATAGTTTTTAATCTCTTAAGTGCTGTCAAGTACAGTTAGATAGGTTACTTTCTGCATTTTTCTTTTTAGTTAGGTTTCCAGGTGTCTTTCATTGATGTTCTAATGAGTTACAAAAGTCAAGACTGTTTGTCTCAAGTGTTTAGAAGTCTCTGTATGACCCTATGCCCAATGGATAAGGTCTAGGCAACTGGTCTGATGTTTAGCAGGCAAAGATCCTCAGGAGGTCACCAAAAATGCTGTCATATTTTGCTTGACCACAAAATATTCTATTTCCCTCTTTCTATCAGAGAAAGCCTGAATAGAAGGAGAAAAAGCTTAAATTCTTCAAAAACCCATGCTCTACCTTACAAAAATCCCAAACTCTCGCCTGGAGAATTCTTGCCAAAAACCCAGAAAAATCCAGAAATCTTGTCTTCAAGTGCCTTCCATTGCAGATAATTCTTAGTTTTATACTTAATCTTTTTTGTATGTACCTTTGTATGTATCGTTGTATGTATATCTATTGTATCACATATACAATCACATATACAATTGTATATACAAAGGAAGATGCAAAGTCTGATACAAAAGGTGGGATACAAAAGGCGGGATACAAAAGTGAATGTGCATCAGGTTATCTTTGTATATGCAATTGCATATACAAGGCAATATACAAGGGGGAGATACAAAAGGTGTGTCCATTTTTTGTATGTATATGTGATTGTATCTTTGTACATACAATCTTATATACAATGGCATATACCATCCTGAGATACAATCTAGGACCCGAAAGAGGCTACAATTTGGTTAAGAAAGGTACAGGCAATTGTATGCATCTTTGCATGTATATTCATGTTGTATATTTGCAGATACAAAAGGTGATGCAGAAGGGAATACATATAATCTGGACGTGAATGAAGAATCAAATGTGGTGGATTTTGAGTTGGGGTCCACCTATTGTATGTATATGCGATTGTATCATCCCATATACAATCCTATATACAATTGCATATACAAAAGCTAGATACAACAAGGATATACAATGCGGACCGACTGGGAAATTAAATATGGCAATCTTAGTGGTGGGGTCCACAGTTATATGTTGAAGTCCATGTATATGCCAATATGCAAAAAAGAAAGGATACAAGGCCAGACCTATTTCAATGATCCAATATGGTTGATAATCCTTTGAGTTCTGCAATTGTATGTACATGCGATTGTATCTCATACACAATCACATATACAAAGGATTTTTGGTGAGACAAGCCTTATCAGCGGCTCAGTTTGAGGTCTCTTTGATGGCCGATAAAGATGCAAATGTTCAACGATGGGTCCCAGGTTCAGCTCAGCGGCCAATCAGATAGTGCCACATGTCAAGCTGATTCATAGGCAGGTGCAAAAGGTGATGCAAAAGTAAAGGCCCGCTTTTGTATGTTGGCAATTGTATTGTATATACATTTGCATATACAAAAGCATATTCAAAGGGAGATTCAAAGACATGCAAAGCAATTTGATATGCAAAATGCAAAAACTAAAGAAATCACATAAGTGCAAAATCGAAGGATTTGAAGGACCCGATAGCATGATGACGTCATCCATGCTTGTTCTTTGCCCAAGTTCTATATGATGTTGACGTCATCATGGTTTTTTTATAGTGTCCTTTTTTGTATGTCTATATGCATACAAACAATGGTTCTCTTGGTAGCAAGGATAAAATTGACAGTCGCCGACTCAGAAGCCAAAAATGCAAGTTCGGTCAAACAGGGAAAATTCAAAGGCCAATTATATGGATATAGAGCCCAATTGTGCATATGATCTCAACGAGTGAGGATGCAAAAATTTTTAGGGGGTCAGAGATTTAAAGTGTTGTAAAAGCTTTGTCAAGGGGCGATATGTCCCATCTGCCATCAATACAAATCTAATCTCTTAACTGCCATGCTTTAGATATTTTATGTATTCATTATTGAAGATAGATGATTGAGTTGCTTACATTCAAGACCCAAAATATCTTCCACCTGCCCTGTTCCAAATATTTTATTCCATAACTTCTTGCAGGTGGATGTCCCTTCTAGCGATGATATTTTCTAACAGAGCCCATGGGGAGAATTCATTATAACTGACTTAGGTCAAATGCAAAATGCTATATATGCATAAACATGAGATGTAAAAAGAGTTGGAAGATTTAGTAATCTATGCTTCTGATTCCAAATAGAGCATTCCTCTACTGTAACCTTGCCTTCTGATTAAATACATGCTGGTTATTTTACCTCTTCATGCTATTTTGACTCTGTGTGATCTAAGAATGATGTGTTTGTGAATGTTTAATTCCTTCTAATCATCTCTTGCTCCTTTCCTTTGTTAAAATCAGCTTGATCTGTGTATGTTTATTGGTTGTATCTAGTCATTTTGTGCATTTTATTAGTTCTGTGAGGGTTCTTTTATTCAACCTGGTGTATCACCTAATTTCTATTTATGTTTCCTTCTACCCCTTTTCCCCTGCAGCATTAGCACTAGGTTTAGATATATTCCTCTAAGAATTAGGATTAGAATGAGGAACCGGCCTTCTCTAGAGATCTAATCTCAGTTCGTAAGGTCCCACACTTCAAGATCATTCCCATTGTGTCATTAGAATGCTTGGACTCTCTCCAACCAGGGTGCAATTCTATGTGACAACAAGTATCAAATGAGTTCAACCATGAAGATATTATGACACATTGTTTGCATTGTATGGTGTTGCACACAAGAAAAATGCACACTATCTTTTTAGTCCCTGTCTTTAGTAGGGATACTTAAATTTTCACCAATGCCTATTTCTCTGCTTTGAAAATTATGCACCCCCAAAAAATTCCTCGTTTTCTAACATTTAGCTATTATTTTGATGTTTTTTCCTTCTAAATAGTTGCGATCTTTTTCATTTATTAGGCAATTACAATTTTTGGTGGTTAACTTTCTATTTTTTATTTGGAAAAATCAATAAAAATGTTATCAAATGAAAAATCAGTTAGCATAAAAATTAATTAATTTCTAATGTTTTGGTATGCAAGGCAAGTGGTCTAGTAGCTGGTTACATGGCATTTTATAAAAAAGTTCATGTGCCTTGTCTATGCTTCCACATTTTGTGTACATGTGTACCAAGGTAATTGCAATAATAACATATGAAAAAAATCCCAAGCAATACTTTAAATCTTAATTCTCTATGATTTAAAGGAAGCATTCTTTGTGTGTATATATTGTAGGTTTTGAGCAATTGAGAGATAAATAAAAAATAATGTAGGTGGTGCATGTGGATATGGAAATCTATACAACCAAGGATATGGAACAAACACAATAGCTCTAAGCACTATTCTATTCAATAATGGGCTCACTTGTAGAGCATGCTTTGAAATAAAATGCAATGATGATCCATAGTAGTGTCTTCCTAATATGATTGTGGTCACTGCTACCAATTTGTGCCCACTCAACAATACACTTCCTACTAATGCAGGAAAGTGGTGCAATCCCCCTCTCTAGCATTTTGATTTGGCAAAGCCAATGTTTGACCATGTTGCAAAGTACAAGGAAGGCATAGTCCCTATTCTCTACCAAAGGTTTATCCCACTCAAACCCTCTCTACTAGTACTAAATAGTTCTAGGTCATTGTTAAATAAATTAGGCAATAAATAGTAAGTGTTGAATCTATTGTAGAGTGACATGTGAGAGAAGTAAAGAAATTCAATTCACGATCAATGGCAGCTCCTACTTTATTTTACCAACATGGGTGGAGCAGGGGACATCAATGCAATTTCTATTAAGGGCTATGTCACGAAACTAGAGCCAAATTTGGTAGAGTAACGCTATCTTCAAAGGCCAAAGCTTGTCCTTTCAAGTCAACACTAGTGATGGGAGGATAATTACCTCCTACAATGCCACTCCCTCCACATAGCAATTTAGCCAAACTTTTACTATGCTTAGATATAATAACTTGAGACTGCACACTATCTTCTTCTTCCTCCCTGGCTTTTTTGGAATGAAGTATATTTTCATTTTAATTTGTGTTTTAGTCCCTACCTTTGATAGGGATACTTATGTTTCACCATGCCTATTTCTCTGCCTTGAAAATTTTGTACTCTAAAAAAATCCTCACTTTCTAATGTTTAGCTATTATTCTAATTTTTTTCCTTTTAAATAGTTGTAATCTTTTTTCTATTGGCTAGTTACAACTTTCACTAGTTAACTTTCCATTTTTTTATTTGGAAAAATTAATAAAAATATCATCTAATGAAAAATTAGTTGGCATAAAAATTTAACTAATTTCTAATGTCTCCTTCTAATGTTTTGGCAATTAAAGTTTGTGGTCCTACAACTCGTTGTCTGGCATTCTGTAAAATAATTCACGTGCCTTGTCTATGCTTCCACATTTTGCATACATGCATACTAGGGCAATTGCAATGATAACATATTAAAAAAATCCCAAGCAATGCTTTAAATCATTAATCCATGTGATTTAATGGAAGTGTTCTCTATGTATATATTGTAGGTTTTGAGTGATTGAGGGAGAAATAACAAATAGTGTAGGTGGTGTCTGTGGATATGAAATCTATATAGCCAAGGATATGGAATGAATACAACTCTAAGCATTGCTCTATTCAAATAGCCATACACAATTCTTTTTATTAAATACCAATATGTTACTATATTTAGATCCTAAACCTCTATTTTTGATGGTTTTGTTTTTGATAATGGTACTAAATGATTTTGACCATAGCTATGAACATGTTTGATATTTTAATTAGTTGAGGAATTTGTTTCTAATATTTTATCTATTTTTTATAAAAAAGAACAAAAATGATGTGAGATTATGGAATTTTGGTTTGATGGGTTTAATGAAGAAAATAATTCTCTCTGTCTTCAAATTTAAATAAGTAATTTCTCTTCTATCTATTGTATTTTTAGTGAAATGTCAAACTTTAATATGGAAGACTTGTATAGAAGCATTGGGGAGAATTCTTGTCAAAAAGTGCTTCTATAATGGCATCATATAAGGCATTTATATTTTTATTCAAAAATTTACTTAGGGTTGAGATTCAGTTGATTTGTGGTGATCAAGTTTAGATAATTTTATTATATTATTATATTATTTTATTATATTTATTTTCATTTTAGCATCATAAAAGGCATATGTTCATGTATCCACTGAGTGTTGATGTTGAGTTGATCTGTGATGATCAAGTTTAGATAGAACTCATTCTATTAGTGTTGAAGGTCTTTTATAATTTCTATTAGCTTCATAACGGAGTTGATCTTATTTATTTTCAATCCTTGTGATGGTGTTGTGTGAGGCAATGTTTACAAGCAAACTTCATAGCATAAGCTATAGTTTCATCGATTTAAATGTCTATAGATTGTCATTTTTGGAACCTATGCCATACCATGAAAATTTAAATCTAGGGTTAAGTTTATAGTTTATAATAGAAGATTATGCTATATCTGTATACCTTTGTGTCAAAAAATAGCTCTTTAAAGCTATGTATGTTAATATATGGACCTCCTAATAGATTAATGACCTATTTCTATAAAGTACACTTTCCATAACAAAAATTATTGAAGTAAATAATCCACTTAATTACATCATCTCAAGTAAAAAGGGTAAATCTTCTAATATCAACAATAATTACATTACATCTTACAAATCCATGTGCCACAACCAGGTGTTAGCACTATAAAAGAATATACAATACATCTTAAGATCTCATGTCATAAGTCATTATAATGAATAATAAGGTAGAATAATCAAGTACAAGTAATGAATAAGAACTGAATCACTGTCTTCATCCGCCACTACCCCACTTGGTTGAATCCGCAAGCTGAGAGACGGGAACATGCCTTAGGCACTTTTCCACCCAACCACGAAGAAATTACACTCCCCCATAATCCTTCATGACACAAAGGATATCCAGCCCTACACAAAATGCCTAGCAACCTGGAAACAACTGGTAGGAGGGAACATCTGATAGAAACTAATGTCTAAATGCAAATCTAAATGATGATGTGCAATATCTCACAATAGGATGTGGTAGAGAAATATATAAATAAAGCTTTTCTAGACAATCTTTCATCTATTTCAATGAACATGGCTTGGCCCAAGCACTTAAAATGGTTACAGTCAAATCCTAAAAAAGAGGAAAAGCCTTCTCTGTTTGCCCACATTCGGCATCCTAGCCTAAAAGTAACCCAACATGCATATAAAGCAAGAAGATAAACTAATTCCAATGTATAATCATTCAATAATCACAAGGACAATCAAGTACTTCCTTTCAAGAAATCAATAGCAATATATTGTCTAACCTTTGTAAAACAAAGTTGCATAATTTTTTTCATAAGGAAAATCATGTAGACAAAAGATGTATATATATCTAAATATTCTCAAAATTTTGACTACTTATCTTGATATAGTTTACATAAGGATATATATAAGTATTTCGAAAGATCTAATTCCTATCTTCTTGTACAACTATCTTGGTAAATTTAAATGTTTTAATTAAATTCAATACATCTATATGTTTCAATATTGTGCTCCAACTTTTTCCACAAACCGTGAACATAATTATATAACAGCATATATGTATAGAAAAATACATTACCAAAAGAATCTAGATATTTAAATCTTACAGGCCATTAAAGTGATTTGGAGAAAGGCTAGCAATGTTTAAGAAGATCCATAGTTAACTGGCTATACATAGCCTACACAAGATGAAAAGGCATAAGACCAACAAGTCATGTTTAATATAGGTCGTTCTATAACTATACGAGAAATTTACAAAAAAATAAAAACCAATCTAGAAAATAAGCATGAAGCTAGCCATCAATAATAATTTACATAGACCAACAACAATGTTTTAAACGGGCTAAAGACAAAAGAAAAATCGATTCCCAAGCTCTAAGGCTGATTGATACAACAATAGAGACCGACACAGTTAGAGAAGCCATTTAGAATATGGAAAAAGTTGATTAGAAATACAAAGAAACTATTTTAAAGATATATATCAGCTAATTTAAAGCGACAAGGTTGATTTCTTTTAAAATAAATAGAGACTATTTTAAAATAGGCAGTAAGAGGAGACTAAAAGGCCACTCAACATTTAACACAAGGGCTCACTATTTTAACACTGGTGAATCATAAAGGGGTGAAGGCACGACATTGAGTTGGAGGCCATTCTAACTACTAAACAGGCCAAACAAGATTGTTTTAAGAGTTTGAATAGGATAATATAGGTTTAAAATTTATAAATCTTACAACAGCCATAAGTTATATGAAGGCGACACAATTAAAATGAACAAGATGAACAAGTTTGAAATGTTGAAGGAACAATAGGGAGACTATAGAGAATTTGAGGTTGAAATAATAATGGCCAATCTTATAACTATAACTGGTAGATATCAAAAACATCAAAGGCCAATCCTCTAAAAGGTTGATGGAGAGTTCAAGTCCACTTGGAATAAGAAAAAGATGAAACAAAAAGGGCTGCAAAGCAGAATCAATTCTATCATAGGCTGATTCTAAGCAAAGGAGGGCTACAAAAATGTAATCAGGCCGCTATTTATGATCAGGAATAGCTACCATTCAAGGAGACATAAAGAACAATTTGTTTTATTTACACAAGTTTATAATACATTTAATAAAAGTAAATCAATGCAAACACGGAGGGTGATTAAATACTAGGGAGGTGCCATAAAAATAATACTGAAATCAACAATTAACATTAACCGACAGAATACATAGTATAAATGATTACAACCACATTAATATTTTGTTGCAAGTATGGGCCTAACTAGTGTTGTCATTGATGTCAACATACTCCTGTTGCATTAATGATAAGGATTGGAAGAGCTGTGTGCTGAGGACATTGAGAAAATTAGTCTTAATCAGGAACAGAGAAGAATAGTGAAGACATTAAGGTAAAAGTCCAAGATAGGATGAGGATCAGAGGATACGGTTCAAAGGGTTTGTAGATATGTGTCTTAAGGTGATCCAGTAAAGATTTCAGAGGTTCGTATGAAGATTTGAAGAAGTTGTGGCCGCTCAAGTAAAACTAGTTCTGGTAGGTGTTCAGAGGTGATAGAGTGATACAAATAGGTTTGGTGAGATCCAGAAATGCATTATCCTATTTTGCAGATTTGAGGGAGTGTTAAGGAAGTATTTTTGAAGTATCAACTTGATTGGTTCGTGGTTTGAAGGTCCACAAGCATCTATTCCTTTGTAACAGTAATGACAGACTATGTTCTTAAGTTTCTAGATGAAGGAGAGAAGGATTTCAGTAAGTAGATGAAGTGTGGATGTTCTTGGTGATTCAGGCAAGCTTGTGGAGGTCTTTGAATCATGTCCAATTCATGTTGGTGGTCTGCATTGGAGTTGGAGCTCGCAATTGAAGAATAACTTCCAGATGATGATGTTCTTCCTAAGACTGGCCGACCAGATGAGTTACACATCTTATGGATGTTCTTGTAGATGTTTGCTGACTTAGATGATTATTCTTAAGTTGATGTCTTGTATAAATAAGGGATTACGAAGTCATTTCAAAGGTGTCCTTATGGAGATGAGTGTGTGGTAGCAAGGAGGAGAGCAAAAGGCAAAGCAGCAGTTTTGGGCTTAAATGGAACTGATTCAAGCATGGTGAAGATGCTATACTCCAGTTCATGTATGTGATACTTACTATTTTGTAGACAGTATGTCTCTTGTAGGTAGTGAGCCTCTTGTGAGCAGTGTGCTCGGGTAGTGAGCCCTAATTGGCATGTGCCATTTGTTCTTTCTATTCTTCTAATAGAGAATACAATCTTGGGTTAATCACCCCGTGGTTTTTCCCTTAACTAGGTTTTCCACGTCAAAATCTTGGTGTCGTGTGTGTTAATGTGTTTCTGCTCTTAATTTTATGCATTATGTTTCCATGATTGTTTTATCATTATGTTGTTGAATTACAAAGTGGAGTTAAGTGTTTAATTGGAAGAAAGTTTTGTACAACTGATTCAACCCCCTCTCAGTTGTCTACCCTAAATCTAACAATTGGTATCAGAGCTGAGTTCCTCTAAAAGGAGCTTAACCGCTTGAGGAGATCCAAGATGTCATCCTACAAGAAGGATAGTTTGAAGTTTGATGGAACCAATTTCAATCTTTGGAAAAGTCGCATGAAATGTCACTTGCAATGTATGGGAATGTAGTACTGGAACATGGCTTCAACAAAGTATACTCCTCCTCAAGGTGGTCTGAAATCCCCAAATGAAATCACAGATGCTGAAAACAATTTGCAGACTATAGAAGCTCTTCTAAGTGCACTATCTGATTCAGAGCTTTCAAATGTTGTTGACCTACCAACTGCTTTTGAGATTTGGCAAAAACTAGAACTTCTACATGAAGGAGACAAGTATGTTAAATGTGCAAGGTTACAGAGTCTAAAAGAAAAATTTGAAAATCTGAAGATGAGAGATGATGAAAATATTACTACTTTTATGCCAAGAGTAAATGAGATTGTTTGTGGAATTAGAAATGTTGTTGGAGTCTTGGATGAAGATGAGATTGTTGGCAAAATTCTCAGATCCCTTCCTGCTTCTTATAAAATCAAGCCTGCTACCATTGAAGAATTCAGAGCCCATACAACTGTCACAAGAGATCAATTGGCTAGTAAATTGGCTGTATTTGAAATGATTGAGTTTGGAGATGCCCCCCCAAGACTGAATCTGCATTCAAAGCTAGTGCCTCTGTAAAAGGCAAACAAAGGTTTGATCCAGGAGAGAACTTTTCAAGGAAACTATCATGGTATGAAAAAGAAAGAAAAGACCTAGAAGAAGAAGAAACAAAAACTTCTCAACTTGAAGCTCTTATTGCGAAAAGACTACCAAGAGGATCCGGTAAGTATGAAAGAAAAACTGCCTTTTAAGTGTTTTAACTGCAATAAGATTGGTCATTTTGCCTCAAGATGTCTGGAAAGATTTTCAAGGCCAAATCCTCATAGATCAAGGTTCCAAAAGAATTGTTACTATGTTCATGAAGAAGATGATAATGAAGGAGTAACAGATGATGAATCAGAGATAAGAAACAAATCTGGAAGTGACTGGGTGTTCATTGCCATCAAGGAAGAAGATCCAATACCCTCTTAATCTATCAATCATAAAGTTGTAGAAAGAGCTTTGGCTGCCCAAGTTGAAGAAAAGGATGATTGGGTCATTGACAGTGGATGCTCTAACCATATGACAGGTGACAAAAATAAGTTCATAGATTTGGAAAGGTATGAAGGAGGTGTGGTAAAGTTTGGTGATAATTCTACTGGTAGAATCAGAGGAAGAGGAACTATTTCTTTTGATGGAAGGAACAAAACTGGTAATGTACTATATGTTGAAGGATTGAAGCACAATTTTCTCAGTGTTGGTCAGTTGGTGGAAAAAGGCTATGATCTCTGATTCAAGAATGGAAAATGCAAGATCTTTGAAAGTTCTAGAACATAGATTGCATCCGGTACTCAAACCAAAGATAATATCTTCCACTTGGTTGGTATTGGTAAAAGTTGCTTATTTGTTCAAGTTGATCAAAGTTGGTTGTGGCATAGGAAAATGTGTCATGTGAATTTTGATAATATCATCAAGATAAGAAATACTCAGGCTGTAAGAGATCTTCCAAAAATGGTGAAACCTATAAATAGTTTGTGCAAAGAATGTCAGTTGGGAAAACAAAGAAGAGTCTCATTTGAAAGCAAGGAACAATCTTCTACCAGATTATTAGACTTAGTTCATACTGATCTTTGTGGTCTGGCAAGAATCAAGAGTGTGCAAGGTGATAGATACTTCATGTTACTAATTGATGACTATTCCCGGATGATGTGAGTAACTTTTCTAAAAGAAAAATCAGAGGTGCTTGAGAAATTCAAAATATTCAAGGCTATGGTAGAGAATGAAACTGGATTAAAATTAAAATATCTAAGGTTTGAAAGAGGTGGAGAATTCACATCCGGTGAGTTCATAGAATTATGTGAGAAACATGGAATAAAGAGACAATTGTCTGCTCCTAGGACTCCACAACAGAATGGAGTAGTGAAGAGAAAGAACCAGACCATCTAGGAAGCATCTAGGACCATGATGATGGAAGTAAATGTTCCTTAGATCTATTGGAGAGAAGCTGTCAGCATTGTAGTCTATACTCTCAATCGGGTTCAAATCAGAAGCAATACCGGTAAGACTCCTTATGAACTTTGGTTTGGCATCACTCCTACTGTGAGGTATTTCAGAGTGTTTGGTAGCAAATGTTACATTAAAAGAGATGAAGATCTAGGAAAGTTTGATGCTAGAAGTGATGAAGGAATATTCTTGGGTTACTCTACTCAAAGCAAAGCATACCAGTGTTATAACAAGAGACTAAGAAAGATGATAGAAAGTACAAATGTGGAGGTTGATGAAGGAATTGAAAAACCCTCAAGATTTTATGAATATGATGAAGATGATCGGAATGGTGTTCTAATTCAAGGAGCCCAAGCCTCTTCTAAAAGTCAGATTCAAACTGATCTGGTAAATCAGGTGGAAGAGATGAGTTTTAATGACCCTGATCAAGAAATAGAAGTGCAAGAAATTCCCAAAGCTCCAAGATATGTAAGATTGAACCACTCTAAAGTTCAGATCATAGGTGACAAAAGCAAAGGTGTACAAACTAGAAGGAGAATTGCTCAAGATTCAGATAAGTATTGTCTGATTTCAAAGATTGAACCCAAGACAGTGAATGAAGCTTGCAATGATGAAAAATGGACTAAAGCAATGGAGGAAGAGCTGATGCAAATTGAGAAAAATCACACTTGGGATCTTGTCCCCAGACCTAGAAACAAGAATGTAATTGGAACCAAATGGGTCTTCCGGAACAAACTGAATGAAGTTGGTGAAGTAATCAGAAATAAAGCTAGATTGGTCTACAAGGGCTATTCTCAAATAGAAGGAGTTGATTTTGAAGAAACTTTTACTCTGGTGGCAAGAATTGAAGCAGTCAAATTATTTCTTGCATTTGCTACCTTCAAAGATTTCAAAGTGTATCAAATGGATGTCAAGTCTGCCTTCCTGAATGGTGACTTGGAAGAAGAAGTGTACATTCAGCAACCGGATGGATTTCAATTATCTGATCATTGTGATATGGTTTGCAAGTTGAAGAAGGCACTGTATGGACTGAAGCAAGCCCCAAGAGCCTGGTATGAAAGATTAGATAAACATCATTTGAAGATTGGTTTCAACAAAGGTACTACTGACAGTAATTTGTATTTCAAAATTGACCATGAAAATATCTTGATTGTTGAAGTGTTTGTTGATGATATCATTTTTGGAGGAAGAGATAATATGTGTAAAACCTTTGCAAATCAAATGAAAAGTGAATTTGAAATGTCCATGCTTGGGGAAATAAATTTCTTCTTGGGTCTACAAATCACTCAAACAAAGAAAGGAATCTTCATTTCTCAGACCAAATATGTGAAAGAATTGTTGAAGAAATTTGGGATGGAAGACTCAAAGCCAATGAGTACTCCCATGACAACTGGATGTAAGTTGAGTAAGGATGATGACTCTCCCAAGGTTGATCAGAAAAAGTATAGGTCAATGATTGCAGGACTGTTGTATCTTACTCAAACTAGACCAGACATTATGCAGGCTGTTGGTCTTGTTGCTAGATTCCAGGCTGATCCTAGAGAATCTCATATCATGGCAATCAAGAGGATTTTTAGATATCTAAAAGGGATAGTTGAGTATGGTTTGTGGTATCCTAGAGATCATGATTTCTCTCTTCACGCATATACAGATGTTGATTGGGCAGGAGAGGTGGATGACCGGAAGAGTACCAGTGGTGGAGCATTCTTTTTGGGGAAGAGATTGGTTTCTTGGCTGAGCAATAAATAAGAGGCAATATCTCTGTCCACTACAGAAGCATAATATATTGCAGCAGTAGGTAGTTGCACTCAAGTTTTGTGGATGAAGCAGATGCTAAGAGACATCAGAGTGGAGTATGAGGAGCCTATCACAATCTTCTATGATAATTCAAGTGCAATAAATATATCTAAGAATCCGATGTTGCATTCAAAGACTAAACATATATCCATCAAGTTTCACTTTTTGAGAGAGTAGGTGAATAAGAATGAAGTCAGATTGGAGTTTGTGCCTTCCAAGGATCAGATTGCAGACATCTTTACTAAACCTCTACCTAAGGACTCTTTTGAGTATCTCAGGGAGAAGTTAGGGGTTATTGCCCCTTCGGTGATGAACTAAGGTGCACTGATGTGCATCAGTTTGGTGTATATCACAGTCATATCTTGTGGTCCAGATTGATGATTAAGAGCTGCTACTTAGGGGGAGCAGCTGGTATGACTCTGAAGTGGTGAAATTGCAAGTATGTGCCCTTTGCCATTGATGTCAAAGGGGGAGAGAAGACATGTGAAAAATAAGTGGTTGCTAATCAAAGGGGGAGAAAGAAAGGAAAAGAAGACATGTGAATGGTTGTTGCTGATAGGGGGAGTTGTGATAGTAAGGAGAAGTTCTTGTCTTGATGGTCAAAACAGTTTTTCACATCATATGTTGCCATCAATGACAAAGGGGGAGATTGTTGTAAGTATGGGCCTAACTGGTGTTGTCATTGATGTCAACATACTCCTGTTGCATTAATGATAAGGATTGGAAGAGCTGTGTGCTGAGGACATTGAGAAAATTAGTCTTAATTAGGAACAGAGAAGAACAGTGAAGACATTAAGGTAAAAGTCTGAGATAGGATGAGGATCAGAGGATGCGGTTCAAAGGTTTGTAGATATGTGTCTTAAGGTGATCCAGTAAAGATTTCAGAGGTCTGCATGAAGATCTAAAGAAGTTGTGGCCGCTCAAGTAAAACTAGTTCCGGTAGGTGTTCAAAGGTGACAGAGTGATACAGACAGGTCCGGTGAGATCTGGAAATGCATTATCCTATTCTATAGATTTGAGGGAGTATTAAGGAAGTCTTTCTGAAGTATCAACTTGATTGGTTCGTGGTTTGAAGGTCCGCAAGCATCTATTCCTTTGTAATAGTAATGACAGACTATGTTCTTGAGTTTTCAGATGAAGGAGAGAAGGATTTCAGTAAGTAGATGAAGTGTGGATGTTCTTGGTGATTCAAGCAAGCTTGTGGAGGTCTTTAAATCGTGTCCAGTTCATGTTGGTGGTCCGCATTGGAGTTGGAGCTCCAATTGAAGAATAACTTTCAGATGATGATGTTCATCCTGAGACTAGCTGACTGGATGAGTTACACATCTTGCGGATGTTCTTGTAGATGTTTGCTGACTTAGATGATTATTCCTAAGTTGATGTCTTGTATAAAAAAGGGATTACGAAGTCATTTCAAAGGTGTCCTTGTGGAGATGAGTGTGTGGTAGAAAGGAGGAGAGCAAAAGGTAGAGTAGTAGTTTTGGGCTTAAATGGAACTGATTCAAGCATGGTGAAGATGCTATACTCCAGTTCATGTATGTGATACTTACTATTTTGTAGATAGTGTGTCTCTTGTAGGCAGCGAGCCTCTTGTGAGTAGTGTGCTAGGGCAGTGAGCCCTAATTGGCATGTGCCATTTGTTCTTTCTATTCTTCTAATAGAGAATACAATCTTGGGTTAGTCACCCGGTGGTTTTTCCCTTAACCGGGTTTTCCACGTCAAAATCTTGGTGTCGTGTGTGTTAATGTGTTTCTGCTATTAATTTTATGCATTATGGTTCCATGCTTGTTTTATCATTATGCTGTTGAATTGCAAAGTGGAGTTAAGTGTTTAATTGGAAGAAAGTTCTGTACAACTGATTCACCCCCCCTCTTAGTTGTCTGCCCTAAATCTAACATATTTGACATAGGACTTAAGAGAAATTGTACCTAGATCTATTGTTCCCCTCTTTCCTTTCATTGTTGAAGAATGCTTCCTCTCTGGACTATGTACACCTCCTCTCATTTTCCTCCTTTCTCTTATGTGCATCCCCTTTCCTTTCTTTCTTTTTCTATATGCTTCGGTATCCTTCTTTTCCTTATTTTTAACTCCTTTTACACCTCTAAAATTGGTGTGTTATCTTTAGAACTCTTACTCTTTCTTGGAGTTTACTGCCTTGTACGCATGGCGCATGGTGCCTCTCTCCTTTCATTTGCATGTTATCAAGTCTTCTTTTAAAAATAGATATGAGTTTCTTTTCTTTGTTATAATGCATGAATAAAATCTTTTATTAAATATAGATTCTTATAATTTCCAATTTATCTTTGCATGCAAGTATATCATCGCTAATATGTATATATATAAATTACATTATATATATATATATATATATATATATATATATATATATATATATATATATATATATAAATAAATCTATACTTTCATAACCAATTAGACATGGTAGTTAAGAATATGTGTAGTAGCATTAACTATTCAATATATATTTATTACAATAACACTTCAATATATAAATTAAATCCATTTGAAATACACTCATCTTATAATATTTTAAACTATAGTCAAGATGAAAAATATGAATTAATGTGTAACCCAATCAATTGAAAAGGACGTCCTAGAGTGAATGAAATCACCTAGCTATAAATTCAAATTGTTATTGAAGAAGACATATCGATATTTGCACTAGAACAAGCATACTTGAAGCAACAAAAAAATATACTTTATCTAGTCCACACAAGTCAATCACGCCAATTAGAGAACAAGAAGATTATGCCATAGGAATTCCATGAAACCAATCAAGAATGCAAATTGACAAGATGCTATATCCTCTACGTGTGTGTGTGTAGGTATCAGGATTCCATCCTAACAGTTCTTTCTGGCGGCTAGTCGATTCTACCTCATCCGTGTTCTCGTCTTTGATATTTCTTGCATTCGGTTGCACTTGATTCTCATTTATAGGTTAGTGCCCATAAATCATAGCCAAAGCTCAAGAAAAGATAATACACAATTATATACATTGTAATCCATATAAATCATGCCAATTACCTGTTATGCACTTGAAATTTACCCAACAGTAAAACAATTAAGGTAATAATCAATAGTTTATAGTATAACTGAGTCAAATCAAGTCGAGATGTGATATCCTTCCCCACTAGGAAGAGATATCGTTCTGATGTCTTATTATACAAAACTGAAATAGTAATGTATCTCACTACTTATAATGTATCAAAAGTATTATCAAATCAAATAAAACTATCTTAACTATGCATGAATAAAAGAAACTATGCTAAATGGACTCAAATGAGGAAAAGATCTATCTATCTCCTCAGCATCCTCCCATGTGGTACTTTCCATAGAATATTGGTCCCACTGGAGCTTGTATTGCATAACATCCCTATTACACAACATAACATTGTGCCTCTCCAAAATTTGAGTGGGCTCCACCAGCACCACTACTGGATCCTATACCTATAAAGCATGCCAATCAAGAATGTGCGAAGCATTAGGATGATAAGTCTTATGTAAAGACACATGAAAATCATTGTGGATTCTGGCAAGAGCATGTGGTAGAGCAATTTAATAAGCATTAGGATTAATCACGTCCAGCACAACAAATGGTCCTACAAATCTAGGAGCAAGTTTGGTTGCTTTGCTAAATGAAATTGAACTTTTCTAAGGCTTGACCCTCAAAAAGACCTTGTCACCTACTAAAAATTGTATGAGCATCCTATGCTTATCTGCATAACTATTTTGTCGATCTGAAGCTTGGTTCAATTTCTCTTTGATCAACCTCATCCGATCATCTATTTCCCTAAGCATATTAGGTCCAACTACTATCTTGTCTTCCACCTTGTCCCAACTAATAGGTGTTCGATAACTTCACCCATAAAGAGATTCAAAAGGTGCCATCCCCATTGATGCATGGTATGAGTTGCTGTAAGCGAACTCCACCAATGGAAGATACTCCTCCCATTTATACTGTTGATCCATACTACCTGATTAACTCTTTCCATCTAACCATCCGTCTGTGGATGATATGCTGAATTGAAATTCAATTTAGTCCCGAAAGCTACATTCAAAGTTATCCAATACCTAGAATTCATGCCAGTGTCTCGATCTAAAATGATCATCTTTGGCACTCCATGCAATCAAAAGATTTCTTGGACAAACTTCTTAGCTAATATCAACAAACCATCTGAAAGATTCCCTAGGATAAAATGTGCTACTTTCATCAACTTGTCCACAACTACTAAGATGCCATCATGCCTATTCTTGGACATGGGCAACCCCTGAATAAAATCCATTATTATCACTTGCCACTTATGTTATAGTACACTATCCAGGTATAAAAGCCCTGTTGGATGTACATGCTCAGCCTTGACTCGCTGGGACTCCAAGCATCAAGCCACAAATTTTTATACTTCTTTCTTAAGTCTAGGCCAAAAGTATAAAGGTCTCAAACCTTCAACCATCTTTGTCACTCTTGGGTGCTCTGAATATGGTGCATTGTGGATCTCCTCAAGAACTAACTGTTGATGGTGGTTTTAGCACACAGCAACGCAAGTGTGATTGCTAGTTTCACACCTCTCTTGAAAAGTATCCTACCCTAGGTAAGACTACTCCAAGGATAATACAACTAGGTATTAGCTTGCTTGGAATCTCTCAATTGGTATGTTCTGACTGTGCCTACAAGGGGTCTTACATGCAATCTGCAAATCTTCAGGTTTGGGGAAGCAAATACACATAAACCCTTCTATTATTTTCAACTGATAAACAAGGTAAAGAGCTGCTGAAATTCTTATTCTAATAGATAACAATGGTTTTTAAATAAAATGCAAAAGGTTAGGGTTTTTAGAAGAATCCTAAGTGACATTTACAATGCATAGGTTATCTTTAGTAGACAAATACTCTTAAACTTTTAACCAGCTTCCTGAGTTACCAAACTAAAATGGGTGCTACAATGCTTCATAAAATGGTGGTATCTTCAATGGATGTCAATAGATTTTTAGATCACATTCATTTGCTAAATACCTGACAAACAGCGCAACTTAACTTGTGAAATGCAATTAAACTTTAGCACAAATAATCAGTCTAGGCTAACTTTACATAGTTGTCTACCATTAGCAAATAACTAAAAGTATGGACTTAGAGTACTCATCAGATACTTCAGCAAACCATGAACATTATAAAAGCACAACTAACTAACTATGGGAGAGCAAGAAGCGAACCATGAAAACCAAAATGAGCCAACACAAGACACAAATTCTTAGAATTACTGCAGAAACTTGTTTTGTATTACTTCAAATGGCATAGAGTCAACAATTCGGTATCAAATCTCCCTTACAAATAGTGGAACTGACAGCCCTTTATATAGAAAAGCAACATATCAAGTTTTCAAATGAACGGTGGAGATTAACTTGACACCGATGGTCCATATTACATCAATTGATACAATTATAATAGCTCACATCAATTCTCAGATTACTTATTGTCTTCTAGGAAAAAAGACAAAAAATAGCCCCTAGATACATTGAATCTAGTCAATTTGACTAGCCAACTCAGTATATTAGTGGAAAAGAACATTTTAGAAGCAAGAAAAAGATAAAATAGAGTCACATGCTGCCCTGAATACAACAATTTACAATTGTGACAGGATTACATCCTTAGAATACTCAAAATAATATCAAGATTCTTTGTCTAAGTCAATTTTGTCTTCACTAGCCAGCCAATTGCAGTAAGTCAGCCACGCGTCAAGTGCAGGATTAATTTCAGATGAATCTGGGTCTTTTAGATGATTTACCCTGTAGTCAAACATCTCCAGCTCCTGACTGAATTTGATGTGTATCTTTTCTATTTCTACACCTGCCTTGTGAACTACCTTAAATTTGGCTCTTAGGTCACTTGCCTTGTCCAACCTGTCTTCCATACTGAGCGTGGCATCTTCAAAAATTACCTTATGTAACTTATCTTTGCATTTTTTGATATCGAATGGGGTATAATCATCGAAGGATGATTCCTGACAATCCTAGAGTCATTAATATCATATATGATCAACCTCAGCTCTTCATCAGCTGACTTATATGCTTCTTTTATATTCTCAAAAGTTTCTTTCCTCAAGAGTAGCTGTTGATACCATTCAACGGCCTTGGGTAGCTAATTCCTAGTCAAAATATTCTCTACAACTAGAGTTTGGGTGGGCAATTCTCTGATGCTCTTTATCTAATAATACATATGTGAATAGTATTCATCGAAGGAATCACACTCTTCACTCATGTCTTTCCATTCCTTATGCAATTCTCCCAGTTTCTTGTGCACTTGAGCAGAGGCACTAATGGTTTCACATCCCATCTCAAAAACTTTTAGTAACCAATTCTTCGTACCTTGGGATTTTGATCTTACCTCACCCAATCTAGCCATTTCATCAGTAGACAGGAAAGTGGGTATTCTCCTTATATCTCCTCCTGCATCTATTGATTTCACCAAAAACTGGAGGCATGCATGAAGTTCTTCATTTTTCTGCTTCAAGTCTTTCTTGGATGTTTCATCTTTGTCCAATTGTTCTAAAATTGATGTGATCGAGCCCTTAAAATAATCCACTCTTTGAGCATGAGTGGCTGGTCCTAGATCAATTTTAGATATGATGTAATCTTCTTCCCTGACTTGTTCTTTCACTACATCAGCTGGCAGGACCGCTATTTCTGCTATTCTTGATCTTGATTCATTCTTATAGATTCTTGATTAAATCTTAGCCTTCTTCTACTTCTTAGGCTTCTGAGCTTGCGACAGGATCGTACTCAGACCAAGCTGCATTACTTCTACTTCTGGCTCAGGATATGTTATTCTACCTTGCAAACATTCAGGTGCAGAAGATTTGTTCACTTTAGTAGCTCCATCCTTATCAATTACTACCAAATCCTTGGGTGGTTCATGTTCTTGTTCTAGCTCTTCATTCTCCCCTAGACTTACCTCTTCTTCCATTTCTTCTTCTTGAGCCAGATTTTCTAGATTTGCCATTACATTTTCTTGAGCAGTCTTAAAAACTTCCGTTGTTTGATCTTTGTCTAGAGGACTATCAGATACATCAATGATTTCCACATTGGCTGAAGGTTCATGGAAGTCTTTATCACTTACTTCAGCCAAATTTTCTTTCTCCTCCTCAAATGTTGTTTGAGGCTCATGCAACCCCAACTCTGCACATACTTTCTCAATCCCGAGAAGTAGTGGTACTACCAATGAATTTGTAGGTATTTGTGAAATAAGGACAACAGAAGATATGGCTAGGGAAGGCGCATTGGCTTGTGTCAAGTTGGCCAAGACTATGGATAAAGAGGAAGAAATGACAAGAGGTGAATGAAAGGGTAGTGAAGGTAGAGGAAGAGGGGGTGAAAGGATAGTATAAATAGGAGGTAATGGTATTTGAGTGGAATAAGTAGAGGATGCAAGTGTAGTGATAGTGGAAGGACATGAAATGGCGACAGTGGAACAGATAGGGCTGCTAGAGGTGCTGGAAGAAACTACCAGTGAGCAGGAAGTAGTAGCAATGGTAGAGGTAAGGGAAGTGGTAGGATATGTTTCTTGAGTTATTGAGGCTGAGGTTATGGGTGAAGTGGATATAGCAGAGGAAGGAGTAATGGAAGGAGGAGTCATAGTAGAAACGACAAGGGTTGTGACAGTAATGCCCACACTTTGGGTAGTAGGAGGCTGGGCAGTTGGAGGATTAGAATCTTTCATTAGTTGCAGCATCCTCCTTACTAATTTCTTTCACTTTCACCTTCTTGGCCTTAGAGATTTCCCCAAAACCACTTGGCATATCTCTTTTCTTGGATGCCCTTGTCCTGGTAGAGGGAGGTTGATCTTTCTTTTGAGGAGACTTAGCAGATGGCTTCTTCATCTTCTTTTCTTTTTCAGCCAGAGATGTATGTTCTTCATTATCTAACTTCTATTTCTCAGCTGGCTTTGCCTCATCTGTGACATGGATTGGTTTGTCCTCTTCTCCCCCAGAGTCTTTATTTGAATCCAGTATTGTATAGGTAAGCTGAACTCCCTGCCATCTAGAGAAGCTACTTGACATCTTACCCAAGCCTTTCTTAACCTGATAGGTTCCCTCATAACAATATCTAGGGAGCTCTCTTCTGCAATTGCCCAATTTGGTAATGGGATAGGCTGATGGTACGGATCCTCCCATGGTCCTCTGACAATAACATTTTCGTCATCTTGCACTTGATCTGATACTGCCATGATGTGGAATTTCTTAATAAAAGCTAGAGGCAACCTCGCATGTGCCTTTTTCATAATTTCATAATCATTTGGGTAATTGGTCCAAAAATCTTCAATATGCATTTTGTGGAACAACTTCTTACTTACAAATCTTTCCATCACCTTGTTTGGATCAAAATGATCCCTTGCATTGTAGTAGTGTAAGTTGAGGAGCTAAAGTTCTTTATCGGAGTGCTCTGTTGATGCCAAAGAAGGGTATGCATACATTCCCTTGCCAAACTTGATGGGAAACGGTACATTAGTTTTGTATAAGTGTTTGAGCTTCTCAGCACAGGGTATTAACTGCCTAGGCAGTTCTAGCAGCACTGTCTTATCATCGGGGTACCTGGGAAGTCTGTAGGCCATCCCAGTGAAGCCTTGCACCCTCAAATATGTTAATTTTTCAAATTGGATGTACCATCTACCATATCTAGCAATTTCATTCATGGCCTTAGTGGAAATCCTCAGGGGTGTGTTACCTTGCACCATTCTCTCTATATACATTGTGAAAGCATCATTCACTCTTTTAAAATGTATTAAGGATTGAGAAGAGGTCAATTGCAGGTAGCATTCATACACCTTTATCTAAGTTTGCTCATCATTCCTGACTTCTCCAATCTTGGAAAGCCCAACATAGTGATTTCTCTTTGCCAATGCATAAACAACATATGATGTCGATCTAAAGTATCTTTTGTCCTTGAAATCACTAAAGGCCTCAAGAATGTCATTGCTGAGGATCTGAGCCTAGTGGAACTTAGTCCCCTTCAATATGTCAGTGATAATGACAAACATCCAGTCCTCAAAAGTGGAGGTTGTGGGTAGTCCATATATCTTTCTCAAGAAAGTCATCAAGTCTCTAATCTCATCATGGAAATCACTTCTGTATAATATTCTGGGAAGCTTGATGAGAGCAGACTTTCTACTTTTGGCTGAATTGTCATTTATGTGCTTTCTGCAGCTTTCTACATCTTTGTTATAAGCATCATGTGATCCCCTTTTGTCTGGCATAGTCATAACCTTGTGTCAGGGAATATCAAAGGTTTCAGCCAGAGAAGGTGGGGTTAAATCAGCCAAGATATCACCACTAGCTGTTTGGATGGTTCTTGTCATTATGTCATATATGTCTGCACAAGTTTCCATTAGCTCTACACACTATACTAAAGTAGGGAAGGTAGCAGCTTGTGAAATACCACTATCTCTGAGTATTCTGACCCTAGGAGTTGTGTTTGGACCGAAGACTCTTAACCTGAAATCATCTAGGTCTATGTGACCTAGGTCTGTATCTCCTACATCACTCCATCCAGAGTGAATCTTAGTCTCCAAAGGGATTCCTTTAAACTCGTACTTCATTGCTTGAGCCAGAGCAGTCATTTAGTTTGCAGGACCAAACCTTATAAGTTTGATACTATGAGGAAACTCATAACATACTCCAAAGTTTAAGATGAACTTTAACAATTCTACTATTACTACTAACATACCTTTTGAAAGAAACTCAAATCTAACATTTATTGGCATTATAACAACTATCATTAATGCAATGCAAAGAAACATCTAATGTTGCAAGAAAATCATCATTACCAATTCATCTAAACATTAACTCTATCATTTTGGGCAATTTCCCTTTGAAATTCTTTGAAAAAATAGTCATTTGCATGGTTTTACACTAATTAGATGGTCATCCGACCTTCAGGAAGAAAAGTGCTGAAATTAGGGTCATTTGACCTCAGCAGAAGAAATGGGTAGGTCCAACCAACGAATTAATGTTCATGATTTTCATCGCTTTGCGCAGATTTTGATGGGTACCAACCTGCGCAGGTTTTTAGGATCTTTGACCTCTATTGGTTGTCAAGTCGGTCGATTGAGATTTTAGTGCAAAGGTTATTGATATCCTTTGTAAAAATTTTCTGCGGGATTTGGTTGCTACTGGAACCAAGTCGGTGGGAGAGTATTGTAGCACAAAGTTGAACAAGATCATTTTTAGCGCAATGCCGATATATTATTTCCAGTGGGATTTCAGGACACTACTGAGTTTGTGGGAGAATTTGGGGTGTCTGACCAAGTCAGAGACAAGGTCTTTTAGCACAAAGTTAGCAAAAGGGTTTTTCGGCACAAACAACAGTTTGATGGTTCGTGGGGCTTTCAGGACCCTTTGACCAAGTCAGAGATATGTGATCTGGGTGCGTAGGTCAGACATCTAAGTTTTTAGCGCCAAATTGATCTAGGTGTGTGTTACGCGGTTTTTGGAGGTCTCCGACCGACTAAATGATCAACAAGTTTGCAGGTTAGTCAGACCTTGTTTTAGCGCTAAAACTGAAAGTATCCATGGGAAATTTCACCTAAGTTTTGGTCCTTAGCAGCTTGTGGCAATCCATTCTTAATAGGGAATCCTAACAGGGATTTGAGTGAAAAAACAACAGTCTATGTACGGAAACCCTAGCCAAAAAACCCAAAGAATGTTCGTTTTCCTCAAAAGATTTAGCGTTTAATTCAAACCCTAACTATTTGCAAATGAAAGTTTGAAGGAGGGAGTTCAGAAACCTACCTGGTAAATACGGAACTTCTCTCGGATTGTACAAACAAGGGTGGTCGCGGATTCGAGCCTTGGCGAGTCGATAGCAAGAAAGTTGAAAATCACAAACAGAGCTCTGAAATCCCATCTAGTGTAAAACAAATGGTAAAAACATATGATTTACCCCTTTTCACCTCTGGTAAAATTGCCATTAATGCGTAGGCGTACGTCTGTTAGTTTAGGGTTTGCACAGATTTTCCTTAGCTTGGACTTGGCGAGGAATTTGGGTGTGTCAGACCTGGTTAGACGGGGTAGATTTCAGTGCTAGGACTTACAACACAGTTTCAAAGTTTGAGGGTGTTTCAAGTCCATCTGACCTGCGGGCATTTTGGTCTCATTTGACTTAGTCGGTGATCACTTGATTTAGCGCAAGTCAGAGAACATCGATTCTAGCATAGAAGTCAGTTGGAGAGGAAACTGATGCTGAAGTCGGAGACAACGAATTTTAGTGTCAAGTCAGTTGGAAGACAATCCAGTGCAAATGTCGGATAGGTAATAATTTAGCGCAAAGGTCGATTGAAGGGTAATCTAGCAGATTTTTTAAGTGATTTTTCAATACTATCATTCAATCAAGGTCAAAACGCACTTTGACCACTTAAAAACTTAGGAGATGAAAAAGATCTAATTGACACCCTAGCCAAATCAAAAGAGGGGGGTCCCCATTTTTGAATGGGGCATGTGTGCGAGGCACAACAAATGGTGACTCTGCTGGGGAATGCTCCTGAGCATTCCAATGATAAACGTTCAGTTTGAAACCAGAATATCTGTGTTCCCCACATATTAAACAAAAAAGCAAGGTACCTTATCAAAGAATCTAAGATTACTAACCAGTTCAACCATCTGCATCCTGAAAACCTAAGTGTGTGCAATTGTATTCATTCCCATCCTTTGGTAACTAAGTTCATCCAAGATCCCCTGAGACAAGCTAGAAAGCTGAGATCATTCTACCACCAGGAGATGCTCAAATTTTGGAATATGCTGAGCTTTGAAATGGATTAATGACCAGTAATGTTTTCTAGTATGATGACATTTGATGTTAATCATTTCTGGATAGTACCTTTTGTAAGTATTTGTAATTTGGTAGTCTCTTTATTTGCACTGTAATGGGTCTGGTGTTGAGAAACACCTTTTATTTTTACCCAATATAGGCTAGTAATACTTAGTGTCACCTGCCTTCTTTCTTGATTGATAGTGCATGTGGTATAAAAGGAAGTCAACCCTTTTACTTAACACAGGATCACTCAGACTTGCCTAGCTACCTTAGAATCATTAAAGTGTAAAAGATATATGGTTAGAAAATACTTCAGGTGCACCAACTAATAACTCATTTCCAATGAACAGACACCATACTCCTTGGCATAACAGCAGAACCCATAGTAGAAACTAAGTGGAAACCTTGGCTTCTCAAAGGAAGACTCACGATTATTCACCCATCAAAGAAGCACTTGCAAGCTTGCATAACTGCCACTACATAAAAAACAAAGACCCCGCAGAAAAGAAAGCGCAGCAAGCAAAACCAAAAAGACAACTAATCTAAGCAAAGCACCTAACAACTAAGGAAAGCAAAGGTAAGAAAGCAAGACCAAACTAAAGGCAACCTAAACTAACCAAAGAAAACAAACCCCTAACTATGTACACTAAAATGAAGCATGACTGCCTCTCAGGCCTGGAAGTAGTGCTTTAGGAACTAGCCATTGACAGGCAGTGGCAGCTCCTCACGAGTAAGGCTCTTGAGTCGATATGTATTTTCTCCAAGGATCTCATAGATCTGATAGGGACCCAACCAGAGTTTGTCAAACTTACCATGTTCTCCTTTCTTCTCATGCGGTTTATCCCAATATAAGACCAAATCAGAAACGTGGAAGGCTTTGACCTTGGCTCTTTTGTCGAACCATCGTTTTACGACTCCCTGATGTTTGGCAAAGTTTTCTATAGCAGTGTCACATTTCTCTTCAATATGCAGTAATTGGGCCAACCTAGAGGACAATTGATCATCAGTTTCAAGGTAGTCTTGCATGAATTGAAGTACTGGGATTCCCAAATCAATGGGAAAGATGGGTTCAATCCCATAGACTAGGTGATAAGGAGATGTGTTCAGGGCTGCTTTATGTCAGATTCTATCAGCCCATAAAGCGAACCTAAGCTGAGTATGCTAGTCTTTGGGGGTTTTTGTCCAATAGTTTCTTAATGACCTCAAGCAGGTTTTTGTTTGTTGATTCAGCTACCCCATTCCCCTATGGATAGTAATTAGATGAGAACTTGAGAGTAATCCCAAAATCAAATGGCCAGTTAGAAAAATGTAATGATGAAAAGGCAGAGCCATTATCACAAACTAAAGCAAATGGACAACCAAATTTGGTGATAATATGCTTTTCAACAAATTCAATAACTACCTCTGTGGTGCATTTCTTACAACCTATTGCTTCATACCATCGAGTGCAGTAATTAGTAGCAGTCAGAATATACCTGTGGCCTGCAAAGGAAGGTGGATTGATCATACCAATAAAGTCGAGGCCCCACTGAGCAAATGGTCGTACCTCCACTACTGGTTGCAAAGGCATTACTGTGTGTCACTCCTTGTGTGTGGTGGTCTAGCATATATGACAGGTTCTTACATGTGAATATATGTATTTGAACAAAGTTGGCCAGTAATACCCAGCACGAAGAACTTGATTAGCTGTTGAGTGCGTTGATCCATGACTTGTTCCGAATCTCTCGTGAAAACTAGTTAATACTTGATTGAGCTCTGTCTTGTCCAAACACCTTAGATAGATGCCTTCATGATTTTTCTTGTAAAGGATTGATCCTTTTATCATGTAACTACTTCTTTTTAGCTTGAGAGCTCTCCTTTGCACTGAATTCAGCTATGGTGGACAACATTAATTGAGTAAATAAAATATGATATCTCTGTACCACTCATCCTTTGAGACGTCTTCTAACATGTATTGTTGGGAGACTAGATCTGGTTTTACTTCAGCCATTGTTCTAGTCAGGGCCTAACCTCTTACCAATCTCATAAGTTGAATATCTATGTCAAACTCTTGTAGTATGGTGACCCACTTCCCTCTTCTTTCTCCTAATTCACTTTGCATCAGTAATGCCCTAACTACTGCATCTGGGACTATGGAGATTACTTGACTTCTTAAGATGTAATGATGGAATTTCTTAACTATTTTTACCAGAGCGTATGCTTGTTTTTCCACATTTGGATATCTTATCTCTACATCTTTCAATGGGGTACTCATGAAAGCAATGGGTCTTTCATCATCAACTGATCTCTTATGCGTCAACATTGCAACACAAGTATGCTCGGAAGCAAATGAGTATATTTGAAATGGCAAAGTATAATCAGGACTCACCAAGACAGGCGCACTAGCTACAGCTTGTTTAATTTTTGCGAAGGCAGCCTTAGCTTCTGGAGTCTAATCCATTTTCACGTCCTTCTTCAGCATGGCGTTGAGAGGTCAAACAATCTTAGCAAACCCCGTGATGAATTTACATACAAAATTGATCTTACCAAACTATGACTTAAGTTCCTTCTTGCTGGCTGGGGGAGGTACTTTGAGTATTGCTTGGATCTGGTCTGGGTGGATAGATATTCCCTTCTCAGAGATTACATGTCCTAACAACTTCCCCTTAGTTACTCCAAAAATGCACTTCTTGGGGTTGAGTGATATACCGTAATCCTTGCATCGCTGCAACACCTTTCTTAGATCTGCTACATGATCCTCTCACCTTTTTGAGAATACTGTGAGGTCATCCATGTAAATGATAATACATTTTCCAACCAACCCCTTAAAAGCAACATCCATTGCATGCTGAAATGTTGCGCCAGCATTGATCAAACCAAATGGCATGAGATGGTATGCATAGATGCCCCATTTACAGGTGAAAGACATCTTCAATCTGTCTTCATATTCTACCATCACCTGGTTATAACCAAAATATCCATCCAAGAATGACATCATCTGGGATCCATTAACAATATGTAATACTTCATCCAAAGAAGGCAATGGGTAATTATCCTTTTCAGATGCTCTGTTTAAGTTACGGAAGTCAACACAAAGCCTAATTTCTCCATTTTTCTTTCAGACTGGAACTAAATTGGCTACCCATGTGGAATGTCTAACTGGAAATATTATCCTTGCTGACAGCAGCTTCTGAACTTCTTTGAAAATCAGTGGTTCTAGCAGAGCATTCACTGGCCTTTGCCTTTGTCTGAATGGCTTTGTTCCTGGTTTCAACGGGATGGTGTACGTGATCATCGAGGTATTGTAGGTCTTTAGATCTTCATAGCTCCATGCTATAACCTCATGATAATCTCTTAATGCATGTATGATTCCTATCTTTTCTTCTTCAGTACTAGCTTTCCCAATGAACACATTCTTAACATTTTCTTCTGTTCCCAAGTTAAATAAGTCACACTTTCCTCCTGAAGACTCTCCTTTTCTTTGGGTTCCTAAATTATCTGCATCAAACAATCTTTCCAATTCTACCATTCCTAGTGGAATCATGTTGGTTTTCAGGTTCAATACTCCTAAATCCATTTCAGTAGGTTTTATTTCTTCTTCATCTATTATTTGAGTAGTGAAAACATCAGATGAAGAAAGAAAATTGATTATGTACTGATCGTCTTCAAAAACATGGAAATTGGTAACATTATCAACTACAGATGGGGTAGCAACAAATTCAACAGAAAACTTATTTAATCCTCGCATGGATGTTGGCTCTAGTATACTTGTTGTCTGAGCTAGAGCATTTGCAACATGATTCTGTCTCCTTGGGATCACTTGGATGTTAAACCCATCAAAGCATCCTATCAAATCCTAGACTCTATTCCTATACCTATTCAACCTCTTATCATTGCATGAGTACTATTTTCTTTCTTGTTTCACCACTAACTCAGAATCACCAAATGCCTGGATAATTTTGACCTTCTTCCGCAGTACTAGTAGCAACCCTTGCACTAAGGCTTCATATTTAGTGGCGTTCGTGCATGGAAACTGCAGTCTTTGTGACGCCAAATACGAACTCCCAGTAGGGCTGATTAATTTGACCCCTACACTAGAACCTTGTCTGCATGTTGAGCCATCAAATCTTAAGGTCCATAAACAAAAATCTCTGCTGTTATCATTCTGTTTTACAAACTTCTTCTCATTAGGCAGGGGCTCGAGTTCTTCCTTCTTTTCAATAGTTGATGTCTCCTTCAAAATTATGGGGATCTTCAGTTGTCTTTATACTTGTTTGACTGCCTCTTGACATAGATGGCAAGTAAATTCAGAATGAGATGCATCATGTATGTGGCACCAGTTGGGTAATAATAACTCCTCCATTTGAACCTACTTTCCAACAGTAGTTTGATCTTGCGCAAATCCGGCTAGGAAATCATGAAATCCTTCGAATGTCCCAGGTTCATCTTCTTCTGAAGAGTCTTCTGCATCTAATTGAATGTACGCTTCTATACTTTCTGGTCTTTCTATAATCAGTTTAGAGGGTCTTAAGCAACTTAGCATGAGGACTTCTTCTGACTGACTAATGTGTGGAAGATAGACTCCCAAATCAACTTCTGAGAACAAAATCTCGTTGGGTTGATTGTATTTTGTGATCATATGCTTCATCTTGGGTTCTCTTTCAATACGTATCTGATTGGCCAACCCTTTCCATGGTAGCCACATATGGGAAAAGTCAGTTGCCATATAACCATTCAAAGTTCTAGACCAATCTCTACTCAGAAGCATGCCATATTGATCTAGAATGTCTACCACTTGTATATCTATATATTGTTGCACCCTAGGATCAGAAGTCAGTTGCATGTGTATCATGTTTAATTCACCTACTACATTTACTTCAGTCTTATCTAATTATGTCACCTTCCTGGAAGAATTGGATGGAGTGAGCCCAAGTGCTTTACAAACTGATAATGGCATTACATTCGTGGAAGCACCAGAATCTACTAAACAGTTATGAAGGTTCCTATTGAAGATCCTGAGTGTTAAGAGGAAAGGGGGACTTTCCCTCTTGTCTTTATATAGTGTCATCTTTTGTTCCACATCAGTCACATGTATTCTTTCTTTACCCTTATCAATGCTATCTCTGGTGGTATTCTCCTTTGGTATATAATCAATTTTGGTTGCAGCACCTATATCTTGAAAGAAAGATGTCCTAACCTCAGGTATTTTAAGTAGCTCATACATAGAAAGGCTAACCTTCATCTTCTTAAGTTCCTTAGCTACATACTGCCCCATTTTTACTATGTCAGATCATTGGGAATTTTCTACAGCAACACCCTGATACACTGATTGATGGAGAACTTTTGGGGGTTCAGGATTATTGATAGCTTTTGGTTCAGGAGGAATCTGATAGCTATTTGGAGGGATGGAAGTGGTGAAAGGGACTTTAGGCTTGCTACTTCTCAGGTTGTAAGGAGTCTTATTGTATTGCTGATATGCATTAACTTCTTTAGACTCTTCTTCCTTAGGTTGATTATCATCTTGAAATGGAAATGTATAACTATCAAGGACTAGTGCAGTATCATACCTTTGAGAAGGAACAATTTCATACCCTGTCGGTGGAGTCTCCTGATTTTCAGCATTTTGAATCTCCATCTAGAAGATACTAGATGCAATCTGGAATTCTGGGCAGTCTAGTTCAGAGTGAGCATTCGTGTTGTGTAGCCTGTACCAAGTGGATAAAGTTGCTTCAGCTAACATCACATAACCCGGGGGCTAGTATCATTGTTCTGATTCTCCAAGGGCAAAGGTACTCCTCCATTGTTTGGACTGGTGTTCTAGGATCGGTTTGGTTGCTATTGAAAGTTCTGATTTTGGTACTGATTCTAATTTGGGAACTGGTTTTAATTTTGATTTTGGGAGTACTGCTGATTCTATCCCCTCTGCTACAGATAAGCATTCTGGTTCTTGAGGTGAGTAACCTCAGTAGTAAGCTTCTTCATTTGTTCAACCAGTTCTTTGATATCATCTCTGTCTTCTTTAGCTTTGGCTATTTCTAAAGACTGAAGGAAAGGCATTTGTGCTGGAGGCATTTCAACTATTGGATTACCTAGGTGGATCACTAAGGCTTGTGTTGTAGCTGGGTTTGGAATTGGGTTCAATACAGGAGTATGATTAGCCAATGCATGATTTGTCATAGGTATTTGATTTCGCATGGCAACAGGTCCCATATGGTTCAATGGACCAGAGGCTATTTGTCCTAACTGGGTACTCATCGTGATAGTAGCAGAATATGCTTGAGCTAAAGTAGCAGGTATTGGGTCAACTCTCCTTGCAAACATGGAGGTAAGTTTATCTAGGGCAGCATAGTAAATGGGTAGGGTAGCAGCCTACTCTACAGCGTAAGGAGCTTGCAAACGACTATAAGCTTTCTAGAATCTGTTGTTAAAGGAACTTATCATCTCACCTTCATCTCTACGGATCTCCACAAAAGATCGATAAAAATTAGCTGGGGTGGTAGGCATACAAAACCTATCTAGAAAAGTAGTCTTCAGGTTCTGCCATGAATTTATGGATGCTACAGGGAGGTTAGCAAACTAGTAATAAGCCTCATCCTGCAAGGAATAAGGGAATAATCTGCATATCACATCCTCATACTGTACTTGCAACATGAACATGTTAGCTTCAAAGATCTTAATGTGCTCATCTGCAGTCCTATCTGGATCATTTATTCTAAATTTTGAATAGAACTTATCTGGGTTCTTTGGCATATCATGGTAATTGTTGAACAGAAAAGGAGACTAGTTATTTCTTGTGAAGAAGGCCATGTTGGGAGGATTAAAGGGACCACAGCAGTGTTCCTAGGGGCTGACTGAGCTCTTGGGGCTCTGGGTATTCCTTGATCCCTTATTGTTCATCTAAATTCTGCCAGGGACAGCAACTCTTCTCTATCTGAGCTGGATCTAGTATGTATCTATCTAGTCCCTAGACTTGCTAATTTTAAGCAGAGGGAAAATTGCCCTCCTAATGCCATTTTTGTTGATGGTGGTTTTAGCACATAGCAATGCAGGTGTGATTACTGGTTTCACACCTCTCTTGAAAAGTATCCTACCCTAGGTAAGACTACTCCAAGGATAATACAGCTAGGTCTTAGCTTGCTTGGAATCTCTCAATTGGTGTATTCTAGCTATGCCTACAAGGGGTCTTACATGCGATCTGCAAATCTTCAGGTTTGGGGTAACAAATACACATAAACCCTTCTAATATTTTCAGCTGATAAACAAAGTAAAGAGCTGCTGAAATTCTTATTCTAATAGATAACAATGGTTTTTAAAGAAAATACAAAAGGTTAGGGTTTTTAGAAGAATCCTAAGTGACATTCACAATGCATAGGTTATCTTTAGTAGACAAATACTCTTAAACTTTTAACCAGCTTCCTGATTTACCAAACTTAAATGGGTGTTACAGTATTGCAGAAAATGGTGGTATCGTCAATGGATGTCAATAGATTTTCAGATCACATTCATTTGCTAAATACTCGACAAACGACGCAACTTAACTTGTGAAATGTAATTGAACTTTAGCAAAAATAATCAGTCCAGGATAACTTTACACAGCTATCTACCATTAGCAAATAACTAAAAGTATGGACTTAGAGTACTCATCAGATACTTTAACAAACCATGAACATTATAAAAGCACAACTAACTAACTATGGGAGAGCAAGAAGTGAACCATAAAAACCAAAATGAGCCAACACAAGACACAAATTCTTAGAATTACTACAGAAACTTGCTTTGTATTACTTCAAATGGCATAGAGTCAACAATTCAGTATCAAATCTCCCTTACAAATAGTGGAAATGACAGCCCTTTATATAGAAAAGTAGCATACTGAGTTTTCAAATGAACGGTGGAGATTAACTCAACACTGACGGTCTAGATTACATCAATTGATACAATTATAATAGCTCACAACAATTCTTGGATTACTTATTGTCTTCTAGGAAAAAGACAAAAAATAGCCCCTAGATACATTGAATCTAGTCAATTTGACTAGCCAACTCAGTATATTAGTGGAAAAGAACATTTTAGAAGCAAGAAAAAGACAAAATAGAATCACATGCTGCCCCAAATACATCAATTTACAATTGTGACAGGATTACATCCTTAAAATACTCAAAATAATATCAAGATTCTTTGTCTAAATCAATTTTGTCTTCATTAGCCACCCGGTTGCGGTAAGTCAACCACGCGTCAAGTGCAGGATTAATTTTAGATGGATGTGGGTCTTTTAGATGATTTACCTTGTAGTCAAACATCTCTAGCTACCGACTGAATTTACTGTGTAACTTTTCTATTTCTACACCTACCTTGTGAACCGTCTTAAATTTGGCTCTGAGGTCACTTGCCTTGTCCAACCTCTTCCATACTGAGCGTGGCATCTTCAAAAATTACCTTATGTAACTTATCTTTGCATTTTTCGATATCGAATGGGGCATAATCATTGAAGGATGATTCCTAAGAATCCTTCAAAGAGTCATTAATATCATATATGATCGACCTCAACTCTTCATCGACTGGCTTATATGCTTCTTTTATATTCTCAAAAGTTTCTTTCCTCAAGAGTAGTTGTTGATACCATTCAACGGCCTTGGGTAGCTGATTCCTAGTCAAAATATTCTCTACAACTAGAGTTTAGGTAGGCAATTCTTTGATGCTCTTTATCCGATAATACATATGTGAATAGTATTCATCGAAGGAATAAAACTCTTCGCGTAAGTCTTTCCATTTCTTATGCAATTCTACCAGTTTCTTGTGCACTTGAGCAAAGGCACTAATTGTTTCACATCCCATCTCAAAAAAATTTAGTAACCAATTCTTTGTACCTTGGTATTTTGATCTTACCTCACCCAATCTAGCCATTTCATCATTAGACAGGAAAGTGGGTATTGTCCTTATATCTCCTCCTGCATCTACTAGTTTCACCAAAAACTAGAGGCATGTGCGAAGTTCTTCATTTTGCTGCTTCAAGTCTTTCTTAGATGTTTCATCTTTGTCCAATTGTTCCAAAATTGATGTGACTGAGCCCTTAAAATCATCCACTCTTTGAGCACGAGTGGCTAGTCCTAGATCAATTGTAGATATGATGTAATCTTCTGCCCTAATTTGTTCTTTTGCTACATCAGCTGGCGGGACTGCTATTTCTACTATTCTTGATCTTGATTCATTCTTATAGATTCTTGATTGAATCTTAGCCTTCTTCTACTTCTTAGGCTTCTAAGCTTGTGATAGGATCATACTTAGATCAAGCTGCATTACTTCTACTTGTGGCTCAAGATATGTTATTCTGCCTTGCAGCCATTCACGTGCAAAAGATTTGTTCACTTCAGTAGCTCCATCCTTATCAATTACTGCCAGCTCCTTGTATGGTTCCTGTTCTTGTTCTAGCTCTTCATTCTCCTCTAGACTTACCTCTTCTTCCTTTTCTTCTTCTTGAGCTAGATTTTCCAGATTTGCCATTACATTTTCTTGATCAGTCTTAAAAACTTCCGCTATGTGATCTTTGTTTAGAGGACTATCAGATACATCAATGATTTCCACATTGGCTGAAGGTTCATGGAAGTATTTATCACTTACTTCATCCAAAGTTTCTTTCTCCTCCTCAAATGTTGTTTGAGGCTCATGCAACCCCAACTCTGCACATACTTTCTCAATCCCAGGTAGCAGTGGTACTACCAATGAATCTGCAGGTATTTGTGAAATAGGGACAGCAGAAGATATGGCTAGGGAAGGCGCATTGGCTTGTGTCAAGTTGGCCAAGACTGTGGATAAAGAGGAAGAAATGACAAGAGGTGAAGGAAAGGGTAGTGAAGGTAGAGGAAGAGGGGGTGAAAGGATAGTAGAAATAGGAGGTAACAGTATTTGAGTGGAAGAAGTAGAGGATGCAAGTGTAGTGATAGTGGAAGGACATGAAATCGTGACAGTGGAAGAGATAGGTCTGCTAGAGGCTTTGGAAGAAATCGCTAGTGAGTAGGAAGTAGTAGCAATGGTAGAGGTAAGGGAGGTGGTCGGAAATGTTTCTTCTATTATGGAGGTTGAGGTTATGGGTGAAGTGGATGCAACAGAGGAAGGAGTAATGGAAGGAGGAGTGGCAATAGAAATGGTAGGGGTTGTGATAGCAATGCCCACACTTTTGGTAGCAGGAGGCTAGGCAGTTGGAGGATTAGAATCTTTCTTAGTTGCAACATCCTCCTTACTAATTTCTTTCACTTTCACCTTCTTGGCCTTAGAGATTTCTCCAGAACCTCTTGGCATATCTCTTTTCTTGGATGCCCTTGTCCTGGTAGAGGGAGGTTGATCTTTCTTTTGAGGAGACTTAGCAGATGGCTTCTTCATCTTCTTTGCTCTTTTGGCCAGAGATGTATGTTCTTCATTATCTGACTTCTATTTCTCAGCTGGCTCTGCCTCATCTGTAACATGGATTGGTTCATCCTCTTCTCCACCGGAGTCTTTATCTAAATCCAATGTTGTATAGGTAAGCTGAACTCCCTGTCCTTCTAGAGTAGCTACTTGACCTCTTACCCAAGCCTTGCTTAACCTGATAGGTTCCCTCATAACAATATCTAGGGAGCTCTCTTCTACATTTTCCCAATTTGGTAATGGGATAGGCTGATGATACTAAACCTCCCATGGTCCTCTGACCATAACATTTTCATCATCTTACACTTGATCTGGTACTGCCATGATGTGGAATTTCTTAATAAAAGCTAGAGGTAGCCTCACATGTGCCTTTTTCATAATTTCATAATCATCTAGGCAATTGGCCCAAAAATCTTCAATATGCATTTTGTGGAACAACTTCTTACTTACAAATCTTTCCATCACCTTGTTTGGATCAAAATGATCCCTTGCATTGTAGTAGTGTAAGTTGAGGAGCTGAAGTTCTTTATCGTAGTGGTCTGCTAATGCTAGAGAAGGGCATGCATACATTCCCTTGCCAAACTTGATGGGAAACTATACATTAGTTCTGTGTAAGTGTTTGAGCTTCTTAGCATAGGGTATTAACTACCTAGATAGTTCTAGCAACACTGTCTTATAATCGGGGTACCTAGGAAGTCTGTAGGCCATCCCAGTGAAGCCTTGCACCCTCAAATATGTAAAATTTTCAAACTAGATGTACCATCTACCATATCTAGTTATTTTGTTCATGGCCTCAGTGGAAATCCTCAGGGCTCTGTTACCTTGCAACATTCTGGCTATATACATCATGAAAGCATCATTCACTCTTTTAAAATGTATTAAGGATTGAGAAGAGGTCAGTTGCGTGTAGCATTCATACACCTTTATCTGACTTTTGCTCATCATTCCTGACTTCTCCAATCTTGGACAACCCAACATAGTGATTTCTCCTTGCCAATGCATAAACAACATATGATGTCCATCTAAAGTATCTTTTGTCCTTGAAATCACTAAAGGCCTCGTGACTATTATCGCTAAGGATCTGAGCCCAGTGGAACTTAGTCCCCTTCAATATCTCAGTAATAATGACAAACATCCAGTCCTCAAAAGTGGAGGTTGTGGGTAGTCCATATATCTTTCTCAAGAAAGTCACCAAGTCTCCAATCTCATCATGGAAATCACTTCTGTATAATATTCTGGGAAGCTTGATGAGAGCAAACTTTTTGCTTTTGGCCCAATTATCATTTATGTGCTTTCTGCAGCCTTCTACATATTTGTTATAAGCATCATGTGATCCCCTTTTGTTTGGCATAGTCATAACCTTGTGCCAGGGAATATCGAAGGTTTCAGCTAGAGAAGGTGGGGTTAAATCAGCCAAGATATCACCACTGGCTATTTGGATGGTTCTTGTCATTATGTCATATATGTCTGCACAAGTTGCCATTAGCTCTGCACACTGTACTGAAGTAGGGAAGGCAGCAGCTTATGAAATACCACTATCTCTGAGTTTTCTAGCCCTAGGAGTTGGGTTTGGACCGAAGACTCTTAACCTGAAATCATCTAGGTCTATGTGACCTAGGTGTGTATCTCCTACATCACTCCATCCGGAGTGAATCTTAGTCTCCAAAGGGATTCCTTTGAACTCGTACTTCATTTCTTAAGCCCGAGCAGTCATTTAGTCTGCAAGACTGGACCTTATAAGTTTGATACCATGAGTAAACTCATAACATACTCCAAAGTTTAAGATCAACTTTAACAAATCTGCTATTGTTACTAACATACCTTTTGAAGGAAACTCAAATCTAAGATTTATTGCCATTGTAACAACTATCATTAATGCAATGCAAAGAAACATCTAATGTTGCAAGAAAATCATCATTACAAATGCATCTCAACATTAACTCTATCATTTTGGGCACTTTCCCTTTGAAATTCTTTGAAAAAATAGTCGTTTGCATGGTTTTGAGCTAATTAGAGGGTCATTCAACCTTCATGAAGAAAAGTGCTGAAATCAGGGTCATTTGACCTCAATGGAAGAAATGGGTAGGTCCGACCAATGGATTAATGTTCATGATTTTCATCGCTTTGCGCGGATTTTGATGGGTACCAACTTGTGCGGGTTTTGAGGATCTCTAACCTCCATTGGTTGTCAAGTCGGTCAGTTGAGATTTTAGTGCAAAGGCTATTGATATCCTTTGTACATATCTTATGTGGGATTCGACGTGGTCTGATCTGCGCGAGTTTTGGTTTCTACTGACCAAGTTAGTGGAAGAGTATTGTAGTGCAAAGTCAGACATGATCATTTTTAGTGCAAGGCCGATATATTGTTTCCAGCAGGATTTCGGGACACTACAGACTTTGCGGGAGAATTTGGGGCGTTTGACCAAGTCGGAGACAAGGTCTTTTAGCGCAAATGCAGCAAAAAGGGTTTTTCAGTACAAACAACAGTTTCATGGTTCGTGGGGCTTTTAGGACCTTCCGACCAAGTCAGAGATATGTGATCTGGGTGCATAGGTTGAACATCAAAGTTTTTAGCACCAAATGGATCTAGGTGTGTGTGGCATGGTTTTTGGAGGTCTTTGACTGACTAAATGATCAACAAGTTTGCAGGTCGGTCAGACCTCGTTTTAGTGCCAAAACTGAAACTATCCACGGGAAATTTTTCCTAAGTTTTGGTCCTTAGCAGCTTGTGGTAATCCATTCTTAACAGGGATTTGAGTGAAAAAACAACAGTCTATGTATGGAAACCCTAGCCAAAAAACCCAAAGAATGTTCATTTTCCATAAAAGATTTAGCATTTAATTCAAACCCTAACTGTTTGCAAATGAAAGTTTGAAGGAGGGAGTTTAGAACCCTACCTGGTAAATACAAAAGTGCTCTTAGATTGCACAAACAGGGGTGGTCACGGGTTCGATCCTTGGTGAGTCAACAGCAAGAAAGTTGAAAATCACGAACAGAGCTCCAAAATCCCATCTAGTGTAAAACAAATGGTAAAAACATATGATTTACCCCTTTTAACCTCTGGTGAAATTGCCATTAATGTGCAGGCGTACGTCTGTCAGTTTAGGGTTTGCATAGATTTTCCTTAGCTTGGACCTGGCAGGGAATTTGGGTGTGTCAGACCTGGTCAGATGGGGTCACTTTTAGTGCTAGGACTTACAACGTAGTTTCAAAGTTTGCGGGCGTTTAAGGTCCATCCGACCTGTCGGGCATTTTGGTCTCGTCCGACTTAGTTGGTGATCACTTGATTTAGCACAAGTCAGAGAATGTCGATTCTAGCATAGAAGTCAAAGACAATGGATTTTAGCGCCAGGTCGGTTGGATGAGAATCCATCGCAAAGGTCGAACAGGTAAGAATTTAGCACAAAGGTTGGTTGAAGGGTAATCTAGCACAAAAGGGCATTTCAAGGCCTTCAAAAGGAAAATAAAGATTCAACCTAACAGATTTTTGAAGTGATTTTTCAATACTATCATTCAATCAAGGTCAAAATGCACTTTGACCACTTAAACACTTAGGAGATGAAAAAGATCTAATTGACACCCTAGCCAAATCAAAAGAAGGGGAGTCCCCATTTTTGAATGGGGCATGTGTGCAAGGCACAACACCAACTTTATCAAATTCCCCAAGTCTAGAATATACATCCTACTTAATCATATAACCATCAAATCGATGATCTAAGGAGTCTTCTTCTAAAACTTGCTTTACTCTGTCATAATGTTCATCCCCTTGCAGATTTTGAATTACCTATTGTCTCAAATTTGATCTTGTGGTAACCATGGCTGCTAAATGTCTTCTTCTGCTAAGAGCATTGGCCACTCTGTTCTATTTTAATTTAATGTACTCAATACTAAATTCGTACTCACTAAGAAACTCTATCCATCTTCTCTTAAGTGCATTAAGATTAGGTTGAGTAAAAATGTACTCGAGCCCTAAATGATCTATCTTCAACTCAAATGGCTTCCCTAGAAGATAATGCCTCCACATCTGAAGTGTGTGAACTATGGCGGCTAACTCAAGGTCATGTAATGCATAGTTTAACTCATATTGCTTCAACTTCGTCGACTCATATGCGACCACTTGCTCATTGTGTATTAATACTCCTACACCTTCACCTGACGCATCTATTATCACTGTGAATTGTCCATTAGGATCAGGTATAGTCAAAATAGGAGTTGTAGTGAGCCTTTCCTTCAACACTTGGAAAGCTTGCTCACACCTTTCTATCCATTCAAACTTTTTACCTTTCTTCTAAAGTGAGGTAATTAGTGTTGCTATTGTTCAAAACCCTTCCACAAACTTTCTGTAGTATCCTGCAGGTCCCATGATACTTCTGACTTCTATCACATTCTAAGGTGCATGCCATTCCATTATTGCCTTGATCTTCTCAAGATCTATTATAATCCCTTAAGCTAAGATTACATGTCCTTGATAGTGCACCTTGTCCTGATAGAATGTACACTTGGATAGCTTACCAAAGAGTTTTTGCTCTCTTAGGTGCTACATTACTATCCTCAAATGTTTTTTGTGTTCTTCAACTAATTTAGAATTAATCAAGAAATCATCAAGAAAGATCAACATAAAATCATCCGAGTAGTCACTGAATATTCTATTCATTAAGTTCATGAAGGCTGTTGGAGCATTAGTCAACATGAATGGCACCACTGTGAACTCATAGTGAACATAGCGAGTTCTAAAAGTTGTCTTTGAGATGTCCTCATCCTTAATCCACAATTGGTGATAGATGGATCTAAGGTCTATGTTTGAGAAAATAGTATCTCCCTTCACCTGATCAAAGAGCTCATCTATTCTCAGAAGTGGGTACTTGTTCTTTATGGTAGCCTTATTAAGCATTTTGTATTCAATGCATAAGTGCAAAGTCCCATCCTTCTTCACAAAGATAACTGGTGTGCCCCACGATGACACACTAGGTCTTATGAACCCTTGGTTCAATAACTTCTACAATTGTGCTTTAATCTCATACAATTATATAGTGGTCATCCTATAGGGTGCCTTAGATTGAGGCTCAATCCCTGGTAGAAAATCTATTGAGAAGTCAAAATCCCTTTTTGGTGGTAACTCTGTTAACTCCATAGGAAACACATCATGAAATTTCCTTAGGATAGGGTGTGTGTTGGTAGGTGGCGACTGATCAAGAAAGTACTATACACTTGCCATGTATCCTCGCTGGGGTTCGGGGCCAACTTAAAAAATCCTAGGGCTATCTTAAAAATCCTATTTTTTATGACCGACATAAGAAAACCCTAATTTTTGTAACCGACAAAAAGGCTTGATAAAAAGCGGCCAAGGGTTAGGGTTTGGGTATTGTATTGTAGCATTTGCAGCGGTATTGAGTTGCAGGGATTGCTGATTGTAATCTGTTTGATTTACTGGATAATAATATTGGACTCTCTATTTAGTGGATGTAGCCCAGGTTTGGGTGAACCACGTTAAATCTTGTCTCTCGCTGTTATTAATTCTGTGTATTTCCATTTCTCTGTTTAATCTTTATTTGCATTTAATTGATATCTTATGCCGGCTAACCCTAACAAGTGGTATCAGAGCGGGTTGTGTTCGATTATTGTCTGCAGGAAAGTCTCATGGTTGAGTGGGAGCAATGGCGGACGAGGGAAGATTGAAGGTCAATAAATTCAATGGGCAGAACTATCAGTTATGGAAGATGTAGATGGAGGATTACCTCTATCAAAAGGATTTATGGATGCTGTTGGAAGGAGTAGCCAAGAAACTGGCAACAATGTCTGATGAGGATTGGAATCTTATTGACAGAAAGGCACTGGGAACCATTCGGTTGTGCCTGGCACCGTCGGTGGCATTCAATATAACGGAAGTGAAGACAACAGATGGTCTGATGAAAACTTTGGCTAAATTGTATGAAAAACCCTCAGCCTCAAATAAGGTATTTCTTATGAAGCATTTGTTTGATCTGAAAATGGTTGAAGGTGGATCTGTGACAGATCATTTAAATGAATTTAATACGATTGTCAGTCAATTGACTTCTGTAAATGTAAAATTTGATGAAGAAGTTAGAGCTCTCTTGATATTATGTTCATTGCCTGAAAGCTGGGATAGTTTGGTAATGGCGGTTAGTAACTTTGTTTCTGGTTCAAATACCCTGAAATTTGATGATGTTGTTGGTGTTATTCTGAGTGAGGAAATTCGTAAGAAAAGCTCAGGTGGATCCAAATCAGGCAGTGTTTTGAATGCAGAAAGTAGGGGTAGATCAAAGGAGAGAGGAAAAGGTTCTGGAGGTCATGGGAAGTCACAAGGAAAATCAAAGGACAAAAGATCCCAAACCAGAGGACAGAAGGATTGCTGGTACTATGGAAAACCAGGTCATCTGAAGAAAGATTGCTGGTCTCAGAAAAATAAAGGAGACAAACAAGAAGGCAATAAGGAAGCAAATGTGGTAAGTAATAAATCTGAAGATGACGCTTTGATTCTTTCCCTAGATAATGCTGATGATTCATGGGTTTTAGATTCAGGGGCCTCATTTCATGCTATGCCCCATAGAGGTTATTTTTTTTATTATGTCCAAGGGGATTTTGATCTAGTTTATTTGGGAGATAACGAACCTTGTCAGATTGTTGGAAAGGGAAGAATCAAGATTAAGTTGTAGAATGGGAATCATTGGCTACTACAAGAGGTGAGGCATGTTCCAAGGCTCAGTAGGAATTTAATTTCAGCAGGGCAGCTAACTGAACAAGGTTGCACTGTTACATTTACTGATAAAAATTGGAAGGTTTCAAAAGGTGCCTTAGTAGTAGCAAAAGGTGTGAAAGTAGGCACCTTATATCTTTGTACAGGTCATACTGTTCCTTCTACTTTAGATGTTATAGAGGAAAAACAAACAAGTTCAGGAACAATTACTGCAAGTTTGCAGGAAGAGACTGGAAAAGTTGCTGCAGGTTCTGAAACAACACTGTGGCATAACAGACTTGGGCATATGAGTGAAAAAGGTATGAAGGTACTTCATTCTAAGAAAGTTTTACCAGGTCTGAAATGTAATAATATGGATTTCTGTGAAAGTTGTGTGTATGGAAAACAAAAGAGAGTCAGTTTTCTCTGGGATGGGAAGCAAAAGAAAAATAAAAAGTTAGAGCTTGTGCATACAGATGTATGGGGACCAGCTCAGGTATCTTCTTTTGGTGGCTCTCGGTATTATGTTACATTCATAGATGATGCAACTAGGAAGGTCTGGATTTATTTCCTTAGACAGAAATCTAATGTATTTGAAACATTTAAGAAATGGAGAAGCTTGGTTGAAAATGAGATAGGTAAAAGATTAAAATGTCTCAGATCTGATAATGGCAGTGAGTATTGCAGCAAAGAATTTGAAGATTATTGTTCCTCTAATGGAATTCGTAGGCAGAAAATGGTTCCAGGGACTCCACAAGAAAATGAAGTGGCTGAACGCATGAATAGGACAATAATGGAGCATGCAAGGACCATGAGATTACATGCTGGACTGCCTTTAAACATGTGGGCAGACGCTGTCAACACTGTTGTATATTTAATTAACAGAGGTCCTTCAGTTCCTTTGGGCTATGGTATTCCAGAGGAAGCATGGACTGGCAAGAAGGTGAGTTATTCTTTTCTGAAAACCTTCGGCTGTGAAGCATTTGCACATATAGATTCTGAAAATAGAACCAAGCTGGATGTGAAATCAAAAAAATGTACCTTCGTTGGATATGGCATTTATGAATTTGGTTATAGGCTTTGGGATTTTGAAAATCAGAAAATTGTGAGAAGCAGGGATGTTATATTCAATGAGAATGTGTTGTACAAAGATCAGTTGCAGCAACATGAGAAGAAAGAAAAGGATTATGTGGTGCTGGATGATACTCCAAATAGTGATGTTCCAGTGGCTCCTCATGCTCTGCAACAGCAACTAGAAATACCACAAACTCCAGTGAATGTTAGACGGTCAACAAGGATAAGTAGACCTCCTAAAAGGTTTTCTCTCTTTGTATTCTATTTTGTTAATAGATGCTGGTGAACCAGAAGGGTATGATGAAGCTATGCAGGTGAATACACAAGTTTAGTGGGAGCTTGCCATGAAAGAAGAAATGGACTCCTTGCTAAAAAATCAGACTTGGGAATTATGTAAGTTACCTGTAGGTAAAAAGTCTTTACCAAACAAATGGGTTTACAGGTTGAAAGAGGAAGATGGAGGTAAGAAAAGATTTAAGGCCAAGTTAGTTGTAAAAGGATTTGCATAGAAACAAGGCATTGATTTTGATGAGATATTTTCTCCAGTTGTCAAGACGACTTCTATTCGTACTGTTTTAAGTATTGTGGCTACTGAAGATTTGCATTTGGAACAGCTAGATGTGAAAACTGCCTTTCTCCATGGTGATTTGGAGGAGGAGATATACATGGCACAACCACAGGGATTTGAGGTCAAAGGTAAGGAGAAACAAGTGTGCAGATTGAAGAAGAGTTTGTATGGCCTAAAACAAGCACCTCGGCAATGGTATTTGAAATTTGATAGTTTTATGGCTGAGCAAGGCTACAACATGTGTAATTTTGACCATTGTGTTTATTTTAAGAGGTTAGATAATGACAGCTACATTATTTTATGTTTAGATGTTGATGACATGCTTGTAGCTGGGTCTAACATGGATCACATCAGAGAGTTAAAACATCAGTTAGCACAGTCATTTGATATGAAAGATTTGGGGGCAGCAAAACAAATCCTTGGTATGAAAATTTGCAGAGATAGGAAGAATAGAAAATTGACTCTATCTCAGGCTGCTTATGTTGAAAAGGTTTTTTAGAGATTCCATATGGAGAATGCAAAAGTTGTTAGCACACCTTTGCCTAGTCATTTGAAATTGACTAAGGAGATGTGTCCAAAGACACAAGAGGAGGAAGAAAAAAATGTCCAAGGTACCATATGCTTCAGCTGTAGGAAGTTTAATGTATGCCATGGTATGCACGAGACCGGATATTGCACATGCTGTAGGAGTCGTTAGTAGGTATATGAGTCATCCTAGAGTAGAGCATTGGAATGCGGTAAAATGGATTCTCAGATATTTGAGAGGTACATCTAATAAACACTTATGTTTTGGGGGCTCTAATACTAATTTAGTAGGTTATGTAGACTCAGATTTGGCAGGGGATATTGATACCAGGCGGAATACTACAGGTTATGTCTTTACTATAGGTGGGACAGCAGTGAGTTAGATTTCCAGGTTGCAAAAGATGGTTGCTTTATCCACCACAGAGGCAGAATATGTAGTTGCAACAGAGGCAAGCAAGGAGATGATATGGCTGCAATCTTTCATGTAAGAATTGGGTAAACAACAGGCTAACAGTTATTTGTATACAGATAGTCAGAGTGCCATACATCTTGCAAAGAATTCTGCCTTGCATTCAAAGACCAAACACATACAGTTGAGGTATCACTTCATTCGGTCGGTGTTGGATAATGGATAGTTAAGGCTAGAAAAGATACATACAGATGAAAATCCAGCAGATATGTTTAAAAAGGCAGTAACAAGGGAGAAGTTGAGCTCCTCTTTAGCTTCGGTTGGTCTTCTAGACTGACAACAACAAAAATTGAACAAAAGAGTCCAGGGTGCTTATTTCCGATGGGAGAAATTTTTTTAAGGGCCGACTTAAAAAATCCTATTTTTTATGACCGACACAAGAAAACCCTAATTTTTGTAACCGACAAAAAGGCTTGATAAAAAGCGGCCAAGGGTTAGGGTTTGGGTATTGTATTGTAGAATTTGCAGCGGTATTGAGTTGTAGGGATTGCTGATTGTAATCGGTTTGATTTACTAGATAATAATATTAGACTCTCTATTTGGTGGATGTAGCCCAAGTTTGGGTGAACCACGTTAAATCTTGTCTCTCGCTGTTATTAATTCTGTGTATTTCCATTTCTCTGTTTAATCTTTATTTGCATTTAATTGATATCTTCTGCTAGCTAACCCTAACATAGCGTTGTGTGGTTACACAACACGCCCCATTTTGACTTGGCAAAACAGGGACCCAACTTTTTACTTGGCTTGTTTTGTGTTTCCTGGCAGTTTGGTAAAAGTAAGTCATGCAGATCATCATGCATGGAAAGGCTGGGTAAGTCATCATCATGAGGTCAGTTTGTCAAAATTCATATTTCATTCCAATAACTTCATATTTAGAAAGAGCATCAAATTTCATGCAGGTTTTCTTTTTGCATCACCCTGATATTCATCAGGATGTGAAAGTTATGAATGGTCAAAGTTTGAGTCAAACCTGATATTTCTAGGGGGAGGATCATATTTCATAACATCAGTCATAAAACAAAAGGTCATCTTGATCTAATTTATCACCCGATAAATCATGCGGTCCAAATGTCCGAATGTCGATTTTAGGTGATAGTGACCTTTACCCGTCAATAGCCTTATGTTTCCCGCGAAGATAATATTTCTCAATGTAACCCGATATTTCTCAATATCCTCCTGCCACAAAATATCCCCCTAAGCCATTATCCTAATGATGTCATTCGAGTCCGATAACCAAAGTGACAAACATGACGATGACATAATCATCATACTTACCTCTCGATGGAATATTTCCTAAACATGATCCTTCTCGTATAACATGACGATGACATCATGATGCCTTAGCGATACAATGAGCGAATATCTGGATGAAGTCATCCTGATATTCTGAAAGAGAGACGTATAGTTTATTCAGTCATCATCATTTTTGTAACATCACCTAATATATTGAAATATTCTCATGATGTATTAAGTATGACCTGAGGGTGTGTTCATCACCCAATCTTACCGAAGATAGTTTTCCTCTCGAGGACGATGATCACATTACACTTGGGGTGATATTTGCGAACATCACCCCGATATTCAAACATCATCATGTCATATGGATATCACCCCGCTCCCATTGCTGCCATTGACATTTAATGCATGCAGAGGTGGTAGGTAGTTCCCGCCGACCACAAAACCCGATGAAACACCTGGCGAAATCCTGAGTCTCCGTGCGAAAATTCAATGAATAGAATCTAATCTATCAGGATTTACCCTAATTGCAAGGTTAAAAGGTAAATTCACCGCCATTTCAAACTTACCTTGTGATAAAATCATTTTTTTTACAAATCACCAGCTTTCAAACCCCCATACAGGCGACACTTGTATGAACAGAGCTTACAGGTAAGAAGAAGCACATGATTATCAACAGGATTAAGAGCATTTCCAAAAAACCATTGGTATAAAGGGATCTGCATAACCAGGTAAGTAATTGAAACCCTCATCTTGTTGCTTCTGTATAGTCAGGTATGATGTTGTTGGTTTGAAATCCTGGTTTATGCATCCTATGATAGGTTAATGGTTAATGAATACAATAGGCATGATGTTGGTAAAGATAAATTGCTATCTGCATGCATGTGAATACCCATTGTAAGACAAATTGTGTTAATTACAGATATCCATGGCTAACAAGAGGTTAGCAAAGTGTGATGCTGAATTCAGCAAGCCCATGTTCTCATCTCTAAGAGGAATCCTATTTAAATATGGTGCAATTACAGATACCCATCAAGGAAGCACTGATATAGAGGCCTGGTCTGCCAAAATGAACGATGAGAAGAACAGAAGCCCCTTGCTAGATGCAGTATTCATGTCCGGAATGTGGAATGCAGCCGATTATCTGTACTCCATGGAGTCTCCAGAGCTGGTGATCGAGTGTCCACGGAAGTATAATCCAGAGACTAGACAGGTGGTGAAACATGGAAGAATATATGCAGACCTATCCATTAAGGGTCTTTCCAAGACATTTGGACTACCATTGGGCAGGATGGTTAACAGTGTAGACTTAAAGAAGTCTGAGGTTGAGTATGAAAATAATAAAAAGCAGGCCAGGAAGAACATGTATTAGTGGAGGGCCAAGAATAGCACATATCCTGCAGCTGCCAAACTTCCTGTGCACTTGTTCAAATATGATTTTGATGACGAGTATCAATACATGATTGCACTGCTTAGCAGGGTGATAGGCCAGCCTGATGCTGGTAGTTTCAAGGATTGGATGTATGGTGTAATCATGATGTGCATATATGCAGACATCAAGCCACTGTGGGGCCAATTGATAAGTGATGCTCTACATGAGCAGCTGATGAACCTGGGAGGTTCAAATTGTTCCTTTTACATGACATCATACATTGTCTACTCCTGTTCTTACAAAGGCACATTTGATGCACTAGTTACAGATGGAAAGGTAATAGGCACAATCAATGCTGTGCACATATGGGATCATCATCCCCAATTGCAGAGAGTTAACTACCTCCAGGATTATAAACTGGTAAATGATGCATTCTCTATGCATCTGGTAAGGACCATGGAGGAGGACAGGACAAAGAGATTGAGCATGGAAGCTCAAGAAATAATTTACAGGCACAGAGCCTGGTACATTCAATTTGGTACATTTTCCTATATGAGAATTGAGGGTTTTGAAGGACATGCCCTCATGCTGCCAAGATACCCCACTGATGTAGTGATACTAATGGAATTCATAAGGCAGAGCTCCACAATGCTGAAAACATACAAGGATGCTCATAAGCTATGACCAATTTTGTTTCCAGTCACTATTGGCTGGTATATGTGCCCAGATTTAGAAAGTATCAAGAAGGTGATGGTCAGTTTGAACAAAATGCAATTGCAGCCATTCCCACTAATCAGGCCATATGATCCTTATGGAAGGATACAGAAAATAATAGGGAAACCTATTCATCAAAGGCACCTGGAAGACTTCTGGGCGGATTGTGAAGATGAAGCAGAAGCCAGAAGAAGAAGATACCAAAGGTTGACATTGAATCAAATCAGAACCTTTGACTGTATCCCCATTCCTCAATAGTTGAAAAAGGATGATGGCAGGATAATAATAGATGAATATGAGGAAAAGAAAATATATAATGATACCATATCCGCACCTGACCTTACTATACAAGAGGATATTTCTTTGGATCCTTTCATTGCCAAGACCTTACAGCTAACCCAAGCCTGGGTTGATGAACAGATTGAGGCTTTGAAGAAGAAAGGTGTTGCCATTACTGTGGACAACAAGAAGAAAGGGCAAGATATTCCTGATGATGAATATGATGATTTTATAAGTGAAAAGAGAAAATCTAAAGGAGATAGACTGCCTCCACAACAACAACAAAGCAAAAGGCTCCGTAGGGGTAAGAAAATTGATAGTGAACCCAAGGGGGTGATTATTGAAAGGGTAGTATTTCCAGCTGAGGAGGCAGCAACATTGGGATTAGGATCAGGATCAGCATCACCTCCATGGACAAGGAAATAAAAGTCTAAGAAAAGACAGACAGCAGAAGTTACTGAGACCCAAGAGGAGGGTGAGTCCTCACGAAAACCAATAGAAGAAGATATCCTTATGGAGGAAGAGCCTGAAGAAGAGAAGACCCCTTGTTATTCAAAACGAAGAGAAGAGCCCCACAGGTGGTGGTAGCTACCCCACCTAAGAGACCAAGAACCTCCATGAGGGGTGAAATAAAGCAATCCCCTACACTAGTGAAAGGGGCAGGTAGCGAAGTTGTGCACAAGGAATTTCAGCACAATGTTCCACTTCCTACCATTGTGAAGTTCAAAACTGAACTTGTTGAAGAGCAGATGAAAGAAACCTCCAAGGCATATGAAGGAGGTAATATCCCATTAGAGGAGACAATTAATCTATCCGATGATGAGGTTGTGAAGGAAGTAGCTTCACAAAAGATGGAGACCCTTGCTGCAGGTACACACATGACCCCTCACAAGACTCCAACAGTTCAAACAATACTAGAGGAAATGAAGCAAGTGGAAATAGAAAAAGAAAAGAGTCCAGAGAAGATAGCCCAAGAAATGGGGCTTGATACACTAATTGCTCAGGTGACAAGTCCTGTAGTGGTAGATTTGACAAGTAAATAGGATGCAAGTCCTGAACATCCAGTAGGTACACCTGACAAAGGGCAACATACAAAATAAGTGAAGATGGCAGAACCAAAAGGCAATGCTTCAGAAATAAGTCAACAAATCCAACAAGATGCATCAGCGAAGCCTGCTATAGTAGAGGTTAAGGAAAAGAAGGCTGATGAGAAGGATGTAGTAGAAGATCCAGCTTCCAATGTTTAGGAAGTAAGTAGCACAGGTGTAGAACAGATAGTGGTTTCAAAACAAACACCAACACCTAAGGAGGATTCCACAATATCTACCGCTATAAATATGCCACAACAGGAGGAAAAGTCAAAAGTGGATGAGGTGATAACAGAGAAGGATCATGATCATCATGATCATCATATGGACACATCACAAGATCCTCCACCTTAGGATGATGCTCCTCCAGAAAAAGAAATTCCTCAGTAGGAGGATGTACCACAGGATCGCCCTAGTGAGCATCATGAAGAAGAAACAAGGAAATCATCTTCTCCATCACATATGCTGACAAATACAGGAGATCAAGGTGAACATCATGATGATGCTAGGAAACATGATCAGGTACCTCCATGGTTGGAAAAAGAGGTAAACACTGAAGTAGATTTTGTGATTCAAGAAATTGATGTATCCACTTTGTTTTCTAAAAATATAATAAAACCAAAGAGGAAGGCCAGAATGACTTTGGCCGTTAAAAGGGATCCCACAACTGGAAGGAGGACTGCACAAATTGCAATCCCTACTGTGGAGAAAGAGAAAGGTAAAATTACTCTGGAAGAATTCTAGATTAATACAGTTGACCTGGGGTTTGCAAATGAAGACCAGGAGGGTCAGGAAGTTAAAGACATCATTGATTCTTTAATTCAAAAGGATAAGAAGGAAAAAGAGAAAAATAAGCAACACAAAGAGCACATTGCTCAGTTGCATGCATATATAGGCAGGTTGACTAATCCTGAGGATAGTTCCACTCAACATGCAGTCCCATTGACTGCTATTTCCCAAGATGAGGTGTATAAGTTGAATCTCATGAAACATGAGTCATGCATACTGAGAAGGTGGATGTGTGCCACATTTGATACAACAGAAGAAGTGGTAAAGGCCTCTTTGAAGAGGTGGGGTACTCTCAATGACTCCAGGCAAAAAGTAGACAAGTTGCAAATGCAGGCGGGTAAAAGGTCTTTCCAATTGGAAAAGATATTAGATATCCTGGGAGAAATAAAGAGGATAAATCCTCAACTGCTTATCAACAAGCAGGTACTGAATAATAACACTGCATTATTGGTTGATATATGGTATAAGGACATTCAATTTGAATGTGATGTCCTTAAAAGGTGTAACAATAAGCTGAGGGAGATCAACATTTTACATGACATGATGTCTTTTGAGGTAGAAATTTTGGAGACCTTAGAAGGAAGAGTGGAAGGGAAGATAGATAATCAAGATGAAGAGTTTGCAATCCAAGCTCTACATAATAACTTCCAATTTGTTGTAGATGATCCACTAGGCCAACTGACAGAGGAAATCATGGATAGACTGGTGAGGACCAAGATGAAAATGGAACATTATAATGAGACGCTGCACAACAGGAAAAATAAGCTCGACAACATCAGAAGTAAATATTAGGCACATAAGCATGCCATCATCAAAGTAAAGACCCAGGATGGTAGGGAAGTAGATAGAATCATGTAGTTGTATGAACAGGTAAGGATTAACATGCAGCCTCATATACAGGGTCATCATCATCAGGATGATGAAGGTTCTGGAAGTGATGCACCTGATGATGGAGCACATGATTCAGATAAGGTAGATGATGATGCGTCAAAAGTAAATATCATCATCAGATACTTAGTGAAAATGAGTATTCTAGATAGTTACCAGCTGGCAACTTGTGCCATTTTGATAAAGTTGACAAAGTCAAAGAGAAATACTGACCATAGATATTCATAGACAAATCAAGATCTGAGATCTTTTTGTAACAGATTCCTCACCTTGTTCTATAAAAGGTGCTAGAATGCCTCATTTCTATTATTCAAAACTTAATTGAAATCTGTCTGCTGAAATATTCAAGGCTCATTTCAAAGCTTTTTGTATACATCTATATCCTTGCATACTTAATGAATGAGAAGACTTGTTTGATTACAATTCATAGTAAATCTTGAGTAATCAGTGTGTGAATTCTGGATATATGTGGTGATTTGCTACATCCCTTGGAGTGCATGTCTACTTGCATATGTTGTTTTCATACAATTCCCTTGAAGTTAGCATCAACTGTATCTAGCTGTGGAATGTCCTGGTGAACATATGGTTTGGTTTTCTTCTCTTCATGACTATATCTGATATACATGTGGTTCAATAGCTGAAGGTTGAACATTAATTTGAAGCATTTCTTTCAATTTCTTTTAAATTTCAGAACATTTCACTATCATAATTGCAAATAATGCAAATATGTGGACATCTTATTGATAATTGAAAATATTTAGCATATTTGAAGCTAAAGCATGTATAATTGATAAATATCATGCAAATATTTGAGTATAGCTATATCATTTGATCAAACAACTGTATAAAATGACCTCTCTGTGAAGAATCTTTGCAGAAGTAATGTCATGATGATGAACTCTATGTAAGGCCCCAAAATGGAAACAGCAACACACATCAACCTCTGAGTAACATCAGACGATTAAGACCTAATCACCAAAGACTTGGGATCATGAATTCTTTGAATTCATCATATCTTTCAAGATGAATAAAGGTTAATGTGTACTTTTATTCTATGCTTGTTTGTGACTAACATCATGACCAACATAAATTGGTGCTAGAAGGAGGGCCGAATTGGAAAGAACATATAGCTTTAGTTATCATTCACTACATGCAGGCTCCTCGCTCCTAACGCAACATAAATTGGCACTAGAAGGAGGGCCAATTATCTGAAAGAAGACGCTCCTCATCGTTATTTTCAGGTTTGATGATGCAGAGAGTAAGGTAACCCCGAATGCATTCATGAATTTCAAATATTGCTCAAATATTTACTATAGCAAGCTTGTAAATGCTCATTCTGTGTAAAGATTTCCAGATTAAACGTAAATATTGCAAGCTTTGTAGTAGATCATCATGGATTCACAAATATCAGCCAATGTTAAGTAAATCCGTTAAAGCTTTGAAGAGTTTTGCCTTACAAGCCTGATATTCCGTGGTAAGAGTCATCATACCCCAAATATCACCTCATATTTGCACTATCTTTGCAAATATTTTGTAAATATCTAGTTAGATCAGTCATCCGATCATAAATATCACCTCAGCTGGTGAAATCCAACCAATATTTACGATCATCTAGCTAGTTTCCCTCCAAATTTGAGAAATCCTGGCTCACAGAATAAATACCAGGTCGAGATCTAGTGGAATCTTTGAAGATCTACCTGTTAGAGGTTTCAGACCTAGAACTGAAGACATCCATCACACTCTAGGGTCTAGTGCATCAGGAGCTTCACCAGAGTCTCCTCCTATAACTCCTGTTGGTTTGCGAATACCTTATGGGATATCTATGACACCTCTTGTTCAACCTCAACCCCAGGTCCAACCTCAACCAACTGTACCACAGGCTCAACCTCCTCCAGTTGCAATGTCTTTCTTTGCAGCAGAGTCACCTCTGACTTTTAATGCATACCATGAGTTACCAAAGAATCCGAACAAGCTTTGTCCAAAATATCATCCTTATCAGGATGTTGATGATCATATCAGAACCTTTAAAGAAGCCTGCTATAGGGCCAAAATAGAGCATCAAGATGTTGTATGCAGATTATTTCCTTTTTCCTTAGGGGAAGAGGCTTATAATTGGTTTTCTTGGTCAGGGTTCTGTTGGTTCATGGGCTGTCCTAGAGAAAGCTTTCACTGCTAGGTTCAAGGTACCAATTGATCCTTCAATGAATTATCACTTATTTGCCACAATCAAATGGTTTGAAGGTGAACCTATTGCCAACTTCAATGCTAGGTTCCAAAAAATGCTATCCAAGTTAGTTGCTCCTTATGTAGTAACAGATGTTGCTGCTAGGAGTATCTATTACTCTGCTCTGGATCCATTGACATCTATGTTCATCAGGAGAACACATCCTAAGATCACTACCTTGACAGGAGCTTTTCAAGAAGCTATCAAGGTGAATCAGCAGTTAGTTCCTGCTCCAACACCAAATGTTGCATTTCCTACATTGCCTGGCATGTATCCAACTTATCCTCCATAATATCCTGCATATCCGACACAATAATATCCTAATGGAGCAATGATACCTCCAGTAGTCATGCCTGCACCCTTGCAGGTACCTCCATTAAGTATCATGCCACCTTCTAATGGGAATGGCTAGATGTCACAATATCCTACACAAGCTCAGACACCTCAGGGTGCTGACTTGTCCAACAATAACCATGGATCCTCTTTCTTCAAGCCTCAAATTTAAAATGTAGTAGCCAAAGCTCAAGAAGAGAAGGAAGAGATCAAATAAATCTCTGCTCAACTAAGAAAACTCACTATAGAAGTGACACATTTGAGAAACCAAAACAGAGGTTATTCCAATGATAGACCAAATTATCCTGACAGAGGGTACAATAACAGTAATTTCAATAATAGTGGTGGAAATAACAATAATCCTCAGAGACAGCCTAGAGTATGGAATTCCAGGCCAAATAATGGCTCACTACCATCTCCCTTAGATAATCAATCACCTAGTGAAGCCAAACAGACTACTAGAGTCAACCTTGCTGAGGCAGCCCTCACCAATTGGTGCAGGATCCACAATACAAATGCTCATGCAGAGCTAGATTGTCCACAATTTCAAATTGCTGCTAGCATTTTTCAGACAAAAGTGTCTAATACTGCAGGGAATCCACCTCAGGTGGAAGGAAATGAAATTGTTCCCTGTGGATATGATTTAGCCCTGGTATTAGAAAGTTATACTGATCATCAGAATTGTTCACAAGCATGTGAAGAATCTGCTTTAGCCTTTGAGTCAAATTATGTCTTCCCCTTTGAAGATGAGAATGAGCCTTCCACTGAACATGAGGAGGTGCACGCATATCAATAGCAATATCCTGGTAAGCATAATTATAATTTGAGAAGTAGCTCCAATAGACCTACTGGTCCATTGACATCTTCTCTACCTCCAAATAATTTCAACACACCTCCTGATCCCAAAGCTAGCAATAATCCAAGATTTCCCAAGGTGAATGCCCAATATCTATCACCACAAAATACAGTGTCAAAAGATGTTGCCCTACCTCATGAGTATGACAAACTAGTTACATACCTCGCTAATGAGATGAAAAAGATAAAGATCAGCCTGTCTCTATCAGAATTGTTGAAAACTCCTGCAATTAAGAAATCTTTTATGAAATCACTAGATGATCCTACTCCTAAAGAGGATATTCATTCCCCAGGTCAACCTAGCAATAAGGATCATGCTGCTAGGGATAATAATATCAAGTCTAAAGTGCCATCTACCATCCAAGCTATAGAAACCTCACATATGACCTTATACAGAGATAATAGTGAGTCACCACCTTTCCTCCTTACCATAAGGATGTTTGGAAAGAATTTACACAACTGTTTAGTGGATTCAGGTGCATCTACCAATGTGATGCCCTTGTCTATATGCAATGCTTTAGGACTACATCCTGCTAAATCCCTAAAGAAGGTGACACAGTTAGATAAGACAAAAGTCAGTGTAATAGGAGAATTGACTCATATACACATGCAATTAGCATCTGATCCCAGGATCCAGTATTACATTGATATCCAGGTAGTTGACATACCTGATACATATGGGATGTTGCTTAGCAGAGATTGGTCAAAGACTCTGAATGGATATATGGCTACTGACTTTAGTCACATGTGGTTACCTTGAAAAGGTATACCTAACCAGATAAGAATAGATGTTGAACCCAGGATGAAGCACATGATAATTGAGTATAATAAAACGAATGAGATAATGTATGTAAATGTTGAACCTGGAGTTTATGTCGTTAGACCACAGACTATCAAGATAGAAGAGATCCTGATGCTTGACTTTCATCATCATGATGATGATGATCATCAGGAAGACATACTGGTTGTAGAACCCGATAGTAATTTTGAAAATGAGAATGAAGTAGATCGCTTTAGAAATTTTGAGATGCATCTGTCCAAGCAGGTAAAACGTTGCCAGTTGTTAAATATTCATGTTTATGACATTCTGATTAATGGTTGGTGCAGATTACACGACGAAGCACATTCAAAAAAGACTTACAAAGCATGCAAGGACATGATGGAGCTGGAGCAGACATGCAGTGAGGCATCATCATCATATTCTGAGGTAAGTTCTACATCTGGTGATGATGATGATACTAATTCTTGTTTGTCTTTTGTAGGAACCATAAAAAAGGTGATAGATCATGATGAAGATCATATACAGAGAACATAAGAAATTTTGGTGTATGACCAGATAAGTGTTAAGAAGAAAGAAAAGATCACCCCTGGAAGTGATTGTCTAATGGAGTCAGACTATGAACTGTCTGATGAAGACAGAGGTAGTAACCTGACCAGATTTGAAGAGTTTTTATCAGGAGAAATTAAGAAGATGATAGAACAAAAGAAGCATCCACAGGATGCACTAACTGAAGGTTGGTGTAGGTTGCATGAGGCACCTCACTCAGAGACTACGTGTTCGTTGTGCCTACATATTTTAAAGAGACATACAGAGCCTGATCCAAAAGGTCATCCTCCTGATGATGGAAAACAAGAAGAAGAATTAGTTTCCCAGGAGAAAGAAAAGATGAACTCTGAGAAAGTTGAAATTCCTAAGTTAAAATGGATATCAGGTGGAGCAGCTGCCAGAGCTGCAAAAAAAAGAGAAGGTTTAGCTAAGCCTCATGTTGAGGATAAACCTTGGATCCTTAGATTTGATGGATCCAAATCCAAGCAAGGAGCTTGAGTAGGGATTGATCTCATTGATCCATCAGGAAAATCCTACCTAGCAGCATATAGATTCCAGTTTCCCTACACTAATAATGTGACAAAGTATGAAGCTCTGATTCATGGGATACTATTTGCTCTCAAGAAGAAGGTAAAAATTTTGCATGTCTTTGGAGACTCAGAATTAGTTGTCAGACAGGTAAGAGGAATCTACTCTTGCAACTATAAGAGATTGTTAAATTATAGACACAGAGTGTGGGATTTGATTGAAGACTTTGATGCATTTAATATCACCCACGTTCCTAGAGAACAGAACCACAGGGCAGAGGCACTTGCCCAGGCTACCGGTACCTTGGAGCCATTATCTATATCAAGTCTAAAGAGATTTTCTGTAGAACTGATATCTATACCATCAGTACCTGATAATGTTACTAATCTCCAGGTCTTTGATGATGATCAACACATCCTTGATTTCATTTCTAATAGGGATATATTTGATGCTCAGATCATAGATGAGAATAGTATGGAAGATCATGTCTAGGAAGAAGATGAAATATTAGAGTTGCCTAGCAACCGGATTCCCAAAGGTATGATTGAATTAGAAAGAGCCTTTGATTTGGATAATATGTTGAAACAAAAGGATCTTCCCAAAGCTGATGGAGGTCAGTATTCACAAGTGGATATTGGACAAAATGAAGACAAGAGAAATGTCCTGATAGGTAAGGTTTGCACAACAGAAGAGTTAGAAGGAATAACTTAGGCTCTTAAATATTACATCCATGTAATTGCATGGACTTATGATGAACTGAAGACATATGACACATCAGTCATAACTCACACTATACCTCTCAAGCCAGATGCTAAACCTTTCAGACAGAAGCAAAGGCCAGTCAATGCTTTGCTTGAACCAATAATTTTTGAAGAAGTCAAGAAGCTGTTAAATGCCAGGATAATTTTTCCTGTGAGGCACTCCACTTGGGTAGCAAATCTAGTGCCAGTTAGAAAGAAGAATGGAGACATTATGCTATGTGTAGATTTTAGGAATCTGAACAGAGCATCAGAGAAGGATAATTATCCCTTGCCATCATTAGATAAAGTTCTACAGATTATTAATGGAGCTAAAATGATGTCATTCCTGGACAGTTTCTCAAGATACAACCAAGTGATGGTTGATAAGGTAGATAGATTAAAAACTACCTTCACCACCAAGTGGGGGATATTTGCATATAGACGTATGCCATTTGGGCTGATAAATGCTGGAGCTACATTCCATTGAGCAATGGACATAGCCTTCAGAGGCTTAATAGGAAAATGTAGTCATATACATGGATGACTTGACAGTATTCTCCAAAGAAAGGGGGAACCATGTAGTAGATCTCAGAAGTGTGCTGAAGAAATGTGAAGAGTATGGAATATCCTTGAACCCCAAGAAATGCATATTTGGGGTAACAACAGGCAAATTATTAGGCCATTTGATAACTGATAATGGAATCATCATTGATCCTGCCAGAGTGGAGTCTATTATGAAAATACAACTCCCTGGAAGTAAGAAAGAACTTAAGTCTTACTTTGGTAAGATCAACTTTTTAAGAAACTTCATCATTGGTTTTGCAGAGATAGTTAAACCATTAAATGCTATGCTGAAGAAAGATGCCAAGATTAAGTGGACAGCAGAAGCTAAAGCTGCTTTTGAAGACATAAAGAAGGCTATTTCTGATGCTCCTATCCTTATCAGTCCAAACTACACAAGAGACTTCTACATTAATTCATTTTCTTCAGAACATACCTCTACAGTAGTATTGACTCAAAGGAATGAAGAGAAAGAAGAAAAACCAATAGCTTTCATGAGCTGTCCCTTCAAGGATGCTGAATTGAGATGTGGATGTTGAAAGATAGGCACTTGCATTAGTCAGGGCAGTAAAGAAATTCAGGCATTATATACTAAGAAGCAAGGTGATTGCAGTAGTGCCAGATGCAGTAGTGAAGATGCTGCTAATGCAGAGTGAACCTGGCGAGAAAAGAGCCAAGTGGATTATTGTGTTACAAGAGTATGACATGGAGATTACACCACTGAAGTTGGTAAGAGGACAAGCTTTAAGCCAAATGATATCAGAAATTGATCCAAACATCACAAGTCAGCAATATGTTGTCAATGCTAAGGATAATAAGGAATGGTATTTAGATATCAGGCACATCCTGATTACTGGAAGATGTCCTCCAAGGTTGCAAGCTTCACAGAGGAGAGCCTTGAAGATAAGGTCACAAAAATATATGATGAAGGGAGGAACCTTATTCAAGAAGAATTATGAAGGAATATACCTGAGATGCTTAGAAAAGCCAGAAGCAAATAAGGTTTTATCAGAGTTACATGACAAGTTCGGAACAGCACATGGATCAGCCCTGGCCATAACACATGCAATCCTCAGAGCAGGATATTGTTGGCCCACAGTTTTTAAAGATACAGATGAACATGTTGAATGTTGTCATGTATGTCAAGTTGCTACCAACATAGAGAAATATGTTGCACAATCATTGTAGCCAGTGATGGAAGAGCACCTATTTGCACAATGGGGCATGGACTTCATAGGACCAATCAATCCTCCATCATCCTCAGGCCATAGGTATGTCTTAACAATTACTGATTATTGTACCAAATGGACTGAAGCTGTCAGCAGCAAGCCCTGTACTACAGATGATGTCATTAGATTTCTGGAGAGCAACATTGTTACCAGGTATGGAACTCCTTATGCTCTAGTAAGTGATAATGGTTCTGCCTTCACTTCAACCAAATTATCAAGTTGGGCTTTTGATCATGGGATCATACTCAAGTTTTCATCCAACTATTATCCCCAAGGGAATGGGTTAGCAGAATCCACCAACCAAATTTTTTTGAATATCATAAGAAAATTAATAGAGAAGAACCCTAGGGAATGGAATTCATTTCTGAAATATCCCTTATGGGTAGACAGAACTAGAATGAAAACTGCATTAGGAAATTCACCCTTCCAATTGGTATATGGGGTAGATCCTATCATCCCTGTTAACTTGAAAATTCCTACTTTGCAATTTACCCAAGAGTACCTAGGCATAAACAATAGACAAGAAGTCAGGTTGCTTCAGTTGATGCACCTGGAAGAGAAAAGAAGTCAAGCAATTGACCAATTTGCAAAACATCAGGTTGTTGTCAAACATTGGTTTGACAAGAGAGCCAAAGTCAAAGCCTTCAGGATATCTGATATAGTCCTAATGTGGGATAAAGCCCATGAGAGGAAAGGTGACGATGGCAAATTTGACAAATTATGGATAGGTCCCTTTCAAATTTTTGAGATACTAGGAGACAGCACTTATAGGCTTAAGAACCTAACAAGTGAGGATGTCCCATTGCCAGTTAATGGATAATTCCTCAAACATTATTTCCAAGCCTAAGTGACTTTATGACAGTCATGTGTATCATATTATGCATTTGTATAGTTGCTTGTACAGTTGTGTTTTTTTTTGTCTTGTTTTGTTTGTTGAGTTTTGTTTTGGTTAGTCAAGATGATGCACTTCATCACCACAGAAAATAACTAAATTGTTAGGATTCAAGTGATAAGATCAGATTTAGACATAGGTTATGATTCATTCTAAGAAGTATTCATGATCAGGTCTGTGATATCCTTTCATCAGGGTGCCTTTTCTTGATCAAAGTGAATCAATCACAATGAAACACCTAACAGCCTTGGGTTTGTTGAACACACAAGTATAGGTGTTAAGTGAAAAATCTAAAGGGACTCCCTTGCTACCAATACAATCTCCAACCTAAAGCTGCAAGTGACTATACCTTGTATAAATGAGCTGACATGATGATATCAAATACAAATTTTAAAGAGAAAATTAGAAAAGAAATAAAATTAGACCATCTAAGTAACTCTGCTGGGGCTATGAACGCCTACTGGCAGTGGGGCTCTACTTAGGGAGATTGTATAGATAACCTTGCCGGGGCTATAGACGCCTGCTGGCAGCAAGGCACTATCCAGGTTGGCTATGAGGGATGATCTCCAACTATGTAGTTTAACACTAGTTACTTATGTTTTCAACTTACTTTCAAGATGAAGATAATTAATCATTTGCACACACGTGATCCTTTGTTAGCATTGTTATCATGATGAACTTTTATCATTCAGAAGATCATGATGCTTATGCTTGGAAATAATTAGAATACTATGGATGAATATGATCACATCACTTGAATCATTGGAATTTGTTCATTTTCTTTGGTGGCAAGTTGTTGTGTGGTTACACAACACGCCCCATTTTGACTTGGCAAAACAAGGACCCAACTTTTTGCTTAGCTTGTTAAGTTGTTGTGTGGTTACACAACACGCCCCATTTTGACTTGGCAAAACAAGGACCCAACTTTTTGCTTAGCTTGTTTTGTGTTTCCTGGCAGTTTCATAAAAGTAAGTCATGCAAATCATCATGCATGGAAAGGCTGGGTAAGTCATCATCATGAGGTCAGTTTGTCAAAGTTCATATTTCATTCCAATAACCTCATATTTAGAAAGAGCATCAAATTTCATGTAGGTTTGCTTTTTACATCACCCTGATATTCATCAAGATGTGAAAGTTATGAATGGTCAAAGTTTGAGTCAAACCTGATATTTCTAGGGGGAGGATCATATTTTGTAACATCAGTCATAAAATAGAAGGTCATCCTGATCTAATTTATCACTCGATAAATCATGCGATCCAAATGTCCGAACGTCGATTTTAGGTGATAGTGACCTTTACCCGTCAATAGCCTTATGTTTCCCGCGAGGATCATATTTCTCAATGTAACCCAATATTTCTCAATATCCTGCTACCATGAAATATCCCCCTAAGCCATTATCCTGATGATGTCATTCGAGTCTGATAACCAAAGTGACAAACATGACGATGACGTAATCATCATACTTACCTCTCGGCGGCATATTTCCTAAACATGATCCTTCTCGTATAACATGACAATGACGTCATGATGCCTTAGCGATACAATGAGTGAATATCTGGATGACGTCATCCTGATATTCTGAAAGAGAGACATATAGTTTATCCAGTCATCATCATTTGTGTAACATCACCCGATATATTGAAATATCCTCTTGATGTATTAAGTATGACCTGAGGGTACGTTCATCACCCGATCTTGCCGAAGATAGTTTTCCTCTCGAGGAGGATGATCACATTACACTTGGGGTGATATTTGTGAACATCACCCTGATATTCGAACATAATCCTGTCATATGGATATCACCCTGCTCCCATTGCCGCCATTGACATTTAATGCACACAGAGGTGGTAGGTAGTTCCCGCCGACCACAAAACCCAATGAAACACCTGGCAAAATCCTGAGTCTCCGTGCGAAAAATTCAATGAATAGAATATAATCTGTCAGGATTTGCCCTAATTTTACCCTAATTGCAAGGCTAAAAGGTAAATTCACCGCCATTTCAAACTTACCTTGCGATAAAATCATTTTTTTTATAGAGCAACAGCTTTCAAACCCCCATACAGGCGACACTTGTACGAACAGAGCTTACAGGCAGGAAGAAGCACGTGATTATCAGCAGGATTAAGAGCATTTCTAGAAAACCATTGGTATAAAGGGATCTACATAACCAGGTAAGTAATTGAAACCCTCATCATGTTGCTTCTGCATATTCAGGTATGATGTTGTTGGTTTGAAATCCTGGTTTATGCATCCTATGATAGGTTAATGCTTAATGAATACAATAGGCATGATGGTGGTAAAGATAAATTGCTATCTGCATGCATGTGAATACCCATTGTAAGACAAATTGTGTTAATTGTAGATATCCATGGCTGACAAGAGGTTAGCAAAGTGTGAGGCTAAATTTAGCAAGCCCATGTTCTCATCTCCAAGAGGAATCCTGTTTAAATATGGTGCAATTACAGATACCCATCAAGGAAGCACTGATTTGGAGGCCTAGTCTGCCAAAATGAATGATGAGAAGAATAGAAGCCCCTTGCTGGATGCAGTATTCGTGTCCAGAATGTGGAATGCGGCTAGTTTTCTGTACTCCATGGAGTCTCCAGAGCTGGTGATTGAGTGTGCACAGAACTATAATCCAGAGACCAGACAGGTGGTGAAACATGGAAGAATATATGCAGACCTATCCATTAAGGGTCTTTCCAAGACATTTGGACTACCATTGGGCAGGAAGGTTAACAGTGTAGACTTAAAGAAGTCTGAGGTTGAGTATGAAAATAATAAAAAGCAGGCTAGGAAGAACATGTATTAGTGGAGGGCCAAGAATAGCACATATCCTGTAGCTGCCAAACTTCCTGTGCACTTGTTCAAATATGATTTCGATGATGAGTATCAATACATGATTACATTGCTTAGCAGGGTGATAGGCCAGCCTGATGTGGTAGTTTCAAGGATTGGATGTATGGTGTAATCATGATGTACATATATGCAGACATCAAGCCACTGTGGGGCCAATTGATAAGTGATGCTCTACATGAGTAGCTGATGAATCTGGGAGGTTCAAATTGTTCCTTTTACATGACATCATACATTGTCTACTCCTGTGCTTATAAAGGCACATTTGATGCACTGGTTATAGATGGAAAGGTAACAGGCACAATCAATGTTGTGCACATATGGGATCATCATCCCCAATTGCAGAGAGTTAACTACCTCTAGGATTATAAACTGGTAAATGATGCATTCTCTATGCATCTCGTAAGGACCATGGAGGAGGACAGGACAAAGAGATTGAGCATGGAAGCTCAAGAAATAATTTACAGGCACGGAGCCTGGTACATTCAATTTGGTACATTTTCCTAAATGAGAATTGAGGGTTTTGAAGGACATCCCCTCATGCTGCCAAGATACCCCACTGATGTAGTGATACTAATGGAATTCATAAGGTAGAGCTCCACAATGCTGAAAACATACAAGGATGCTCATAAGCTACCGCCAATTTTGTTTCTAGTCACTATTGGCTGGTATATGTGCCCAGATTTAGAAAGTATCAAGAAGGTGATGGTCAGTTTGAACAAAATGCAATTGCAGCCATTCCCACTAATCAGGCCATATGATCCTTATGGAAGGATACAGAAAATAATAGGGAAACCTATTCATCAAAGGCACCTAGAAGACTTCTGGGCGGATTGTGAAGATGAAGCATAAGCCAGAAGAAGAAGATACCAAAGGTTGACATTGAATCAAATCAGAACCTTTGACTGTATCCCCATTCCTCAACAGTTGAAAAAGGATGATGGCAGGATAATGGCAGATGAATATGAGGAAAATAAAATATATAATGATACCATATCTGCACTTGACCTTACTATACAAAAGGATATTTCTTTGGATCCTTTCATTGCCAGGACCTTACAGCTAACCCAAGCCTGGGTTGATGAACAGATTGAGGCATTGAAGAAGAAAGGTGTTGCCATTACTGTGGACAACAAGAAGAAAGGGCAGGATATTCTTGATGACGACTATGATGATTTTATAAGTGAAAAGAGAAAATATAAAGGAGACAGAATGCCTCCACAAGAACAACAAAGCAAAAGACTCTGTAGGGGTAAGAAAATTGATAGTGAACCCAAGGGGGTGATTATTGAAAGGGTAGTATTTCCAGCTGAGGAGGCAGTAGCATCAGGATCAGGATCAGCATCAGCATCACCTCCATGGATAAGGAAACAAAAGTCCAAGAAAAGACAGACAGCAGAAGTTACTGAGACCCAAGAGGAGGGTGAGTCCTCATGAAAACCAATAGAAGAAGATATCCTTATGGAGGAAGAGCCTGAAGAAGAGGAGGCCCCCTTGTTATTCAAAAGGAAGAGAAGAGCCCCATAGGTGGTGGTAGCTACCCCACCTAAGAGACCAAGAACCTCCATGAGGGGTGAAATAAAGCAATCCCCTACACTAGTGAAAGGGGTAGGTAGCAAAGTTGTGCACAAGGAATTTCAGCACAATGTTCTACTTCCTACCATTGTGAAGTTCAAAACCGAAGTTGCTGAAGAGCAGATGAAAGAAACCTCCAAGGCATATGAAGGAGGTCATATCTCATTAGAGGAGACAATTAATCTATCCGATGATGAGGTTGTGAAGGAAGTAGCTTCACAAAAGATGGAGACCCTTGCTGGAGGTACACACATGACCCCTCAAAAGACTCCAACAGTTCAAACAATATTGGAGGAGATGAAGCAAGTGGAAATAGAAAAAGAAAAGAGTCCAGAGAAGATAGCCCAAGAAATGGGGCTTGATACACTAATTACACAGGTGACAAGTCCTGTAGTGGTAAATTTGACAAGTAAATAGGATGCAAGTCCTGAACATCTAGTAGGTACACCTGACAAAGGGCAACATACAGAAGAAGTGAAGATGGCAGAACCAGAAGGCCATGCTTCAGAAATAAGTCAACAAAGCCAACAAGATGCATCAATGAAGCCTGCTATAGTAGAGGTTAAGGAAAAGAAGGCTGATGAGAAGGATGTAGTAGAAGATCCTGCTTCCAATGTTCCAGAAGTAAGTAGTACAGGTGTAGAACAGATAGTGGTTTCAGAACAAACACCGGCACCTAAGGAGGATTCCACAATATCCACTGCTATATATATGCCTCAACAGGAGGAAAAGTCAAAAGTGGATGAGGTGATAACAGAGAAGGATCATGATCATCATGATCATCATATGGACACATCACAAGATCCTCCACCTTAGGATGATGCTCCTCCAGAAAAAGAAATTCCTTAGTAGGAGGATGTACCACAGGATCGCCCTCAAAGTGAGCATCATGAAGAAGAAACAAGGAAATCACCTTCTGCATCACATATGCTGACAGATACAGGAGATCAAGGTGAACGTCATGATGATGCTGGGAAACATGATCAGGTACCTCCATGGTTGGAAAAAGAGGTAAACACAGAAGTAGATTTTGTGATTCAAGAATTTGATGTATCCACTTTGTTTTCTAAAAATATAATAAAACCAAAGAGGAAGGCCAGAATGACTTCGGCCATTAAAAGGGATCCCACAACTGGAAGGAGGACTGCACAAATTGCAATCCCTACTGTGGAGAAAGAGAAAGTTAAAATTACTCTGGAAGAATTCCAGATTAATACAGTTGACTTGGGGTTTGCAAATGAAGACCAGGAGGGTCAAGAAGGTAAAGACATCATTGATTCTTTAATTCAAAAGGTTAAGAAGGAAAAAGAGAAAAATAAGCAACACAAAGAGCACATTTCTCAGTTGCATGCATATATAGGCAGGTTGACTAATCCTAAGGATAGTTCCACCCAACATGCAGTCCCATTGACTGCTATTTCCCAAGATGAGGTGTATAAGTTTGATCTCATGAAACATGAGTCATCCATACTGAGAAGGTGGATGTGTGCCACATTTGGTACAACAGAAGAAGTGGTAAAGGCCTCTCTGAAGAGGTGGGGTACTCTTAGTGACTCCAGGAAAAATGTAGACAAGTTGCAAATGCAGGCGGGTAAAAGGTCTTTCCAATTGGAAAAGATATTAGATATCCTAGGAGAAATAAAGAGGATAAATCCTCAACTGCTTATCAACAAGCAGGTATTGAATAATAACACTGCATTATTGGTTGATATATGGTATAAGGACATTTAATTTGAATGTGATGTCCTCAAAAGGTGTAATAATAAGCTGAGGGATATCAGCATAAAATTACATGACATGATGTCTTTTGAGGCAGAAATTTTGGAGACCTTAGAAGGAAAAGTGGAAGGGAAGATAGATAATCAAGATGAAGAGTTTGCAATCCAAGCTCTACATAATAACTTCCAATTTGTTGCAGATGATCCACTAGGCCAACTGACAGAGGAAATCATGGATAGACTGGTGAGGACCAAGATGAAAATGGAACATTATAATGAGATGCTGCACAATAGGAAAAATAAGCTACATAGCATTAGAAGTAAATATCAGGCACATCAGTATGCCATCATCAAAGTAAAGACCCAGGATGGTAGGGAAATAGATAGAATCGTGTAGTTGTATGAACAGGTTAGGATCAACATGCAGCCTCAAATACAGGGTCATCATCATCAGGATTATGAAGGTTTAGGAAGTGATGCACCTGATGATGGAGCACATGATTCAGATAAGGTAGATGATGATGCGTCATAAAGTAAATATCAGCATCAGATACTTAGTGAAAATGAGTATTCCAGATAGTTACCAGCTAGCAACTTGTGCCATTTTGATAAAGTTGACAAAGTCAAAGAGAAATACTGACCGTAGATATTCATAGACAAATCAAGATCTGAGATCTTTTTGTAACGGATTCCTCACCTTGTTCTATAAAAGGTGCTAGAATGCCTCATTTCTATTATTCGAAACTTAATTGAAATCTGTCTGCTGAAATATTCAGGGCTCATTTCAAAGCTTTTTGTATACATCTATATCCTTGCATACTTAATCAATGAGAAGACTTGTTTGATTACAATTCATAGTAAATCTTGAGTAATCAGTGTGTGAATTATGGATATATGTGGTGATTTGCTGCGTCCCTTGGAGTGCATGTCTACTTGCATATGTTGTTTTCATACAATTCCTTTGAAGTTAGCATCAACTGTATCTAGCTGTGGGATGTCCTAGTGAACATATGGTTTGGTTTTCTTCTCTTCATGACTGTATCTAATGTACATGTGGTTCAATAGCTGAAGGTTCAACATTAATTTGAAGCATTTCTTTCAATTTCTTTTACATTTTAGAATATTTCACTATCATAATTGCGAATAATTGATAATCTCAAGCAAATAATGCAAATATGTGGACATCTCATAGATAATTGAAAATATTTAGCATATTTGAAGCTAGAGCATGTATAATTGATAAATATCATGAAAATATTTGAGTATAGCTGTATCATTTGATCAAACAACTGTATAAAATGACCTCTCTGTGAAGAATCTTTGTAGAAGTAATGTCATGATGATGAACTCTACGTAAGGCCCCAAAATGGAAACAACAACACACATCAACCTCTGAGTAACGTCAGACGATTAAGACCTAATCACCGGAGACTTGGGATCATAAATTCTTTGAATTCATTGTATCTTTCAAGATGAATAAAGGTTAATGTGTACTTTTATTCTATGCTTGTTTGTGACTAACATCATGACCAACAAGTAGTCATTAAATGCTGGTTCCATATTATCAAGATATTTTACTTGAACAACATATATGGAACATCCTTTTCTTTTGGATTTCTTTAGCTGCATGGCCAAGATTTGTCTTAGTTCTAAGGATCTCTTAGAACCATGAATCTCTACCTAATTCCCTAGGTCATCCAAACATCTAACAACCTTATCTTCACAGTTTATAATTGATTATGTTCAGCTAACCAATTTATACCCAATATCACATCATAAGGCCCTAAAGGTGCTACATAAAGATTAACTTGAGTTTGGAAACTCAGAAGGCCTAACTCACTGCATGCAAGACATCAATCTACCCTCTTTTCTTCCCTATTGTCATACTGTACCATCCATGAGTTTGCCATATGTCCAAGTCTAAAAGATAACTTTGAAACTACTCTTGGATCTACAACGCATTCGGTTGCTCCAATATCAATCAAAATAGAAATAGGTAGTCCATAGGTATTACCTGGAAACTAAATGGGTGCTACCTAGAATTTAGCTTGCTAGTTGTCCATGGTTGCATGAATCTGGTGCTATGGTGCTCCTTGCTAATTCATGTCTCTTCGTCATGTTGATCTTTGATGAGAAGTGTTGGCGTAGTGCTCTCCTCTGCACACATAGCATCCACCATGAGGTGACCTTGGTCCCTCTAACATATCTCTTTGGTTATTGTTGCGGTTATTGTTAATATTGTTGTAGTTACCTCTTTTGTTACCTCCATTCTAATTTCCACCATTCCTATCCTAAGAATTGTTACCTCTCTTCAAGTTTTAGATTTGTCAGTTATTGTTGCCCTGGTTGTTATTATTCTGATTGTTATTGTTATTATTCTAGGATTTCTTGTTCCCAAAATTTGTATCTCTAAACTTGAGATAACTAGCTGCCTGCTACAACTTTTGTTCCCGCTTAATAGATTTTTCAATAAGTTCATCCATAGTCAATGGATTATGGATATCCACATCCGCTCCAATATGAGGCCTTAAGCCCATGATAAACTTATTAATCTTGAATCTATCATCCATTTGGTATTGCAGAACATACATGAGTAAGTGAGAAAACCTTTCCCAATACTAGGTTACTGACATACCTCCTTGTGTCAAATTTTGGAACTCCATCATCTTCTTATCAAAGAAGAGTTGTGGTAACCACCTTTTCCTGAAGAGCTACAAGAGAAGTTCCCAAGTGATTTCTCATGTCAACAATCTTTTATCTGCCTTCTCATTATCCCACCATGTAGCTACTTCTCTAGTAAGCTGATATAAACCCCACATTGCCTTGCTCCCATCCGAAAGGTTACGAAGCTTGAAGTATTTTTCCATTTCGATAATCCACACTTCGGCTCCATCGTCGATGGTCCTACCATCAAACTTGGGTGGTGAGACCTTCTTGAGATCTTTGCCCAACTCCTTCACAATCCTATCATGATTGTTCACATTCCCTTCATTCTCTAGGTTCCGCACCTCATCCCTCTGATTCTCATTGCCATGATTGTGGTTTACATTTCCTTGATTTTGATTTTGATTTTGTTTTTTCCCTTCGTGGTTTACTCTAATCTCTTGTTCAAGATTATCCATCCTAGTACCTTGTTGGGTTAGGAGAGAGAGGATTTGTGATCCAACCTTCCATTTTGATCATTGTTTGCTTCACCACGGTTTCTTTCATTTTGTTCATGGTTTGATCCTCCACTACGTATGGTGTTTCTTGTATCCATGATGAATGATTTGCATCAAATTCACATCTTAGCGTAATAGTCCAAAAGACCCTATTGTCAAACCTAGAGCTCTAATACCATATGTAAAGTACACTTTCTATAACAAAAACTACTGAAGTAAATAATCCACTTAATTACAACATCTCAAGTAAAAAGGGCAAATCTTCTAATATCAACAATAATTACATTACATCTTACAAATCCATGTGCCACAACTAGGTGTTAGCACTATAAAAGAATATACAATACATCTTAGGCTCTCATGCCATAAGTCATCATAATGAATAATATGGTATAATAATCAAGTACAAGTAATGAATAAGAACTGAATCACTGTCTCCAGCCACCACTAACCCACTTGGTCATCCGCAAGCTGAGAGACGGGAACATGGCTCAAGCACTTTTGTGCCCAACCATGAAACAATTACACTCCCCCAAAATACTTCATGACATGAAGGATACCCTGCCCTACATGAAACACCTAGCAACCTGGAAACAACTGGCAGGAGGGAACACTCGATGCAACCTAATGTCTAAATGCAAATCTAAATGATGATGTGCAATATGTGACAACAGGATGTGGCAGAGAAATATATAAATAAAGTTTTGCTAGACAATCTTTCATCTATTTCAATGAACATGTCTTTTCTTAAGCACTTAAAATAGTTACGGCCAAATCCTAAAAAAGAGGAAAAGCCTTCTTTGTTTGCCCACATTCGGCATCATAGCCTGAAAGTAACCCAACATGCATATAAAGCAAGAAGATAAACTAATTCCAACTTATAATCATTCAATAATCACAAGGGCACTCACGTACTTCCTTTTAATAAATCAATAGTAATATATTTGTCTAACCATTGCAAAACAAAGTTGCATAATTTTCTTCATAAGGAAAATCATGTAGACAAAAGATGTATATATATGTAAATATTCTCAAAATTTTGACTACTTAGCTTGATATAGTTTACATAAGGAAATATAAGTGTTTCAAAAGATCTTGAATTCATATCTTCTTATACAACTATCTGGGTCAATTTAACCACTTTAACTAAATTCAATACATCTATATGTTCGAATATTGTGTTCCAAATTTTTCACAAACTGTGAACGTAATTATATAATAGCATATATGTATAGAAAAATAAATTACCATAAGAATCTAGGTATTTAAATCTTACAGGTCGTTAAAGTGATCTAGAGAAAGGCTAACAATGTTTAAGAAGATACATAGGTAACTAGCTATACATAGCCTACGCATGCCAAAAAGGCACAAGACTGACAGGTCATATTTAATAAAGGTCATTCTATAACTATATGGGCAGTTTACAAAAGAAAACAAAAACCTATAGAAAATAAGCATGAATTTGGCCATCAATAATGTTTTACATAGACCAACAACAATGTTTTAAATGGGCTAAAGACAAAAGAAAAGTCGATTCCAAAGCTCTAAGGCTGGTCAATATAGCAATAGAGGTTGACATAGTTAAAGACTCCATGAATACGGAAAAAGATTATTAGAAAGATAAAGAAACTATTTTAAAGATATTTATCGGGTAATTTAAAGGGACGAGGTTGATTTTTTTCAAGAAGAAGTAGAGACTGTTTTAAAACAGGTGGCAAGAAGAGACTAAAAGTCTGCTCAACATTTAACACGGGTGCTCACTGTTTTAACACTGGCCAATCATAAAGGGGTTGTCACAACCCCTAATTTCAATAATTAAATTTAAATATATTATTGTTTTGATGAGCATCGACTAATTTCAGCTCATGTATGTGGTAGGAAACTCTCTCAACAAAGAGAGTGTATCATCAAGGAGGGGGTGTCTAGCTGACTGAAGGTGACTGGTGGTGAAGGGAATCTGCACATACCACATTATTGTTGATAACTAAGAGGGGGGGTGAATCAGTTATCTTAATTATTTGATTTTCTTTTCCTCTTTAACAATTAGCGCAATATCAAAAACATATAAACATACATAACCATGGAAGCAGAAATAAACTCAACACACATAACACAATATTTTTGACGTGAAAAACCTTGTTAAGGGAAAAACCATGGGGTGATTAACCCAAGATTGTATTCTCTGTTAGAAGAATAAGAAGTACAAAATGGCACTTGCCAATTAGGGCTCACTGCCCGAGCACACTACTCACAAGAGGCTCACTACCTACAATAGTTTATAGAAAGAAACCAAGTACTTGAACTAATGAGAAGCATCCACATATGCTGATGTTCAGTTCTAGTTAAGCTCAATATACTGATCTACTGCACTTCATTCTTTCCTTGCTTTAGTGATGTTTTATCACATACCGGACCTCTATTGTTATTTCCAAACTGCTCTCTATTTTTCTTCGCACAACATGACACACCACACACACCTTCATACTGAAATCAATCTGGTATATATATCTACATCAATGATTTCAATCATCTTTCTAGTCGGCATCCGAAAAACTCAAGATATTTCCAAACTTTGGTCTGTCAGCTGAATCCATGCTTACTAAATGATGCGTATCAAAAAGATAGTTATAGAAGTCATCAATCATGTCGGCCAATCATGAATGATACCTCAAGAAACTTGATCATCATCAATATCTCATCTGGATTAAGGTCTGATGCTCTGCCGGTCAGTTCTTCCTCAGTCTACTCTGCCAAACAGGAACCCAATACTTAGGTGTTCATATCTCTTCACTCTTTCATCACCAGAGGCTCAATCCCTATAATGTATTAGTCATGGTACTCCTCTTGACTTCCCCAAGTCCACACTTTAGTGAGATACTTCCTTTGAGAGATCCGGACCTGATTGTCAGACCTTGTTGCATGCTCTGTTCTTGCTCACCGGACCAAGATACTCTTCAATCTGACTTCCGGTATAGACATACCATGTCCTACAAATGTGTGGGATGGACTTTGTTGCCATCAATGACAACACTCATGAAGCCACACAGTGTCTCTTGCCAACAATCTCCCCCTTTGGCTTTGATGGCAACACTTAGTGAAAAATGACTAAGTGTCACACTACACTCCCCCTTGGTTGATGCTATGTTCTAATGTACACTTTTCCAGAGCTCCCCCTTAGCTAGATTCCACATTTTTCACTACTACTCACTCCCCCTTTGACATCAATGGCAAAGGGTAGAATCCACACACTAAAATTCCCAAAAATCCAACTATACTTAGCTGCATTAGTATATATACATGTTATACTTACATCTACTAAAGTATATCTGCAAAATTTGTCTTCAACTAGACAAATTTTGTTACCCATCTCTGCTTCATCCTATCCAAAATTGAGATGTGACCACTCAACAAGAATGCAAAAGCTTCTGCCCTCTTTAGATCTGTTGGATCACTGGTCTGGGCTATGGTCTGAGCATCAGTTAGGGCCTCATGCATGGCCTCTAATTTAGGGATAATTATCCCTCTAAGTTCACCCATCCTACTTATTATATTATTCCTTTCCTTTTCAAGTTTCTTTAGTTCATTTAGAATGGCAATAGTCTAACATTCTTGGTTTATTATGGATGTGGTGAGAGGATCAAAATTATGAGATAAGCTTGACAGTTTATTCTCTTGTTCTTTCACTTTCTTCTCAATATCTTTTGTCACTTTAGACCAGGATAAACAAAATTTATATACTTCTCTGCCATCTTTAAGAGCATTTTCTAAGCTCTTTATCCTAATATCCATATTTCTCCTATCATTTGTTATAAGTCCTTGTATCTCAGAGAATCTCTTATCCAAAAATTCTTTCTGGACTTTCTCTTCTGTTGCTTTTTCCAAAGAATCAAAATGTGTGCTAACTGAATTAACAAGAGATTTTAGATTACCGGATGAAGAAGCCAAAATATCCTTCTGAAAGGATGGCATGATCTTCTCCAACACACTAGATGCAATTTCTGTTAACTCACAGTCTTCCATGTGAGACTTCAGAAGTTTTTTTTTTACCTTTTGCTTGGGCAAAGGATGCTCTCTTTATTGTTTGAACTGGGGAGAGGGAATCAAAATTGAATGGTCGTTAAAGCAGTTCTGGTTCATCATTCTCCATCATTTCTTTGGTCAAGAAATCTATAACAGTTTCTGTAGTGTCTCTTGCCGGAGACAAAGTCTTCTTTCCTTTTGCAGTCTCAGAACTATCTCCCGGGGTCTTCTCTATTTGAACTTCTTCTCTTCCCTTTACCTCTTCTTCTTGACTGATTTTCTCCCCTATCTTTTCTTCTCCTTTAGATCCGGAGTCTGCTAGGGAATCCGGATGAGGGATATTTACTTCTTCATGGACTTCCTCTTCTAGAATAGAGGAATCCAAGTCCATAGTCCTTTCCTCACTTATCTCCTTTGGATCTTCTGCATTTTTCTCAGTAGGTTCATCATCTATGTCCTCTATAATAGGGAGATTGAATTTCATGAAGGCATTCCGGAGGATGTCTTTAGTTTCTTTTGCCACTTTGTCAGTCTCTCCAAGCATAAGATGATTCATTCTTACTTTGCTCTAGAACTCATCCTTGCAATCCTTGAAGATCATGTTCATTTGTTTTGGAGTGATGGAAGGATAGAGCTAAATAGCTATTTGTTCCCAGATCTCCAGGTCCTTTGCCTTAGCATTATTCTTTCTTATTTCAAGTTCCTTCTCTAGGCTTTTGTGAATTAAGGAGATGATTTCAATGAATTCTTTGTTATAGATGTTTAGATACCTAATTGTAGCTTCTTGCAGGATCTTCTGATTAGCTTCACTATAATCATCATAAAATTTAGTCATTGGTTTCAGGTTCCCATCCACAGTGACTGATTTGATGATATCATCAATGCAGAGAGTAGGCCTTTCAATGAATTCTTATGCCTCTTCTTCCTTGTTATGACCAGTAGAGGGTTCACTGGATGTTTTCTTCTTCTTCTTCATTTTCTTGATCTCCTCATCAAATTCTGTCTCTTCATCATCCTTCTGATTGATGTAAGACCTTGTGGCCTTTGTCTTAGTTCTCTTCTCTCCCTTTCTGGATGTCATGTCTTCTAGTTTTGATGCTTTTTGGCTCTTAGAGGTGGCAGGTGCAGAGCTCTTGGAGGATCTGGTTTGGGAGGGGGCTTGCACCAGAGCACTTTCTTTTTCAGTTTCTTGCCTTTCTTTCTCTGCCCTTTCCATCTTCTCTTTGTTGGCATCAACTATCTCCTTTGATATTCCATGCCTCTTGGTGAATTCTTCTACTTCCCTTCTCACTTTTCTCTTGATCTCAGGTTGTCTTATTTCAACATGAACTTTTGCACTCAGCTCTTGGTAGGATCCAAACCTTTCTACCTTAGGGTCCTTGGGTTGACTCAGCAGATGTTGGATATGCAGTTCTAGGATTTTCTCATCAACCTCATTCCCCATTGGCATGATCCATACTATTCTTGGTTCCACTGCCTCCATTAGGCATTGATCAGTGTCTACCATAAAGCACACTGTATCCTTGTATTTCTCAACCAAAGATTGGGGGATTCTTTCTCTGGCCTACATCATGCTTTGGAAGTTTTTGAAGTAACTCCACAGAGTTGTATTTTGTGTCTTGGCATCACCAAGCCCATACATATAATCCCTGATTTGTATGGCAACAGGTCTGTCATTTTGCCATATCCAGCCACTAGTTTTGAGTAGCTCATTCATATAGTAGAAGAATAGGAAAAGTATCAATCCACCATACTTGAATGAATTCTTTTTATACTTCTTTATTTTCTACAAATTCTCTAATAGTTGGTTCAAGAGAAGCTCACAAATATCATAGTCAGCATTTTCTCTTAGCATCTGATAAGTAGTGTAAATTGCAGTTTTGTGTACTGAATTTTCCCTACTAGAGTGATATATCTTGTAACCAATTATCATGGAGGCAAACTTGATATCCAGATCAATGATATCTTCTATTGTCATTGCTCTCTTGTTAAATTTTGATATGGTAGCCTCACTCACAGTTTGGTTTTTGACCGATTTGAGAACAGGTAACCCACTGGATGAGTGCAATCCAGTTACCGCCCTAATTGCATCCTTGGTTATCTTGAATGGCCTCATCAACCACATAAAGTTGACATGCATTCTGCTCAGAACATACCAGACCCAATCATCTTCAGCAAAACAGGGGAAATGAATGCAATGTCCAAAATGCTTATCCTGAATGGCCTTGTACTAAGGTTTGAGTTCAAATGATTCATCTATTAGTTCCTTGTGGTAGATATCCATCAGCTTGGATTCCCCAAATTCTTCAATGTTTGCATGTATGTAAACCCTAACATCTTCTACATGCAGAACTCTATGCGGAATGCTAGAAAATGTGCCTAGGGGATCAACTTCTAGGGATTTATAGGGATTTTTTTGAATTTTGGGCTCGGCCTATCAGTGATCTTCACAACATTTGGAGTAGACATCTTTCAAAGATTCAGAGAGAGATATTCAAGAGCAGAAAATACCTTTTACGCTTCTAGGGTTCACGATATGAGCTGAATCGAATTGTTGGATGAATCAACTTCTGTGGTTATTCTTTGAGAGGTTTGAGATAATTTTGTTGCAGAGCTCCTTCTCTCTTCTTCTCAAATGTAAATGTGCAAATGTTCAATAAGAGAACCCTTATATTTCTACGCAAGCCCTAATTCCACATTGCAATAAATGCACAACTTAAGTCATTCTAGTTGCCTTGTTCTCCTTGTTCTGAGAAAGATCTTTTCCAGATCACTGAGATGCACTTAGAGTTATTCTCGGTGATTATTGACAATCTATCTTCCTTTCTCCAATCATTTCATCTATCTGCAAATCAAGATTCCTCAATTTTGAATCATACCGGATCTAACTGTGAAAATCCTACTTCTTACCGGATGACTATTAAACCAGATCAATCTTGGAAGATTAACCTCTTCTAAACTTCTTGTGGATCTTCCATATCTTTACCAAGGCTTATTTAGATGTTTCTCTGAGAGCCCTTTAATCCGCAACTTTCCATGTGCCAATTTCAAGTACCAATTAACTAGCTGGGGGAATTTGTTTTCCTTTTTGACTCCCCCTGAGCCAGAGCTCATCTTATTTAGTTTTCGGAAGGAATCTCAGCACCTGATTCTGGTGCAGATCCATCCCCAACATTTTCTATACTTCGCTTTACCCAAATCTTGTTCATCTCCCTTTGAATTTCATCCGCATTCACTTTTCCTTTTCCTTTGTCTTGATTTTGATTATGATGCACCAGACCCCTTTTATCCTGATTCTTACTTCTGTAGAATTTGGCAATATGACCGGATCTATTGCAATTGTAGCAAAGAACATTTCTTTGCAGATTTGACTAATATCCTCTTGATCTACATTGATTAGCCATATGTCCCATTCTATTGCATGCAAAGCATCTACCATTGAATGAATTGTTCATTTGCATATTTCTACATTCTTAAGATTTGTGACCATACCTTTTGTAGTTAAAACACTATTCGGAGAAGGATGAATTAGTATGATTCATTCTTCTTCTACACTGATTTGCTTTATGACCAAAGTTATTGCAATTGTGGCAGTATCCATTCAAGGATGGATATCTTTGAGCATTTGGTTGCCTTATCGGAGGTCTTCTAGGCCTGTTCCTTAGATTTCCTGATCCAGAGTTCTTTTGACAGGATCCGGAGCTTTCCCCTTTCTCATACCCCAAGCCTTGCTTGTCATCTACACTCTTTTGGCTTTCAAGAAGAACTTTAAGTTGAGCAGAGCTTATCTGGAATTTCTCTTTGTATTCATTTGCTATTTGAAGATCCCTTTTAAGAGTGTCTATCTGATTCTCAAGTTGTTCTTCATTGTCTCTAGCTTCTTCAAGATCAGATTCCAGATGCCTGATTATTCTATCCATTTTGTGGCAATCTTCTGACTTCTCCTTGAGAGATTGTTTTAGATTATCTTCACTTTTTCTTTTCTCTTCAATTTCTTGGGTGAATTTCATAACTCCTAAATCCATTTCATGTCTTACCATAATGACCTCTTTTGATAACTTCTCACATAGCTTGGTTTTCTCATTTAGATCTTCATTATTATCATTGGCTTCACTTTGACTTGCTAATTGTTGAAGTAGTTCCTTTCTTTTCTTCATTGAGATACTTGGTTTTTCTTTGAGTTCATTTATGAAATCATCAGCTTGTTGGAGTCTTTCCCTTAGGTTATTGACTTCAGAGTGAGATTACTCAAGATCATCTAGGGCAGACTGAAGTTGTTCCCTCATACCATACATATCCATTGAGATTCCCAGATCTTCCTCAAGTTGTTAGGCTCTGTTAGGAGGAACTTAGCTTTGATACCAATTGTTGATAACCGAGAGGGGGGGTGAATCAATTATCTTAATTATTTAATTTTCTTTTCCTCTTTAACAATTAGTGCAATATCAAAAACATATAAGCATACATAATCATGGAAGCAGAAATAAAGTCAACACAAATAACACAGTATTTGTGACGTGGAAAACCCTATTAAGGGAAAACCCACGGGGTGATTAACCCAAGATTGTATTCTCTGTTAGAAGAATAAGAAGTTCAAAATGGCACTTACCAATTAGGGCTCACTACCCGAGCACACTGCTCACAAGAGGTTTACTACCTACAATAGTTTATAGAAAGAAACCAAGTACTTGAACTGATGAGAAGCATCCATATATGTTGATGTTCAGTTCCAGTTAAGCTCAATATACTAATCTACTGCACTTCATTCTTTCCCTGCTTTAATGTTGTTGTTCTGTCACATACCGGACCTCTATTGTTATTTCCAAACTGCTCTCTATTTTTCTTCGCACAACATGACACACCACACACACCTTCATACCAAAATTGATCTGGTATATATATCTGCATCAATGATTTCAATCATCTTTCTAGTCGGCATCCAGAAAACTTAAGATACTTCCAAACTCTAGTTTGTTGGCTGAATCCATGCTTACTAAGTGATGCATATCAAAAAGATAGTTATAGAAGTCATCAATCATGTTGGCCAATCATGAATGATACCTCAAGAAACTTGATCATCATCAATATCTCATCCGGATTAAGGTCTGATGCTCTGTCGGTCAGTTCTTCCTCAGTCTACTCTGCCAAACAGGAACCCAATACTTAGGTGCTCATATCTCTTCACTCTTTCATCACCGAAGGCTCAATCCCTGGAATGTATCAGTCATGGTACTCCTCTTGACTTCCCCAAGTCCTCACTTTACTAAGATACTTCATCTGAGAGATCCGGACCTGATTGTAGGACCTTGTTGCATGCTTTGTTCTTGCTCACCGGACAAAGATACTCTTTAATCTGACTTCCAGTATAGACATACCATGTCCTGTAGATGTGTGGGATGGACTTTGTTGCCATCAATGACAACACTCATGAAGCCACATAGTGTCTCTTGCCAACAATTATTTCATATAGATGAAAATTGCATCAGTATGTGACAATGTGTGTGAAATAATTTCATAATTTGGTTCATAGTAGTCATTATAGATTAAACACAATATTTTGGAATAATTATTTATATAATTTGATATGTTAAGAATGATGCATTATCAATTATGCTTTTCTAACATAGTTGTCAATTAGATATAATAATTAAATATATTTATTTGTTTCAAAATTTAGTTTCTTTCATCCTTTAATAATAAAAAGATAGAAATAAAGAAAAGCATAGAAAAAAAAAAAGAAAACTAAAGTTAGAATAAAACAAAAATATAAGAAAGAGATCAAAAATAGAATAAAACAAAAATAAAAGAAAAATCTATGGAAATGGAAAAATATAGAATCAAAACTATCTTAAGAGGGGGAGGGGAGAGGTTTTATTTTTCAAGAATGGTTTCATGAGAATTGGTTGGGGGATAGAGGCGGCTGAGGCAGAAACACACTTCCACAGGCCTTAGGTTGGGGCTTTTCATCAGCCAGTGGCTATGTCTACAACCTTTTAAACAGTTTCCAGTAAATCCATTTGGTGCGTATTCATCAAGTATATCATTCCATGAGGAAATGTTTTAATTGAGGTATTAACCCTATTCTTTTCTATCTCCAGTTCCTCTTTTCATTTTAATAGGTTCATAATAATAAAATGTTTACATTTGGCCATGATCAGTTAGATTAGATTTAATGCAAGTATAAATATCTTCATGCTTGAGAACCTATCATTACCTGCATATCTACCAGAGCATGTCCTCTACTGACCGCACTAGTAAAAGATGTGGTAACTCAATCTATTATTGAGTAGATAGGCATAACTCCTTGTGATTGAGCTCTATGTCTTTGATGCCATTGTAGATCTAAATCATTTTACCTGGCAAAAAACTCATGACCAACCATTGAGATGTCGTCATATAATCCTCACGCTTGATCTTTGATGATCACTGCAGATGATATGGTTTTGGCCTCACACCTGCCATTTGATTTTGCCTAAAAGTTTTTGAAGCCTTTTCAAATCTAAATACTTCACTTGATTTATGTCGCCACCTCACAAGAATCTATAAATTATGTCAAATGCCATTAAATTCTATCATCTATTTGTCATCGCACTAATCATGATATAAAACTTGTTCAAATAAAAAGGTGATCATTCTCTTCTTTTCTGTACGTCACTCATTGTAATAATGAACTTTGGCTTAGTAAGAATTTAAAACGTTCTTCTGATTCCATATTGTCACTTCTACCTACGACAAAAACCAATAAACTTTGATTTTGGCGCATGATGGCACGATGGTTGCATGTGATTTACGCCTGTCGATTTCATTTACTCAAAGGTTCTATAGCCTTTTTAACATTTCTTTTTTGTGCTTTGTTTGCAAACATTCCATTCCATCCAATGATTTTCCTATAATTAAAGTGATCTCTCTAAATGTATGAATCGGCCTGTGCCTGACAACTTCTATTGAAATGATGAAAACTTGTAATCTATCTATTTTTAATTAAGGTCAATAGTTAAGGGTTTTAAACCAGTGCATATCTAGTTTTACGCCACTGGTAGATAAAGGTGCTTGTTTTCAAATTAATATCGATTTCCAAGGGTCAATAGATGGAAGGTTGTGGCAGATTGTGTCCTACAGGCTAAGAGTGCTAATGCCACATAGCCTATGAATGAGTATTTTATTATTATCGACCTGTATATTCTGATGACTGTATAAAATGAAATAGCCTGTATTGTATGTATGTTTTTTACTCTATCAATTTGGCGACATCCTTTTAAGTAGTCAATCTTTTTCATTTTCTATTTTGGTTGTGGAGACCCATGTGGATTGTGTAGACAATATCTTACTATTTTATCCATCAAATTCTATGTGGTCACAGAGATAATTCTCCTCAATATACAACTTCAGCTATCATTAGTGAAGCGTTGAAATGTTGGATCTATCCTTAATTTGGTCTTTTGATTACAATGATGTTCATGCTCTAGTAAGCCTTTCCGTCAGATTAAAAATCTCTTTTCTCATCTAAAATCTCCTGAAAACCATCGACTTATAAGTCTGAGACTTTAATACTCTCTTGCTTTTCATGATATAAGTTCCATAACGAGGTATCACCACTAGTACCACCCTTCTTATATTGAATGATGATATTTCTTTGTAAACTAAACTCTTCCATTTGATGTCTTCTTCTATCTTTATTGTTTCCTCAGCAAAAAGGGTAATAGAAGTAACAAATTCAAAATTAGTAAAATGACGAGTTTTCTTATAAAAACTTCTACTTAGCGGTAATATAAAATATATATATATATATATATATATATATATATATATATATATATATATATATATATATATATATATATATATATATATATATATATATATATATATATATATCTTCTTATTAAGCTTTATTCATCTATCAAAGCTAGGTTGAGCTTAAGTGATGACCTGATAGGAATGAAACTTAATTATTGTGTTCATATATATCTTCTTATTGTTATGATATTTAATAAATTTAACTTGTATTACATAAATAAGCTTTGCAACTTGTTACTCCTAGTTGAGATACAATTCTTATTGATTACGAACCCTTATCCTCATCATAATGTTGTCACTGAATGATGGTAACTAAGTTATGGTAGATAATTTCTTCCTCTCTACCTTGATGAACGGATGGATCGGAAGATTATGTTTTCCTAGTGGAATAGTGGTAGTGATTTAATGCAATTAAGAGGTGGATTAAAATAGTTATGTTCCATTGTTCAAGAATAAAAGAGTAATCTCCAAATGCAAAAAAAAAATGTTTCTAGCATCTAATAAAAAAAAGTTCAAGTAAAAATATTATATAGATATCTTAGTCTCAACATAGAACTAAATAAGGTTTTGGCTATCAGATAGTTGGAGGAATTAATACTTTTTGATGAAGTTAAATAGAAGATGCAATCATTATCCTTGTGAATTTGTAAAATTGGTCATAACTTGAAGTTTAAGGAAATAACAACTCACTTATTTGCTACTGGCAAACCTACGTATTACATGATTAATAAAAGAAACACATCATTGACACATGTTATAAGAATGTTAGATTCCCTCACACCAGTGGACTTCAGTTTACTAGACCCCTCGTGATGGGTCGAGCTCCCAGTAGGGAAGCATGGGGAAGCTTAATGCTTTGTGGCAGGGTGGATATTACCACGATGATGCTCTCTCTCTCTCTCTCTGTGGCTTAGTGAGGCAGATACAGATTGAAATTATATTTATATATTGTTGTACAAAACTACATGGCTTAATATTGTAAAGGCATAGTCCTATTTTATTATGTTACTGATTCACTGATGAAAGTAATCTTATTTGGATATATTGATGAATGTGGTTTCACAAGTTGAGTTAATATGGAAAATTATTTAATTATTCCATTATTTTTTGAATTGTTCTATTTAGTTAATATTCTTTTCTCCTTGTTTACTCTTTTGAGATGGGATTTTCTTTTCGAGGTTAATTTTAGATGGTGATCTAACCTGACATTACATTTGGTATCAGAGCATCTAGGTTCAACACTCAGGACTCGAGTCTCCTACGCTTAGTAATGCAAACCTGTTGATGACCTAAAGTCATAGGTGAATCGAGTGTATTAAGGACCCTAGTTATGGGTCAAATATCTTTTTGATGAGATGGAATCTTGTTGATTCTTAGATGGTCTAGTTGGAACCAAGTAAAAGCTTAGATGTAGTTCAATTGTTATATGTCTAGAACCGTTCTTAACTAATTTAGCCCTCATCGCTTTAGTTGCATTTTCCATAGGACTCTCTGCAAAAATGATGGATTGGAAACCATTATGGAATTAAAAGGGTGAATGATGGGGTAAGTTGGATAGTTATACCTAATTTAGGAAAGATATGGTGACAACACAAGAGTAATGATGTGAATTAATAGAGAAATATATTGAGAAGAGAGATCTCTTTGATAACGTAAAGGTTGGATAAGTTGATAAGAGGAAGAAGGAAAATCACCTATGAAATAAAGTAAAAAATGATGGATAAATTTTTTTGGTTGAGCCTTCTTGGAGAAAGGAAACCTACAATGAATGTTTTAAAGGTAAGAATGTTTGTATCAGTACTAGGCTTCAAGGGCAAGTTGATTGTTGAGAAACATCTTATTCTTTTAGGATGTGAATATGGATTGAGTAGAACCCATGAGATCTTTCAAGAATGCAAGGTTAAGATGTCTTTGGGATATTTGTTAATGACTCATGATAGAAGTTGACCTAAGAAGTTATCTCACTCTGTCTTACAAGCAAGGTGGGAATGATTAATATATCTTGTATGTTTGATTGTTATTAGTGAGAGTACTTATACATATGAATTATAGGTGAATGATACTTTTCTTGTGCAAGTAATGCACATATGCAATAATGCACTTATCATATTCATTATATTTATACTTGAATGAGGAATGTTCACTACACTTATACTAATGTGAGTGATGCACTAGAGTAGGCTATTGATTTCTTTGTGCAGATAAAGCACTTGAGTAATGAATGCATTTATAATTTATGTGTGAGATACACTTTTTATTCTTTGAGATTGTTGGATTGAGTAATGATCACTATAGTTATACTAATCTAATTTGTGTATACTTCATATTGGTGCGAGAGATGCACTTGAGTGAGTAATGCTCATTATATGCAATTCATATACCTTATTTTGTGAGAGCGAGGCACTACATATGAGTATATATTATACCCTGTGTGCGTTATACACTAGGGATTCACGTGTTCTTACTATTTATTCTATGTGCACTTGTGTGTGTAAGCACTATCATGATATCTAATTTGTATTTATGTAAATGAGATAAATTACTTTTGTTGAATGCATGTTGTATGTGATAAACTTTAAGCTTACCTTCTAGGACAGGATCCCAAATGTGGGCTAGAAGAGAAGGTGACCTTTTTTGAGATCAACCACTTTTTGTATTTATGCTTTGGCCAAAGCTATATTGTACCATTGAAATAGATGGATAATGAATGCCTAGTTCTATGTTATATGTTTCTCTGCCACATCCTGTATGCAAAAAATATGTCCATTATAGTGTTGAATGCATATAAAGCATCAGGCATGCATCGAGAGTTTCCATCCTACCCTTTTGTTATAGGTTTCTAGGTGCCTCATGCAGGACTGAGTATTCTTCAAGTTAGGGAGAAACCCAAGGAAGTGTTGTGTTCATGGTTGGGTGGAATAAGCACCTTAACCATGTTTTTTATTTTTGGCTTGTGGATGACTGATGGGTTATGGCAGCTGTAAATATATTATACATTTGAATCTCTTTATATAATTCATAAAATGGGTGTAACATGAATTTGTATTTTTTTCTGTGTAAATTATAATTGCACTAGATCAATGGTAGAAATTATACATTTTGAATATCTCTATCAATTGAAAGTTTATTCTTCCCAATATAGATTAAGATTTACATTGTTGATAAATGGATGTATCAATATTGAAATCTTGATGAACTTTTTATCTTCGATCTTTTAAATCATGTAATGATCTTTTCATATGTTGAAAACCTGTGATCTTAACTTTATGTTTCAAGTTGAAGACCTAGTTGTAAATGATGATATTTCTATGGTTGAGACTTTTGATTTGCCAATGATGATAACAAGTAGTATGGGATGCTTGTTTTTCATCATAAGGGCAATTGTTCTAATGTCACGTGCGAGTAGGCATGATGACAAAATGAACATGAGTGTTTTATTATATGAAAAACATTTGGAGATACGAATGAGATTTGATTAAGCTATGAAAGATTGTACAAAAGGAATGAATTAACTTGCATTCTCTTCCTTGTCTAAAGGTATAGAAATAAAGTTAATTGATGAAATCAAGACCTTCTAACAATGTGTGCAAGTGAATGAATATTAGACATAGGAAATTTTTCTATTATAAATAACCAGGTGCTTGGAGCAATGATACATTTGTCAGGTGTGCCAATTTCGACATTGAGGTAAAACAGAATTAGAGAGGTATGAAAATTTATCATAAGTTAATTTGTTTTTATCATCGGGATGATGATTCTTTTAAGGGGGAAGGATGTCATGACCCCTAATTTCAATAATTAAATTTAAATATATTATTGTTTTGATGAGCATCGACTAATTTCAACTCATGTATGTGGCAGGAAACTCTCTCAATGAAGAGAGAGTATCATCGAGGAGGGGATGTCTAGCCGACTAAAGGTGACTGGTGGTGAAGGGTATCTATACACACCACATTATTTCATATAGATTAAAATTGCATCAATATTTGACTATGTGTGTGAAATAATTTCATAATTTGGTTCATAGTAGTCATTATAGATTAAAGACAATATTTTTGAATAATTATTTAGATAATTTGATATGTTAAGAATGATGCATTATCAATTATGCTTTTCTAACATAGTTGTCAATTAGAAATAATAATTAAATATATTTATTTCTTCCAAAACTTAGTTTATTCCATCCTTTAATAATAAAAAGGTAGAGATAAAGAAAAGCATAGAAAAAAAAAAGAAAACTAAAGTTAGAATAAAACAAAAAGATAAGAAAGAGATCAAAAATAGAATAAAACAAAAATAAAAGCAAAAATCTATGGAAATGGAAAAATATAGAATCATTACCTGCATATCTACTAGAGCATGTCCTCTACTGACCATGCTAGTAAAAGATGTGGTAACTCAATCTATTACTGAGTAGATAGGCATAACTCCTTCTAATTGAGCCCTGTGTCTTTGACACCATTGCAGATCTAAATCATTTTATCTGGAAAAAAACTCATGACCAACCATTGAGATGTCCTCTTATAATCATCACACTTGGTCTTTGATGATTGCTATAGATGATATGGGTTCGGCCTCACGCCTACCATTTGCTTTTGCCAAAAAGTTTTTGAAGCCTTTTCAAATCTAAATACTTCACTTGATTTATGTCGCTGCCTCATAAGAATCTGTAAATTATGTCAAATGCCATTAAATTCCATCATCTGTTTGTCATCGCCCTAATTATGATATAAAACTTGTTTAAATAAAAAGGTGATCATTCTCTTCTTTTTTGTACGTCACTCTTTGTAATATATGAAATTTGGCTCAGTAAGAATTTAAAACCTTCTTCTAATTCCATATTGTCACTTGTACCTACAACAAAAACCAATAAATTAGATGTTTAAAACTAGCAAACTTTCATTCTGGCGCATGATGGCATGATGGTTGCATGTGATTTACGCCTGTCGATTTCATTTACTCAAAGGTTCTATAGCCTTTTTCACATTTCCTTTTTGTGTTGTTTGCAAACATTCCATTCCATCCAATGATTTTCCTATAATTAAAGCAACCTCTCTGAACGTATGAATCAGCCTACGCCTGCCAACTTCCATTGAAATGATGAAAACTTGTAATCTATCTATTTTTAATTAAGGTCAATAGTTAAGGATTTTAAACCAGTGCATATCTAGTTCTACGCCACTGGTAGATAAAGGTGCTTGTTTTCAAATTAATATCAATTTCCAAGGGTCAATAGATGGAAGGTTGTGGTAGATTGTGGCCTACAGGCTAAGAGTCCCAATGCCACATAGCCTATGAATGAGTATTTTATTATTATCGACCTATATATTCTGATGACTGTATAAAATGAAATAACCTGTATTGTATGTATGCTTTTGCCTCTATCAATTTGGCGACATCCTTTTAAGTAGTCAATCTTTTTCATTTTCTATTTTGATTGTGGAGACCCATGTGGATTGTGTAGATAATATCTTACTATTTTATCCATCAAATTCTATAAGGTCATAGAGTAATTCTCCCCAATATACAACTTAAACTATCATCAGCAAAGCATTGAAATGTTGGATCTGTCCTTAATTTGGTCTTCTGATTACAGTGATGTTCATTCTCTAGTAAGCCTTTCCATCAGATTAAAAATCTCTTTTCTCATCTAAAATCTCTTGAAACCCATCGATATAAGTTCAATAACGAGGTATCACCACTAGTATCAGCCTTCTTATATTGAATGATGATCTTTCTTTGTAAACCAAACTCTTCCATTTGATGTCTTCTTCTATCTTTATTGTTTCCTCTACAAAAAGGGTATTAGAAGTAACACATTCAAAATGAGTAAAATGATTAGTTTTCTTATAAAAACTTCTACTTAGCAGTAATATATATATATATATATATATCTTCTTATTAATCTTTATTTGTCTATCAAAGCTACATTGAGCTTAAGTGATGACCTGATAGGAATGAAACTTATTGTGTTCATATATATCCTCTTATTGTTATGATATTTAATAAATTTAACCTATATTGCATTAAAATGTTGAAGTCCTATGTTGAAGTCCTATAAATTTAACCTATATTGGAATTTGGAAGTCATTAAAATGTTGAAGTCCATTTTGTCTGCTAATGCAAATGATTAGGAGATTGTCAAAGGTTGACCCTTCCAATTGTTATTTCCCATTATATGCTACAAAAAAAAGAAGCTATGATCTCCAATGTTAGATGACAAGATGGAACTAGACATTTCTTTATCGGACATAGTGCTTTAGTATCTTCCTCTTCCTTTTAGTGAAAAATTCACTACATCTTTTTTATTTTCTATCCACTAGTTATATGTTTTACCAAGCTCTCTAGTTATCATTTTTTGAAATATCGTCGAAGAAGTTAAAGGAGAGATGGTTCTAGGAAATCTTGCAATATAGACTATAGGATTGCATTATAGACTATAGGATAGATTTTATTTTGGAATATTTTTTTTAAAATTATACATTTTGTCCTTTCATGTCTATCTTATTCTTATGTTATACTCATGCATGCCTTATAATTTTTATGGATGTACCATTTTAAATGTATTTATTGAACATATATTGGTAAATGTTCATGTATACAATTTTGTTTTTCTTTTATTTGTCTACATTGTAGGTTTTTGATGTATGTGAAGGTAGAGAGGGTAAAGAATATTCTCATTCGTCAAGAGCTACTTGAAGTTGCTCTTGTGTACTAGAGAATTGGTCTATCTTCCATCTTTCATCTTTAGAGGTAGATTTTCTCACTATCCAAGTACAATCTAGCAACTTGATCAATAATTATAGTTTGTTGAATTTTAAAGCAAACAAGAACTCTAAAGCCTTTTTGGACTAAAGATTCTCAGAAAGTATTCATTGCCAATTGTAGTTTCTACACTCAAGAAATGTTTTAAAGTTTCTAGTGTATAATGTGAAGAATATATTATTTCAACAAGCTAGATGTTTAAATCATATTATGATTAATTTTGGTATATTTGAAATGTAAATTATATTTTCCTTTGTCTATTATTTATAGATGCAAAAAGAAACAAATATCCTATATTTCAATGTGCTTGCATATTGTTTCTCTTTCTCAAGGAAGAACTTTTGTTCAATAATTAGTTTCAATGTATTATTTTTGTTTTGGTATGCTCTCACATTTGTATTCATTCACAGGTCACCATTTGTAATATAACAAAAGAACTTAGAAATTTGAAGTGTATTAATAGAGGACATTACATAGTGACATATACCCCTCTAAGATAACATATTCAATATTTTCCCTTTGTATTTGATGGTGTACTTATTTTTTTTGTTGTGAATAGGGTTATTACCTATCCAATTTACCCCTTGTAGTTTGAACTAGGCACATTATCAAACTAGTCATTAGTTAGTTCTATTCACACATGTTCACATGTTAAGGTTACTTAGGATAAGTCTAGATAACTCTAGGTTGTCATGTGATCTTATCCTACACATGTTATCTTATCAACTAGTTGGCATCTTATCCTCTAGTTGTCTCATGTCATTGGATTAAGACACTTGTCATATGACTACTTCATCCTACATCTCATCCTTATCTTTATAAGAAAGTCATATCATGTACATTGTAACAATCTTTTTGCATTCATTGATAGAATAGAATTATTCTCTAATTTGGTCTCTCTTGTGTTTTCATGAAGTCCTAGATCTTGGGTGGCTACCTTCATAGCCAACTCTTACATGGTATCAGAGCACATCAATTAGCTCTTACATGGTATTAGAGCTAGGAAGAATCACTTCTTGTTAGTCAATTTTTGGAGAGATCTTGAATGAAAATCATGGTGGATCTTGATAGTTGAGTATTCTCTTCTCTTGCGTCGAATGATGACCTAGAGAATAAGAAAAACTTGATGGCAAAATTAGATTTGTGAGGGACTCTTTGCGGCCTTTTATTTCAGGTCCATTTTGCAACATGTTGTAAATCTAAGCACACCATTATGTTTAGGGGGTTTGAGATAGTCAGTTTAGCCTTTTGATTTGTCCCAATTAGTCATTGGAGGCCAGATCTGTAAGGTTTTCAATTTGGCAAGTGGTTAACTGATCTAGGAGATAGTTGCAACTTTGGAGTAGTTTGGGAAAACTTAGACCCTGTCATTACATCTAGAATGCCCAAAATCCTATAGATTGACTATCAAATCAAAACAGTTGTAGGAAAAGGCAATTTTTTTGCAAATCACTCGTACGAAATCTTGCAGAGAATATTCTGCGAAATATTTCACAGGCATTAGTCAAATGTTTGGCATCTGTATTATCCATTGGTCAATTAAATTGTATGCTAGTTTAATAAAAAACTATAGGTTTTTTTAATTTGTTTGCAAGTCATAGGGTATTGTGACAAGTACTATAGGGTAGCCTATACCTGACTATTGCAGACAACCCCACGTGGTTCCTTTGGTGCCATCCATGTGGCATAGGGTCCCATCACTCATTAACTAGTGGGGGTCAGCAACCCTTATATATCCTCCAACAGCCTAAAAACTAACCTGGGTTCCTCCACTACTATTCGACAGTAGCCTTATACAACCTAGAGGATAGTTTAAACCCCCAACAGACAACAAACCACCATTGATGGTGACTTCTCTGGAGATTCTAACAAATATTCCACCATTCTTTGCCTTGAAACCATAGTTTCTCCTTGCAAGTGGTTTTCCCACCATTTCCTTGGTAGTTTCGTGCTTTGGGATGGCGATTTTCTATTTATCGGGTAGTTTGTGGGAAATTTGGTGACAATTTTGCATAGAGGAGGCACATTCTAGTGAATCTCTCTAGATAACTAAGGAATATTCCCCTTTAAGCCCCATATACAACCTTCCTATGCTATCAAACCATAGGTTCTCACCTATATGTGGTTTTCCTCCCTAGATAAGGTGGTTTCGGGACTCCTTACAATGGTTTTTAGACTTTCACAGGCGGTATCAGATTCTAGGGGCATATTCTGACCAGGAGGAGAATATTCCATTTGGCATAGTTGACATCAGTATTGCATCAGTCATGATGTTAGTGATCTTCTCCCAATTCATTCCCCCTCCAGTGGTATTTTCATTTTGGCTGTCCAACTTCAGAGGCTCATATCTTGCTCATTTTTGCTCCTTTTTTTGAGAAATTTTTTTCTTTTGGGCTAGAATTTCGTAGGCTTCACAGTGGTGGAAGTAGATTTTGATTTTGATGTCTATTTTTTCTATAAATTTCAATTTTCATTTCTATTCCTGAGTAGTTTCCAATTTTAGAACTTCAAAGGCTTTGTTTGGGCTCATAAAGTAACATTTTTTGGTGAATTTTTTTTTAAAGTGCATATTTTTTTAGTATTTTTTAGATCTACAATCCATTTGATCTAGTTTTGCTCAAAAATTCTACTTTCATCTATAGCCTAATCATGGCTTTTGCATTGTACCAAAATCAAAGACTAGTTTGTTGTTTTTAGCTTGTGGCAATTGTAATTGGACTGATTATAAAGTCCCACAATCATTTTTTGCTGGGGGGTGATCTCATGATTGAGGAAAAGGGGGGTTGTACTTGTGCTATTCTTTTTTGTACTCTTGTATTAGGGATCAAAATAAATTTCCTCTACTCACACCATATAACTATCATGAGTGGAAAACAAAAATGGAAATTCATTTAAGAATTTTGAAAATTCATAGAGTAACGATGGGTATAGAAACTAAAACAACAACAGTTGTAGAAAAGAGAAAGTGGTACAATAGATGTGATCAAGGCTATGGAATACTATGCTTGTCTATTTCTCCCTATCTTATTTTTCATATATTGAATCTTGGAATACACCTAATGGAGTGTGGATTACCTAGAGAATCTCTTTAGTAGGCAAGATACTTTGAGAGGATTCAAATTGGAGAATGAATTAATTGGTTTGAATCCAACTAACTTTGCAAGCATCCAAGACTTCTTCAAAAAGCTAAAATCACTTAGATTGCAGCTCAAACAATGTGGAATTGAGAAAGGACACTCAATTTATTCTTTAAATCCTTGCCAAGCATGGTCCTGACTATTCAATTTTTGTTTCTAACTTTTATGCTACTATGGATGCTCTTGGGAAAGATTTTAAAATGCCTTCACTTGATGAGTTTTCCACATCACTTATAAGGGAGCAAGCTAAGTTAGTACACATGGGCACATTGAAGTCACCTAAAGCTCGATCTCTTCTTGCTAATCAAGGTACAAAGGATCAAAAGGCTTCAACTAGAAAAGGAAAGAAACATAAAAATAAGGATTTCAAAAATAGTGATCTAGGAAATGTATCAAATAATTTACCTAAGTCCTCATCCTCTCCCAAAGAGGAATCATCTAATAAGGAGAGAAAAAGTGTTCATATTGCAAGAAACTATAATGCAAGAGGTACTCCCTCTCCCTGCACACACTCATCTATACACAACACAAATAGAGACCCTTTGCTGCAAACTCAAAACTTAAATTAGATTGTTTAATCTGGGAAATTTAGACCATGCTACAATAGCTATAATAATAAATCTCATTCACAATCACCATTCACTTTATTCAAGCTATCACACACATCATAGCAAATCACTCCATTCAAATTTATTCCAACTTCAAGTTTTAGTTGTCTTCTAGTCACATTCATTTATTTATTATGCAAATGTTTATACAACAATTACAATGAAATTGTGTTCCTAGATGATCTTATCTCTATTTTTATCATTCTACCATGATGGCACCATTGTTTTTCTTCCTTCATGTTGTCTATTCCCTGCAACAAAACCATTCCTTTGTTTTATTCTATGTTGTTCCCTTTAGTCGGTTCTCCTCAGATTGAACCCTCTGCAACACTTGTATGGTTTACTTATTCTTTGCAACCACTTCAATTTCTATATGTCTAAAAATTTCTTCCAGCCAAACTCCTCTTCAATACATCTATATGTTCTTCCAAATTTTCTTTGTAACTTTTCTCCTCTACCATATGCTGGTATATTCCTCCAATTTCCTCTGTAACAGCAACTCGATTCTCGAAACCTCTAGAATCCTTCATGAGAGGCGCTCCTCCTCTCTCTCTATTTCTGCAACCAAACAAAAAGTTTGAATCAAGCACTCCTCACTTGGACACTTTCTCTCTCTCTCTCTCTTTCTCTCTAATTTCCTTAGCGATCTCCTCCATTTAGGCACTCCTTCTCCCTTCAACACCCCCCAAGTGGCCACCTTCTCTATCTTGGTGCTTTTTTCCAACTTTTAATGTTGTCTTTATCCTCTTTAAAATTGGTGCTTCCTCTTCCTAATTCCACATGTCTTTACCTTTTGACATTTTTGACCTACAATTTATCCTTTGTTTGTATTATAAAGTTATGGCACTTTTGGTCTTCTTTTCCCCAAGCAGATTACTTCCTTAGAATTTCATAATCCATTCTCTTTGGCATGAATAAAGTATTGAATGTGTATTTGACCATTTGGTACCTATATAAATTTCTCATTCTTCCTTTATGACTTTCTCAGGCGATGCAAATCTCCTATGAATAAATAAACTTATCTTTCGGCATAAACTTTGATTTGGGAACTTTAAAGTCCACATTACCATGTATGACTTCTAAAACTTTGCAATCTATCGAATCATGCATAAATCTGAAATGGTTAAATGACCAAAAGTGTAATAAGTTCTTTTGGGACAAAGAAGAATATCATGAAATGAAGATATCATTGAATTATTCCAAACTTCAACTAATTGTTCAAACTAGACCAAGATTGGCCTCAACTTGAAGGAATGGCATTGAATGTACTTGTATGTGGACCACTACATGTTTGAAGGTGCTCAACTACTAAAGGAAATCCAATTATGCAACTACGATAGGATGTGTGGAATCAAGTGCCGATAGGTGGAAACACTCAAAGCTCTCTGTGAAAGGAAGCAAGGTATGCGGAAATGCTTCCTACACTGATCTACTGAGGAAAGATTTATGCAAATTTTAATTTTTATAGTTATAGGTTATTAGATGCACATTAACAAAAAGGTAATAACAACATCAAAATGCAAAACTCACAACACAAGATATATGTGGGGAAAACCCTTTCAGGTAAAAAACCCCACACTCCAAAGTCGCCCAATATATTATTCAGGAATCAAGAAGATTACAATATACTTGCAGAGCAAGCTTTCATAGGAGTATAACCAACCAAAGATCTAGGATGTAACTCAACATCTATAAGACTCTTATGCACAACCTCCATCTCTAGCTCATGATATATAGGAGATACAATACAGTAAACTGTCAACGGTAATTATAAAACCATGAGCTAAAACCACCCAAAAGTGGCACCCAAATTATCTCCAATCAAAGATGCCTTGTGATGTGCCAAAAAACACACCAACACATGTCACTCTCCCCTTTACAATTCTTTTAAGTGTCCAACACATTTTTACATTTCCCAAAAATAGGAGGTCCAACTTCCAGAGGCCATAACTTTTGATTCGCGTGTCTGATTGACGAACCATTTGATGTGTCAAAAATCTCGTGAAGAGATCTATACCCCTGTAACCCACTTTGTTGGTTATGACAATTTTTAGAGCATTTAGGGACCTCTATGTGCCTCAAAACTAAGTTTGAAACTTTTTTCGGTAGTTTCAAAAAATAGAAACTTTAATATCTCACAATCCATCTATGATCTTGAGTTGAAACTCACCCGATATGTTTACTTATCTATTCTGCACCTTCTCAAAAAAATTTAGGTCAATTCAAGGTCAAATGTGAAGTTACTAAAAATAGTAAGTCCTGCCATTTTTAGCCCTTTTCAAAACTTTGAAAGTTCTAGATCATTCTTCAAGATAAAGGGTATTCGAAAAGACCAAAACTAGGAACAATAGTAACCTTTCAAAGTTACAAGGTTCAGACACTTTTCTTAACACTTTGTTTCACCCAAAAACTAGCGAGTACACTTGGAATGACATCCAAAGGTTCCCTGTAGAAGAATTTTGCTCCAAACATCAAGATGTGAGATTTTTAACTTTCCATAAAACTACTAGTATCAACTTTTGGCATTAAAATCTCTCAACTAGTGAAAGATATGCCTTAAATTATTTTTGCATAGTTGGAGAAGTATCTTCAAGAACACGCCTATCAAAGGATTTGTCATCAAACCTCTAGGATCTCCAAAAATAATTGCTTCCGTAGAATCAACATGTTGTGTGTCGAACCTGCCACCTGACGAAAACTCAATTCTTGCTAATTTGAAAACATGAAGTGTTCCCAAAGCTAATAGATGCCAAACATGACCAAAAACAAACCCAAAATTGAAAATTAAACCTAAAAATGTTTTTGGTTGATGTTGATTGCCAGTTCGCCCTGATGCTCCTACAACAGACACACCGAGTAATAAGTTTGTGAGCATGGGCTCACAAAATAGAGTTGAATAGTAGAACTATCCTTTCATGTTGAATACAACCCACAACAAACTCCATCACTAAATTAGGCTGAAATTTGTTCTTCCTTCACCTCTTCCAGCATCTTCTTGGGATACTTGTCGTCCTCCTCCACCAAGTGTGCTCTTCCTTCCTCTTTCCTCTCATGGACTCATGTCCACCACAACACGACCTCCTCCAAATACTACTCCACTCATCATTCCTCATCTCACCACTCTCCATTCCACTTCCTCCTCTTATGGGATTCAACCCACCATGATCTGACCACCACCACCCAAATTTTGCCTTCCATTCATCTATACACAAGTCGGTATGATTGACTTTATGGAAATTAAAGATTTCCATATCCTCATCTATTTTCACCTCATCATATTCCTCAACTCCAACTCTTACCATTGCAAATGAAGGTAAATTATCACAAAATTTAGGAAAATAAAAAATTACCTCTTCCCAATATGTCTCAACCATGCCATTTGTTGTATCATCTACACACAAATCTATATGGAGTATATCCATCTACTCCCTTGCATTTCATCTCTTCTTTTTCTACATCCTCATTCTCTTCTACTCTCACCATTTTGTCAAAATACAAATCAACATTGTAAAATGAAGAAAAATCATTCATTACCTCTTCTTCCTTTGTTGCTACAACTTTTCCTTCTTCACCCTTCACTGCAACGTTTTCATCTTCACTGGTATCTGCTACTATCACCATCCTCATGTCCTCCAAAGGATTCACAAATTCTAAAACATTATTCTCTATTGCTGTAACCTTATCATCTGCAACAAATGCATCCTCATCCTCTGCAACCTCTGCTACAATTTACTCTTCTTTCTCACGTTCTTTCAAGCAATGACTTTCTCATGGCATGTTTCTACAATCTCTAATGCCTCCACTCTTCTCAATTCTTCACCAATTGCCTCTTCTTCACATTGTTGTCTCAAAAGTTTTAGTTTTTCCATGTCTTCCCATGGATCATTCTCTACTGCAACTTCATGTTTTACTTATTCCCTACCTTGAAAAGGACATGCTACAGCTGGAAACTCTTTCTTCTTCCATTATTTTCTCTCCTTGCTTCTTTTCTTTTATGATTTGCTTTCTTTTGGGACTATATGGGTTGCTCCCAGACACTTCTCCTTCCATGCCCCTTCTATCAAAGGACCACAACACTTCTCGTCCTTTGCAACCTCGATTGCAATCTTTTCTCTTTCCCCTTGATCCTTTTGCACAAGGATCTCCTCATCTTCTTTTCATTCATCCTATCTGCTATAATCTTCTCTTTCTTCTCTTCATCCTTCAAAGGATTCTTAGCCATTGCTGCATTTTTCTCTTCCTCTTTCTCAACCATTGTAACTTTAATCTTGCTCTCTTCCTTCATACATTCATCAGGGCATACTGCTACAATTTCTTCACCACTTCTTTCTTCTTTATCCTACAATGGATTTAAAACATATTCCTTCCCATCCTTGATTATGTTATATGTGTTATCTCTACCATTATGTACAACTTCTCTATCCCAAAGCTAAGGTTTGCCCAATAAAATGTGACATACAATTTCATCCTTATATCTTTCAATGTGAAAATTAACAATACTTTGTTCAATTACCCAAATTTGATGACCTCCTTGCAACCAAGAACTGCAATACGGGCTAGGGTGTTTCATCCTCTTCAAATTCAGCTTCTCAACCATTTCCAATGAAACCAAATTATCTCTACAACCACTATCCACCATCACCTTGCAACATTTTCCACCTTAATTGCAAATAGTTCAGAACAAATCACTCCTTCAAATGTGCTCTTGTTTCTCTTTCAACGGCTTAAAAAATTCTTTATTCATCATCAAACACTCTCCTTATCTCCAAGACATTTTGCCAAACAAATGTGGCACACTCTCAATCTGCACACACAAACACTTTAGAGCCAACGTTCTCTACAATTACAAGTCCTCCCTGCAACAAAACACTCACCATTATCCTCTACCCAACAAGATTTTGGAAGATGCACCTCTCCAAGACATCTTCTACCCATTTTCTCTCAATGAAAGAAATATGTACACCTTCTACTTGTTATGTTGAAAAATGTCCCCTTGGGGCTTTTCCCTCTTAAGTTTTAGCTCCCGGGTACTTAATTTGCATTTAGAGCATCTTGTGTGTTATTTTTGACTCCCGATGAGAAAACCCTTCGGTCTTGTGACAAATAAGACCTAGCGGGCTGCACTTCAATGATCACTGAACAAAAATGTCAAGGTGGACTTGGGCACTAGTGCCCTAGTCCAGCCCTATTTTGGGTCTGCCCTAATTTCAAATATCAGTTTAATGACTGTTATTTGGGTCCTAGGTTGACATCTTAAGTTTTAATTATGAAATTATTAGCAAGAATGTTTGTAGTTACATATATAAGCATGATTAGGTTTCATTTGCAAACTAGATGGAAATTTGATAAGCATTGTGATTTTGTGAAAGTGATTCAAGGCATTCACTGTGTTACAGAGCAATACTTCGTTGCTATTGTGTTTGTATTTGCAGATTTGACATCCATCTCCTCATGGCATGAAGATCATCTTCCTTCCATGAGATCTTTACTACAAGGTGATATCTATTATGTTTTCATTTATTTATCATTTGGATTTTTTCCTCTATCCCATCAAGATGCGCATTCTCATATGGCAATGGTGTTCAGAAAACTTGAATGTCTCTCTGGGGCTTGACCAAGGCAAGCCTCTAAACACCACAACCCCCTCCCACACTCCTTGAGATTGCAGGTTACAGGTGTTGCATCTAGACAGAGTGGAGTTGCATGAAGGAGCAACAAACATAAAGGATTTAGGATTTGAAAACAAGTAGGACACTGAAGCTTTTCCTAGAATAGGGTGCTAGTCCCTATATCCTCCATAGTTGAATTCCCAAAAATGGAAGTTACAGTGTAGATCATTGTCAGAAGGAGATCAGGATTTCGCAAAGAAATAGGTACCTTGGACTTGGGTGCTAGTCCCCATGTCCTTGACTTCTCCACCTTTCAAACTTCAAAAAATAGTGAGTTAAATATCTGTCCCTTATCTTAGTCTGAAAGGATTTGCTGTAATTTGATAATTTGCTTCCCGATTTACATAATTAGTGTTTCTAAGTACAATTGAGTATTAAATAGAGATATTGCTTGACACATCCAAGAATCCATAGCTTACCAAGTGGCATCCCAATTTGATAGGTGATTGCTCTTGCTTAGTGGAGATTCAACTCGGTTGATATGCTTTGGAATGTTTGGTGTGAAAGGAGGATTGAACATAAACCCTTAAAATCAATCATCTCTCTCTTTTTACAACTAAACATTTTAGTGAACCCATGTTTTTGAACTTTTTCTCACCTTGTTGATTGTTTTTTGATAGATTTGTATTCATTCATCTTATTGCATTCGAAAAATTTGAAAAATTTGACATTTTAGGCTTGCATTTTAGCATAGTTTGAATTAATTGCCATTCAATTTCATTAAATTTCTGTCATTATAATTAGATCTGATTTAAAATACAGAAATTCATCATTTAGAATACATTTGAATTGCATTTAAATGTGCTTAATTTGACAAAAAATGTTTAAAATTGTGCATTTTTCATAAAAACCTAGTTTTGCATTAACATGATTTGTAGTCAAAATCTTGTTTTCGATTTTACTACCATTTTCAAACACTCATTAGGACTGATTTCTAATAGTAGTATTGCATCATAGTGGTCTTCTTGCAAAATTTCATGTCTAGGGTTTGAAAACCTTGCATTTTCACTAGATTTGGCCTTATCATCTCTCTAGATTCACATCACAAGCATGTTGTAAGGGATTTTGCTACATTAATTGGCTATTATTAGGGTTATTAAATGCTTCCCTTCCTCAATTTACTTACAACACCCCTTTTACTAGGCCTGTGCATGGAAAATTGTTGAAAAATTGCATATTTTAGCACATTTTCACTAGGTTTTGACTTGTCATCACTCTACATTTTCATAAAAAGCATGTTGTGAAAGATATTGCTGCATCATTGGATTGTTATTAGGCTTATTATTCACTATTCCTTTTAAAAATTTTCACAACACCTTTTCTCCTAGTGTTTTGCATTGAAAAAAGTTGAAAAATCAAGCATTTTGGATCTTAAACATATCTTGCTCCTAGGGTTCGTTCTATTAGTTTGTGCATTAAGAGTTGCATGATTTTGTATGAGTATTATAACTCTCTTCCCTAATAGAAATATCCCTTTAAGAAGAAGTATAAGACTCATGGGATCTAGTGCCTTTGAAGAATTTGATATTCCTACCTCTGAAAATCCATTGAATACCTTCTTTACAAAAGGTGAGACACAAATTTTGCAAGACATTATACCCACTACAACCACTATAGAAGATCAAACATTTCATGATGTCGACAGCACTATTGAGGTGGTCACACATGTACCTAATGAGAAAATAAAAAAACTTGATAAAGGCTTAACTGAATTTCAAGCATTTGTCGGAAATGAAAGGATAGCAGAAGAAGTTGTCCCTGTGATCCACCACATAAGAGAATTGATAAAAGAAGGACAAGATGGTATTAATGTTGTTCGTGGTTTAATGCATATAGTACACAATAATGTGATGACGGTGATTGAATGTGTGAATGGTATTAAGAACATGTCGTCACCGTCTCATATGCAAGTATCGGCACCTATACCGACTACGAGAATATCTACATTTACATGAAAGATTTTAACCACTAATGCAAATGCTTGTAGTAATGCTACCACTAGTATTGGAGCATCTAATAGTACAAATTCACAAAATTATAAAGCTATGGGATTTAACTATCAAAACTTGGTATCTAAAAGGACTTCTTCTATGAATAAGTACTCTCAACCACATTCCCATCCCACCTGTTCGCAACCATATTCCACCTATCAATATGTCTAACAACCACTGAACTATTCACAGCCTCCACCCGTCACTACTTAGGCTCAATCACCTCCTCATTTTGGTTCTAGTTCTTTACAACAAACCACATCTCTCAATGATGCCATCTTAAACCAACCTCTGCAAGGCATGATCTCTTTACAATAAAAGGTGATAAACTTGGAAAATTCTTCACAACCTAGTATACCAACCTATCATGCTCGTAACCCTTTATCTTATGCAATCTTGAGAACCCCTATGCCTGAGAGGTTTGAGACTCCTCTTTTTGAAAAATATGGTGGAAAAGGTGATCCTAATACTCATGTGGCAGCATTCACGGCTATGTGTAGCGATTTCTACTTTGAAGAGGATTTGTTAGCAAAAATTTTCCTATGATCTCTCAAAGATACAACTCTAGAATGGTTTTCCTCCTTACCTCTGAATTTAATACATTCCTTTTCACAGTTAGTTGATCAATTTTTACAACATTTTCAAGAAAATATTTGACCTCAAGTCTCTTTAATTAATTTAGTTCATTGCAAGCAAGGTCTGAAAGAGAAATTAACTGAGTTTATAATTAGTTGATATCAATCTCTCTATGTGCAAATTCAATATCAAATGAAGGATAAGGATGTTCAGAAGGTGTTTATTACAAATCTACAACCTAACATCTATGATAAGATTCTCTTGATGAAGTATAACTCCTTTCGACATTTATTCACCACCCTTCATGACTATAAACTTTTGTCTAGTCAGTATGAAAACTAGAACTCATCGGTTCAAGTTGGTCAATCCATGGGTGGACCATCACAAAACAACTTCAAGAGGAATAATAGGAGTTTCATCAAGGTTAATGGACCGAATTCAAACAACTTTTCACAAGTGTCTGCTATCACTAATCCAAAGAAGGCACCGTATCAACAAGGAAATTTTACTCTGATATCTGAATCCTATCATTCTATCATGAATCAAGCTCTGACTAATAATCTTATGAAGCTTCCCCTGATTAAAGCTTTAGATCCTAGTAGAATGCAAGGACCTTATTTCAATTCTAATGCCTTTTGTCATTACCATCGGACACAAGGACATGATACCAAACGATGTATGCATCTTAAACACGAAATATAAGACCTCATTGATTTGAATGTGATATAGGTATCGGTTATGGGAATAAGTCGGTTGCTCTGCCGAATTAGAACTTATAGATCTTCACTAATCCCTTTCCTAAGCATACTGATAATAACATGATGGAACAAAATACACTTGAAGTAGAAGATGACTACCTAAACTATGATGAGATTATTGCTACAATAGAAGTGGATAAGGAAAATACTAAAGTATCACCTCGTCCATGAAGGAATGGTATTTATTCTGAAGTTCCTCTTCCATTATCCCTTCAGGGATTGAGAGATATGCAACATACATTAGAAAGACAAGTGGAACAAGATACTCTAACAAATGAAAAGATTGAGATAGTACAAGATAGTCCTTGTCACTATGATAGATGAACTCAACAAATAAAGCTAGCTAAAAATCGGACAAGAGCAAGACAATTGTCATCAGTTGGAAATAATAGTGGTTCTCCTCCTCATAAGCAACAAAAGACTTCATATACACAAGGATATGAGAAAAAAACATCACATGGACTTCCCGACAACAAACAAGACTCTCATAAGAACCACTCAAGCTTTGCACAAAACTTGATAGAGCATCTCTCCAAGAGGCTTGCAAGTTTCAAATTTTACTACGATTGTACTGGCAGGTAAGTATTTCTAACCCTTTATCTCAGTGATGTGTTTCCCCCATGATGTGTTATGTGTTGTTTAGGTCTCCTAGGATGACCCTTGATACTCTCGTAAGGTCAAGGATACCAGGAGACCGCATCTGTTGTGACCCTTCTTCTATTTGTATCATCATTCTTCTATATTGCTTCTCCTCTATTTTCATTGTTGTGTGTTGTGTCTTACAGACATAGCATTGTGGTTGGTGACTAGGGGGCACCCTCCTACATGACTGTCCCTAAGGCACTTGTTTCTCCTCTCTTGATTTATTGTTTACCTTCCTCTAGTGTTTCTATCTAGCAGGTGGATGACAAAACACATATTATACTGATGCGGGCCTAGTGTCCCTTTAGCAAGTAATCAAAAAATGGACCAAGTCCATACATGATGATGGGGTTGTTATATATTATCCGACGCTTGTCTAGTAGAATCACTCCATGTGATCTTGATGTTGTCTTATCACACTTACAAAACATAACAATACTGCTGCTCCATGCATTTTGTCTATCTTGAATCTTGCATTCCTCGGTTCTTTATGTGATTGATCATATGCATTGTTGTTTATCATGATTATATGGACACTAACACCTTTCTTGCAGGAATGTGTTTGTGGGAACATTTGGTGATCATAAAGTACATGTCACCTCTGGGGGCATGGACTTTGCGAGAGTTCGTGTTCCCTTGTGTGTTTTCTTCCTACCTTAATGTGATTGATATCGGTACATGACATCAACCACCTTAAGGTGGGGGCATATATACGGTAGGCTATCTATTGTAGATGCTAGCCACATGTGTTTATGAATTCTGAATCTATTAAAATCACTTAAGCCCTCTACGGAGGCGGGATAACATGCATATCCTTTTTATCTTAAGCCCTCCATGTGAGGCGGGGATGGTGTATTTCTTGAGGAGAGTGCACAATCTTGTCATTTTCAAAAAGTCCTCCAAGCAGGCGGGGAGCGGATCTGAGACTATCCTAACCCTTAAGCATGTCTTCGATGATTGTTGTGGAGAAGTACAATTGTCGGTGTGTGCTTGTAATGTGCCTGAGATGGTGATGAACCTAGAAATAGGTACACTCCATCACTTGTCTGTCGTGTCTTCTATGTGTGTGTGTATGGCATGTTTGTTCCCAAGCATAGTCTAAAGATCGGTGGCGATGAGTCCCTCCTATGTTTTGGGATTTGTATGGCATGCTTGATTTGTATGGCATGTTTGCTTTCAAGTGCAGTCTAAAGATTGGTGGCGATGAGTCCCTCCTACACTTTGAGATTTGTATTGCGTGTCTGTTGCCCCATGTGTAGTCTAAAGACTGGTGGTGATGAGTCCCTCCTACACTATGGATTGTGTGTTTACTTTCCTTGTACTTGCATTCTACATTTCATATATATGAGGAAAATAAAAAGAAAATGATCGTGCTGCATTCACTATATTCACTGTGTTTTGTGTGTCTTCAATGTTGTCTTCTCTGTGTTTTGTGTGACTGTAATTGTCTTCTCCATGTTTTGCGTGCCTATTACTATCTTCAATGTGCTTAGCGTGTCTTCTCCGTGCTTGGCATGTCTGCTGTGTTTGTTGACTATACTTTAATGCATGTATTGGCCTTGTATTTATACATACATTAAAGTGGGGGCTAAATGTTATGTCAGAAAATGTCCCCTTGGGGGCTTTTCCCTCTTGAGGTTTAGCTCCAGGTCCTTAATTTGTATTTAGAGCATCTTGTGTGTTATTTCTGACTCCAGATGAGAAAACCCTTGGGTCTTGTGACAAATAGGACCAAGGGGGCTGCACTTTAATGATCACTAAACAAAAATGGCAGGGTGGACTTGGGCACTAGCACCCTAGTCTAGCCCTATTTTGGGTTTGCCCTAATTTCAAATGTCAATTTAGTGACTATTATTTGGGTCCTAGGCTGACATCTCAAGTTTGAATTACGAAATTCTTAGTGAGAATATTTATAGTTGCATTTATAAGCATGATTAGGTTTCATTTGCAAACTAGATGGAAATTTGATAAGCATTATGATTTTTTGAAAGTGATTCAAGGCATTCATTGTGTTGCAGAGCAGTACTTTATTTCTATTATGTTTGTATTTGTAGATTTGACATCCATTTTCTCATGGCATGAAGAGCATCTTCCTTCCATGAGATCTTCACTACAAGGTGATATCTATTATGTTTTCAATTATTTATCATTTGGATTTTTGCCTCTATCCTGCCTGGATACGCACTCTCATTTGACAATGGTGTTCGGAAGACTTGAATGTCTCTTCAAGGCTTGATCGAGGAAAGCCTCTAAACACCACAACCCCCTCCCACACTCCTTGTGATTACAGGTTACATGTGTCACATTTGGACGAAGTGGAGTTGCAGGAAGGAGTGGCAAACATCAAGGATCCAGGATTTGAAAAGAAGCAGGACACTGGAGCTTTTCCTGGACTAGGGCGCTAGTCCCCGTGTCCTCCACAATTGAATTCCTAGAAACAAAAGTTATAGTGCAAATCAGTGTTAGGAGATTAGGCTTTCGCAAAGAAATAGGTACCTTGGACTTGGGCACTAGTCCCCGTGTCCCTGACTTCTTCGCCTTCTGAACATTGAAAAATAGTGAGTTAAATATCTATGTCCCTTATCTTAGTCTAAAAGGATTTGCTGTAATTCAATAACTTGCTTACTAATTTGCATAATTAGGGTTTCTAAGTACAATTGAGCATTAAATAGAGACATTTTTTGACACATCCAAGAATCCACAGCTTCCCATGTGCCAACCCAATCTGATAGGTGATTGCTCTAGCTTAGTGGAGATTCAACTCGATTGATATGCCCTTGGAATGTTTGGTGTGAAAGGAGAATTGAACATAAACCCTTAAAATCAATCATCTCTCTCTTTTTACAACTAAACACTACTAGACTTTATATGTGTTAGAGCATAGCCAACATGACTCTCACAGAATTAATTCTCTCTCGCGGCTTCACCGCTTCACTCTTCACCACTCTTCACCCATAGGTCTTGGTGCATACTCTGCACTCTCAAGATCTTCTGGCTCTGATATCACTTAATGCAAGAGGTACTCCCTCTCACTGCACACACTCATCTATACACAACACAAATAGAAACCATCTGCTGCAGACTCAAAACTCAAATCAGATTGTTTAATCTAGCAAATTTAAACCTTTCTACTATAGCTACAAGAATATAGCTCATTCACAATCACCATTCACTTTTTTCAAGCTAGCACACATATCAAAGGAAATCACTCCATTCAAATTTATTTCAACTTTAAGTTTTAGTTATCTTTCAGAAGCATTCATTTATTTATTATGCAAAAGTTTATACAACAATTACAATGAAATTGTGTTCCTATATCTTATCTCTATTTTTATCATTCTACTATGATGGCACCATTGTTGTTCTTCCTTCATGTTGCCTATTCCCTGCAACAAAACCATTCCTCTATTTTACTCTTTGTTGTTCCCTTCAGTCGATTCTCCTCAGATTGAACCCTCTACAACACTTGTATGGTTTACTTGTTCTCTGCAACCACTTCAATTCCTGTATGTCTACAAATTTCTTCCAACCAAACTCCTCTTCAATACATCTATATGTTCTTCCAAATTTTCTCTGCAGCTTTTATCCTCTATCATTTGTTGGTATCTTCCTCCAATTTCCTCTTTAGTAGCATCAAAACCTCCATAATCCTTCCTGAGAGGCACTCCTCCTCTCTCTATTTTTGCAACCAAACAAAAAAATGGTTTGAATCAAGCGCTCCTCACTTGGATGCTTTCTCTCTAATTTCCTGAGTGGCCTCCTCCATTCAGGCACTCCTTCTTCCTTCAATGCCCCCTGGCCACCTTCTCTATCTTGGCACTATTTTTTTTTTCAACTTTTAATGCTATCGTTCTCCTCTTTAAAACTGGTGCTTCCTCTTCCTAATTCCATGCCTCTTTATGTTTTGACATTTTTGACCAACACTTTGTGCTTTGCCTATAATATAAAGTTGTGGCTCTTTTGGTCTTCTTTACCACACGCAGACTACTTCCTTGATGTTTCATATTTCATTCACTCTTTGGCAGGAATAAAGTATTGAATGTGTATTTTGACCATTTGGTACCTGTATAAATTTTTGAATCTTCCTTTATGACCTTCTTAGGCGATGCAAATCTCCTATGAACCAACAAACTTATCCTTCGGCATAAACTTTGATTTGAGAACTTTAAAGTACACATTACCATGTATTACTTCTGGTATTTTGCAATCTACCAAATCATGCATAAATCTGAAATGTTTAAATGACCAAAAGTGTAACAACTTCTTTTGGCGCAAAGAAGAATATCATGAAATGAAGATATCACTAAATTATTCCAAACTTCAACCAATTGTTCAAACTGGACCAAGATTGGCCTCGACTTGGAGGAAGGACATTGAATGTACTCATATGTGGATCATTGCATGTTTGAAGGTGCTCACCTACCGAAGGAAATCAAATTGTACAACTACGACAAGATGTGCAAAATCAGGTGCCAACAGGCAGAAAAACTCAAAGTTCTCCTTTTCACCTGAAAACTGGCGAGTACGCTTGGAATGACATCCCAAGGTCCCTTGCAAAAGGATTTTTCTCCAACCTTCAAGAATCATGAGATTTTAAACTTTCCGTAAAACTGCTAGTACCAACTTCTGACATTAAAATCTCCCAAATGGTGAAAGATATGCCTTCAATTATTTTTGCACATTTGCAGAAATGTCTTCAAGAACACGATGGTCAAAGGATTTGTTGCCAAACCTCAAGGATCTCCCAAAACAATTGTTTCCATGAAATCAACATGTTGTGTGTCGAAACTGCCACTTGACGGAAACTCAATTCTCGCTAATATGAAAACATGAAGTGTTCTCAAAGCTGATAGATGCCAAACATGACCAAAAACAAACCCAAAACTGAAAACTAAACCTAAATATATTTTTGGTTGATGTTGATTGCCAGTTCCCCCACATGCTCCTGCATCAAGCTAGGACATGATGAGCATAAGTGTTATGAGAAGAAAATTGATGAGTTGACTCACATTCTTCAAAAGAACAATAACATTTTGCCATCATCCATGTCATCTAGTCCATCCTCTTCTTCGACACCATCATCATCTACACAATCAGGGACAATAGTATGCTAATGGGACAATCAAGGGAAAAGGACATGCACTCTTTGCTTCTACAAGTCATCAGTCAGAGAGATGACTTCTTGATTCTGGAGCTTCTCATCATATGGCTTCTTCACAAGGGATTATCTCTTCATTTGAGTCATGTACTTTGCCACCTATTTTGATGGGTAACAATACATACATACATGCATGCCAATAAATAAAAAAGATTGCAACTATTTAGAAGGAAAAAAAAATAGAATAATAGCTTAATGTTAAAAAATGAGAATTTTTGTTTAGAATGCATAATTTTCCAGGAAGAGAAATAAGCAAGATGAAAATTTAAGTATCCCTACTAAAGATAGGCACTAAAAAGATAGGGTATGCATTTTTCTCCTCTTCAACACCATACAATGTATCATATAATCTTCATGGTTGAACTCGTTTGACACTATAAAGCTAAATTTAACTTTTATTCAATTAAAAATATATTTAATACTGCCGTGTTCACCACAATAAGTATTAACTTGGGATTAAAGAAAAAGTAAGAAATGGGAAGAAAGGGATAGATTTTGGTAGGATAACAAAACATTCCTCTTTAATATAAAAAAAAAACAAGACTTTAATCTACGGAGAATCCCACATAAAACCAATCATTTGCGTTTGCTTTTGAAAAACGAATGAAAGGCAATTAAAATGATTAACATTTTGTTGGAGATCGTTTACCAAATTTTATTATCCTAAAAACCATATACATTACATGTTTTATTGGTGAAATAAAATGTTTTATAAAGAGTCCGTCATGGGTTAGTTTTTTTAAGGGTCAAAAGAATATTTGGATCATGTTTTAGATAAATTGGGTAATCAAAAAAACTTTTTGGACCTAACAACTTCACCAAAAGAGTTGATTATTTCTACATTCAATATCACAATTAAAAAAATATAATATTAAATATTGCTTACATTCTACTATTTTTAAAATTACATTTAAGACCTAAAACAAAAAAACAATATATTTTTTAACTCTTCATTACATATTCTTTAATATTTCTATAATAGGTAATAGGCTTTTTTTTTAAAATTAGAAATAGCATAACTTCCTATTATATTTTAAACACTCTATAAATATATCAATACAACTTAGAAAAAAAACGTACAAGGTTGTAGATTTAATTAATTAGTCACCATTATATATAAAATTTGATAAGGAATATTGTAACTATAATTTGTGTGAATTTTTACGTATTTAAAATAAAAATGAGTTGTTTAGGGAAACAAAATGCATCATATAATTAATTTAGATGTTTAGTTGGGTGAATTAGCAATAAATAACATCCTTAAATTAACTAGAGTTGAGATTGATAAATGTAAATGATAAATTGTAAGGGGTTAGAAGTGCTTAGCTCTTTGTTGATTTCATGTTTCTGATACATAAAATTTTTGTTTTATTCAATGATCAATGATTAGAACCATATGTGAAATTCTTAAATCTTTGTTTAAATTGTGATAAATCTACATTGTAAATATGGAGTGCTCTGAGACTATGCTACTCTTGTAGTCTTGTCTAAGGAATCTTTGTCCCTACATAGTCAGGTCTTATCATGATGTGACTTCCTATATTTTAGTCCTAACTTTGACATTTGCATATGAAACATGGGTTGTTCAAAATAACAATGAGGTACATTGTGTGTAAAGGGAAGGTTTATGATTTCCTTGCTAACAATTCAAACCTAATTGTTGATGACACACAATCAAAGATACTAAGCAATAGATGTGATGCCTATGATGTCAAATGCTAATTTATGCATTGATGTAATGATGATACTAGAGTGCACATGCTTTATGATAATGATTTTCAATGAGATATTTTGATTATCTCCTAATGAAGAACTATGTCAAAGAATTTGGACTTATGGCCCACAAAATGGATTGGAGAAAATTTTATTTCAAATAAATAAGACTAGGAGTATGAATATTTCAAATAATTTGGACACGTTCTTGATTTGTAAACTACTACTCTTCTAGAATTCATCAACATCAAATTTATTTATGTCAACCCTACAAGACACCTTCAACACACTATTTCAGACCAAAACATAGGGATTTATTAATAATATACTATGTTCATGTGATAATCAACAATATATAGATTGCAATAACAAAGAATACAAGTGCAAAGAAACATAAGACAATGATTAGAACACAAAATATACCTTTGGGAAATCCTAAAAAAGAAAAATTCTAACAAGAGCAAGCATATAGTTCCTCATTCCTATCTCCCAATCTCTACAAGTGCATACAAAGCCTCTAAGGCAAGAACATGCCATGCCTTCATGTAGAAAAAGCTCAAAAAAACACTTGCAATATATTCTTATGCCATGTAAACATGTATTTCTACTTCCAACAATCAAGATGAACAAAACATGAAGGTTTTCGAGAAGGCCACCCCTTCATACATCTCCAACAAAGCATTTATAGACCCCTTACAACCTTTCTTGGTGCCAAAGATAAGATTTAATGACAAAAATGTTGCAAGAGACCTCTATAAAATGCTTTAAACCTTACCTACATTAGAGAATTCATCACTTCTACTAGATGGAATTTTCAAAATTATTGTATTCAAAGAATTTTCACCACTTTCAGTAGGAAAAAAATTCATAATAGTTATGGTTTTGCTACTTTAAAAACTAGAGAAATCATCATTTTATGTTTTTCTCTTTGTTTAAAAACCTACACCTCTAATCCAAATTATTCCTACAATGTATTGGACCACCACATCATGAATTTGACAAAAGCATAGACACTTCAATCATGAAACTCACCAAAAATACATATTTCCTTTCTCATAGGTGTTGATCATGATGTTAGTCATAACCAAACATAGATTAAGAAATGCAAGTCAAACCTTTATCATCTTGAAAGATACAATGAATTCAGAGAATTCATGATCCCAAGTCTCCGTGGATTAGTTCATAATCATCTGACGTTACTCAGTTGTTTTATGTGCATTGTTGTTTTCCATTTAAGGGGCCTTACGTTTCTGATTCCAAGAGATTCATATCTGGGTAAAACTTATTGCGCCTACTTTCTATAAATTTTCTAGCAAACAAGGTTAAATCCTACTATACTCAACTAGATATGATGCAAGTTTGACCAATTCTTTTGCATATCAACTCCTACTAACTGGATTTCACTTTTGTGCTATAAATTTAGTTAAATGATGTGCCTACATGCATATATTTACATGATTACTATTATTATTTAGGTTTATTTGCATGATATTTGTCATTTCAACATGCTATTTGCTCAAATATGCTAAGGATGCTCAGTTATTTATGAGATATCAGCATATTTTCTTGTATTTGCTTAGAATTCTCTATGTAAATGCAATTGTGATAATGATCAAATGAAATTAAAGAAATTTGAATGAATGCCTTCTAATTTTTTACTAAAATGAGTGAATCTTTAGCCAATGATCCATATACATTTTTGACACTGTCATGAAGAGAAGGAAATCAAACCATATGTTCACCAGGTTGTTCCACATCTAGATATGATTGATGCTACCTTTGATGGAAAAGGAATGAAAACAACATGCACAACATGAAATGCACTCCAAGGGACGCAGCAAATCAAAGCACATATCTCGAATCCATTCACAGATTACTCAAAGTCTTCTGATTGTATGTAATCAAGGTACTTCATCTTCATTAAGTATGCAAAAGAAATATACATTTACAATTGGCCTTGAGAATTAGTCCTGATGTTTCAGCAATCTAATCTCAATTAAGTTTTGAATGAATTACAAAGTGCACTCCATCTCCTTCTATAGGACAAGAAGAGGAAGCAGTTACAAAAGATCCTATGATCAGGGTTTGTCTATTAAGATCAACAGCCCATAACATTCTTTGACCAAGTCAACAGGTAGACACATGGCATAGGTTACCAGTTGGCAACCATCTTGTGGTGTACAACTATCTTCCTTGACACATTTTACATTGTGACCCTGTCGCACTATATCTTACTTATTCTTTTTCCTCCTCATCAGTAGATGAGTCATCTTCCACATGTACCTTGATAATCCCCCTGATGGGTTCATATGCTTGTACAACTCTTTCTATTGCTCCTCCATCTTGTAGCTTGGCCTTTATAACTACATGCCCTTGTGATTAGAACTGGACTTGTAAGGCAATCCACTGGTTCTTCTTGCTATTTAATACTTCATTGTATTTCTCCACTTTGGAATTAATTCTCACGGCTTAATTGATTATATCTTTAGATAGATGACTAAGTGGGTCATCTGATGTAGGCTTGAAATTATCTTGAAAACATTTGATTGCAAAATCAACATCTTGATTTTCTATCTTTCCTTCAACCTTATCTTCAAGTGCCTCCAGAATATCTACCTCTTCGGACAAGAGCTCGTGCAATCTGACACTGATATCCCTAAGATTGAAATTACACTTCTTCAGGATATCCCCTTCAAACTTGGTATCTTCATACCATATACCTAACAATTGTGATGTTCTGTTGGTCAGTATTTTATTGTCTATTAGGACATTCATGTCTATATGTTTCATCTCAAAGAGGGCAGTCAAATGCTTCTCAAATTTTATGGACCTCTACCCAACCTCTTTTTGTTGCTTATCTACCTTGCTCTTCAATGTGTTGAGAATATTCCAATTGACAAGAGAGGTCTTTATTACCTTTTCTGCTTCACTGATGAACTAGTTAAACCACTTATCCATCACATGCGACTTATGTTTCATAACATCAAATCCTGTCATCTCATCTTGAGATATTATGGTTAGTTGAGTCGATGTGCTAATAGGCATATTGGTAAGGGCTACCAATCCCTTTTATAAATGCTTGCATTTGAGCAATGTGCTCTTTATGCACCTTATTCTTATTCTTCTCTTTGTCTATCCTTGCCAATAATGTATGTATTATATCTTTGGTCTCCTGACCTTCTTGCTGCTCAGTGGTAAAGCCCAAATCTATAGTGGTTATTTGAATCTCACTGGCACTTATTTCCCCTTTGGCTTTATCCACAATAGGTACAACCACCTGAGCTATTCTTTTACTTGTAGACGGATCTCTGTTTATTGTAGAGGTGGCCCTAGCCCTCCTCTTTGGTTTTGCTATGTCAACTGAAAATAATGTGGATATGTCAAAATTTGAAGAAACACTTGGTGGGGGAGGATTAACCTTGCGTTGTAGCCAATATGGCACCTTAGCTCTCAACCCTTCCTGGTTTGTATGTTCAATTTGAACATTTGCTGACCCTGTGTTCTGCTCCACCCTTTGTGGTGACTATTCCTTCTCTTCCTCATTGTAAAGCTCCTCATGTGTGGAGTCCTCTTGTGTTATCTTTATATTCTTATCATGCTCATCTTGTGGTGATGGGTTCACATTACGGTTTTGGTGGCTTGGATCTTGAGCATCCTGATGATCCTCTTGATTACTTCTGTCAACATTTTCCCTCTTTTGTTATCACCACTTACATGTGGACCATGTTTCCTAGCTTTTGTTATATCAGTATCTTTTGGACCTTGGGATTCAATCATCCTAGTTTCCTTTTTCCCCTTATCATGTAATTGCTCACTATTTTGAGCATTAGGATGACAAGGTATCCCTGTATCTTCTTCCATAGATGTATTATCTTCTAATTCATCTTGCTCTGGAGCTGTGTCCTCATCTTTATTTTCACCTTCATTAGCCTGATATGCCAAGCCAATAACTGTCAAGCTGGTAACCTCATCAACTAGTCTTGCTACACCAATTTTCTATGCGGCAACCTCTAGACTATCTTCTTCTATCTCTTCTTCTTTTGTTTCCTTTTGTACGGTGGGAGTACTTTGAGGAGTCATCTTTGTATTTTTCATTAGTGTCTCCATGGGGATGGTAGACACCTCCCTTATCACTTCATCGTCTGAAAGTTCTACTATTGAACATCTAATGGGAGAGACTGATCATCCCCTCTATTTCTCATCTCCTCTCTTTTCTCTTCAATCAATTTAGTTTTAAAGTATACTATGTTAGGGATGGGAACATCATGCTATAGATTTTGCTTGATTCCCTCACCTCCTTTGCCTTTTAGTACAATACCAGGTTGTACATCCAATGACCCCCTCATTGTTGGTGCTAGATTTTTCTTTTGTGGCACCTTTTGATCTCTCTTTCTTTTCTTCCTTATGAGGAGGTCATCCTCATCGGTACTTTCCTCAAGGTTCTCACAAATGATAGTAGGTTTTGTGATGGGCTTATGCTGCTCTACCGGTGCTTGAGATGTTGTAGCAATAGAGGTTGAAGCTAGATCCTATTTAGGTGGGAGTTGACGGATGATTTTCACACATATATTCAATCCCCCTTTCTTGGATCCCTTGGGTGTATTCCCTTGCTTTTATTTATCCTTTGGATCCCCTCTTCTCTTTGAGGAAATCATCATATTCTTCATCTGTCAGGTCTTGCCTCTTTCTCTTTTTGTCAATAGTGATGGCCACTCCTTTGGCCTTAAGTGCAGCAACCTCTCTGTCTACCCACTCTTTGGTCAACTACATGACCTTTTGTGTTATTATTTCTAATGAAGTCTCCCCCAGTTGACTCCAGTTGGGGGATGAGATTGTGTCATTATATACTTTCTTGTCCTCATACTCGTGATAGGATAACTCCATTATCTTCATGTAATTACATGGGAACTGGTATGCAATCCAATGTGCAGATCTACTTCAAAGTGAGTCTTTTGTAGCTTCTTTTCCACAATTCCACCTCATCATCACAATCAGTCCATTAATCTTTAAGATGCACTTGGTGTACTGGTTTCTTGTACAATCCTTGCATTCGATTGTAGGGGTCATATTGCTTGGATATAGGGAAAGAATGTAAGGACATCAATTCTAATTCCCCCATTGCTTCTTTAGCAGACTCCTTATTAGAACTTGCATATACCACCTAATGATGACTGGAAATAGGACATTAGATATCTTATTTTTCTGAACAAAAGCCTCAAATGAGGGAAGTATTTTCCTGGCCATCTCCATTAGTATGACCTTGTCTGTTGGATACCTTGGCAACATGAAGGGTTGACTAGTGAAACCTTCTATTCTTATATATGTGAATGTGGGAAATTGGATAAACCAAGCCCCATGCTTATATGTCATTGTCTGAGATTCCATGCTCAACCTCTTTGCTCTATCTTCCTCCATGGTTCTTACCAAATGCATAATAAAAGAATCATTCACACTCCTGTAATGCTGGAGAGATGCTCTCTACTTCAATTGTGGATAATGATCCCATATATTCACATCCCCAGGGTTGAGACCAACATTGCCAACTGTTTGCAGACCATTAAACATCCCTCAAAATGCACATGCATAGACCATGTTGGTTTTTCTTCTAAACCAGCAGAGAGTTTGCCAGTTCCAATGCACAAGCAAATTCAACCAACTAATATAGGAGGTTGTGTGAGCTACCTCCCCTTCACTTCTAGTTCTGCCGCACCAAGGGGGGTATCCCTATAACTAAAGATGTAACATTGACTAGCCCAATGATAAAAAGATTTAGCTTGACAACAACAGGTAGAATACTCTCATGTGTGGACCAAGAGGTGCATGATACATCACAAGGTTGGCAACATTCTTGGACATATTTATCTAGTTGTGGATGAGAGTATGTAGGGGTCCTACTCCTACTCCTACAAACTAATAGGATGGCGGTATGAAAAGATGGATTTTATGTTTTGGATGAGAGACAAGGGGTTTTGGGTCCTAACTACTAACCCAGGAGCAGACCTGTGCCTATCTCAAGGCAAGGAGTCAACTAGACGTATACAAGAGAATGGATTACATTTTGGATTCAAGTTTCAAGGGGTTAGATTGATGCTTTCCTTACAAAGATCACCCAAGAATAGGTATTTAGCTACTTCTACTTACATATATCCAGGTTGACACACAACACTCTCCATACTTCACCTAAAACAATTTAATCCACTCCTTGAATGGAGGTTAGAGATGAGGCATGTGATACAGAAATCCATACCCTAGAACCTGAGAAACCCTTAGCAGCCAAATTCAAAAGAAGGAAAAGCATGCAACACATGGAGACAAGCAGCTAAACACATGTATAAGAGCATTTTTCATATAGAACAATAATGAAACTGAAGATATCTGCAATGCACATTCATGATGCAACTCATAAACTCCAAAATGAGATAAAACAACAAGGGAATGCCCTGTTTTTCATTATTCACACAAAAATGCCCAGGTCTTCAACCACCACAAATGAGTAACACCATCTGCTAAATACAGTAGGAAGGTGTACTCAACATTAATCACTGGGCAATTCAAAATTCACCAGATACTGTGCATCATGAGAAAATGGCGCTCAACATTGAATGCAGCAGGTAGAGGAGGAGACAGGGTGGTTGAACTCGAGCCTTGCGCCACCGCCTGGGGATTCACATCTTCAATCAGGTACTTGATCCATCCACGCCTTCACCCATACCTTGTAATATTTGCCATTAAAGGCATACCAACCCGCGGCCTTGGGAAATGCAGTAGACTGTGCGTTTTACAACTTTTCCTGCCAAGAAATATGACCCTAATTATTTAAATTGTGTGAGAACAAATTATCCCACATTCACCCCGCAGTGACCTCCTCGAAACTTTATAAGCTAGGCCATGAGTATATATGATGTTCGTGATTTTCCTCTCGACGACACCAACATATACCTCATCATGATCCTCCTGCATGATAATCCTGATATGAAACATCACCCTGATATTTCACATCACCCTGATGCGAAATATCACCCTTATTGGAAAATCACCCCGATAAGAAAAATCACCTGACCACACCACCTGATATTCAATATCATCCTAATGACCAACCTCATCGACGCATCCTGATGCATCGGAGAAAAATCCTCCTACATATTCAAACCATACACCTCACCGATGAACCATCTTGTACATATTCATGTCATCATCACATTCGTATCCTCATCGACAGTCGAGGGGATCCTCAGCAAAGATGTCGATAGTAACTATCATGCCGAAGACCTCATAATGCACCCCACCAATCTTGATGATGTCACCATCATGTTGCAATATCAGGGTGATATTCGTAAGATCACCTGATATTTGAAATATCACCCCCCCACAAAAATATCAGGGTGATGGACAAATAGATATCACCCCCATATAAAACTGACATCCGCAACATCGGGGTGATCTTGACTAAGATCACTCGATATTTGAAACATGACCCCCCCAAGAATATCAGGTCAGGCTGAAACATGTTGAGGGGGCCCAAAGACTTAGAATTTTTTGGATTTTTTGGGAGGGTGCCTACAAATTTAAATGCTTGAAACCTGACTGTTCATGCAGGCACCAATAGTGGCTTTATCTGGGGATGCATGCCTCTTGCAGGCATGGCGAGAACCATAGATCTCTGGGATGCAGACCAGTCCCTTGTCCATTGGGCGCAGAGTCAAACCTGCACCAACCTACATCACAAACACATTTTTCTTTTTTTTAAACATGGCAGCCTAGGGCCACCAAAAAGGAAAAACTAGAATTTTCCTTTGTCAAACACTTGATTTTCTTTTGATTTCTTCAAATGAAGCTTGAAAGCATTTTGCTGTCTACAACACCCAGCATTGCAATTGATTGTGCTGCTGCCCACTTCTCTTTCCTTGATAAATCTACAACAAGATTCATCAGTATGCATTATCATCAGCTGTAGAATGTCATCATCATCATATGAGTCACTGATGTTGCTTGTAAAACTAACAGACTCACATGAAACAAATGAATCCACATTAGAATTTAGCCCTTCTTCAAAAAATAAGAGCTCCTCTATATCAAACATGCAATATTCAGGCACAAGCAACATCTCATAATCATATTTATCTTTATAAACATTCAGATATCCATCATCATTGTGATCAGCAAATTTATCATTAAGGTCCACCTAGAATGTCTCAAAAGAAGGCCTAAATAATTCAGAATGCAGCCCTTCACTGAAAGCTTCATAATTACCCCTGCAACCAACAATATCCCCAACTGTATGAGTACACACATCTACAACATGTTCATTCACATCTAAATAGTGACCCTATTTTTCCTCTTCACCAATGCACTGATAATCAAAAGCAAATTTTTCAACCTCTACACTATGAAGGTGGTCAGAATCTCCAAGGAAACACTCATATTTAGCATCCATATATATTTCATCATCTGGAAGGCTCATATATGCATTTGAATGCTGACAGTTAGTACCATATTCACTATCATCCCTTGAAGCAGCATCCTCTATATTTAGAGTGAAGCTTTGCATATCCATTTCGTATAAATAATTAGGAATAACTGGGATATACCTATTGCTGCAAGATGCAACTTCATGTACATCTTTTATTTCATCATTTGAAGAGCATTTTACATCTACAGGCTTTTCTTCTAGAGGCTGAGAACAATCTTTGTCCTCACCATTATAGGATGTGCCTACATTTTCTACAACATTTTCTTCATTTTTATGCATCACATCATGGTTGCACCCATTGTTGTGAGATATATTACCCTTTACAGAATCATCTCTCAATGAACACACTGGGAAAGCAGAAATACATTCACCTTGAAAACTGATTTGAAAACTTGAAGCCATGAAACTTATTGGCATTCCATATTTCTGATTATTTTCAATATCCATAGCAAATTTGAAAGCTTGGTGAAGTGTAGTTGGTTCTTTTTCTCTCAATCTATAACTCATTTTCTTATCAAATGCAGCCAAATAAATTGTCAAGCACAATGCATTATTAAGTCTCATATATTCAGGGACCTGCTTGAGCAACTTAATAAACCTAAAATTAAATGCTGGAACCAGTTCCTCATCTTCCTTTTGGATGTTCATGAAATGTATGATCAATGAGGCTAAATCAAATCTTTCACCAAACTGCTCTAGGAATGCAATTTCTAAATCTACCCATGAAGAAACTGAACACACAGGCAGGTCTGAAAACTAGACCCTAGCATCATCCTCTAATGACTGAACAAAGAGTCTCATTACTACATCTTCAGCCTCAACTTCATAATCTTCTATCAAATTACAAAAATTTTGTAGATGTTTGTTTGCTGACTCAGAATTTAATCCACTGTATTTTGGCAAACATTTTCTAATCTTATTGGGAATAACATTTGGGTAACCATATATTCCTTTGAAATTTAAGGCTTTATATCTTTCCATAAAGAATGGCCTTTTTTGAGAGTACAACCAGGACTGCTGCTCTGTTTGAATCATTATTTTTGAATCAAAGGATGAATACCTGGAAATATGTTATAGCATTGATAGGTTCAATCAACAGAGTCACCACCTCTCACAGAAAGGACATAATATCAACAAGGCACCTTTTGTTTTTTGGGTTCATCACACCAGCAGAGCACCACATGGTTATTGTTTGGTATTGCTACAACAACTTCATTGGAAACTAGATCTTCCTTCCTTCAAAACACTTGACTCTCCCCAATAGAGTTGCCAAATCTGTTGGTGACTCGAATGGGCAAAACTTCACCAGAGACTGCAGGATAATACTTTCAAATCACCTCCCCAGCAGAGTCGCCATTTTGTTGGTTTTTTCTTCTAAAACAGCAGAGGGCTTGCTAGTTCCAATGCATAGGCAGATTCAGCCAACTAATATAGGAGGTTGTGTGAGCTGCCTCCCCTTCAGTTCTGGTTCTGCCACACCAAGGGGATATCCCTATAACTAAAGATGTAATATTGACTAGCCCAATGACAGAAAGATTTAGCTTGACAACAACAGGTAGAATACTCTCATGTGTGGACCAAGATGTGCATGATACATCACAAGGTTGGCAACATTCTTGGACATATTTATCTGGTTGTGGATGACAGTATGTAGGGGTCCTACTCCTACTCCTACAAACTAATAGGATGGAGGTATGAAAAGATGGATTTTATGTTTTGGATGCAAGACAAGGGGTTTTGGGTCCTAACTACTAACCCAGGAGCAGACTGGTGCCTATCTTAGGGCAAGGAGTCAACTAGACATATACAAGAGAATGGACCGGTGCCTATCTCAGGGCAAGGAGTCAACTAGACATATACAAGAGAATGGATTGCATTTTGGATTCAAGTTTCAAGGGGTTAGATTGATGCTTACCTTACAAACATCACCTAAGAATAGGTATTTAGCTGCCTCTACTTACATATATCCAGGATGACAAACAACCCTCTCCATACTTCACCTAAAACAATTTAATCCACTCCTTGAATGGAGGTTAGAGATGAAGCATGTGATACAGAAATCCATACCCTAGAACTTGAGAAACCCTTAGTAGCTAGATTTAAAAGAAGGAAAAGCATGCAACACATGGAGACAAGTAGCTAAACACATGTATAAGAGCATTTTTCATATAGAACAACAATGAAACTGAAGATATCTGCAATGCACATTTATGATGCAACTCATAAAATCCAAAATGAGATAAAACAACAAGGGAATGCCCTATTTTTTGTTATTCACACAAAAATGCCCAGGTTTTCAACCACCACAAATGAGTAACACCATCTGCTAAATATAGCAGGAAGGTGTACTCAACATTAATCACTGGGTGATTCAAAATTCACCAGATATAGTGCATCATGAGAAAATGGCGCTCAACATTGAATGCAGCAGGTAGAGGAGGAGACAGGGTGGTTGAACTTGAGCCTTGCGTCGCCGCCTGGGGATTCACATCTTCAATCAGGTACTTGATCCATCCATGCCTTCACCCATACCCTGTAACATCCGCCATTAAAGGCATACCAACCCGCGGCCTTGGGAAATGTAGTAGACTGTGTGTTTTGCAACTTTTCCCGCTAAGAAATATGACCCTGATTATTCAAATTATGTGAGAACAAATTATCCCACATTCACCCAACAGCGACCTCCTCAAAACTTTATAGGCTAGGTCATGAGCATATATGATGTCAGTGATATTGCTCCCGACAATGCTAGCATATACCTCATCATGATCCTCCTGCATGATAATCCTTATATGAAACATCACCCCAATATTTCGCATCACCCTGATGCGAAATATCACCCTTATCAGAAAATCACCCTGATAAGAAAAATCACCTAACTGCATCACCTGATATTCAATATCATCCTGATGACCAACGTCATCGGCGCATCTTGATGCATCAAAGAAAAATCCTCCTACATATTCGAACCATACACCTCACCGATGAACCATCCTGTACATATTCATGTCATCATCACATTCATATCCTCATCGACAGTCGGGGGGATTCTCAGCAAAGCTGCTGATAGTAATTGTCATGCCGAAGACCTCATAATGCACCCCACCGATCCTGATGACGTCGCCATCATGTTGCAATATCGGGGTGATATTTGTAAGATCACCTGATATTTGAAATATCACCCCCCCGCAAAAATATCAGGGTGATGGACAAATAGATATCACCCCCCATATAAAACTGACGTCTGCAACATCGGGGTGATAAAATAGCATCGGGGTGATCTTGACTAAAATCACCCGATATTTGAAACATGACCCCCCCAAGAATATCAGGTCAAGTTGAAACATGCTAAGGGGGCCCAAAGACTTAGAATTTTTAGGATTTTTTGGGAGGGTGCCTGCAGATTTAAATGCTTGAAAATGACTATTCATGTAGGCACCAACAGACCACATATGAAGTCATGTGAAACATGTTTGTCTTTCGCCTAAGATTCCTCATGCCTTCATCAAGGCTATTATTGATAATCTTTGCCCATTGGGGTTTCTCATCAGTAGTTTCTACCATTCTCATAAGACCATACATCCAGTCCTCAAAATAGCTTGGATTCGGGCTCCCCTCATATGACTGAGCATAACCATCATGTATTGATACTCGAGGACACAATCAAACTTATACATATGTACTGGCAATTTTGGAGAGGCTTTGTATGTACTATTACTAGAGCTCCATGAGAACATGATCTTTCTGCAATCTCTCTGGCTACCAGCATATTGTTTTTCTAATCCTTCCAAATTTATCTTGCATATGTTGGGCCCTTTTGGCAAATTGAAAGCTGAGGTGATGCCCTCGATTGAGAAATCAGCATACACCTGACCATGTTTTTCTACCTTCCTGTTGAGAGCATTGTAATTGTGAGCACACTCAACCACTAACTCAATGGCTACCATTGCATAAGGAAATCCTCCAGCATGCCACATGCCTAAATTGTATATGTTGATAAGCAAGAGTTTCCCACTGCTTTTTTATGATTTCATTGTCCATGCATCTAGATCTGTGTTCCCTGGATGTGTATAATTTATTTGGCCATATTTGAATGATGTCCCCTTGAGTTGTGTACCCATGGGCTTCCAAAATTCTATGTCTAACATGTTTCTACAGATATCCAATTTATCCTGCGATAAAGAATATGTGTATGCCTTACCATAACATGCATTATGCATATTCAAATTTAACAATTGCATGGATATCATGACATTTTGGCTTTTAGATAGCATAATGCAGACATTCTCATATTAATTTACTCTGGTAAAAACTAACATTTACTTGTTCATTTACCCATAAATGACAAGAGAGGGTTTCATCGTTACATACCTAATATTCACTCCCTTTTAAACTATTTGATCTATATCTAGATATGCGTGTTCACTTTGTAATTAGCCTCCTCCATTTGCCATTTGAATGTGCACCTCATTTTGTTGCATTCATAGGTTACTATAATGGCGCCCTAATCACACAGGAGCTCTGTAATCTCTTCTTGAATATGTGATAAGCTTAAAATAAATTGAAATCCTCATATTTAATCAGTAACACTGGTGAATTAGGGTGTAATTAATGTTAGGTTGTTCATATCCATAGATCTACACCCTATCCTTTGAGATTTTAACATGTGGTGTGATGTTCTTTGAAATTTCAAATGTCCACCAACCGTTAGAAAAGAAATTAATATGGGGTCTATACATTCGTAAATGTCAAGGATACTAAGTAAAATGCATGCTCTTCCAAAATATGCCCATGATGTAAGCATGACAATGGTCAACCATTGACCTTCAATCAAAAGATCAGGTCACCTTACTTTTATTTAACTATCATGGTATTATGATATGCTAACATGGATTAGTTAGTGTACCACATGGCAACATCTTATTGGTTTGCATAAATCTACGTGTTATATGTCCCAAGAGTGGATATGGGGATAATAAGAAATATCTGGATGTTCAATTATGCAGAATATCCCCCCCTTTCTAAAGATGAGGGTGATGTCGGCATTTTTACTAATATTCTGAATTGGTCAAGGAGGTGACGTCATCGTCACATTGGAAAAGATTAGGGGTCTTAATTAATGTGTAGGATATTAAGATCTGCCTTCATATTGCATTGGGTTAGGATATTAGCAGATATCTGGGATATTGAGAATTAGATGACTCTTTTAATATCGGGGTTCTTGATGACATCATCATCATATCGGGTCTTCTTTATGTTAATATCGAATGACATCATCGAGATGTTTGCTTATATGCCTGATATTAAGAAATATGCCGATATTTGGTATTTATATTATATCTGAGGTAAGTCCACACATTCGTGAATATTAGGGATATTAGCAAAAGTGCACCCTTATGGAATGTGCGCAGGTATTAACGAGTGGATGTTTCCTGAGTTGAAATTTGATGTTTGCATATTAGCGAATATGTGGACATTGGAATTTTCTTTGTTAAAACCTACATCTGAGATATTAATGAATATTAGGGCCCTTAGGGAATGTGATGACCCTCTCATGAGTGACCAGTTTGACCAATTTTGACTAGACTTAACTTCCTATCCTTAAAGAATTTTGGGGTGATCTAAAAGGCAAACTTGCTTGAAATTTTGCATTCTTTCATTTGATGAGGTTTGTGATAGCAAAACCTGACATTGGGAGTTAACCATTTTTATGAGGTTGTTACATGCACAGGGTGATATCCTATCACTGCATCTGATACTTAACATTTACCATACTGGCCAAGGAAAGGGAGCAAAAACAAGCCAAAAAAAGAGGCTGGGTCCCTATTTTACTAAGGCAAAATGGGGCGTGTTGTGTAACCACACAACAACTTGCCACCAAAGAAAAAAACAAAATTCCAATAATTCAAGAGGTGGGGACAAATTAAAACATAATGTTCCAACTCTTATTAAGCAGAAGCATCTTAATCTTCCTAAATGATATCATTTTCATCAATATAACAATGTATTGAGAAGGGATTAGGTGTGTGCATGTGATTAATATCCTTCATCTTGAAGATGAGTTGAACACACTAGTGACTGGTGTTAAGCTACATAATTTGATTCATCCCTCATAGCCAACCTGGATAGAGCCTTGCTGCCAGCAAGCATCCATAGCCTTGGCAAGGTTATCATTGTAATTCCCCTAAGTAGAGCCCCACTGCCAGTTAGGCATCCATAGCCCCGGTAGAGTTACTTAGATGAGATAATTATCTCTTTTGGATATTCAATATATTTCTTTCTATTTTTTCTTCATAAGATATCATCATGTAAGCACATTTTGCAAGGTGTGATCACTTGCTATTTAGGCTAATAATTGCAATGGTAGCAAGGGCAACCTTTTGATTTTTCACTTAACACCATACTAGTATGTTCAACAAACCCAAGGCTGTTAGGTGAATCATGTGAGGATCTCCTTGAACAAGAAAGAGTAATACTGATGAACAGGATATCATAGACCTGATAAAAAATACTTCTCTTGATGTGAGTTACAACCTATGTAAGAACTTGTACTCAACTCTTGAATTCTAACAATTTCAGTGGTTTTCTAAAGTGAAAAGGTGCATCATTTTGTCTAACCAGAACAAGGACTCAATGGAAACAAGAAAAATAAAAAAACCAAGAAAACTATACAAACAACTATACAGAATGTACATTACATACATATTGTACACCTTCAGGGTATGACCTACCTAGGCTTCAAAATAGTGTTTGAGGAATTGTCCATTGACTGGCAATGGGACATCCTCACCTGTTAGGGTCTTGAGCCTGTAGGTGCTATCACCTAGGATTTCTGAGATTTGAAAGGGACCTGTCCATAACTTGTCTAACTTCCCATGGTCACCTTTCCTTTCATGTGCTTTGTCCCATGATAGGACTAAATATGGTATCCTAAATGCTTTTACTTTAGCTCTCTTATCAAACCAATGTTTGATAATAGTCTGATGTTTAGCAAATTGGTCAATCGCCCTATCTCTTTTCTTCCAGGTGCATGAGCCAAAGCAACCTAACTTCTTGTTTGTTATCTATACCTAAGTATTATTGTGCAAATTGTAGGGTGGGAATTTTGAGGTTAACAGGGAGGATGGGATCCACTCCATAAACTAAATGGTAAGGAGAATTCCCTAATGCAATCTTCATTCTAGTTTGATCCACCCACAAGGTATATTTAAGTAATGTATTCCACTCCCTGGGGTTCTTTTCTATCAATTTCTTTATGATATTCAATAAATTCTTATTGGTTGACTCTGCTAAGCCATTTCCCTGGGGATAATAATTTGAAGAGAACTTTAAAATGATCCCATAATTAAAAGCCTAGCAAGATAATCTTAAAGAGGCAAAAGCTGGTCCATTATCACATACTAGAGCATAAGGAACTCCATACCTGGTGATGATGTTGCTTTCTAAAAATTTGATCACATCCTCTGCAATACAAGTCTTGTTGTTAATAGCTTCAGTCCACCTGGTGCAGTAATCAGTGATTGTTAACACATACCTATGGCCTGAATATGATGGAGGATTGATAGGACCGATGAAATCCATGCCCCATTGAGCAAATGGGTGCATCTCCATAACTGGCTACAGGGATTGAGCAACATATCTCTCTCTATTGGCAGCAGTCTGGCAGGTATGGCATCATTTTATATGTTCAACAATATCTTTGAAAATTGTTGGCCAATAATATCTTGCTCTCAAGATGGCATGGGTAACGGCTAGGTGAGATCCATGTGCTATTCCAAATTTATCATGTAGCTCTATGAGAACCTTATCAACTTCTAGCTTGTCCAGACATCTAAGGTATATTCCCTCATAATTCTTCTTGAATATGATCCCACCTTTTATCATGTACTTTTGTGATCTGCTCTTTAAGGCTCTCCTTTGAGAAGCCTACATCTTTGGTGGGCATCTCCCAGTAATTAGGATATGTTTGATATCTGAATACCAATTTTTTTTTGTGTTCATAGCATATTGTTGACTCACTAAGTTGGTGTCAATTTGAAAAATCATTTGGCTTAAGGCCTACCCTCTAACCAGCTTCATGGGAGTTACGTCCATGTCATATTCTTGGAGTACTATTATTCATTTTGCTCTCTTCTCTCCAAGCTCACTCTGCATCAGGAGCTTTTTGATTGTTGCATTAGGTACAACAACAATTATCTTGCTTCTCAAGATATATTGTCTGAATATCTTTACTACTCTAACTAGAGCAAGGGATTGTCTTTCAACATCCATGTATCTAATCTCTACATCTCTAAATGGAGAACTCATAAATGCTATGGGCTTCCCTTCATTTTCTTCATTTCTCTACGTCAGGACTGCTAGACAGGTATGCTCTAAAGCAAATGAATAAATGTAAAACTCTCTTGTATAATCTACGCTGATTAGGACAGGTGCATCCACTATGGCCTTCTTAATATCTTCAAATGTAGCCTTTGCCTTAGGTGTCCATTCAATTTTGGCATCTTTCTTGAGCATTGCATTGAGGGGCCTGACAATCTCTACAAATCCTATGATGAACTTCCTTAAAAATTTTATCTTACCAAAGTAAGACTTGAGTTCTTTTTTTCTTCCTCGGAGTTGTAGCTTCATTATGGATTCTACCCTAGCAGGGTCAATGGTGATCCCATATTCTGATATTACATGACCAAGTAACTTACCTGTGGTCACCCCAAATATACATTTCTTTGGGTTTAGTGAGATACCATATTGCTCACACTTCCTTAGTACCTTTCTGAGATCTTCTATATGGTCACCTCTCTTCTTTGAGAAAATAGTCAGGTCATCCATGTATATAACTATGCATTTACCAAACAGGCCTCTAAATGTTATGTCCATTACATGCTGAAATGTGGCTCCATCATTAATCAAGCAAAAAGGCATGTGTCTATAAGTTAATATCCCCCACTTGGTGGTGAATGTTGTTTATAATCTATCTATTTTGTCTACCATCACCTGGTTGTATCCTAAGAAACCATCCAGGAAGGAAATCATTTGAACTCCATTCACTATTTGTAAAACTTCATCTAACGAGGGAAGAGGATAGTTATCCTTTTCTGATGCTCTATTTAGATTTCTAAAGTCTACATAGAGGTGTATGTCTCCATTCTTTTTCCTAACTGGGACTAAATTTTCCACCTAGGTTGAGTTCCTGATAGGAAATATGATCCTTGCATTTAGTAATTTCTTAACTTCTTCAAAGATTATAAGCTCTAGCAATGCATTGACTAGCCTCTATTTTTGCCTAAATGGCTTGGCATCTAGCTTCAATGGGATAGTATGAGTGATGATTGATGTGTCATATGTCTTTAGCTCATCATAAGTCCAGGAGATAGCATGGATATAATCTTTCAATGCTTGTGCTATCCCTGCATTCTCTTCTTCCATGTAGACTTTGCCAATCAAGACATTCTTGATGGCTACACCCTGTCCTATGTTGACTGGTAAATATTCTCCTCCATCTGTCTTGGGGAGTTCTTTTTGCTTTATCATATTGTCTAAATCAAATTCTTTTTCGAGTTCTATCATACCTTTGGTAATTTTGTTACTTGGTAGGTCCATAATTTCCTCTTCTTCCAATACATGATCTTCTTTATTCTTCTCATCTAGGTTATGTGCTTCAGATATATCCCTATTTTCTATAAAGTCTAGGATATGTTGATCATCATCAAACACTTGGAAATTAGTCACATTATCTAATATGGAGGGCACTGATATTAGTTCTACCAAGAATCTCTTCATTCTAGAGATAGACAAAGGCTCCAATGTGCTAGCGGCCTATGCCAGTGCATCAGCTCTGTGATTTTGTTCCCTAGTGACATGCATGATGTTGAGTGTATCAAATTCTTCTATTAGGTCCCAAACTCTATGCCTGTAATTTGACATTTTTTTATAATTGCATGCATAGATACTCTTGACTTACTTGACCACTAATTCTGAGTCTCCATAGACATGTAAAATATTGACTTTCTTCTTGAGAGCAAACAACAACCCATGAATTAAGGATTCATATTCAGCCACATTATTGGTACATGGAAATTACAATCTATATGCTACTAAAAAAGACTTCACTGATGGGTCAATGAGGTCAATGCCTACTCCAGCTCCCTGTTTGGATTTAGAACCATAAAACCTGAGGATCCAAGGCTTATCTTTTGTCATTGGATTATCAGGGCCTTCCCTTTTCTTTTTCACTCTTGCAGCTGCACCACTAGATATCCATTTAAACTTTTGAGGTTCAATCCTCATCACCTCTAGTGATGTCTATGAGCATGATATATCTTTCCTTTTCATGACCCTAATGTTATCACCGTCATCCTCTAGATATATTGTAATTTCTTTTCTTTCATCCTTAGGGATATCCTTGGTATCATCTGATTTATCTTTGGAGCACAGCTTCTCTTCTTTGTTCACACATGTTCTCTCTAAATGTGGTGCCTCATGCAACCTGCACCATCCTTTAATCAACACATGAGGCGAAGGAACTCCTTGTAGCATATGTCTCTGAACTTGCTTAGACAAAAACCTTTCAAACTTGGTTAGGTGACTCCCTCTATCTTCATCTGATAATTCATAGTCTGACTCAATTAGGCAGTCAGTCCCTAGGGTGATAGCATTTTCCTTTTCATGAGGATCCTCATCACATATCAATATTTCTTCTAAATGGCGCATAAAAATGTTATCCAGATGTACATCTTCCTCACATTCCCCTATATCTGAAGAAAATAAATAAGGATTAGTATCATCATTATTAGATATTTCACTCACCTCAATTGAAGATGATCCTATTTAACTATAAGTTCTTTCTAACTTGATCATGTCTAGACATGCTTCACAGTCCTTTTCTGAATGTGCTTCATCATGCAACCTGCACCAACTAGATATCAGGATATTCTCAATGGATGTACCTACTAACTGGCATCTCTACATTTCTCTAGATAAGTATTGTTCAAACTCCTTAAAGTGATCTGTTTCTTCATTATCAGTTGAACTATGATTAGATTCTATGATCATCCTATCTTCTTGATCACTATTTCTATGTGTACAAAGAGTACGAGTACGAGTATGAAGAATAAAATAGAAGAACATCGACGGAGGCTGGCGACTGAATGGTTACGGCTTCTGATATTCCTGAAAACTAACAAGTCATACAAGAAAAATATTCTGATATCTCAGATCACATGAAGTGCAAAGATAGAGCATACTAAGACTCTCTAAGACTTTCTAGACTCAGTAAGAAAACTCTAAGACTCGATGCCCATTATGCTTCCGCATAAGCTTATTTATAGGACAAACATGACCAAGAGCGAAGGTAAAAGAGAATCAACCAACTGGCCCGGTACAAAAGAAAGGAGGTATATCGTGCCAAATGGTCGATAGTGACAGTCCTTTTACAAAAGTTGTGTCGGGGAATCTCTTTATGAGCTACAACTGTCATGTGAACTAGACCCACCAAAAGATGATGATGACCTAGTGCGATCATATCTGTAACGATAGACATCACGCCATCCAATCAGGAGCCACTTGGCATGCAATCAGAATCTTTGATGGATAACCCAATCTTGGAGATCATGATCATGATTCATCATTGGTGTAAAGTAAGATTCCCATTGGAGTCGCATGTTGATGATGACATGTGTAACCAATTCTTGACTGATGGGTTCATTAGGATTGACAGCTGGTGGTCTGGCAAAAAGAAAGAAATCCTCCACTTGTTTTGTGATAGGTGCTGAACAGGTGATACACCAAGTGAAGAAGGGCTTATGAACTAGGTTTAGCAAGAGGTGATACATGTGGTCTGAATTGAGACGAAGAATCTCAAATTGACCATATCCTTCCTCATACATATCAAGAGTAGAAATACACCCAGTATGTTCTAGAGTTTTAGTTGCTTGGATAGCATTTTCAGTATAGTGATTATTTAATCCTTTTGTGAGAATGTTTCTCTGAACAATTAGGTTCATGTGCTTGAAAGGTGCATCATAATTTTTCTCTCAAATAAAACTAGGAATACTGGAAGAAGATCCAGGATTCTGCATAAAGACACCAGGCACTGAAGGTCTACTGAAATAATCTGCAACAATATTAGATTTTCCTGCAATATGTTGAGGTTCATAATGAAATTGGTTTAAATACTCTTGCCATCTTAAATATTTTCCAAGACCATATTTTCTACCATGGTCCTTTTCTTTGAAAGTCAAGAATCTGGTGCAATCAGTTCTGATAAGAAAGTGTTTCAAATGCATAAGTTTGAGAGCAAATTTCTTAAGATTCTTAATCACACTATAAATCTCTTTATCTGAAGAGATTAATTTTTTCACATCAGCAGGGAAAGTACCACTAGCATATTTTGCAAGCAATTCTACTCCATCCTTGATAAAGCAAAGATGTCCACCCTAAGCATAGTCAGATGCATCTGTATACAGAATAAATTGGTCAGTTGTGGGTACATGTAAAACTGGCAAATTTTGTATCTTCTGCTGAATCAGCTTCACTGCATCAATATGGATTTGACTCCAATGGGGTTTTTGTTTGGAGAGAAGTTGTTGTAAAGGTTCCCTGTCAAAACCTGCATGAGGATAAAAATTATTGACATAATTGAGAATACCCAAAAATCCTTCCAGCTCCTTAGTATTCAAGGGAGACTGAAATTCAAGGATTTTGGCTTTAATGTGTGGTTGGACTTCTAAATGTCCACCTTTTACAATCATGCCTAAAAACTTACAAGAGTATTGACACCATTGAATTTTACTAAGGGACAGAACAATCCCTAATTTCAAAGCAAGTCCATAAAAAGAATTTAAATGGGAACGATGTTCCTCAAAGTTTTGACTGAAAATAAGAATGTCATCGATGTAAACACATAGCCAATCCTGACAGCTAGCAAAGATCTTGTCCATTATTTCTTGGAAGTAAGCGGGAGCATTCATTAACCCGAATGACATCACAGTCCATTCAAAATGGCCAAAGGGGCAGCTGAAAGCAGTTTTAAATTGGTCTCCTTCTTTCACCCTTATCTAATAGAATCCTGATTTGTAATCAAATTGAGAAAATATTTTCGAATTAGCCACCTTTTCAAGTAAATAAGATTTATTAGGAATTGGATAAGGAAATGGAAGAGTAATTGTATTTAATGGTTGATAATTAATAACCATTCTTTTCTTCTGTCTTCTTTTTTCAGCTTCCTTCCATACCATAAAGGCATAGCAATTGTATTCAGACTGAGAATGTCGAATATACTTCCCTGTTTTAAGTTCTTCAATTGCTATTGCCATATCATCATAATCATGTGCAGGAATAGGAATCTGTTTCCAACATTTGATTTTTGCTCCTTCCTGAATGCGAATCTCCATTTCAGGCATTTCCTTTTCCCAAAACTTCTGAGGATCATCTGAATAGATGTCCTTGAGCAAAGCAGCTTTTAATTCTGGAAGTAGCTCTATAGTCTGTATCTGATGAATAGTTGGATATTTTTCTGCAGCATAGATTAGTCTCGGAGTACTAACCTTTTCGCCATTTATGGTAAACATGATACCTTTCTTAGTACATCCATAAGGAGTATATCTATCAATGAAATTACCTCCTAAAAGGATATCAAAGGGCATGTGATCCATAGCAAAGAAATCACATTTGAACTGCTTAGATTCAATTTGTAGAGGTTGCGGGTTATAGTATTTATCACAGACAAACTCATTTCCTTGGACATCATGAGTAGTATAAGTAGTTTTATTGGTTAATTGTTCCCATCTGTTTACTATCCGGGCTTTACAGAAAGATAAAGAAGCAACAGTATCAACTTGGGCATCATATTGTTGGCCATTGATAGTAATAGTAATATACTGGGAAAACTTACCAGTTAATAGATGTACTAAATAAGTTGGATCTAATTGTGCAGAAGGCTCTGGTAATACAGACATGACAAGCTTTACTTTGCTAGGATCTATAACTAGTTTTGTATCCTTTTCTGCAGGCTCTTGCTCATATAGAGTTTGGATTTGTTCTTGGAATGGTGAATGCTTAGGGAAAGGATAAGCAACACCAAAAGTAGAAGGGAAATCTTCTTCCTCTTCGATGAATGGGGAAATAACAGGACTCTGTGGTATACATAGAGAGCTAGGACAAGTAACTCTTGTTGGAAAGAGAAATCAGCTATTGCTTGAGAAACAGTATGAACACTGGCTGGTCTGTTGTATTTACAATCTCTTCTTACTGAAGTAATGATAGGAAAATTAGAAGAGAATACAATTACCTATGCAGGCATACTTGGACTTTGCATTGGAGGTCAGAACATAGGAGGATACTGTAACGATTGCTGTGGATAAGTAGGTTGCATAGCAAATGCTGGAGTTGGTGTGTCTGCTTGATAGTGAGATGGAGAATAGCAGCCATGACCTCTTCCACCTCTTCCTCAGTTGTTCCTCCAGGTCTGGTTCATCAGAATGGAAGGCTTTGTATCTTCATAAAAGTCCAATCGTTCTTCAGCTTCAAGCAATGTGTCTGCAAGATCTTCTAGAGCATCTTCCTCTTCATCTTCATATTCATACTCTTCAAAGATGGGTTCAAAGACATCATCTTGCATATGCAAATCTTCTTCTTCATCTATCACATCCCACCACATGGCTGTAGAGGGATCAATATAAACATCCTTAACAGCTTTATTTTTGTAGTGACAATCAGGGGCTTTATGACTAGGCTTATTGCAGATATAGCAAATGATTTCATGAGCGATAGGATGAGGCTGAGAGCGACGATGCAGAAAGTGATGCTTAGGAGCATAAGAATGCTTGCGGGGAAAAGTATGCTTTTGAAAAGAAAGTTGACACTTGGTATGCTTCTTGCATCTTTTGCGCTGATTGTGGGTGAAAGGATTACCGCTATTGAAAGGATTACAACCAAAAGTATCAATAAAGGCAGGAGCCACTCATTGTGCTTCATGGCGTGTAAACTTTTGTTGATACTTGCATTGGTCAATAAACTAGAGAATTTGTTCACGAGTATACAGGATGACATTAGAGATCGAACACTAGGCTAAAGGAATTTCCCAAATCTCAAGATAATAGAAAACCTTATCAACTAGATTATAAGGCAGGCCTTCTAAATATTTGGTTTTGGCAAACTCAATCTTTGACCTATCTTTTAGCTGATAAATAAGATGACGGAATTCAAAAGAATACCGCTAGAAATCCTTTAGATCACAACACTTCATGGAAAGGATGTCCTTAATAAGTCTTTCTTGATGATAAACAGATTCAGGAAAAAATTCATCAAGCGAATCTAAGAGACAGTTTAAGGCTAGGCGTTGTTGTTACTGAGGTTGACCTTAAGCGTCTAACACAATAAAAATATTATTATAGACACGGGCATCCTTGTCAGCATCAGGTATACCATTCCACCAATCGGCGAGGATTCCCTAGAAATAAGAAACAACCATTTTAGTAATGTTGACTTGAGTAGTTCCAGAAAGACTACGAATAATAATAAAAGTGTTGACCCATTCGGCGATGAGATTATATGGATCATCAACTTCATCAATATCCAGATACCAAGGTGCAATAGGGCAGGTTGTGGAACAACCAAAGCATGAGACATTGGTTTTTTCTCTTCATTGACTAACCAGTCTAAAGCAGAAGACAAATCACGTAAAGAATCATCTATCCTATCAAAACAAGTGATAAGAGTAGTATTCACACAATCTAATTGGTTCCCTAGGGGTTGTACAAGGTTAACCAATTGGTCAGCAGTAGTGTCTACTTTTGTGAGGACAGACTGTATCTGATCAGTTTTCACATTGAGATGTTGGACATGACTGATGACTTCTTTCACACGAGAATTATTTTCAACAACAATATTACCACATTTTTTCAGACCCTGGTGGAGAGTAGCAACTGACTCTCATAGTTGTAACACATCTTGACAACAATCATCAAGATTCTGTTGAAGATGAGAACAGAATCTGCCTAGATAATTTCTTTGTTTGTAATCAAGAGACGGTCCCTTTTCTTCAGAGGTTTTAGGTTGAAAAGCATATTGAAACAAACTAATAGTCCCTTCAGTGGACTTGAAACATCCTTTAATAGGGGGCCATCTACCATGCTGGTAGTAAGACACCTCTTGTTCTTTAAACAATTCTAGAGTTTCAGCTCTAGGAAGAGTATGTACCATATTACAAAAAGGATGATCAATGTTAACTGCTTTTCCTTTTTCCTTTTGATGACCTCTATGGTCTTTTGGGACCGGATCAGGACCAGTATTTAAGGCTTCATCATCAACCTCAACATAAAGTTGAGCTTTCTTTCTAGAAGTAGTGGCTTCTTTAGAAGAAGAACTAAAAGAAGATCTAGGAGTACCAAAATTTTCAATAAATGGGTTTAAATTTCTGGAAGAGAGACTCCGAGGAATAACCCTGATCTAGTTATTCTAGATCTCATGCATAGGCTTAGTAGCCTCTAGTAGTCTAGGTGCAACATTTTTCAACCAGTCTAATTTCCAACCTGCTGGAACATCAACACTGTTGATGTGCCCTTCCTGGAGTTGGACTTCTCCATGGAGGGTTTTAGCATACGGCAGGTTTTCTAAAATATCAGGATTATTGGTATTAGTCATGGAATACAAGACCTGAACCTGGACTAAAGCATATTTGAATTTCCCAAACATATTTAACCCATAGGGAGAACTAAAAACACCCCAACAATTTAAAGATCCCCTTTTGACTTCTTGACAACCCTTGTCTCGGGCAGCAACAGTAAGATTAGGATAAAAAGTAAAACACAGAATTTTTTGTCAGACGTGATAGACTTGACAACTGACAAGCATGGCTGTAATCCACTTGCCTACGATCACACAAGGAAAGATAACAAATAGGTCTAATATTATCAGGCACACAGGATCCTATAAGAACTCGGATTGCTCCAAAGTGAACAAAGTTCACATCCTTACGACTTCTTATATATTCTATTTCTTCAGAAGGTAAGACAGATAGAATCTTAGTCTGAAATGTTTGAGAAGTATCATATTCAAGAGTTAATTCTACAGTCCTCATTCAAGGAATCACTAATGACTTAAAAGTAGTCTTGAATATAAGATTTTTTAACAAATTGGGCTTTAAAGCACTCTTTTTATAAAAACCATCAGCTGTAAGCAGAGGAGGTTTATAATTACTTACTTGTCCTTTGATAACATCTTCAGAAGAATCTATTTCAAGAATATCATCTAAAGAGAGATTGCCTTCAGTAGGATTGATAGCAGGTAGCTCAAAAGTTCCTTCAATGAATGCTTCATTGACCCTTTCTATTCCTATATCAGGGTGAGAAAATTCTTGAAATTCTGCCATTTCGTTTAAAGATGAGAAATTGGATGAACCTAAGAGAACTTACAAAGGTTTTAAAGGAGAGATAAAACTAAACCCTTAACAGACAAAGTTTTAAACGGGTATAACTTCTCAAATCCTAACACTAAAGTGAAACCCAACAAAACTATGAAGTTCTTCGTTACTCAGATAATTATACTGATCCCTCTGCAGCCGCGTGGTGGGATGTGATAGATGAAGAAGAAGATTTGCATATGCAAGATGATGTCTTTGAACCCATCTTTGAAGAGTATGAATACAAAGATGAAGAGGAAGATGCTCTAGAAGATCTTGCAGACACATTGCTTGAAGCTGAAGAACAACTGGACTTTTATGAAGATACAAATCCTTCTGTTCTGATGAACCAAACCTGGAGGAACAACCGAGGAAGAGGTGGAAGAGGTCGTGACCACTATTCTCCATCTCACTATCAAGCAGACACACCAACTTCAGCATTTGCTATGCAACCTACTTATCCACAGCAATCGTCACACTATCCTCCTGTGGGCCGACCTCCAATGCAAAGTCCAAGTATGCCTGCATAGGTAACTATATTCTCTTCTAATTTTCCTATCATTACTTCAGTAAGAAGAGATCGTAAATACATCAGACCAGCCAGTGTTGATACTGTTTCTCAAGCAATAGCTGATTTCTCTTTCCAACCAAGAGTTACTTGTCCTAGCTCTCTATGTATACCATAGAGTCCTGTTATTTCCCCATTCATCGAAGAGGAAGAAGATTTCCCTTCTACTTTTGGTGCTGCTTATCCTTTCCCTGACCATTCACCATTCCAAGAACAAATCCAAACTCTATATGAGAAAGAGCCTACAGAAAAGGATACAAAACCAGTTATAGATCCTAGCAAAGTAAAGCTTGTCATGTATGTATTACCAGAGCCTTCTGCACAATTAGATCCAACTTATTTAGTACATTTGTTAACTGGTAAGTTTTCCCAGTATATTACTATTACTATCAATGGCCGCCAATATGATGCCCAAGTTGATACTGGTGCTTCTTTATCTTTCTAGAAAGCCTCGATAGTAAACAAATGGGAACAATTAACCAATAAAACTACTTATACTGCTCGTGATGTCCAAGGAAATGAGTTTGTCTGTGATAAATACTATCACCAGCAACCTCTCCAAATTGAATCTAAGCAGTTCAAATGTGATTTCTTTGCTATGGATCACATGCCAATTGATATCCTTTTAGGAGGTAATTTCATTGATAGATATACTCCTTATGGATGTACTAAGAAAAGTATCATGTTTACCATAAATGGCGAAAAGGTTAGTACTCTGAGACTAATCTATGTTGTAGAAAAATATCTAGCTATTCATCAGATACGAACTGTAGAGCTACTTCAAGAATTAAAAGTTGCTTTGCTCAAGGACATCTATTCAGATGATCCTCAGAAGTTTTGGGAAAAGGAAATGCCTGAAATGGAGATTCGCATTCAGGAAGGAGCAAAAATCAAATGTGGGAAATGGATTCCTATTCTTGCACATGATTATGATGATATGGCAATAGAAATTGAAGAACTTAAAACAGGGAAGTATATTTGACATTCTCAGTCTGAATATAATTGCTATGCCTTTATGGTATGTAAGGAAACTGAAAAAAGAAGACAGAAGAAAAGAATGGTTATTAATTATCAACCATTAAATACAATTACTCTTCCATTTCCTTATCCAATTCCTGATAAATCTTATTTACTTGAAAAGGTGGCTAATTCTAAAATATTTTCTTAATTTGATTGCAAATCAGGATTCTATCAGATAAGGGTGAAAGAAGGAGACGAGTTTAAAACTACTTTCAGCTGCCCCTTTGGCCATTTTGAATGGACTGTGATGCCATTCAGGTTAATGAATGCTCCCACTTACTTCCAAGAAAGAATGGACAAGATCTTTGCTGGCTGTCAGGATTGGCTATGTGTGTTACATCGATGACATTCTTATTTTTAGTCAAAACTTTGAGGAACATCGTTCCCATTTAAATTCTTTTTATGGACTTGCTTTGAAATCAGGGATTATTCTGTCCCTTAGTAAAATTCAATGGTGTCAAGACTCTTGTAAGTTTTTAGGCATGATTGTAAAAGGTGGACGTTTAGAAGTCCAACCACACATTAAAGCCAAAATCCTTGAATTTCAGTCTCCCTTGAATACTAAGGAGCTGCAAGGATTTTTGGGTATTCTCAATTATGTCAATAATGTTTATCCTCATGCATGTTTTGACAGGGAAACTTTACAGCAACTTCTCTCCAAATGAAAACCCGAATGGAGTCAAATCCATACTTATGCAATGAAGCTAATTCAGCAAAAGATACAAAATTTGCCAGTTTTACATGTACCCACAACTGACCAATTTATTCTGTATACAGATGCATCTGACTATGCTTGGGGCTGACATCTTTGCTTTATCAAGGATGGAGTGGAATTGCTTGCAGAATATGCCAGTGGTACTTTCCCTACTGATGTGAAAAAATGGATCTCTTCAGATAAAGAGATTTATTGTGTGATCAAGAATCTTAAGAATTTTGCTCTCAAACTTATGCATCTGAAACACTTTGTTATCAGAACTGATTGCACCAGATTCTTGACTTTCAAAGAAAAGGACCATGGTAGAAAAGATGGTCCTGGAAAATATTTAAGATGGGAAGAGTATTTAAACCAATTTCATTATGAACCTCAACATATTGCAGGAAAATCTAATATTATTGTAGATTATTTAAGTAGACCTTTAGTGCCTAGTGTCTTTATGCAGAATCCTGGATCTTCTTCCAATATTCCTGGTTTTATTCGAGAGAAAAATTATGATGCACCTTTTAGGCACATGAACCTGATTGTTCAGAGAAACATTCTCACAAAAGGATTAAATAATCACTATACTGAAAATGCTATCCAAGTAGCCGAAACTCTAGAACATACTGGCTATATTTCTACTCCTGATATGTATGAGGAAGGATATGGTCAATTTGAGATTCTTCATCTCATTTCAGACCACATGTATCACCTCTTGCTGAACCTAGTTCATAAGCCCTTGTTCACTTGGTGTATCACCTATTCAGCACCTATCACAAAACAAGTGGAGGATTTCTTTCTTTTTGCCGGACCACCAGCTGTCAATCCTGATGAACCCATCAGTCAAGAATTGGTCACACGTGTCATCATCAACATGCGACTCAAATGGGAATCTTAATTTAGACCAATAATGAATCATGATCATGATATCCAAGATTGGATTATCCATCAAAGATTATGATTGCATGCCAAGTGGCTCCCAATTGGATGGCGTGATGTCTATCGTTACGGATATGATCGCACTAGGTCATCATCATCTTTCAATGGCTCTAGTTCACATGACAGCTATAGCTCATAAAGAGATTCCCCGACACAAATTTTGTAAAAGGACTATCATTGTTTGCCATTTGGCACGATATACCTCCTTTCTTTTGTACCGGGCCAGCCGGTTGATTCTCTTTTACCTTCTCTCTTGGTCATGTTTGTCCTATAAATAAGCTTATGCGGAAGCATAATGGGCATTGAGTCTTAGAGTTTTCTTAGAAAGTCTAGAATGTCTTAGAGAGTCTTAGTATGCTCTATCTCTGTGCTTCGTGCGATCTGAGATATCAAAATATTTTGCTTGTATGACTTGTTAGTTTTCAGGAATATCAGAAGCCGTAACCATTCGGCCGCCAGCCTCTGTCGCTGTTCTTCTATTTTCTTCTTCATACTCGTACTCGTACTCTTTGAGATTAAGTGGTATCAAAGCATATGATGCAAACCACCTGCCTTGTTGTACCTTGGTATCTGGATATTGATGAAGTTGATGATCCATATAATCTCATCACCAAATGGGTCAACACTTTTATTATTATAGGTAGTTTTTCTGGAACTACTCAAGTCAACATTACTAAAATGGTTGTTTCTTATTTTTGGGGAATCCTCGCCGATTGGTGGAATGGTATTCCTGATGTTGACAATGATGCCCATGTCTATAATAATATTGTTATTGTGTTAGACGCCCAAGGTCAACCTCAGCAACAACAACACCCAGCCTTAAACTGTCTCTTAGATTCGCTTGTTGATGAATTTTGTCCTGAATCTGTTTGTCATCAAGAAAGACTTATTAAGGACATCCTTTCCATGAAGTGTTGTGATCTAAAGGATTTCTAGTGGTATTCTTTTGAATTTTGTCGTCTTATTTATCAGTTAAAAGATAGGTCAAAGATTGAGTTTGCCAAAACCAAATATTTAGAAGGCCTGCCTTATAATTTAGCTGATAAGGTTTTCCGTTATCTTGAGATTTGGGAAATTCCTTTAGCCCAATGTCCCATCTCTGATGTCATCCATTATACACATGAACAAATTCTCCAGTTTATTGACCAATGCAAGTATCAACAAAAGTTTACCCGCCATGAAGCACAACAAGTGGCTCCTGCCTTTATTGATACTTTTGGTTGTAATCCTTTCAATAGCAGTAATCTTTTCACCCACGATCAGTGCAAAAGATGCAAGAAGCATACCAAGCGTCAACTTTATTTTCAAAAGTGTACTTTTCCCCACAAGCATTCTTATGCTCCTAAGCATCGCTTTCTGCATCGCCGCTCTTAGCCTCGTCCTATCGCTCATGAAATCATTTGCTATAATTGCAATAATCCTGGTCATAAAGCCCCTGATTGTCACTGCAAAAATAAAGCTGTTAAGGCTATTTATACTGATCCCTCTGTAGCCGCATGGTGGGATGTGATAGATGAAGAAGAAGATTTGCATATGTAAGATGATGTCTTTGAACCCATCTTTGAAGAGTATGAATATGAAGATGAAGAGGAAGATGCTCTAGAAGATCTTGCAGACACATTGCTTGAAGCTGAAGAACAACTAGACTTTTATGAATATACAAAGCCTTCCGTTCTGATGAACTAGACCTGGAGGAACAACCGAGGAAGAGGTGGAAGAGGTCATGGCTGCTATTCTCCATCTCACTATCAAGTAGACACACCAACTCCAGCATTTGCTACGCAACCTACTTATCCACAGTAATCGTCACAGTATCCTCCTGTGTTCCAATGTCCAATGTAAAGTCCAAGTATGCCTGAACAGGTAACTGTATTCTCTTCTAATTTTCCTATCATTACTTCAGTAAGAAGAGATTGTAAATACAACAGACCAGCCAGTGTTGATACTATTTCTCAAGCAATAGCTGATTTCTCTTTCCAACAAGATTTACTTGTCCTAGCTCTCTATGTATACCACAGAGTCCTATTATTTCCCCATTCATCGAAGAGGAAGAAGATTTCCCTTCTACTTTTGGTGTTGCTTATCCTTTCCCTGACCATTCACCATTCCAAGAACAAATCCAAACTCTATATGAGCAAGAGCCTGCAGAAAAGGATACAAAACCAGTTATAGATCCTCGCAAAGTAAAGCTTGTCATGTCTGTATTACCAGAGCCTTCTGCACAATTAGATCCAACTTATTTAGTACATCTATTAGCTGGTAAGTTTTCCCAGTATATTACTATTACTATCAATGGCCGCCAATATGGTGCCCAAGTTGATACTGGTGCTTCTTTATCTTTCTATAAAGCCCCGATAGTAAACAGATGGGAACAATTAACCAATAAAACTGCTTATACTACTCATGATGTCCAAGGAAATGAGTTTGTCTATGATAAATACTATCACCAGTAACCTCTACAAATTGAATCTAAGCAGTTCAAATGTGATTTCTTTGCTATGGATCACATGCCAGTTGATATCCTTTTAGGAGGTAATTTCATTGATAGATATACTCCTTATGGATGTACTAAGAAAAGTATCATGTTCACCATAAATGGCGAAAAGGTTAGTACTCTGAGACTAATCTATGCTATAGAAAAATATCCAACTATTCATCAGATATAGACTATAGAGCTACTTCCAGAATTAAAAGCTGCTTTGCTCAAGGACATCTATTGAGATGATCCTCAGAAGTTTTGGGAAAAGGAAATGCCTGAAATGGAGATTCGCATTCAGGAAGGAGCAAAAATCAAATGTGGGAAATGGATTCCTATTCCTACACATGATTATGATGATATGGCAACAGCAATTGAAGAACTTAAAATAGGGAAGTATATTCAACATTCTCAGTCTGAATACAATTGCTATGCCTTTATGGTATGTAAGGAAGCTGAAAAAAGAAGACAGAAGAAAAGAATGGTTATTAATTATCAACCATTAAATACAATTACTCTTCCATTTCCTTATCCAATTCCTGATAAATCTTATTTACTTGAAAAGGTGGCTAATTCTAAAATATTTTCTCAATTTGATTGCAAATCAAGATTCTATTAGATAAGGGTGAAAGAAGGAGACCAGTGTAAAACTGCTTTCAGCTGCCCCTTTGGCCATTTTGAATGGACTGTGATGCCATTCGGGTTAATGAATGCTCCCGCTTACTTCCAAGAAAGAATGGACAAGATCTTTGCTGGCTGTCAAGATTGGCTATGTGTGTTACATCGATGACATTCTTATTTTCAGTCAAAACTTTAAGGAACATCATTCCCATTTAAATTCTTTTTATGGACTTGCCTTGAAATCAGGGATTGTTCTGTCCCTTAGTAAAATTCAATGGTGTCAAGACTCTTGTAAGTTTTTAGGCATGATTGTAAAAGGTGGACGTTTAGAAGTCCAACCACACATTAAAGCCAAAATCCTTGAATTTCATTCTCCCTTGAATAGTAAGGAGCTGTAAGGATTTTTGGGTATTCTCAATTATGTCAATAATTTTTATCCTTGTGTAGGTTTTGATAGGGAAGCTTTACAGAAACTTCTCTCCAAATGAAAAGCCAAATGGAGTCAAATCCATACTGATGCGGTGAAGCTAATTCAGCAGAAGATACAAAATTTGCCAGTTTTACATGTACCCACAACTGACCAATTTATTCTGTATACAGATGCATCTGACTATGCTTAGGGTGGTCATCTTTGCTTTATCAAGGATGGAGTGGAATTGCTTGCAAAATAGGCCAGTGGTACTTTCCCTGCTGATGTGAAAAAATGGATCTCTTCAGATAAAGAGATTTATAGTGTGATCAAGAATCTTAAGAAATTTGCTCTCAAACTTATGCATTTGAAACACTTTGTTATCAGAACTGATTGCACCAAATTCTTGACTTTCAAAGAAAAGGACCATGGTAGAAAAGATGGTCCTGGAAAATATTTAAGATGGCAAGAGTATTTAAACCAATTTCATTATGAACCTCAACATATTGCAGGAAAATCTAATATTGTTGTAGATTATTTTAGTAGACCTTCAGTGCCTGGTGTCTTTATGCAGAATCCTGGATCTTCTTCCAGTATTCTTGGTTTTATTCGAGAGAAAAATTATGATGCACCTTTCAGGCACATGAACCTGATTGTTTAGAGAAACATTCTCACAAAAGGATTAAATAATAACTATAATGAAAATGCTATCCAAGTAGCCAAAACTCTAGAACATACTGGTTGTATTTCTACTCCTGATATGTATGAGGAAGGATATGGTCAATTTGAGATTCTTCATCTCAATTCAGACCACATGTATCACTTCTTGCTGAACCTAGTTCGTAAGCCCTTCTTCACTTGGTGTATCACCTATTCAGCACCTATCACAAAACAAGTGGAGGATTTCTTTCTTTTTACCGAACCACCAGCTGTCAATCCTAATGAACCCATCAGTCAAGAATTGGTCACACGTGCCATCATCAATATGCGACTCAAATGGGAATCTTACTTTACACCAATGATAAATCATGATCACGATCTCCAAGATTAGGTTATCCATCAAAGATTCTGATTGCATGCCAAGTGGCTCCCAATTGGATGGCGTGATGTCTATCGTTACGGATATGATCGCACTAGGTCATCATCATCTTTCAATGGCTCTAGTTCACATGACAGCTATAGCTCATAAAGAGATTCCCCGACACAAATTTTGTAAAAGGACTATCATTGTTTGCCATTTGGCATGATATACCTCCTTTCTTTTGTACCGGGCCAGCCGGTTGATTCTCTTTTACCTTCTCTCTTGGTCATGTTTGTCCTATAAATAAGCGTATGCGGAAGCATAATGGGCATCGAGTCTTAGAGTTTTCTTAGCGAGTCTAGAAAGTCTTAGAGAGTCTTAGTATGCTCTATCTTTGCACTTTGTGTGATCTGAGATATCAAAATATTTTGCTTGTATGACTTGTTAGTTTTCAGGAATATCAGAAGCCATAACCATTCGGCCGCCAGCCTCCATCGTTGTTCTTCTATTTTCTTCTTCATACTCATACTCGTACTCTTTTAGATTAAGTGGTATCAGAGCATATGATGCAAACCAACTGCCCTATTGCACCTTGGTATCTAGATATTGATGAATTTGATGATCCATATAATCTCATCACCAAATGGGTCAACACTTTTATTATTATTGGTAGTTTTTCTGGAACTACTCAAGTCAACATTACTAAAATGGTTGTTTCTTATTTCTAGGGAATCCTCGCCGATTGGTGGAATGGTATTCTTGATGCTGACAAGGATGCCCATGTCTATAATAATATTGTTATTGTGTTAGACGCCCAAGGTCAACCTCAGCAACAACAATGCCCAGCCTTAAACTGTCTCTTAGATTCGCTTGTTGATGAATTTTGTCCTGAATCTGTTTGTCATCAAGAAAGACTTATTAAGGACATCCTTTCCATGAAGTGTTGTGATCTAAAGGATTTCCAGCGGTATTCTTTTGAATTCCATCATCTTATTTATTAGCTGAAAGATAGGTCAAAGATTGAGTTTGCCAAAACCAAATATTTAGAAGGCCTGCCTTATAATTTAGCTGATAAGGTTTTCCGTTATCTTGAGATTTGGGAAATTCCTTTAGCCCAGTGTCCCATCTCTGATGTCATCTAGTATACCCATGAACAAATTCTCCAGTTTATTGACCAATGCAAGTATCAACAAAAGTTTACCCGCCATGAAGCACAATGAGTGGCTCCTGCCTTTATTGATACTTTTAGTTGTAATCTTTTCAATAGCGGTAATCCTTTCACCTACGATCAGTGCAAAAGATGCAAGAAGCATACCAAGCGTCAGCTTTCTTTTCAAAAGCGTACTTTTCCCTGCAAGCATTCTTATGCTCCTAAGCATCGCTTTCTGTGTCACCACTCTCAGCCTCATCCTGTCGCTTGTTAAATCATTTGCTATATCTGCAATAAGCCTAGTCATAAAGCCCCATTTGAGGTCTTATGGTGTAAACCCCTAGTTCAACATCTACATAGACTATCTCATTGGTATTGTTGTATTTAATTATCATATACTTTGTCCAAGGTTCAACTTCTATTCTTATCTGGTTAGGGATTCCTTTCCAGGGTAACCACATATGGCTAAAATCAGTGGCCATGTAACCATTAAGTGTTTTGGACCAATCCCTACTAAGCAATACTCCATAGGTATCAGGGATATCTACCACTTGGATGTCAATGCAGTACTGCACCCTTGGGTCTGATGCAAGATGCATGTGGATATGGGCTAACTCTCCTACCACACTCACTTCTATTTTATCAAGTTGTGTCACCTTCTTGAGGGACTTGGCTGGATGTAAGCGTAAAGCATTACAAATGGATAGTGGCATCACATTTGTTGATGCACTTGAATCCACTGGACAATTGTGTAAATTATTTCCAAATATTCTTGGTGTGAGAAAGAATGGATGTGACTTAGACTTATCTCTGTATAGAGTCATGTGTGAAGTTTCAGCATCTTGGATGGTATCTTGCACTTTATTCTTGATAGTATTTTCTTTGGGTGCAGGATCTCTAGTCAGTATGTGACAAGGATTATGACCGTGATTGTCATCTCTTGATGTGGACTCATCTAAGGATTTGAAAAAGGCTTTGTTGATGACTAGAGTTTTGAGCAATTCTGACAAGGATAAGCTAATTTTGATCTTTTTCATCTCTTCTGCCAGATATGCAACTAATTTATCAGACTCAGGTAACTAGCTGATAGCTTTTGTCATTGTATTTTGAGGTGTGAAATACTGAGTATTCACCTTGGGAGGACTAGGATTATTATTGGCTTTAGGATCTGGTGGAGTGTTAAAATTGTTGGGAGGAATAGATGTGGTCAAGGGACTAGCTGATCTGTTAGGGTTATTCCTCAAGTTATAATTATGCCTACCCTGATATTGTTGTTGGTAAGCATGAACCTCTTCAGGTTCAGGTTTAGGTTCATTTTCATCCTCAAAAGGGAACACATAATTTGACTCAAATACTAATGCAGACTCTTCACATGCTAATGTGTAACTTTCATGAGTTGAGGTTATTTGATGATGTTGATGACCGATAGAACTTTCCAGTACAATGGCAGACTCACAGCCTAAGGGAACAATTTCATTTCCTTCAGGACAAGGAATATCTCCTGTATATTAGAAACTTCAGCCTAGAAAATACTAGCTACTATCTTGAACTGGGGGCAATCTAATTCAACATGCGCATTGGTATTGTGCATTCTACACCAATTTGTGAGTACAGCTTCTGCTAAATTCACCCTAGTTGTCTATTTGGGTTCATTGGGAGGATGATTGTCTAATGGTGATGGCAATGAGCCATTGTTTGGCCTAGTATTCCATGTTCTAGGTGGTCTAGGGGCAACATTGTTATTGCTATTGTTATTGAAATTCCTATCATTATTGTACCCCTTGTCAGGATATCAAAACCTATCATTGTTGTTTCTATAAGGAAAACATAGGTGCGAAATATAGTTTCCTTAATGTCAATTCAAAGGGGATAATGTAGACAGGTAACATTTAATTCAAATAAAAAGATGAACACACCAGAAAATATAGAATAAACATGCAAGACAACACCAGATGTACGTGGGAAAACCCTTTCGGGTAAAAAACCCACCACCACAAGAGAGACAATCTTTATTTTCAGTAAGCTTAGAAAGATTACAATAAAGATCCTAGCCTTCTCACTCAGGTATAGATTCTCAAATCATACATATAGTTCACTTCCTTTGTACATCTATAGAATGAACAATTTGATCAAAACTAATCATCAACCACAAACGACCTCACCAAATCTGTATATACCACAGTCTTCAAGAGCAAAACTATTTGAACTTTTGCCCTAACTATTCATTCCAACTGACTCAGCATCGCTATCTTCCAACTATCACATAACTGTTCCTATTCATGTGAGACCTTTAGTCCCACATTCACTAGGTCAAGTTTGATATCCAAGTTTATATACCCGGACACACTCTAAGACTATCGTTGGCAATTTTGTTGTCGACAATGCCAGTCTAAGCCTCATCAGAATAGCCCAAGCCATCAGATACCACTCCACCATTCACACTGATGGTTACTTGTCCCACCAATGCCCAAGACTTCATCCTTCATCGAAGTAACAAAAGACCATCAGAGTAACTACCACAGGCTTAGCCGATGACCAACCTTATGCCGATAGACATATCACATTGGTATGACACATCGATCAGAGAAACTAGGGCATGTCAACCTGATAGCTAGCCCTTCATCTATGTAACCTTGCAGATCAGCCAAAGACTTCTCACTCCTACTGATACAAAAATTCTACCTGATAGCTCACTACCATTGGTGAGACCAAAGCGATCGGTGTAGCATTAACAAAGTATGTCGATGCTCCAGTGTGGCCGATGACCAAGAAACTATCAAAGAGACACTATCCATTGGTAGGACAAAACAAGAGTTCACCGACAATTCAAACCTTGCCCATGAACGACTGAGGTTCCAAGCAGTAACTTGAGACATTAGGTCTCTTCAATCTCCCACTTGTCAAAGAGATTACTGCTACCTCTTATTCCTCATTCAATTACTGAGAATTATGGGCCCGAAGACCCATTTCATCTAAACACCATTTGAATTTGGCCTTGCTCACTAGTTTAGTTAAGGCATCTACAACATTATCCAAAGTATCAACTTTTTCTAGCTTTACCTTTTTGTCTTCCACCATATCACGAACAAAGTGATATTGGACATCAATATGTTTTGTCCTAGCATGAAAAGTAGGATTTTTCACCAAACAGATAGCACTTTGACTGTCACAATGAATTTGTATCTGCCTTGCATCAAAACTAACATCAGAACATAACCTCTTCAACCAAATGACTTCTTGGCATGCACGAGTAGCTACCATGTACTCTGCCTCTGTTGTGGACAAAGTGACTACAACCTATCGCTTGCTCATCCAACTGATAGCACCACCATTTAACTTGAATACATATCCATTGGTGGATCTTCTACTGTTAATGTCCCCTACCCAATCAGAATCAACATATCCCTAAATGTTGATAGATTTATGAGATCCAACTAAGTTTCCATGATAGCAAATAGCATAGTCAGAAGTTCCCTTCAAATACCTCATAACTCTCTTCATAGCATCCCAATGTGATTTTCTTAGATTTTCCATAAATCAGCTCAAAACTCCCACTGCCTAGGCAATGTCTAGTCTGGTATAGACCATTGCGTACATTAAACTACCAAGAGCACTTACATAAGGCACTTTTTTCATGTCATCAATTTCATTCAAAGATTCTGGACAATCTTCAACAAATAGTTTCGTTCCCTACAAAACTGGAACAACTAACTGTTTGCAATCAGACATATTAAATTTATTAAGAACATTGGTAATATACTTTCTCTGGGTAAGCCAAAGCTTTCTACTAGATCTATCCCTTTTGATTTCCATTCCCAGAATGTACTTCGCTGCTCCCAGATTCTTCATTTAAAATTTCAAGGACAACTGAGATTTTAAATCTGAGATCATCCCCTTACCATTGCTAATGAATAATATGTCATCCACATATAGTGCAATTATAAGAATCCGATCACCATCAGTTTTATAATAGACACAATGATCAGATTTAGATCTCACATATCCCAAAGATAAAACATATGTATCGAATTTCTGATACCACATTCTGGGAGATTACTTCAAGCCATAAAGAGACTTTTTAAGTTTACATACTAGATGTTCTTTACCTTTTACTATAAAATGCTTTGGCTGGGACATATAAATTTGTTCTTCAAGATCCCCATGAAGAAATGATCTCGTCACATCCATCTATTCAATTTCAAAGTCATACGCTGCTGCAAGTGACAACAGAAATCTAATGGATGTCAGCTTAGCTACAGGAGAAAAGATTTCTCCATAATCTATACCTTCCTTTTGAGAATACCCCTTAGCAACCAGTCTTTCTTTGTACTTTTCAATACTACCATCTGGACCATATTTCTTTTTAAATACCCACTTACAGCCCACAAGTTTTCTACCGTAAGGCAAGGGCACCAGATCCCAAGTTCCATTTTTCTCCAACAATGACATTGCGTTATCCATGGCTTCCAACCAAGAATCTAAATCAGGTAAACTAATAGATTCTTTCAAGTCCTAGGTTTATCAGTATCAGTAAGCAAAGCATAGGCACAACTTGAATCAAGTACTAAAAATCCATACCTATTTGGTTGTCTTCTTTCATGTGTAGACCGCCTCAATGGTTGAGGTGCAGGTTCAGGTTCTTGCTCTGGATCTGAATCTTTGGAGCTACTTGAACTCACTTCTGAATCATCTACGCTTGGTGCTTGTTGTTCCTATTTTACAGGGGTCAGAGGAATATTAACAACACTCTTTTCTTTCTTTTCTTCTGTCTTCTTCAGCTGAGGATCAATAACCAAAGGTTTCAGCTCTCTAAAAATTACATTCGTGCTGTAAATTACTTTTTTAGTTTCAGGATTCCAAAGCTTGTACCCTTTAACACTGACTCCATAGCCAATAAAGATACATTTAACTGCCTTTTAATCAAGCTTAGATCTTTTTACCTTAGGAATATGAGCATATGCCTCATAGCCAAAGACATGAAGATGTCTTAGAGAGGGCTTCTTTCCAGACCATGCTTCCATAGGCGTCTTATCAACCAATGCCAAAGTAGGAGAACAATTAAGCAAGTAACAAGCTGTAGCAACTGCCTCAGCCCAGAACCTTTGTTCAAGACCAGCATAACCCAACATACTTCTTGCTTTCTCCATCAATGATCGATTCAACCTTTCAGCAACTCCATTTTGTTGTGGAGTATAAGGTGTAGTCTTATGCCTTTTTATTCCATGATCAAGACAAAATTTATCAAAATTGACATTGCAACATTCACCACCGTAATCCATTCTCAAACATTTTATTTTTCTACCAGTCTGATTTTCCACAAGATTTTTAAAATCTTTAAACCGACTAAACACCTCTGATTTATTTTTCAAAAAATATATAAATGCCCTCCTTGAATAATCATCAATAAATGATATGTATTATCTTGATTTAGACAGAGAAGGAACATCAGCTGGACCAAAAACATCAGAATGTACATAGTCCAGAACACCGGAAGATTTATGAGAACTAGAGTAAAAAGAAGCACGGTTCTATTTTCCATATATGCAATGTTCGCAGAAATCAAACTCCAGATTACAATCAATCAGCCCATCTACCAGGTTTTTGTTTTTCAAAGTTTTTAAACCTTTTTCACCTATGTGACCAAGTCTATGATGCCAGAGCATTGTTTTCTCTGCAGGAAGTTTAACTTCCATAGATTTTGCATCATGTGTTACAATAGTATCTTTTTTAGATTTTACAGAGACATTATTACAGCACACTGATTTAGCATCTAACCTATACAAAGTTCCAATGTGTTCACCCTTTGCCAGTATAGTAGAACCTCTGTCATCTTACAACCACCATTCACAAAAGAAACTTGCACTCCAACATCATTAAGCTTACTAACAGAAATTAAATTTTGACCCAGACCTAGTATGTGTAATACTCCATTCATTCCCTTTATTCTGCCATCCAAGAACTGGATTCTGACTCTTCCTCTACCAACAATTTCCAGTGTCGAATCACTTGCCAGAAACACCTTCCCACCAGCATATGGTTCATACTTAGTGAACCATTCTCTGTGAGATGTCATATGAAAAGATGCTCCTGAATCCACCATCCATACATCTTTAGATGCAGGCATTGCCAAGGTAGCAGTGAAGCCATCAGCATCACTCTAAGAAGAATCAGTGTCAGAGAAGTTCTTCTTCTTCTTTTTCTCCTCTTTGTAGTCTTTTCTAATGTGTCCTTTTTGCCCACAATTCTAGCACTTCACCTTGGACTTTTTGCCAGGAGATTTCAATCTCCCCTCTGATTTGGACTTAGACTTCTTGTCCTTCTTCTTGTCTCTTTCCTTTGATCTACCTTGAGCGGACAGGGCCTTTTTGGCCATCTCAGAAGATTTCCTCCGCATCTCTTCAGACAACAGCAAGGCAACAACTTCTTCAATTTTAAACGTGGTTGTTGTACTTCCAATAGCCATCACAAGATGATCCCATGAGTTAGGTAAGGAACACAACAGAAGCATATAGCGGTCCTCCTCTTCTATTTTTACACCTACAGAAGTCAACTATGCAACAATCATATTAAATGAGTTCAGATGGTCTGCTACAGATCCTCCTTCATCCATCTTCATAGAGTACAACTTTTTTTTGAGGAAAAGTTTATTCACCAAGGACTTTCCCTAATAAATATCTCCCAACTTCTTCCACAAAGCGTTTGTAGTCTTCTCCTCATGGACATTCAATAGAACTGAATCTGCTAAACTTAATCTTATCTGTCCTCCAGCTTTCCTATCTGCCAGGTCCCAATCTTCTTGCTTCATGCTTGAAGGTTTAGTCCTAGACACAGCAACCCAAAGATCTCTGTCGACCAGCACATCTTCAACCTTAAGCTTCCACAACTCAAAGTTTGTGTCATTAAACTTTTCAATGTTTATTTTTCCTGGTGTACTTGCCATCTTATTTAACAAAGTAGACCTCTACAGAACTCCCACTCACAGAACTGACACAAAAAACCCAACCTACCAACAAGGATAACACAACTGGCCAAGCTCTGATACCACTTGTAAGGAAAGCATGGGTGTAGAATACAGCTTCCCTAATGTCAATTCAAAGGGGATAATGCAGACAGGTAACGTTTAATTCAAATACAAAGATGAACACACTAGAAAATACAGAATAAACATGCAAGACAACACCAGATGTACATGGGAAAACCCTTTTGGGTAAAAAACCCACCACCACAAGAGAGACAATCTTTATTTTCAGTAAGCTTAGAAAGATTACAATAAAGATCCTAGTCTTCTTGCTCAGGTATTGATTCTCAAATCATACATATAGTTCACTTCCTTTGTACATCTACAAAATGAACAAGTTGATCGAAACTAATCATCAACCACAGATGACCTCACCAAATCTGTATATACCATAGTCTTCAAGAGCAAAACCATTTGAACTTCTACCCTAACTATTTGTTCCAACTGACTCAGCATTGCTATCTTCCAACCGTCACATAATTGTTCATATTAATGTGAGACCTTTAGTCCCACATTCACCAAGTCAAGTTTGATATCCAAGTTTATATACCCAAACACACTATAAGACTATCATCGGCAATTTTGTTGCCGACAATGCCAATCTAAGCCTCATCAAAATAGCCCAAGCCATCAGAGACCACTCCACCATTCACACTGATGGTTCCTTGTCCCACCGATTCCCAAGCCTTCATCCTTCATCGGAGTAATAGAAGACCGTCAGAGTAACTACCATAGGATCAGCCAATGACCAACCTTATGCTAATAGACATATCACATTGGTATGACACATTAATCAGAGAAGCTAGAGCATGTCAACCTAATAGCTAGCCCTTTGTCTTGGTAACCTTGCAGATCGGCCAAAGACTTCTCACTCCTGCCGATACAGAAAGTCTACCCGATAGCTCACTACCATCAGTGAGACCAAAGCGACCGGTGTAGCATTAACAAAGTTTGTCAATGCTCCAGTGTGGCTGATGACCAAGCAACTATCAAAGAGACACTATCCATTGGTAGGTCAAAACAAGAGTTCACCGACAGTTCAAACCTTGCCGATGAATGAATGAGGTTCCAAGCAGTAACTTGAGACATTAGGTCTCTACAGTTTCCATATCCTCTATCAGGATATCCTCTGTTCTAATTTGACTGGGAATAAAAGTTTTGACTCCTCATATGTGTGACCTTAGTAGTTAATTTCCTCAGTTGTGCTGATATTTCCTTAATGTCCTCTTTCTCTTCCTGGGCTTTAGCTACTACATTATCCTGTTGAGGTTTAAAGAAAGAGCTACCATTGCTACTATTTTGTACTACATCCTAAGATACTTGTCCAGGATGAGGTATCATCTGGCCATTTCCATTTGGAGGAGGCATAATACTAAGTGTAGGTACTTGCAGGGGACTAGGCATTATGGCTAGAGGTATCATAACTCCATTACCTTGTGGTTATGTAGGATGTGTAGGATATCCAGAATTAGGTGTAAAGCCATGATTTAACTATTGATTGACTTTAATGGCTTCTTCAAAAGCATCTACTAATGAATTTATGGGGGGATGTGTTCTTCTAATGAAGATGGATGTCAAAGGATCCAAGGCTAAATAGTATATGGATCTAGTTGCTTCATCACCTACATTGTATGGATCAACTAGCTTGGAATACATTTTTTGAAACCTGGCATTGAAGTTAGAAATCAACTCCCCTTAGCTCTTTTGATTGTAACAAACATGTGATAAGTGATAGTTAGATCTACTAGTATTTTGTATCTTCCTAAGAAGGCTTTCTCTAAGGCATCCCAAGTAGGGATGGTAGACTGGGAAAGACTAGTGCACCAGTTATAAGCCTCCTCTCTTAAAGAGTAAGGAAATAACCTGCACACAACATCCTCATGTTCTATTCTTGCTCTAAAACAAGCTTCCTTGTAAGTTCTAATATGATCCTCTACATCCTAGTAAGGATGATACTTTGGATAGATTTTGTCCATATTTTTAGGTAAAGCATGATATGTTGGAAACAGAAGTAGTGACTGAGTTGTAAAGAAAGACATTGTGGCCTATACTTGAGGTATCTGAGGTATAATTGGAGACCCTAGAGGTGTTGATGTACTAGGACCAGAACTATGATGAATATCAGTTGTAAGAGGTCTAAGTCCCTGAATTGGCAATTCTTCAAAAAGTCTAATGGATCTAGACCTGGTATTAGGTCTATGAACTAGAGCCTCACAACTTATGTCAGGATGTGGATATTTTAATTGGATCCTCACAAAGATCAAGGTATCTTCCCTTCTAAGGTGGATATTTATGATCAAGAGTCTAAAATAACTAGATATTTGCACAATATTTGCAGGAGATGCAAATATGAACATGAATTTTGAAAGTTTAGATCACTGACTGTAAATATTAGGTTAACTGACCATAAGGGTGGGATATTAGCATAGAATTCACAAGGACTGGTAAATATTGACTTAGGTATGCGGGTTCTAGACAATTGATTGTAAAGAACATGATATTCATGCACAAGATTAGGATATTTGTAAACAAATCCTTCAAATAACCTGTGACAAGTAATAACTTTGCACAAACACTCACAGTTTGAAGAATATCACCTCTTGTAAGTGCAGGAATGATATCTAGGAAACCGATTTGGGAACTAGAATGCTTTAATGGCCCTCCTTCTAGCACCAACTTATGTTGATCATGATGTTAGTCATAAACAAACATAGATAAGGAAATGCAAGTCAAACCTTTATCATCTTGAAAGATACGATGAATTCAGAGAATTCATGATCCCAAGTCTTCGTGGATTAGTTCATAATCATCTTGCGTTACTCAGTTGTTTGATCTGCGTTGTTGTTTTCAATTTAAGGGGCCTTATGTTTCTAATTCCAAGAGATTCATATCTAGATAAAACTTATTTGACCTGCTTTCTGTAAATTTCCTAGGTTAAATCCTACTATACTCAACCAGATATGATGTAAGTTTGATCAATTCTTTTGCATATCAACTTCTACTAACTGGATTTCACTTGTGTACTATAAATTTAGTTAAGTGATGTGCCTACAGGCATATATTTCCATGATTATTGTCATTATTTATGTCCATTTGCATGATATTTGTCATTTCAACATGCTATTTGCTCAAATATGCTAAGGATGTTCAGTTATTTATGAGATATCGACATATTTTCTTGTATTTTCTTAGAATTCTCTATGTATTTGCAATTGTGATAATGATCAAATAAAATTAAAGAAATTTGAACAAATGCTTTCTAATTTTTTACTAAAATCGGTGAATCTTTAGCCATTGATCCATATACATTCTTGACACTGTCATGAAGAGAAGGAAATCAAACCATATGTTCACTAGGTTGTTCCACAACTAGATATGATTGATACTAACTTCGATGGAAAAGCAATGAAAACAACATGAACAACATGAAATGCACTCCAAGGGATGCAACAAATCAAAGCACGTATCCAGAATCCATTCATAGATTACTCAAAGTCTACAATTGTATGTAATCTATTAAAATTAGGGTAGACAACTAAGAGAGGGGGTGAATCAATTGTCATAAAACTTTTATCTTTTGCTGCATTTAAACTTCTTTGCCACTTATTAACAAATTAATGATATAACCATGAAAGCATGAATCAACAATACATGAGCCGAAACATAATCAACACACATAACACTAGGATTTTTATGTGGAAACCCAATTAAGGAAAAAACCACAGTGGGGGTTAACCCACAAGATTTATTCTCTATTAAAAGAATAGAAAATTGGGAAGGCACTTGCCTTCGGGTGCACTGCCTACAAGAACATTCACAATGTTAACACAAAAAGATTGAACTGAGAAACAACATCTTCTTCATGCAAGGTTCAGTTCCATTGAAGCGCACAACACCTCTTCTCTGCCCCCACTCACTTCCTCTCTACATCCACATCTTCGCTCATTACCACACATTTCCATGACTTCACAACACTTATTTATACATGACATTGAATTTGGAATGAAGATCAAAGTCAGCCTTACAATCATCTATTTGGAACATTCTCCAAGACAAGCATTACAAGTAGTTACAATCACAAGACTTAAAATGTACATGCGAATCTTTACACTATTGGCCAAACATAGCTAGGACTCAAATCTTCCTCGATCAACATGCCACGCTCCATAGAACTCTTCTTAGATCATCTGCAACACGCACCAAGCATCTGGTTGGCCAAGACTTTAAAGAAAAACAACACTCAAGGAGAAATCTTCAACCACAAGCTCAATTCTCAATGCATACCACCAACACAATAGGCACACGATCCAGAGACCACTATGAAAACAACAAGAACAACTGCATCACCTCAAATCAGCAAAAAACACTTGCATCTTCATTCGGGAACTTAAGAACACCAACTGTCATGACTGTCACACTAGAAAGATTGCTTGCGGACCTCCAAAGCATGAACCACTTGAGTTAAGGATACACACCAATATCCCAAACACACCTTTAGATCCGTAGACCATAATATCCCAATGTGGAGCAATTCAAACCAAATTCCTGCCGCTCTGTCACTTCTGAACAACTGCAAAACCCAGTTCTACATAGATGGCCATAACTTCAAAAATACTTCATGTGGACCTCTTAAATCTTAAGTGGAGCAACTTCAAGCAATCCTCTACAAACCCTTTAATCCGTAGACTCTTATCTTCATCTCACTAGGAATGTGGAGTAATCTACTTCACTGAGCTGCACTGTCTTCACTGTCTCCAACAAAGATATGTAACTCACTTTTTTCTTCTAGATAGGCTAATTTTCTCAATATCCTCAACATACAAGTCTTCTAACCAAGTGATAGAATAAGATACAGTTGACACTAATGACAACAAGGATATGTTCACATCAATGACAACATCGATTAGGCACTTATTTGCAACATAATCAAGGTACTTCATCTTCATTAAGTATGCAAAATAAATATACATTTACAATTGGCCTTGAGAATTAGTCCTAATGTTTCAGCAATCTACTCTCAATTAAGTTTTGAATGAATTACAAAGTGCACTGCATCTCCTTTGATATGACAAGAAGAGGAGGCGGTTACAAAAGATCCTATGATCAGGGTTAGTCTATTAAGATCAACGGCCCATAACATTCTTTAACCAAGTCAACAGGTAGACATGTTGTACAGGTTGCCAGTTGGCAACCATCTGGTGGTCTACAACTATCTTCCTTGACATATTTTGCATTGTGACCCTGTCACACTATATCTTGCTTATTCTTTTTCCTCCTTATTAGTAGATGAGTCATCTTCCACATGTACCTTGATAATCCCCCTGATGGGTTCATATTCTTGCACAACTCTTTCTATTTCTCCTCCATCTTGTAGCTTGGCCTTTGTAACTGCATGCCTTTGTGATTGGAACTGGGCTTGTAAGGCAGTCCATTTGTTCTTCCTGCTATTTAATACTTCATTGTATTTCTCCACTTTGGACTTCATCCTCAAGGCTTTATTGATTATATCTTTAGATAGATGACTAAGTGGGTCATCTGATGCAGAGTTGAAATTATCTTGAAAAGACTTGATTGTAAAATCAACATCTTGATTTTCTATCTTTCCTTTAACCTTATCTTCAAGTGCCTCCAGAATATCTACTTCTTTGGACAAGAGCTCATACAATCTGACATTGATATCCCTGAGTTTGACATTACACTTTTTCAAGATATCCCCTTCAAACTTGGTATCTTCATACCATATACCTAACAATTGTGATGTCTGGTTGGTCAGTATTTTATTGTATATTAGGACATTCATGTCTATATGTTTCATCTCAGAGAGGGTAGTCAAATGCTTCTCAACTTTATGGACCTCTTCCCAACCTCTTTCTATAGCTTATCTACCTTGCTCTTCAATGTGCTGAGAGATTTCAATTGGCAAGAGAGGTCTTTATTACCTTTTCTACTTTAGTGATGAACTAGTTAAACCACTTATCCATCACATGTGACTTATGTTTCATAACATCTAATCCTATCATCTCATCTTGAGATATTATGGCTGGGTGGATGTGCTGATAGGCATATTGGTAGCGGCTACCAATCCCTCTATAAATGCTTACATTTGAGAAATGTGCTCTTTATGCACATTATTCTTATTCTTCTCTTTCTCTATCCTTGCCAATAATGTATCTATTATATCTTTGGCCTCCTGACCTTCTTATTGCTCAGTGGCAAAGCCCAAATCTATAGTGGTTATTTGAAACTCATTGGAAATTATTTCCCCTTCGGATTTGTCGACAACAGGTATAGCCACGTGAGTTATTCTTTTACCTGTAGCCGGATCTCTCTTTATTGCAGAGGTGGCCCTAGCCCTCCTCTTTGGTTTGGCTATGTTAGCCAAAAATAATGTGGATATGTCAAAATTTGAAGAAACACTTGGTGGGGGAGGATTTATCTTGTACTATAGCCAATATGGTACCTCAGCTCTGGACCCTTCCTGGTCTATATGTTCAATTCAAACATTTCATGACCCTGTGTTCTACTCCACCCTTTGTGGTGACTATTCCTTCTCTTCCTCATTGTAAACCTCCTCATTTTTGGAGTCTTCTTGTGTTATCTTTATATTCTTATCATACTCATCTTGTTGTGATGGGTTCACATTAGGGTTTTGGTGGGCTAGATCTTGAGCATCCTGATGATCCTCTTGATTACTTTTGTCAACATTTTCCCCTCCCTTGTTATCACCACTTACCTATGGATCATGTTACCCAGCTTTTCGCATATCAGTATCTTTTGGACCTTAGGATTCAATCGTCCTCATTTACTTTGTCCCCTTATCATGTAATTACTCAATATTTTGAGCATCAGGCTAACCAAGTACCCCTATATCTTCTTCCATATCTATATTATCTTCTAATTCATCCTTCTCTGGAGCTGCATCCTCATCTTTCTTTTCACCTTCATTGGCCTGATATGCCAAGTCAATAGTTGTCAGGCTGGTAACCTGATCAACTAGTCCTACGAGGCCACTTTTCTATGCGAAAAACTTTGGACTATCTTCTTCTATCTCTTCTTCTTTTGTTTCCTTTTGCACAGTGGGAGTACTTTGAGGAGTCATCTTTGTATTTTTTACTAGTGTCTCCATGGGGTTGGTAGACACCTCCCTTACCACTTCATCATTTGAAAGTTCTATTGTTTCATCTAATGGCAGAGACTAATCATCCCCTCTATTTCTCATCTCCTCTCTTTTCTCTTCAGCCAATTTAGTTTTAAAGTGTACTCTAGTGGGGATGGGAACATCATGCTAAATATTTCACCAGATTCCCTCACCTCCTTTGCCTTTTAGTACAATACCAGGTTGTACATCCAATGACCCCCTCATTGCTGGTGCTAGATTTTTCTTTTGTGGTACCTTTTGAGCTCTCTTTCTTTTCTTCCTTATGAGGAGGTCCTCCTCATCAGTACTTTCCTCTATGTTCTCACAAGTGATAGTAGGCTCTGTGATGGGCTTATGTTTCTCTACCGATGCTTGAGATGTTGTAGCAGCAGAGGTTGAAGCTGGATCCTTAATTTTTAGGTGGGAGTTGACAGATGATTTTCACACCTATATTCAAGCTCCCTTTCTTGGATCCCTTAGGTGTATTCCCTTGCTTTCTTTATCCTTTGGATCCCCTCTTCTCTTTGAGGAATTTATCATATTCTTCATCTGTCAGGTCTTGCCTCTTTCTCTTTTTGTCAATAGTGATGGCCACTCCTTTGGCCTTAAGTGCAGTAACCTCTCTATCTACCCACTCTTTGGTCAACTACATGACCTTTTGTGTTATTATTTCTAATGAAGTCTCCTCCAGTTGACTCCAGTCAAGGGATGAGATTGTGTCATTATATACTTTCTTGTCCTCATACTCTTGTGACAGGATAACTCCATCATCTTCATGTAATTACATGGGAGCTGGTATGCAATCCAATGTGCTATTCTACTTCAGAGTGAATCTTTGGTAGCTTCTTTTCTGCTCTTCCACCTCATCATCACAATCAGTCCAGTAATCTTCAAGATGCACATTGTGTACTAGTTTCTTGTACAATCCTTGCATTCGATTGTAGGGGTCATATTGCCTGGATATAGGGAAATGCTATAAGGACATCAACTATAATCCCCCCATTACTTCTTTAGCAGACTCCTTATCAAGACACATATACCACCCAATGATGAGTGGAAATAGGACATTGGGTATCTTGTTTTTCTAAACAAAAGCCTCAAATGAGTGTAGTATTTTCCTAGCCATCTCCATCAGTATGACCTTGTCTGTTAGATACCTTGGCAACATGAGGGTTTGCCCAGTGAAACCTTCTATTCTTATATATGTGAATGTGGGTAATTGGATAAACTAGGCCCCATGCTTGTATATCATTGCCTGAGCTTCCATGCTCAGCTTCTTTGCTCTATCTTCCTCCATGGATCTTACCAAATGCATAATAAAAGAATCATTCACTATCCTGTAATGTTGGAGAGATGCTCTCTACTTCAATTGTGGATAATGATCCCATATATTCACATCCCCAGGGTTGAGACCAACCCTGCCAACTATCTGTAGACCATTAAACATCCCTCAGAATGCACATGCATAAACCACATATGAAGTCATGTGAAACATGTTTGTCTTTCCCCCAAGATTCCTCATGCCTTCATCAAGGCTATCACTGATAATCTTTTCCCATTGGGGTTTCTCATTAGTAGTTTCTACCATTCTCATGAGGCCATACATCCAATCCTGAAAATAGCCTACATTTGGCCTCCCTCTCATATGACTGAGCATAACCATCACGTATTGATACTCGGGGGCAAAATCAAACCTATACATATGTACCAACAATTTTGCAGAGCCTTTGTATGTACTATTACTAGACCTCCATGAGAACATGATCTTTTTGCAATCTCTCTAGCTGCCAACGTATTGTTTTTCTAATCCTTCCAAATCTATCTTCCATATGTTGGGCCCTTTTGGTAAATTGAAAGCTGAGGTGATGCCCTTGATCGAGAAATTAGCATACACCCGACCATGTTTTTCTACCTTCTTATTGTGAATATTGTAATTGCGAGCACAATCAACCACTAGCTTGATGGCTTTCATTACATAAGGAAATCCTCCGACATGCCACATGCCTGAATTGTATATGTTGATAAGCAAGGGTTTCTCACTGCCTTTTTCTGATTTCACTATCCATGCATCCAGATCTGTGTTCCCTAGATGGGTATCATTTATCTGGCCATATTTGAATGATGTCCCCTCGGGTTGTATACCCATGGGCTTCAAGAATTATGTGTCTGACCTATTTTGTGGATATCCATTGTATCATGTGATAAAGAATATGTGTATGTCTTACCATAACATGCATTATGCGTATTCAAATTTAACAATTGCATGAATATCATGACATTTTGGCTTTTAGACAGCATAATGTAGACATTCTCATATTAATTTACTCTGGTAAAAAACAACATTTACCTGTTCATTTATCCATAAATGACAAAAGAGGGTTTCATCGTTACATACCTAATATTCGCTCCCTTTTAAACAATTTGATCTATATCCTGATATGCATGTTCACTTTGCAATTACCCTTCATTTTCCATTCGAATGTGCACCCCATTCCATTACATTCACAGGTTACTGTAATGGCGCATTAATCACACAGAATCTCTATAATCTCTTCTTGAATATGTGATATGCTTAAAATGAACTCAAATCCTCATTTTTAATCAATAACATTGGTGAATTAGGGTGTAGTTAATGTTAGGTTGTTCATATCCATGGATCTACACCCTAAGCCTTTGAGATTTTAACATGTGGCATGATGTTATTTGAAATTTTGAATGTCCACCAATTGTTAGAAAAGCAATTAATACAAGGTCTACACATTCACAAATGTGAGGGATACTAAGTAAAATGCATGTTCTTCCAAAATATGCCCATGACGTAAGCATGATGATGGTCAACCGTTGACCTTCAATCAAAGGATCAGGTCACCTTACTTTTATTTAACTATCATGATATTATGATATGCTTACATGGATCAGTTAGTGTGCCACATTGCAATATCTTATTGGTTCACAGAAATCTACGTGTTATATGTCCCAAGAGTGGATACGGGGATATTAAGAAATATCTGGTTGTTCAATTATGTAGAATATCCCCCCGTTTATGAAGATGAGGGTGACGTCAACATTTTTACTAATATTCTAAATTGGTTGAGGAGGTGACATCATCATCACATTGGCGAAGATCAGGGATCTTAGTTAATTTGCAGGATATTAAGATCTGCCTTCATTATGCATTGGGCCAGGATATTAGTAGATATTGGGGATATTGAGAACGAGATGACTCTTTTAAAGTCAGGGATCATGATGATGTCATCATCATATCAGGTCTTCTTTATGTTAATATCAAATGACATCATCAGGATGTTTGGTATTTACATTATATTTGAGGTAAGTCCGCACATTAGCAAATATTAGCAAAAGTGCACCCTTATGGAATGTGCACAGGTATTAACGGTTGGATGTTTCCTGCGTTGAAATTTGACATTTGCATATTAGTGAATATGCATACATTGGGATTTTCTTTGGTAAAACCTGCATCTAGGATATTAATGAACATCAGGGTCCTTAGGGAATGTGATGACCCTCTCATGAGTGACCAGTTTGACCAACTTTGACTAGACTTAACTTCTTGTCCTTAAGGAATTTTGAGATGATCTAAAAGGCAAACCTGCTTGAAATATTGCATTCTTTCACTTGATGAAGTTTGTGATAGAAAAACCCGACATTAGCAGTTAACCATTTTTATGAGGTCCTTACATGTATAGGGTGATATCCTATCACTGCATATGATACTTAACTTTTACCATGCCTCCCAAGGCAAGGGAGCAAAAACAAGCCAAAAAAAGGGTTGGGTCCTTGTTTTGCTAAGGCAAAATGGGGCCTGTTGTGTAACCACACAACACCAGGGTTTCAAGACATCTCCTTAGACTAAAAGTAGCACTTTAGCCCCATGCTCCAACTTCTTTGACCTCTTTTTAGGATCATACCTCCCCATAAGGAGGATTTTGTTCCCCAAAATCTTAAGGACTAAACAAATGAGGGAACTTCTTCCCCACATCATTCATATGATACCATTTTTATTGTCTTGACAACCAACCTCTACAACCCATTAGCCATGTTTCATAGTCACCTCTCCTTGTTCTCATCACCTTATTTTCCAAAATAATGTCCCCTTATAGCTCCTCTTGACCACTAGGATTCAAGTCATCCATTGAAGGAAACACTACATCTTCTTCTTCATATAACATGGAAGGTTCAAATAAATGAAGCTTATCTATATTGATGATTGAATGCATTCTCATATAGGGGGTAGGTCAAGCCTTAAGGTATATAATTCATATTCCTCATAAATCTGAAAAGTAGCATACCTAATAAGTTTAATCTTCTTTATTGGTCTTTGAAGTCTCTTTTTACCCAAATACACTCAAACCTTGTCACCAACTTGGAACTTGTGCTACACTCTATGTTGATGTTGGAACATCCTTGGGCATCGTGGAAATCTTACATCATTTTGAAAAAGTGTATTTTATGGTTTATTTTATTAGTTAGTTAGTTTGTGGTTATTAGTCTATGATCGAGAAAGCTATCACATTTCACCATAACTTGAAATTAGATTTTGAGGTTTTGAGATTAGTTCAATTTGTGGTTGATGGATCTCATGTTGAATTTCAAGGAGAATTGGAAGAACAAAAGATAGTAATTTGGTTCACGAGCATCTTTTAGGTTAACAATTATGCACAATTATGATTGTTTCCATTACAGAAGGTTATTTAGAATTTCTACCAATAGAGGAATATTTGAGAGGATTTATTGTACCATTGAAGATGAATGTTAAGTGCCACATGGAGGTTTTCACTATTTACCATTTGAATTTGTACGTTTTTTATTTTTGGGCCAACATGTTTCATGTGGTATTGGGCTTTGTGCCATCTTGAGGTTCACACAGATCATTTGGAAAAATTGGGAATGATATAAACACTTTGTTATGAATTTTTTTCATCTAAAGAATGCAAAAACATGAGGAAGGAGAAGATTAGAGAGTGAGTTTTGACAGCAAGGGAAGGAGAGGAGTAAGGTCTAAAGGGTAGCTCATGAGGGAATATGAGTATGATGTGGAGTGTAATCTCTAGAAAAGCAAACAATAAGGTAAGAGATTGATAGTGTGGCACATAGTGGTTGTTATTATAGTAAAGTGGTATTTAGTAATGTACTTATACTTGAATTATCTTTGCATGATAGTGTTGTAGGAATTCCATTGTAGTGACTATCCTTTTGTGAATCTTAGTAATAATCAAATGACTATGGCTTGGCATGTAAGGAGTCAACTGCAACAAATTTTGATGGTTTCAATCATGGTTGTAATTGTACAAGTATGAAATCAATGAGAATATTGATGTTATTGTTGTGGTTGTTTGTTGTGTTGTCTACATGGTTGGGAAGTACTTCGTGAGACCCTCCTATCATGACTGCATCAAGTGGTATCAAAACAAAGGCTAACCGTGAGATGATTATTGAGGAGTTGATTTAGGCAAATTAAGGTCTAAGTAGAGGATGCATGTCACATTTTTTTTGTACTTTACATGAATTAAATAAAGTTTGTTAAACTATGGTAGTCCAGGAGAGATTTATAAATAGAGAAGTGACTTGAGGTGTTTTAAAAGGGGTGATTATGGGTAGATCCCTGACATAAAGGTAGTTTTTGTCAAGTCAAGATGTCATAGAAGAGGGTGAGGTATTATTAATGTTGTAGAAAGAATGGAGGAGATGTATGAGATGTTAAAGGATATGTAAAACTATATGGATGCACTAGAGCAAGACTGGGAGAGAAACCCTAACGTAAGGGACAAGGAGAGCAATGAAGAACAAGAGGTAGATCCTATAGCTCGTGAAGTGGAAGAAAAGAGGACAAGGAAGAGAGGATTTTTAAGGCCATAACTAGAATTGGTAAGAGGCATAGAGTGGAGATATCAAACTTTTTTTGGAGCTTGGATCCTAAAGAGCTGATAGATTGGATCATTGATTTGGAGTAGCACTTTGAGTAAGAGGAAATTATGGACTTGGATAGGGTGAAATTTTTGAAGACCAAGTTGAGAGCCCATGCAGTGGTATGGTGGAAGGAAGTTTAGTTAGAGAGGAAAAGGAAAGGCATTTACCAAGAATTGGAAAGTGGTATTGGATGGTGGAAAAGATCAAGTCCAAGTTCATTTTAATTAATTACCAGTTGAAACTATTGAAGGAACTATAGAATTTATGTTAGAGAAGCATGATTATGAAAGAATACACCAAGGAGTACTACATGATGACAATTTAGTCAAGACATTATAAAGAAGGAGCTAAGAAAAATAAAAATCTAAGAAATACTAAAGATAAAAATATCTAAAAGTTATTTTGTGAAAAAAAAAAAAAAAGGTAAGAAATACTAAAAAGAAAAACATTTATATTTATATCTTAGAAGAAAAATAAAAAATCTATTGTAATTAAAGCATGAAGTTTAAAGAATGAATTATTTTTTTAAAATTTAGAAAGTTTTGATTTTAGTTCCTAAACATAAGTTTAAGATAAAATATTTTTTAAAGAGAAAATTAACAAAAAAAGGAATAATATAAAAAGAAAAGTGAACTTGAGTTCTTAAAGCATTTATAATAGAAATATGTGACTCCCTTAACTCGTGTAGTTAACTAATTTTTATTTATTTATAATTAAGTAATTTATATTATTTGACATATGTTTTTTTTAATAGTTTATTAGGAGGCCCATTTTATATGCAAATTTCCCCTAATGCCTATAGGTTGGTACTCAGTACAAAAAGAAAGTTAAACTGGAAGCTAGAAGAGAGGTAGAACTGATAGAGAGAGGATGAGAGATGCTGTGATAGAAGAGAAAGATGTGATGATAGAGGAGAATACTTAGGGGTTCAATGGAGAGGTAGCCTTTATTACAATGAAGGAGGAAGCCAAAATTCCCACCACAGAGAGAAAGAAGATGATAATTCCTTTCATAGTAGTAGGAGAGATGATAGTAGTACCCACCATAGAGGTAGAGATGTTGGTAAAAGTTATTAAAAGGATGAATATGGAGAGGAAATTTATTAGAGAGGCCTAGTAAGGAAGTGGAGGGTCTTATCAGAAGATTTAAGGACATGTGAGGAAAATATTAGAACACACAGATATATTGAGAGGGGGTGAATCGGTATATACCAATTTTTACTTCAACTCTACTACAATATAGAGATCTTCATCACATCAATCAAATTATGTAAGAACTATGCAAACATAAGTGCATCCACACATCCACACAAGAGAACACAAGATTTTTGTGGAAACCTAGAAGGGAAAATTAACCATGGTGAGGAAAGTTGCTTGGGTCTACTGCCCAAATCTAGCCTCACAAGGTGAATCAATGAATTAATATATTTTGTAGGCACCAACCCACATGAATTTCAACTTGAGAAGGACACTAATCCTTTTTCAGATTTGTAGGCATCAACCTACAAAAGACTCCAATCCCCTTATCAAACTGAGCATCGACTATGTCCCTGAGCACCAACTCAGAATATGAAGCACCAACTTCAAGAAGTAGAAAACTAGATCCAAATCAATCCACACTGAGCACCAACCCAGCTATGAAGCACCAACTTGAACTGACTAAGATAGGATCAAGTTCATTCCAAATAGATTCTAAAACATTAATTTTCACACATCTTCAAATATACAACATCACACACTTCTTAACACTTCTCTTGTCTAGATAAGATAATATGATCATACTAACACAAATTGTACAAACTCCAAATCATTTTCTATTCATTCCCTTCTCACACAACTTACAAAATTGCTCACATACTCAACACATTCTTCTATCTCTCTTTAAAACAACTTAAGATTATGCATATATAAATTGTTCACAACTCTTTCAAATCATCTGCGTTGGACACATGGTAGTGCAAAACTCTATGCAACATGAAATGTGTAGTCGGCCTTACCTATACATGTTGGATCAACAAAAAACTTTATGCGGTAATGTGGGGATGAGATATTATCATGTGGTTCATACCAGATGACCTCCTAGTCCCAAATTACCTTCTCACAAACTCTCATGATGGCACACACATCTAGGATACTGAAGCAAGGTCTCAAACATACATACACTTGATCTTCTTGTAACATAGTAACATTGTATTCACATTGATACTTCCAGATACCTTTGTGGTAACTTAAATCACCTGAAACTTGGACCAAACCAACATAATGGCCAACTAATTCTATCTTCCAAATTGCAAGACCATACACCTAAATGCAGTACAAAAATGTCAAGAGACAAAATGCCACTTCAGAGCAACACACCTCAGATCTCCACTACAAACACTACCAAAGTTCTACAAACATAGTAACCATTTAGAAATAGTTGATTCTGGTAGGAAACCTTTCTCTTCTATTGCTTATGCACCAAATGATAACATTAACACTCTACAACAGTGCATACACTTGCAGAAAACTCCCTCAAATAATTTATCAATTCATCTTGACACGAACACTTCAACTTGACATCAATGACAACATTTCCAACAATCTCCCCCTTTGTCATTGCTAGCAATACAAACATAATTCTCTTCTTTTGCATTGTTACCCCTTACAATATCTCTCCCCCTTTGACATCAATAGAAAAGGGCAATGTATTATTAGTATGCTCAAGATAAGACCAAAGTCTCCCCCTGTTTGCATCAAACTTTATTATCTATATTATCTTCTATCTACCTGCTCCCCTTGAGGGGTAGCCACTTTCCAACAAGGGATGCCTTGAGCTACTCCCCCTAGATAGATGTTTCAACTGCACTTCTACTTGTGAGTTCAAAAGAAGGAGCAATAACTCCTAACTTCTGCCTGAGATATTCAAAAGTATCCTTAGGAAGTGGCTTTGTGAAAATGTCTGCAATCTGATCTTTTGTGGTGACATATTCCAACTTTACCTCCTGATGTACAACATTTTCTCTCAAGAAGTGATACTTAATGGATATATGCTTGGTTCTAGAGTGCATCACTAGATTCTTTGATATTTTGATGGCACTTGTATTATCACACAAAATAGAAATGGGCTCATCATATATTACTTTGATATCCTTTAATGTTTGCTTTATCCACAATACCTAGGTACAACAAGATATTGCAGATATGAATTCTACTTCCATTGTTGACAATGAGACTAAATCTTGCTTCTTGGTTAACCATAAAACCAATCTATCACCTAGGAAGAAAGCTCGACCACTTATGCTTCTCCTATCATCAATGTTGCTAGCCCAATCTGCATCTGTATATGTAGTTAGAGAGAAGTCATTTCCCTTTTTGTACTACAATCCATAGTCCAAAGTTCTCTTCAAGTATCTAAAAATTGTTTTAACAACCTTCACATGTGTCTGTCTTGAATTAGCTTGAAACCTATCCACCATAAAAACTACTTGCATAATTTTTGGCCTTGATGCAGTCGTGTATAATAAGCTTCCTATCATGGACCTATAAAGAGTCTGATCAACTTGAAGTGACTCATCATCCTTGCTAAGATGACAACCTACTACCATAGGTGTACTTACTAGTTTGTAGTCATCCATGGGTGGGTACAAAAAGTTGCCAAACTTTAAAAAAAAAACTTCTAGGCCATAATACAAGCGTGTTATAATGTGCTCATGTTATGGTTTGGTGATGCCGAGCCTAAGGCTCAAGAAGACCAAGCCATAACGCACTCGTGTTATAATGCGAGTGAGTTATTCCTTCCTATTTAAAAAAAAAAACTATCATTTTCCTCATTTTTCCATTTCATTTTCTTTTGCTGACGGCTACAAACCCTTGAGAGCACGCTCGTGTTATTGGAGGTCAAATTCATCGCCAAATCATCACTGATTCATCATCAAAATGCCTCCATGATGTTAGGGACACTGAAGGAGTAAGTTGTATTTGGTTTTTTGTTTGAATTTGTTATTAAATAGGTAGGTTTAAGTAGATTTTTTATGTAAATTTCTTTAATTTATAGGAAATGATAATACACCTCCTCCTTCTCCTAAAAATCTACAAAATCCTGAATCACCTGAACAACAAATACTTGCTGAAGAAAAACCTAAACAACACACTCCTCCATCCATTCCTCGACATGCCCCTGGAACACAAGAAAATCTAATGGTGCAAATTGAAAACAATAAAAAATAAATTGAAGATATAATTACAAGGTTGAAAGATCCTACAACTTCAACCTCACATAGATCCACACTTGCTCAATCTCTTGAATCTATGTTATCAAATGTAGATTCAATTAGCAAGCAAATAACTAGTTGGTTTGAAAAGAGGAGAGAATTTATAGAATACTATGCAGACAAGTTGTCATATAAGCAAGTAAAAAATGAACAAATTACAAAATTGGACTTGTGTTCCATTTTTACAGACCCATGAACAAATCAACCTCTACCCCTTACATGCAAGAAGTTCCATATCTATTGGTGCAACAACCAAGTGATAAGGGACAATTTTAGGCAAAGGTGGTGGATGGTTTTTGACCATCCTCCATGCAACAATAATGAGGTCCCACAATATTTTTCGAGGAAACTCTATTACAAGTTTGTAAAAAACAAAGTGCCAAACTATTTTGATATGCTGGACTTCCAAGGTAGAGGTGGGAGGTCAGCATAGGATATACTAGGGGCACGTGTTGACCCACAGTAGCCAATGAGATGAGAACTTGCTAGACCAGCCCATGAGCATGTGTCTATCCCTTCCATTGTGAAGGAGAGTGTTGAGGTTGAGACACTTCAGTCCATTAGTGCCTTGACCCAGAGCATCATAGAGCATGCCAATCCTGTAGCACAACATGAGCCGATGGAGAGTTTGAGGAGTAGGGTTCCACCCCATACTTGTCAGGCTTGCAAGTCAGACTATGGTTATGACCCCATGGATAGTCGGGACACAGGTCCGTAGGCTACATCTGCAACCGAGCAGATGATGATGACAAATACCCTCCTGAGTGAGACTTTTGGCCTTGATACTCAGGTAAATATTTGCAAGTTCATTGAATTTAATTTATTAAATTTCATTTTTGAAATGTAAGACTAACTAATTTAGTTTGATGATTTTAATGAAATTTTAGGGTCATACCGTTGATGTAGTTTTCAGTGGTTCTCCACCTGCATATTACACTACGACATCTACTATCGGGGTATGTAACTAGTAAACAATTATAAATATTACATGTGAATAGCATCGCTATATGAATGGTATTCTAATACCTAATTTTGGATGTTGAATAGGTTAATATTGGAGATTTCACAGCAACACTTGCCAGTTGTGGTGGACTTCAAAGCTTCACTGAAGTAATAAAATAAACAATTTAACTAATGAATTGTACTTACTAGATTTTTGTATTTTATATTCATATCGTTGATTACATTTCATTGCACATCTTTTAAACTCAAAGCATTACCAGACATTGCAAAACTAATAACTAGATGTTGATAGATGACAAAATTTCAATTACAATATAATTATTTAAAAAAATGCCTCAAAGAAATGTGGTCTCATGGAATGCCATGACAAGTAGATGCATAGAAAAGGACATCATGATGAGACCACATTTCTTTGAGGCATCTTTTCAAATAGCTACCCCAAAACCCTACCCCACCCTACCATCAACCTAAACCTAAATTAAAACCTTCACTCCCTCTCTAACTTCTTAAACCTAAAATTTGATGCTACTATAGTCCCTCCTTTGTTGACCCTTATACCACATAATAGTCATGAATCTTTATCTAATTTGTATATATGCATACATGACTGGTGTGCTTTATTGTGTGTATGTTAGGAGCCATGACTTCCATCACTATTCTAGTTCTCATAATTGAATAATGTTGTTTTATTTTCAGATGATGCAAGCTGCAGAGACACCTCTCAAAGTTCATAGGGCAATGGAGCATGGTGTGTCCTCTACAATGCATAGTTCCATGCCTTTGATGGGGGTATGAGGTAGATTAGTAAATTTCAAATTACATTCATTGTTATAGTTGTTTATTTTTGAAAAATCAAATGATTATTAATTTGAAGTTTAATTTCTATCTGGATGGTTTCTATAGGACATGACATCGCCACAGCCTAATCCCAGTACTAAGCCAAATGAGGAGACATATTTTATGGTAGCTGTAAGTGATCATTTTGTTAAATATTTCATTTTCTATAATTTAATTTCTATATATTAATGTCTATACATTTTTATTGTAACAACTACAGATCCATGAACAACTAAATTAGAGGAGAAACCCTCGGGTTCTTAGTAGACCACCCTCATACACATCTCCATCCACTCAAAAATCAAAGGTTTCCTATGATATATTCTCTTCACTAAATAGAGGGGAATGGCATATTATTGTAACCTAGAGATGGACATATATTTTGTATTGCATATAGTTGACATTGTATGCCTATATGGCATTCTTGTAATCCTATATGGCTATTTTGTATATATGTTATACTTATATCGACAAATATTAATGTATGCCTATATGGATATTTGGTTAATACAAATCATTTTTGTTGATCATTATGTAATATGGATAGGTGCAGTGTAGATCATTTTTGTATGCCTCTAGGTTTCAAAGTTTAATTGTCAAAGAATCCACCCAATTGATGATAAGAGAATTTGAGTTTTGGGTTGAAATTTTTAGTCTCTCAAAACTAGACATGCCCGAGAAAATAGAGAAAGGGAGATTGGTTAAATGGATAAATGGAAAGCAAGTTTTTTTTTCACATCATGATCTACATGTTATTGCACAAGCTTGCATGTTATCCTTAGTCACTCACATAGCAATGTACAACCTCGTGCATAAGTCCTTGCATCATGTGCCACCTAAACAATGCCACTTGATCCAACACAAAGTTCATGGTTCCTTGCACCATGCATAATTCACATAGCGATAGGAATCATTTTGTGCAACTTAAAAGATACCCTATAAATCTTACACAACCCTTTGGATCATGTACCATTTGCACAACACTAAGGATCATGTCTCATAGTTTCACAAACAACTCTATCGAATTTATGTGTCACATCTACACCTACGTGCACTACTGTTCACATGGTCTACATTCCAAAACTCAATACAAAACCATGTACAACACCCCATAACACTACGCAACATTTCAATTTGCACAAGCAACCATATTGGGATGCAAAGAGTATGTTTGTTGTCTTGAATAAGATAGTCAAAATCATATGCTTATGACCACCTGATGACCATTATGGTTATTAAATGTAATTCATCTTGCATATAAGGCGAGGTTATGAGAGTACATTGAGTCTTACCTAATTTGAGTATGTAACAAAACAATGGGGCTATAGGCTTCCATAAGTCATCAACAATCCCTTTGAGAATGTGGTTAATATTATAAATGTATACTTTGCATCTCACCATGTTAATATGTATCATTTCATCACATTTACCAATTTGACTCTAATTCCATAAAGCAATTCACTACCCAAAAACTTGTTAAGCTTGAAAGCCTTGTTACGACATAGTATTGATCTCGCAAAAGGTTGCATACTACTACCCCAACTCTTTGCAAGATTGCTATGAAATATGATAAGCAAGATAGGTGCAGTGTAGATCATTACATAATGATAGTGTAGACACCTAAAAATGTCTTCACCGTCTAATCGACCTCCGACATCACCAAATGCATTAATTTCCCTTCTAATCAATTAATTAAATTAATTATCCATTTCAACACCTAGCTTCCCACCATTTCATCCTTTTAAATTGAATTAATTTAATTAATTAAATAGTCTAACTTAACCAATTAATTAGATAAATCATGTTTATCCAATTAATTTAACCTACTAATTAACCTATCCCTACCCTGGTTAATTAAATATCAATTATTTAATTACCTAGCCTAACCTACATGACCCTAGACCTAGGATTAATTAAATAAAACATTATTTAATTAATCTTAACCCCTCATTAACCCATTCCCTAATTTTTTTCAGCCATATTAATTAGGCTAATTACCCTGATTAAAATGGTTAAACCTAGCTTAACACCCTTCCCCATATCCTCCAAATAAAAAATTGATATCTATGCCACATAAATCAATTTTTTATACACATATGTCAAACATCTCATTAAATACCTCTTACACCCCTTACACATGTCATACCTCATTTATTTGCACTCTTCCCCAAATAAATTTTTAATTCACATCTAATGTCACCCAACCTCATTTAATCCACCCCTTTCCCAAGATGAATTTAAAATTCATCTTTATTCAGAACCCTCCATTTTTGGAGATTAAATCTAGACCCTCCACATCATATGCATCCTCAACCATTGATCTCTTAATTCAATCTCCACCCTCGGATCAAATTCTCTCCCAAAAAGCCTATAAATACACCATCTCTCAAGCCATTTTATTATCCACAACTTGAGAAAAGTTATCATGCCAAAATCTCTCCTCTTAAGCTAGTTTATTAGTGAATTGCATAGGTTTTGAGAGCATTTCACATTGTCCATTATCATCTTGGGGTAAAGCTAGAGTGTTTGGGTGCAACACTCTCCACCCTATCTAGGGTTTGTGGATCACATTGGAAGGTATAACGTTTATTTTCATTTCATTTGGTTATGTTTTACTTTCATTTTGATTTCCATAAACTACATTGGCATGCTCGGTGGGACCCACAAGGTCCAATCTAACATTTGTTGTGAGTTTTGTTGTAGAAAACATGCTTTTTACAGGGCTTGGCGCTAAACCCTCTCTGTTTGGCAACATTATTTTGAGCATTGGTGCCATTTCTACGAGTTGTGGCACCATTTTCGACTGTTCTGGCACCATTTTCTGCATGACACATCCACTAACTTCTTTTCTTAAATCTTTTGTTTTTTGGTGTTTTCTGCTATTTTTGGGGTTTGTAGCTCTCAGTTTTTGTAGGAAATACACAGGTACAAGGGGAAACTATGGCAAAATTTCTTTAGGACTCATTCAACACTTTGGTTTCTAACCCTTGTTTAGTTGGCTTGATAAAACATTATTCGAAGCATTATTTGTGGTATTTTGGTCTTATTGGACTAAGAAACAACCACTAACCTTGTGTGCACAAACATTTTTGCAACTAAAACCTATTTTTTTGAAGCCTTGACCATCACTATGTCGTTTTGGCCATATCTAAGCCAAGGTCAGCGCTATCTACTCTAGCAATCAGGTAAACAAAGGTAAACAGTATTTCAGTGCTATTTTAGCATTCTATGGTGCTTTGCTATATTTTAATGCTATTTTAGTTCTATGTGGCACTTTCTAAGATTTTAGCACTATTTTGTAGTTTTGTGGCACCTTCCTGTTTTTCTGCGCTATTTTGTACTTTAGCAATGCTATCTGTCTATAGAAGTTAGATCATTATGTTAGTAGTCTGTGGCACCATTTGTAGTTTCTGTGGTGCCATTTTAAAGTTCTATAGCACTTTATCTATCTGTTTTAGCGCTATTTTCTATACTAACTTTGGGATCTGTGCAGGTTGTTGACTGTGTTCTACAGGTTAAAAATTGTTTGTCCAAGACCTTAATCTAAAACTACTAACATTTTTTACAGGATTTTATTAGCATAGAAAAATATTTTATCTTGGTGTACCTAAAACGAACCTTTGCTTGTTTAGCTTAGAAAACACTTGGATTTGGTGCATAAAATGAATCTTGTTTGCAAACAATCATAGGCACACTTCATTTTGGGCTTAAAAAGAATATTAGCAATTGTTTGTCGTGTCTTGTACACTTGCACATTTATTTTACCCAAGGGATAGAATCAAATTATCCTCTCCCCTCACCTTCAAAAGGATCTTGGGTGAAGAGAAATGGTTCTACTCTCTTTTTATTTTTAGGAAGTGGGCTTTCTCTTGAGACACATCCTCAAGGAGAACTCATTTGCAACCCCAAGTGGTACTTTCATTTGGTCCACTATATAAATTAGGATAAGGCAAAAGCCAAATCTAAATTGGTATTAGCACTTACCATTCGGTGCTAGCTCAAAAGGAAGTAGTACCTCGTGTATATGATACTCCTAGTAGAGCTAGTCAAAAATTTAATTGGGTTATTAGATGCTCATAATGCACTGATCCCTTGAATGTTCCCCCACTAAACACCATTTGTTTTAGAGGCCAAAAACCTTCTACTTGTTGGCGCAGGGGTTGGAAGATAGACCTCTGAAGTTGTCCCACACTCTCACAACTTAAAGTAGAGATAACAAATTTCTTGAGATCTTCAAGTCTTTAGAAATTTGAAGCTTGTTGTACCCGAGAAGTGAGTGCCAAGTAAGGGGGAGCCAGTGTCACCAAGCTTCTAAGTTATCCGAGTTAAGTGTGGCTAGAGAAATCCAAGTGGGAACTCAACAAGTATTATCCTTTCCTCACCTTAGGTTGTACATGCTTGATAAATCTTCACATTTTTCACAAACAAAACCTTTGGCCATTATGTTTTCTTTGTTTGAAGTGTTTTCAATACTTTCCAAGAAACAACATCATTGAACCACCATTACAACATTTGACAAACATTTGACCTCCACAAAATCCAAATTTGACATCAAAACCCATATTTGCTAAAGCATTGACAACCGCTACCCTCTTTTGGCACCATTTCACAAATCTCTGGCACCATTTCTCACTATTTTGGTTTCATATACCTGAGTTTTGGCACTATTTATAGATCAACTTGTACATAGCCCTAGGAAATTGTTTTGGGACCTTTTAGACCTGCACATCCATAATCCATATTCATCTTGCCAAAATCTATCAAAACCATAACCATTTTGACCCAAAATTTTCATCCATATTCTCATTTGGACCTTAGAGAATAACCATTTTCACTATTGGACCCTTCATCATACTATTGAACCCAACCATAATCCATCCCCTTCCATCACCTTTTGATTTTTTCTTTTGGACCTTAACTCATCATCCAATAAATTTCATCCCCAATTCGTCCATCTCTTCTACATCAAACACATCCAAAAATCGTATAATCAAAACATCAATCCAAAACTCAATCAATCATATCCAAAATCAACCTTTGAGTAAAAAATTGAATCTAGATTTTATCCTTTCCCATCCTATTTTGCTTGTTGATCATTAGTCTACCTTCAAGTAGAATAATCATCCCTTTTTGCTTAAGGTCATAAGTCTACCTTGAGTAAGAAGAAACATCCATTTTACAACATCCAAAAATCTTGACCTATTTTAACTCATTTGTTGACTTGAACATCCTTTCTAAACATCATAAAAAATCTATCCTCTCAAACATCTAAATCACCTAAGGTTTTCCTTAGTTGAAACATCATCCAACCCATCCCCAAATCTCTCTTACCAAATCATCTTTTCAAATCATTCCATCCTCCATCCTTTTGGTCCAAATTTTTTTAAAATCAATTAATATTTACTATCCTTAGGTTGCCACCTTTTTTATATTTATCTCCCAAAGGCTTAAACCTATAATCGAAACCACACCATAATCTCATTCACCCTTGGATTTAGATTTTAGGGAGTATACTCTCTTGAACCTAAATCTTTGTCCCCACTTCATCACCTCATATACTTGGGTCCAATAAAATCAAACCAATTCTCTAAGGTCTTGACCTTCATCCACCCCTAATCAAATCCACATCATTGTATGCCCATAACAAGATCCCAATCCAAAAAGGATTAGGAAATGGCCAACCTTGGAAACAACTTTGGTCTAGGAATGCCACAAACTAACCAAAACAACATGCCCACAAACCAACAAATACCCGCATATGATGCCAACGCAATGGTTAATCTCTTCCTATTTCCACAACCAACACAACTCACCACCAACCAAGTACACCCAGATGTCTTAGATTTCACATAAGATCCCAATTCCATGGATATACTCGGCAGAGTCCTAAGATTGGATCCCAATAGATATCTTGAGTTCCTCCTCAAAAATGGTGCTAATGTACCTCAAAACCCATCCACCTCAAACAACCCCACCATATCTTCACAACCCTCCATGTCACACACCAACCCTAACACGTCTCAAACCACCTCCATAAATCCCACAAATCCCACCAACGTCTCAACCATAACAAACCCTACTAATATCAACCCCGCTGACACATCAAATGTAACCACATCTATCCCACAAATCACCCTCACTATTCCCAGCAACCCCATACACATGAGTGCTTCCACGCTTCGTGTGCCTCCACTTAACCCCAACACCATAGCCTTCATGAACCAACTATTCTCTCAACAAGCCCCTAACACCTCTAATGTTCCCGTCAACAACCCATCATCTAACTTCACATATATGAATCCATCAATCTCCCAAGCACCCATTGTATCATCCACCCAAACATCACAACCAAACTTGAATCAAAACCAAATACCACCCTACATCCTACAACAACTCCACACCTATCAACAATACCTCTCCCAACTCAACCAAAACCAAAACCCCATTCTACAAAACTAAAACCTCATCTCACAAAACCAACTCCTGCCTCATCTCCAACAACTTCTCCAAAACCAACAAACTTACATTCTGCAACCACCCCTAACCCAGGATTTAACAAGCATTGTGCAAACCCTAATCCAAAAGGTGGATAGCATGCAACAAGGAAACAAACACAAGCAATATTCTTTTGAGGATATTTGCCCATACCCATTCGATAGGACATTATACATGCCCCCCTTTCCTAAAAATTTTGAAATGCCAAAATTTGACAAATACAACGGGAAAGGGACACCCTAGAGAACACCTTAGGGAGTTTTATATTGCTTGTCTAGAAGTCTCATATGATGGTACGTATTTGATGAGAATTTTCCCCCAAAGCCTTGGTGGTCAAGCCACTGAATGGTTTGCACACCTTCTTCCTGGCATTAGGACCTTCCCTGAGCTAGCAGAGAAGTTTGTAAACCATTTCTCTTATAATTTTGAACACAAAATATCCATGATGGATCTTCGCAATACCAAACAAAAGAATGGAGAATCCTTCGCTACCTTCTTGCAAAGATGGAGAGGCTTGTCAAGCAAACTCCCTTGGCCAATTCCCGAAAAACAACTAGTCACAATGTTTGTGGCTAATCTTAGTCAAGAAATGGGATTCCACTTGCAAATTCAATGCACATCTACCTTTGAAGAGGTCATTGACAAGGGCACAACCATTGAGAGAGCCCTTATTGCTAAGGTCTTGATTAAACTCTATGATGGAAAAACCTACAACAACAACAACAAAGTCAACATCAACACCCCAAACACAAATAACAACATGCAATCAAATGAGAAACCTCGCTTTTGGTGAAAGAACAAGAACACCCTTAATGACGACATCACCGATGTGAAGTTCGTTCAAAATGTACAAAATCAAGCACCACCAAGCACACCCATCACCAATAATGTCAATATCCCCAAGGGACCACCCAAACAAAATAATGCCCTTAGGAGGAAATTCACACCATTAGGAGAACCAATAGAAGATGTTTTGGACAAGATTGTAAAGGAGAATTTGATAACTCTCCCCCCTATTAAGCCTTATGATGAGAATCAATTCAAACCCACATGGTTTGATGAGAATGCCTCTTGTGAATACCATCATGTCAAGGGGCATAAAACAACTAATTGCATGAGATTAAAACATTGCATACATGATCTCATAGATAAGGGTAGTATCAGCTTCGATGAACCACCAAAATAGTCACCAAATGCAAATCTTGGAGCTTACAAGGATCCTCTACCCAACCACAATAAAGGAAAAGCATTTTCCTCCAACCAAGCTTACAATATTGTTCAACCTCTCACTTCTTTTGACTCCATTGTGGGTCGAATAGAAGAATCTTCTAACCATGTCAACACCATTATCATTCGAGCATAAACACCTGATTGTGTCATCACTACCTACCATGGCCATGTCTCCATCCATGGGGCACCCACCAATGATCAACCATCCACATCTGCACCTACCAACCCACCATCCACCCACAAATACAACCTCCTAGATCATCTAGGTAAGACCCCTGCACAAATCTCCATCCTTGAGTTGCTCTGATCATCACCACTTCATAAAGAAGTACTTGACAAAGTTTTAACAGACACCCAAGCCCCCACTAACCTAAATGTTGATCAATTCCAAGTCATGGTGGGCCATATCACCTCACCTCACCATCTCACCTTCTCAGAGAAGGACCTTACCGCCTCTGACAACTTACACAATGATGTCTTGCACATTGAGGTCTGCATCCACAAGCATATCATAAAAAGAGTCTTAATAGATGGTGGCTCCGACCTAAACCTATGCACTCTTAAATTGTTAAAACATTTGGGATACTCTAATGTGGTTGTGGACACTAGTGAATGTATAACCATTAAGGGGTATGATGATATTGAGAGACTATCTGAAGGCACCATCAAACTCCCTATCTAAGTGGGGCAGAAAATCTTGGAGACCAAGTGTCAGGTACTTGATCTTGACCTCCCTTACAACATTCTCCTCAGCCAACCATGGATGCATGCCATGCAAGATGTACCATTCACATTTCACTAATGTTTAAAATTTCCTCACAATGGCATAGAAGTAACTATCTATGCTGATCCCCGTCCCTTCCAATACTACAGTTTCTTGGAAGGACATGACCATACCTTTTGTCCTTACAACAATGCCATCAAGAAGCATGCCTCCCAAACCAATCCTACATCATCTGCCTCATATGTTGACCCTTCCAACATCACTACCACTACATCCCAAACATCTCCACTACCTGGGGTCAAGATGAAGTTAAGTGACATGGGGTGTGGTGAATATGACCTACATGGTACCTTTTGTGTAGGATCATTGCTGACTCCCAAGACATTTGGTGCTCCAAAGGAAAAATAAGTCTCCACAATAGTCATCAAATGTAAGCCATCCCCCACCTTCAAGAAGAAGCACCTTCTTGATCAGAATGTGCTTAAGGGAATATCATCATGGTTATACAAAGATGAAGAAGCAAAACAAGAGGCCCCTGCCATCCCAGCTGAAATCTATGGAAAAGGTCTAGAGATTGTCAAGTATATGGGCTATAAGGGACAAGGTAGTATTGGCCTTCATGAGAAATGGATTGTGGAGCTAATTCTAGCAATGAGGAACTCCTGTTCTCAAGGGTTAGGGTATGGAAAATAAGAGTCTATCCTCACTAATGGTGACTGAATCTTAGGTGAGGTTACCCTATGGTCGATAACATTAATGAAGCGGACCATCAAGATTCCTTTAGTGATTTCACTGAATTCTTTGAATCTTCCATATATACCATCTATACCATAACTACCTTAGCATTTGCCTTGAACGACCTACCTCTTGTATACCTTGAGCTTATAAACTAGGACCATCAGGGACTTGTTGTCCTTGATGTAGCACAAAATGATGAAGCAATAGAAGAAATGATGGGGGTTAGAGAACACTTCCCCCTTGGAGACCACAAAGCCAAGTATATCATGGAACTCGACACATCCGCCTACTTTAGTGAAACCACCCATGCTCTTAGTCACAAAAACATAAGAATAAAACCAACACACCCTAGTGAAAACCACTCCATGGCACTTTCAGATGAAGAAAAAGTTAAAATAAAGGATGTATTGCCTAGTGAAAACCTCCATAAGGTGCTAGGTGATGAGAGCATGGGCCTTCTCGAAATAGATGAAGTATATCCAGACAGATCACCTATCCTAGTGGAACCATCACAAGAAATGAACCTTGGAACAGAGGAAGCACCAAAAATAACCTTCAGAGAAAAATCTCTTACAGCGGTTGAATAGGAAAACTTCCTATCCTTCTTCAAGAAAAGAAGCCACAACTTCGCATGGACTTATGCTGACATGCTAGGACTAGATCCTACTTTGGCTATTCATCACCTTGCAGTCTGTCCTGATGTGAAACTGGTCAAACAAAAGCTAAGGAAGATGAATCCTCAGATTGTGCTCCTAGTTAAAGCATAGCTTGAGAAACTCTTAGATGTGGGGTTTATCCAGTTGATAGATTACCCCTAGTGGGTGTCTAATATTGTACCCATAGCTAAGGTCACTGGGTGCATCCGATGCTGTACAGATTTTAGAGACCTTAATAAGGCTTGCCCTAAATATGAATTCCTGATACCCAACATCGATATCATATCTCACAGCAGGGCATGAGATGTTGTCTCTAATGGACGATTTCTCAGGATATAGTCAAATCAGGATCGCAAAAGAAGACCAACATAAAACATCCTTCATATGCCCATAGGGGATATACTGCTAGGTAGTAATGCCTTTTGGCCTGAAGAATACGGGTGCAATGTATCAACGGGCAATGACCATTATTTTCTTTGAGCTCTTCCACCATATAATGGAAGACTACGTAGATGATCTATTGGGAAAATCCAAAACTAGAGAGGAGCACCTAGATGTGTTAGCCAAGATCTTCTATACGTTGGAATAGTACAATGTGTGGCTGAATCTGAAGAAATGTCTCTTTGGAGTCACTTCTAGGAAACTCTTAGGATACTTAGTGTCATGGAGAGGAATTAAAGTGGATCCTACCAAATTCAAAGCTATAATAGAGATGCCCCCTCCGAGGACACTTAAGCAGCTAAGAAATTTACAAGGGAATCTCTAATCTATCCGACGGTTCATAGCATAGCTTGTAGATAAGTGCCAGCCTTTCTAGCAACTCCTCCACAAGAACATAGCCTTTGTGTGGGACAATTAGTGTCAGGGAGCTTTTGAACAGTTGAAGAAGTACCTCGCTAACCCACCTATCCTTATGCCACCAAAACAACAAGAACCCCTCCTCTTATATATTTCAACAATGGAAACAACTATAGGGGACTTGTTGGTGCCACAGGATGAACAAGGGAAAGAAAGAGCAATATATTATATCAGTCGTACTGTGATGTCCTATGAGATGAATTATACTCCCATTGAACAAGCATGCTTAGCTATCATCTTCACTTCACAAAAGTTGAGACACTACATGCTCAATCACAAGACTAAGCTCATTGCCAAGATCGGTCTGTTGAAATATTTGCTAAATAGGACCGCCCTTACAGGAAGACAGGCTAAGTGGGCAATGATCTTAAGCAAGTTTGATATTGAATACATAGAAAGAAAAGCCATTAAAGGATAGGTCATCGCTGATCAATTAGCCGAGGCACCCATCCTAACAGAGCAACCCACACTTGTAGAATTTCCTGAGGAGTCTATATTGACTGTAGCACCAACAGCAGAACCATGGAAGATGTATTTTGATGGATCTTATACACATCGAGGCATAGGGGCAAGCATTCTATTTGTTACCTCTCAAGGAGATACCATCCCCAAGTCATACAAGATTACATTTCCATGCATGAATAATGTAGCAGAGTATGAGGCTCTTATCACAAGACTTTGCATGGCAATTTAGTGGAAGATTGAGAAGTTGATGGTCTATGGAGATTCCCAACTGGTCATCGGACAAGTAAACAATGAATACAAAACTAAGGATGATAAGCTCTTGCCCTACAAAATAATGGTGGATGACTTTAAAGGCTATTTTTACTACATCCATTTTGAACAGATTCCAAGGTTAAATAACAAAGCAACAGATGCCATGGCCACAATAGGATCCCTGGTGGACATGCAGAAAGACAACAAGAAGTGTGAGTTCCTGATTGAAGAACTCCCTATACCAGCTTATGATGTTCCCCAATCAAAACTGGTGTGTGAAATTTTTGGTCCCCTATCCCCCTGGTATAAAGAGACAGACATGTACCTCCATGACAACATCATACCACCCAACCTTTCATCCTCAAAATGAAAAATCTTCATCTGCTGAGCCTCCCACTTCACTCTTATAGGAGACACCCTATACAAAAGGACTCTTGATGGTACGCTTTTACGATGTCTAGACTCTAGGGAAGCTGAAGTGGCCTTACAAGAGGTACATGAAGGCATTTGTGGGGCACACTTGAGTGGACCTACTCTAGCCAAGAAGATCTTAAGACTATGATACTACTAGCCAACCATGGAACAAGATGCATACAGATTCATGAAGAAATGCTTGCTGTGTCAACAACATGTAGACATCATCCATGCACCATCACAAGAGTTGCAGCCAATAACAACTCAATGGCCTTTTTCACAATGGGGACTCGACCTCATAAGTAAGATTCACCTACCATTATCCAATAGACATATGTTCATTATCACTACCACCGAATACTTTACTAAGTGAGTTGAAGCGATTCTGCTCACCTTCACCACAGGCATCTAGATAGCCAAATTCATTCTTCACTACATCATATGCCGTTATGGCATCCCCCATTCCATTATTACTGATAACGGGAAACTATTTAAGAACCAGGAAGTCCGCACTTTATGTGAGAAATTCTAAATCCAACACCATTTCTCCACTCTATACTATCCCCAAGGTAACGGTCAAGTTGAAGCTTCAAACAAAACCATCCTATGCATTTTAAAGAAGACAGTTAATGAAGCTGGCCGTGATTGGCACCTCCAACTCAATCCTACCCTATGGGCCTACCGCATGAGCATCCACACACCTATAGGAGCCACCCCATATTCCCTAGTATTTGGTTCTAAAACCATCTTACCTATTGAGGTCGAGCTCCCATTACTTAGAGTGTCTTTATAGAACATAATCACTGATGAAGAGTACCGAGTTGCAAGGCTACATGAGTTAGAACTATTGGATGAGAAATGCCTAGATGCACTTAACCATCTGCAAGCATACCAAAATTGCCTATGAAGAAGCTATAACAAGAAAATCAAGAACTACAAATTTGAAGTAGGTGACCTTGTCCTCATGGAAAATCAAAAGAATTTGCAAGAACACACTAAGAAAGGGAAACTTGATCCCAATTGGTTGGGACCTTATGTTATCACAACTAGCTATGGATCAGGGGCATATCAGCTTGCAACACCTTAGGGACAACCTCTAGATGAACCCATGAATATTCTGCATTTGAAGAGGTTCTATGCATAACCCATCAAGTATCCCAAAGTAAAATCATAAAAAAATCAAAAAATAGAAAAAACAAAAAAATAAAAAAATCAAGAAGAACCTGAGTGCAATAAAGTCTTCCAATGGTGAAAATCACTTCGGTGATGCCTTGGATAGGCACCATGGTGAAAACCTATTTGAAGCACCATGTGTAGTGGCTAGTTCCACCATCTGATAAGTCCTCTTTCCGTCATGACACTCCATATTGCATACCTCCCATGGCTTGGAATTTTGCAACATCAATCGCCCACCCCATATCATCCCACCCAAAGTTAATATGTGGAACAAGGATCCTTGTAAGCTTCCTCTGTACAGGTAAAATCAGAAAATCCAAAAACAATAGAAAATCCAAAAATCCAAAAACAATAGAAAATCCAAAAATCCAAAAAACATTAGAAAATCCACATGTTGAATCCATAACGCATACAAGGATGACATCCAAATAGTAAAAAGCCATTGAAGCACTTCAGCTGATTCAAACTAGAAATCCCTCAATCATCTCATTGTTGCAATCATGCGACATTCGTAAAATTTGTAATTATTATTATACAATAAGTAGTAATGTTGGTTGGTGAGCATTAATACAAAAGTAATTTCGTGATGCAACTTACCCAATTCAGCATTAGTTTATTATGGAATCACAACTTTGTACAGTCAAAATCCAAAAATCCACAAACATTTGAAAATCCAAAAAAGCAAAAACATTTGAAAATCCAAAAATCCAAAACATTTGAAAATCCAAAAATCCAAAAACATTTGAAAATCCAAAAAACACCAAAAACATTTGAAAAAGAAGAAAAATACAAAAACACTCACATCATCATCACATCCATCCCAAACCATTCACACATCATCACGTCTTACCAAAACTACATATTCATCTCAACCACATCTTGAAAGTACCTTGATCCCATGGACACAACGTATATAGGCAGTCTGGAATACAAAGGAAGTATCCAGTACTCAGGTACATAAGATGAACCCATCCAACCCGTTTGGATGGTCCCTATTTACTGGGCTTGCTATATTCAACAGATGATACACATGCTAAGCATATGCCTGAAACACCGCACCTCACACAAAAATCATCAATCAACATACCAACTAAATCATCAGACATAGCCCGACTATCCTTTTGCCCACCTTTCAAATTTATCCAACAAAATCCAAAACGATTCACATCCTAGGGTATATCGTTCCTACAATGGATAGAATTCCTCATCCTATCAACACTTATCTTGGCAAGAGAATACATTGGTTGTTTGTGTCATTTTATTAGTCTTCTGATTATTGATTTTTATCTTCTTGTCTTGTTCTAGGTCATTTCCAAAGCTACCTTGATCTCATTATATCATGGTAAGTGGTGGACAACACTTGGAATAGACATGGTCATTGTTTCTGTATGCCGTGCTTGTGGTTTGATTTCATTACTCCAAGAATAGTATTCATATCTTGAAGCTTGGGTCGATTCTAGCATAATGTGTCTCATTTGCATATATAGGTATTCATACCATCTATGTACTATGAGAACTCATGTTATGAGTCCCCTACCCTTAGCTAGGCAAGGTTATACTACCTTGGGCATCCATGAAATCAATCTATTGTTTGTGAGTCTAGTCCATGCAATTGTGGGATAAATATCATCACTTAGGTCCCTTCATACCTTTGTGAAAAGTATCCGACTTTGCTATAATAAACCAAGAAATGTTCTCTATAGTTTAATGCAAGTACTATATCTAGCTCACATCATCTTTCAACACCCATCCAACCATATTATCTGGGCTTAGAATATTAATCCCCCACCATCTATCCATTCTACCCTAACCCCCCCCTCTCCTAACTAACAACCCCTCCTCTCACTAACCCCGTAACCCATTCAACCAACCTAACACATCTAAACCAACCCCCCCTCTCCAGTGATGTGGTTTCCAATAACCTAGCACTCCCTAAAGCATCCCAACAACCCCCCTAACAATTTCCCTCCCTAACCTATCCCCCACCACCTAGCCCCATCACCCAGGGTTTTAAAAGAACACAACATGTGTCATGACTTGTTTATTTCACCACTCATTGTACTAATACATTATCATCTGCATGATCATTTACAAATCATCGTATCATTCAAACCATCGCATTAATCATTTCATGTCCGTCAAGAATAGGTTAGGAATATGTATGTCCTTCCAGTTAATTGTTCTTCACCTCATCTGTCTAACCTAGTGTGGTTTACTCACCTCATTTAGCCCACTTTTGCATCATTTCCTCTGTAGATTTTCCATTAGATGGAGTAGGTCACTCAGAATCCTTTGTTTCTACGAACACTTTTCATAATTAGGGTTCCCTACTTTATCCATCTTTCATTTCCCTAAAACAAACTTGCCATCACAGAGAGATGTAATCTCACATAGGATGTCTTCTATGTTTTCAGGATTGCAGAAAAGATCATTCTAGCTGGCAATAAAGCTATGACAACCCAAACTATTAAGGGATGGTGGCACCATAAAACAACTTGCAGTTTGAATCCATGGGCTAAGGAGTTTGTTCCTTCTCCACCATATCCATACCATGACAATCTGAGAAAATATTTCATCCCATTTCATTAATATCATACATAATACTTAATCATAACATGCATCAACATTATCACATCATCATAAGCAAAACATAACATCATCACATTACATACATGATCTATCAACATCATCACATTACAATACATATGACCTCATCCATCCATGAAACCATGACATCATCAAATCATAACATATATCCACAATGAAATCATAGCATAATCATGAAGACATAAGGGCTTGTTAACAAGCCCGCCAAGTACCATCAGTGTAATCATTGATCATATCATCACATAAAGCAACATAAACAAAACCATTTATCACATCATCATCAGAAATAAAACCAAAACATCATATCATCATCATCTACATCATCAATATATCCATCACATGACATAAATCATCACATACATCATAAATGTATCCATAACATGAACCATCATATAAACATCATCATGATCCATAGCACATCACATCACACCATGATATGCATAATCTATTGAGAGATTTGTCATTGATGACAAAAAGTGTGTAGTTGTTCATGCATGAGCTCATGGTTATCACGAGGTTAGGATGTTGAGGCACAAGTGATTGGTAGTGACAAGTGATTGTATTGGTAGTGCCATGATGGTGAGATCAAGCAATTGCATGATGGTGAAATGATGCTATGCTCATATCACTTCACTCATATCAAATCATGGTCAGATTTGAGGTTTGATCTTCATAATACTCAAATGCTTCATATCAAGTTCAAGTATGTGCCTCAATTTTGTGCATGCTTTAGGGTTTCAAGGCTATCAAGTTCCACAGATAATATGATTACCATTATTCAAACTCTAAAAAACCTAAGTTGTATATTTGAGGTTGTCTTAGGTTGCAAGGCTTGCTATTATGTTTCTCTATCTACTTATACCTTTGTTACAGCCTTGTCATGTCTCTAGTTTTGTTTTTGGACTAATTCATCTCCTAATCAGTGTCTTCTTGAGAGGTCTTTACTACACATTTTAAACCCTAATGCTTATCATGGTTTTAAACACTATAACAAAATCCTACTTTACCCATCATTGCTAAGGTTACTTTTTTGTTTTAAAATGAAAGTGACTTATTATTACAAGTCACCATCACTAAAGGTGACTCACTTAAGGGTCCTTTAGTCATAAACATTGACCAGCCCTCACTTGTTGACACCGGGCTTCCCGGTAACCTTCCTTATGTCAGGTGTCTCAAAATGAAATCTAAGGCTCATATTAAAAGTCATAAAGGGCACGAAGGGAGAAACCAGGAGTACTGATTTAAAATCAATTTAAATTCCAATGATTACTCTTCATTATTGAATTTGACAAGCAGTTGGAGTATATGAAGCCCTTAACCATTTTTGGCAGTTAATGATTGAACCAAGAGGGCCAGGAAATTTGATATTGCTCTCTATATGACAGTTATGTGGATACTCGATGGTGATATGTAATATAGAGAATAATACCTATACATATATATGTAGATTGTCATGGATGCAGGTGTTAAAACTATGTTTTTTTAATGGCCCAAAGTTGAAGTATGCTCTAAAATGTATAAAAGAGAGTTTTAACAAGAAGATATGAAATTGAAGTAGCAGGGGATTGTGAGTGTGGGATTTGAAGTATCAAAGGGATATTTATATGATTTTGTCGATAGGAAATATTGAAGATTTATGTGTTAAGTTATCTTTGATAAATTGTGTTTGAAGAAGGCTTGATTGATGTTGCAGATTGAAACTATCAATAGATGTTGAGAGTGCAGGGGTTCCTATGAATACAGGGGAAATACTTGTTCATGACAAAGATAGATTATGTTGAGAAGAAGAAGTCTTTGGTGATTTGTACTACAGTGAATCAGAGTGTCCCTCTAAATTTGTTTTAACTCTTAATGTAATCAAGTTCATGTCAGTGAGACACATTTGCTAGTAAGGCTACTTTATTAGTGAGACAACATTTTGCCAGTGAGGCTGTGACAGTGAATGGGTTCTCCTGTTGATATTGGAGTTGGTGCTCCTAGATACATTGTGTAGCTAATGAGGCATTTTGTGTAGCCAGTGAGGCATTTTGTGTAGCTAGTGAGACATGTTTTTTATTAAGCCGGTGAGGCATTTTTTGAGTGGTTTTCATCCCCATGAGGGTTTTCCACTCATGAAAAACATGTGTTATGGTTCATGTTGTTTATCTTTATGTGTGTGCCCTAATGTTTTATCTTTGAGGTCTTGATCATAATGTGTATAATCATACTTGTGCATATGTATTTGATAAATATTTGAAGTCTCTCGCATTCTCTATCCTATGAGTTAAAAGGTGCAAAAGGTTTTAAAATTTTATAGACCATTGATTCACCCCCTCTCTCAATGGTCCTGTACTCCAACAAGTGGTATCAAAGCATAGGTTCCCTATAGAAGTCTAATAGGATTGGGTAGGTCTTGATAGTGGAGTACCATGGGAAAGTGTAGAATAAATAGAGAAAAGAAAGATGCCAAGAAAAAGGTTGTACAACAAACCCCAGTCAAGTCATGTGATGAGTTGTTGCATGAGTCACCCCTGAATGTTGATACAAAGTGTGATAAAGAGAATGGTCCTGCAATTGTGAGTTTTGACCAAAAGGAAGACTTCATTATGAGTGTAAGTGGACAAGAACTTGATGAAAAAGAAGATATTGATGACGAAGAAGGACCTCTTTGTGGGTGAAGATGACTATGAACAAGAGTATGATGAATAGGAGTGTGAGGTTGAATTAGAAGGTGAACTCTTGTGTGCTCTAGATACAATCAAGCAACTTAGAAAAGAGAATCAGAAATGAAAAGACCAACTTCAACAAGAAAAAGATTTCAAGGACAAGGTATGTTCAGATTTTGCAAAAGTTTCTTTAGAACTTGAAGAGTCAAATAAGCTAATTATCAGCCTAAAGATAGAAATAGAAGAAGCAAAAGGATAGTGGATTTTACAAAATTTGATCTTGAAGTCAAAACTAATGAATGCCTAAGATTAGAGTTAGATATAGTTTCTTTGAGAAAGGAATTGGAAGAAGCATCTTCTAAGTTGCACAATAATCTGTTGTTTGAAAAGACTATTGAATGTTTGAATGACATGTTGGCAAGACAAAGCATCATAAGGACACTACAGGTCTAGGTTATGAAGAAGGACAGTGTTCTAAAGATAGAAATGCTCCTAGAAAGAAAATAGACCTAAATTATCACTCTGTCACCCTTGAGACTGAAGCCAAGAAGAAATCAAAAGAGAATGTTGATGATGGATTCTTGAAGAACATCAATGAAAGAAGAAGAACCAACAGGTACAACTACTCTCAGTTTCATGGTTATTGTTATTCTTGTCATATCTATGGTCATAGAGCTAGAGATTGTAAAACTTATACAAGAAATGGTTTTTGTTGGAATAAGAATAAGGGTTCTAGGATGCTTTCAAATCAGAATTGCAATATTGTTTGCCACAAATGTAACAAACTGTTAGGGTTAGCCGATAGAAGATATCAATTAAATGCAAATAAAGATTAAACAAAGGAATGGAAATACATAGAAATAATAACAGCGAGAGACAAGTTTTAACATGGTTCACCCAAACTCGGGCTACATCCACCAAACAAAGAGTCCAATATTATTATCCAGTAAATCAACTGATTACAACTAGCAATCCCTACAACTCAATACCACTGCAAATGTTATAATACAATATCAATTGAAACCCTAACCCTTAGCTGCTTTTATCAATCTTTTTGTCAATTACAAAAATAGGGTTTTCTTATGTCGGTCAATTAAAAATAACTCCTGGTACCTTTATAAAATAATAAAAAATTGTGTGAGGTTTCGGGGGCGTTGCCCCCGAGCCCCCACGGGGGTACTGCCCCTCAACCCCGTCTTGGAGGTGCTGCCCCCAAACCCTCACAAGGGGCACTGGCCCTTGATCCCGTAGGAATTTGGGGGAAAATCGCGCCGATAAAAGTGGGGAAAATTTAACCTCCGAGTCTGATTAGGCTCCATATAACAACAATCTCCCACTTGGAGACTGATTAAACTCCACACCATATCATCTCCCACTTGGAGACTGATCATAATACTACTGACCTTGTAGCTCCCACTGGAAATAAGCACCCTAGAATCTGCTGTTTTGTTTTTGTTATTTTCAGGCTAGAAGACCAACCAAAGCTGAAGAGGAGCTTAGCTTCTCCTTTGTCACTGCCTTTGTAAACATATCCACTGGATTTTCATCTGTATGTATCTTTTCCAGCCTTAACTGTCCATCATCCAACACCGATTGAATGAAGTGATACCTCAACTGTATGTGTTTGGTCTTTAAATGCAAGGAATAATTCTTTGCAAGATTTATGGCACTCTGGCTATCCGTAAACAAATAACTGTTAACCTATTATTTTCCCATTTCTTTCATGAAAGATTGGAGCCATATCATCTCCTTGCTTGCCTCTATTGCAACTACATATTCTACCTCTGTGGTGGATAAAGCAACCACCTTTTGTAACCTAGAAATCCAACTCACCGCTATCCCACCTACAGTAAAGACATAACCTATAGTACTCTGCCTAGTATCAATATCCCCTACCAAATCTGAGTCTACATAACCTACTAAATCAGTATTAGAGCCCCCAAAACATAAGTGTTTATTGGATGTACCTCTCAAATATCTCAGAATCCATTTTACCGCATTCCAATGCTCCAATCTGGGATGACTCATATATCTACTAACGACTCCTAAAACATGTGCAATATTTGGTCTTGTGCATACCATGGCATACATTAAACTTCCTACAGTTAAAGCATATGGTACCTTGGACATTTTCTCTTCCTCCTCTTGTGTCTTAGGACACATCTCCTTAGTCAATTTCAAATGACTAGGCAAAGGTGTGCTGACACCTTTGGCATTCTCCATATGGAATCTCTGCAACACCTTTTCAACATAATCAGCCTGAGATAGAGTCAATTTTCTATTCTTCCTATCTTTGCAAATTTTCATACCAAGGATTTGTTTTGCTGCTCCCAAATCCTTCATAGCAAATGACTATGCTAAATGCTGTTTTAGCTCTCTTATGTGATCAATGTTAGACCCAGCTACAAGCATGTCATCAACATATAAACATAAAATAATGTAGCTATCATTATCCAACCTCTTAAAATAAACACAATGGTCATAATTATACCAGTTGTAGCCTTGCTTAGCCATAAAACTATCAAATTTCAAATACCATTACTGAGGTGCTTGTTTCAGGCCATAAAAATTCTTCTTCAATCTGTACACCTGTTTCTCCTTACCTTTGACCTCAAATCCTTGGGGTTGTTCCATATATATCTCCTCCTCCAAATCACCATGGAGAAAGGTAGTTTTTACATCTAGTTATTCTAAATGCAAATCTTTAGCAGCCACAATACTTAAAATAGTATGAATAAAAGTCATCTTGACAACCAGAGAAAATATCTCATCAAAATCAATGCCCTTTTTTTGTGCAAATTCTTTTACAACTAACCTGGCCTTAAATATTTTCTTACCTCCATCTTCCTCTTTCAGCCTATAAACCCATTTATTTGGTAAAGCCTTTTTCCCTGCAGGCAACTTACATAATTCCCAAGTCTGATTTTTCAGCAAGGAGTCCATTTCTTCTTTCATTGCAAGCTCCCACTGAACCTTTGTATCCACCTGCATAGCTTCATCATTCCCTTTTGGTTCACCAGCATCTGTTAACAAAAGAGAATACAAAGAGGGAGAAAACCTTTTAGGAGGTCTACTTAGCCTTATTGATTGTCTAACATTCACTAGAGTTTGTGGTATTTCTGGTTGTTGTTACGGAGCATGAGGAACCACTGGAACATCACTATTTGGAGTATCATCCAGCAACACATAATCTTTTTCTTTCTTCTCATGCTGCTACAACTGATCTTTGTACAACACCTTCTCATTAAATATAACATCCCTGCTTCTCACAATTTTCTGATTTTCAAAATCCCAAAGCCTGTAACCAAATTCATCAATGTCATATCCAACAAAGGTACACTTTTTTGATTTTGCGCCTAACTTGGTTCTATTTTTAGAATCTACATGTGCAAATGCTTCACATTTGAAGGTTTTGAGAAAAGAATAACTCACCTTCTTACCTGTCCATGCTTCCTCTGGAATACCATAGCCCAAAGGAACAGAAGGACCTCTGTTAATTAAATATATAGTAGTGTTAACAGCCTTTGGCCACATATTTAAAGGCAGCCCAACATGCAATCTCATAGTCCTTGCATGCTCCATTATTGTCCTATTCATGCGGTCAACCACCACATTTTCTTGTGGAGTCTCTAGAACCATTTTTTGCTATGAATTCCATTAAAAGAATAATAATCCTCAAATTCTTTGCTGCAATACTCACCACCATTATCAGATCTGAGACATTTTAATCTTTTACCCGTCTCATTTTCAACCAAGCTTCTCCATTTCTTAAATGTTTCAAATACATCAGATATCTGCCTAAGGAAATAAATCCATACCTTCCTAGTTGCATCATCTATGAATGTAGCATAATATCAAGAGCCACCGAGAGAAGATACCTAAGCTAGTCCCCATACATTTTTATGCACAAGCTCCAACTTTTCATTTTTTTTTACTTCCCATCCTTGAGAAAACTGACTCTCTTTTGTTTGCCATACACACAACTTTCACAGAAATCCATATTAATACATTTCATACCTAGTAAAACTTTCTTAGAATGAAGTACCTTCATACCTTTTTCACTCATATGCCCAAGTCTATTATGCCACAGTATTGTTTTAGAACCTACAATAAATGTTCCTACACCTGTTTGTTTTTTCTCTGCAACAGCTAAAGTAGAAGGAACAGTATGACCTGTACAAAGATATAAGGTGCCTACTTTCACACCTTTTGCTACTATTAAGGCACCTTTTGAAACCTTCCAATTTTTATCAATAAATGTAACAATGCAACCTTCTTCATCTAGTTGTCATGCTAAAATTAAATTCCTACTGAGCCTTGGAACATGCCATACCTCTTGTAGTAGCCAATGATTCCCATTCTGCAACTTAATCTTGATTCTTCCCTTTCCAACAATCTGATAGGGTTCGTTATCTCCCAAATAAATCAACCCAAAATCCCCTTGGACATAATCAAGAAAATAACTTCTACAGGGCGTAGCATAAAATAAGACCCCTGAATCTAAAACCCATGAATCATCAACATTATCTAGTGAAAGAATCAAAGCATCATCTTTAGACTTATTACTTATCACATTTTCCTCCTTATTGCCTTCTTGTTTGTCTCCTTTATTTTTCTGAGACCAGCAATCTTTCTTCAGATGACCTGGTTTCCCATAGTACTAGCAATCCTTCTATCCTCTGGATTGGGATCTCTTGTCCTTTGATTTCCTCGTGACTTCCCATGACCTCCAGAACATTTTCCTCTCTCCTTGGATCTGCCCCTGCTTTCTGCATTCAAAACACTGCCTGATGTGGATCCACCTAAGCTTTTCCTATGAATTTCCTCACTCATAATAACACCAACAACATCATCAAATTTTAAGGTATTTGAACCAAAAATAGAGTTACTAACCGCCATTACCAAACTATTCCAGCTTTTAGGCAAAGAACATAATATCAAGAGAGCTCTAACTTCTTCATCAAATTTTACATTTACAAAAGTCAACTGACTGACAATTGTATTAAATTCATTTAAATGATCTGTCACAGATCCACCTTCAACCATTTTTAGATTAAACAAACGCTTCATGAGAAATACCTTATTTGAGGCTGAGGGTTTTTCATACAGTTTAGCTAAAGCTTTCATTAGACCATCTGTTGTCTTCACTTCCATTATATTGAATGCCACCGATGGTGCCAGGAACAACCGAATGGTTCCCAGTGCCTTTCTATCAAGAAGATTCTAATCCTCATCAGTCATTGTTGCCGGTTTCTTGGCTACTCCTTCCAACGACATCCATAAATCCTTTTAATAGAGGTAATCCTCCATCTGCATCTTCCATAACTGATAGTTCTATCCATTAAATTTATCGACCTTCAATTTACCCTCGTTCGCCATTGCTCCCACTCAACCGTGAGACCTTACTACAGACCATAATCAAACACAACCCACTCTGATACCACTTGTTAGGGTTAGCTGACAGAAGATATCAATTAAATGCAAATAAAGATTAAACAGAGGAATGGAAATACATAGAAATAATAACAACAAGAGACAAGTTTTAACGTGGTTCACCCAAACTGGGGCTACATCCAGCAAATAGAGAGTCTAATATTATTATCCAGTAAATCAAACCAATTACAACTAGTAATCCTTGCAACTCAATACCGTTGCAAATGCTACAATACAATATCAATCAAAATCCTAACCCTTAGCCATTTTTATCAAGCTTTTTGTTAGTTACAAAAATAGGGTTTTCCTATGTCGATCAATGAAAAATAACTCCCGATGCCTTATAAAATAATAAAAAACTGTTTTGGGGGCACTGACCCCAAACCCCCACAAGGGGCGCTGCCCCTTGACCCCATAGGAATTTGGGGGGAAATCACGCCGATAAAAGTGGGGAAAATTTAACAACCAAGTCTGATTAAGCTCCATATAACAACACAAACTAGTCACAAAGAAAGAGAATGTATGGGACTAGTGAAATATGACTATACAAGGAATTGTTGGATTAATAAAAGTCATGATCATGTGAAGAATGTCAATATAGGTTCATACAGAATGCCTAGAAGAAATTATCCTTTCTTTGGTCTAGACAACAACATTATAGGTTATAGGTGTAATGTGTTTGGACACAAAGCACAATGGTGTAAGAAAAGTTTGATGAAACCATCTAGAGACTATGTAATCAAACATAACAAAGTAGACACCTTGAGCAAAGAAAAGAAAAAACCTATACTAGTTTGGAGAAGAAAACTAGATTTAGGAAAAACAAACCTTGATCTTGTGCACATTGCACAAGAGACATCATTTGTTGCTTGAAAAACTAGCATACAATAAGGGAGAGATAATGAAAGTCATATATTTTTCCCCAAGATGTATAGGTGGGTTGATAACTGTAGTCTTTGACAGCATTCTTGTATAAAGTTTTTTATGGAAGACTCTTGAAAAAGGCAGTTGACAGGATTAGGATCACAACAGTTGCGAAACCTTCTTAATGAGTAGTGAAGGTTAAAAGTGGAGTTGCTTCATTTGTTTTGCTAGAAGTTGTTCATCATGTATAGGACAGTTGTCTCATGTTCATCAAGCAAGATGCCCTTATTTTCATAATGTAATGTAAGGAAATTCATGTTTAGAGAATCTTTGTGGTGTTTGTGCAAAGAGGTGTCATGGAGAGGTGGTAGTTTCACATTTATTTATGATCATGCTTTATATGATTTCTTCATACTATTTAGAGAGATGGTGATAGAGTTTATGTATGTTGCAAACTTTGATGTTGATGTTTGTAGAAGACATTGGTATGACAGTAGCAATTGTGTTATTTGGATGCATAGATGTCCTCTTGTTGCTTGATGCAGGAGACATCAAACTTTTGTTGCCCTGGTAGATTATGTTTGTTGTAGATCACTTGACATTATGATGTATTGTATTGTGGTGTAAGGATCTTTTCATAATTATTCATAGGAACAAGACTTTGATCAAAGATGATCATAGAATTAACTATTGTTCATGATATTTATGGAGTCCACAAAACTACAAATGCACATATGGCTTCCATGCAAAACCAATGAAGGGTGCAATCAGCCCTAGACAGTCAAGAAGATATTTGAACACATAAAAGGTGTTGGGAGATTAATAAAGGTGTGCTCATAGTAGGAATCAGGAGTTCCTTAGTGTTGCAGTCCTCTTTATGATCAGTTGATGGGATTGTTATGCTTCAAGTGTTCATGTTCACTTGTCTTTATGTTCACTTCTTCATACAAGGTGCTATGCTGCTAACAAAGGTAGATCAGGATGTGTTATGGATTGATATTGGTGTTTGGAGTGGCTCCATGTTTTGCAAAGTTTTGTCTGTATTGATGAATACCAAATCATTCCAGTGATTGGATTGGAGTTGATTTTATGAGGGAGTAGGTGTTCAATAGTCATTTCCAGTGGCAGGTTCACTCATAGTGACTCACAATGACATGTCTTGTAGTTGTATTAGTCTTCATTGTCTTTCATGACACAATGCTCTTCATATTTTTACATGACTGTCTTAAACAGTTTGTATATGCTAACAAGAGTTGGTCAATGTATCTACATGTTTTCATGATGTTCTTGAAGATATTCTTGATGTTTGTGGAGTTAAAATTTTACTACAGGTTTCAAAATTACAAGGAATGAGAGTGAAACTTTTATGTAGTTATAGGACACCTTTGGCAACATGATAATTGCAATTGTAGTTAGTAGTAGAGTTCTTTGTCTGTGTTGGCCTTTGATAACATGAAAGTAGCACTACAGTGGCACTTAAAATCTAGCAGTAGAGTGGTATGGTGCAGTGATTATCTTGGAGGAACACTGGATTCATGACAATGTTTTCTGAAGCTAGTGCTCTTTGTAGTGCTTTACTATGGTGAAAAGAGTGACAGTGGTTTTACCTTGGTTATGTATCTATGAGCTATGATAAAATAAGGAAAAATGATGATTCACATGAGATAGAACAATCCTTATATAGATCCATGATAGGCAACCTCTTATATCTAACAACTTCTAGGCCTGATATTATGTAGGCAATCTGTTTGGTGGCAAGGTTTCAATCATGTCCTAAATAATCTCACTTAAATGTAGCCTTTGGTTTGTTGTCATCCTTATCTTGTAGTCTTCTTGTAGTCAGTCTTTATAGTTTGTTGGCATTTGTTGGCAGTCCTCTTACAGACCTTATATCTTTGATGTAGTGCTCTTACAGTCCTTTGGTTGCAGACTTGGCAAACAGACCTTGTATCTTTGTAGCAGCCTTGGTGACACAATGCATAAGCATAGGTAACTTAACTTGATGGATGCTTGCAGAAGCAGAGGTAACTTGATGATGCTTTATAGTTGTTTAGTAGCAGACTTGATGACAGTAATGTTGATAGTGTATTAGAAAACTTCATGACAGTAGACTAGACAGTATGTGATGGAGGTATCATAGTGATGGAGGTATCATACTTTGCAGTGGATGTGTGAGCTTGTTGCAGACTAAACAATACTTGTACTCTATGATAGTTTTTTTTGCTTTGATTATAGTTTTTTGTATAGCAGACAGATTTTTTGTTTCTTGTAGAGATTTTGCAGAGGTAGCAGACTTTTGATGTCACTAGACTTGGTGTTGACAGTAGCAATTCTTTTTGGTTTGGTAGTTGACAGTAGTCCTCAGTGGTTCTCCTTGGAAGTTGATCTCTTCAGAAGTAGTTTGTGACTTGATGGTGCTGATTGTCTTCTTGTTTGTTGATGCAGATTTGATGGGACAGTGATCTTGTTTGCAATGTTTCTTAGTGGCATAGTGTTTTATAGTATTTGTTGCATAAAAGCAGTTTTAGGACTTGGTGGTGCCCACCTAGGGTTAGGGTTTTGATTCAGGTCTGCAAGCTTATGTTTTATTCCCTCAAACTCATAATGCTTTAGGTTTTATTTTCCCTAGGCTTCCTGCTCTGTATTTTCTGTTTCGTTGTTGACCTCCTGTTGCAAGTCATCTTTCACTTAAGCTACATATTTATGCCTTTGCACTTGTAGGTTGACTGGCTCCTATGCATTGCTTTACCGCTTTCTCCCATCGTGCTTGAGAAAAAATGTTACATCCAAAATTACTTTATGTGGCGGTGAAATCTATCGAAATGTATGTGTCTTTGCATATACAAGTGTGAATGTACATTAGCGAGCCAAAAATGTTTAATTGGTTTTCAAAAAAGTAAAAAGTGAAAAAATTGATTATATGCATTAAGGAATTTGTTGTAGATTTTGAGAATATTCCCTGCTTGTATGTGAGGGTTTGCATGTATATTTGTGTTGTATGTTTTGACATGCAACGGCTAGATACAAAGGGAAACATGCAAGCAAAAGGTACATTGGCATATACAAGAGAATTATGCAAGCGGACAGGTGCAAAGTGGACGTGGCCAGAAAGTTTCCAATATTTGTGAAACAGGGTGAAGTTCATGGTTGTATGTTAGGATTGTATGTTCCCAATGTACATTCAGACGTACAAGTGGAAATACAAAGAAATATACAAGGCCGGTTGAAGTCAAAGTAGTCAAAAGCATGAGGGGCCCACTGATTGCATATATTTGCGATTGTATGTTGCACATGCAATCAAACATACATTCCGATTGATAAAAGATGAAGCCTACTGTTTGTATGTATGTTTTGCTTGTATGTTTGCATTGTATATGCGACATACATTGGTTATGTACAAAGTTGAAGGATGCAAGGCCCGGACCTAAATATGTTTTTAATATGCTTTATGAAATTTGGAGTTTGTGGCATGTATATTACATTTGTATATGCAATATACAAAGTGACATGCAAAAGGGGGATAGAAGGCCCAAACTTGATGGCGATTGTAATTTGTTCTATAATGATTTGGGGTCTACCTTGTATGTTTGAGATTGTATGTATATACAATCTTATTTGCATATGCATTGGAATGTTTCAAGAGGCAAAAAGGGTAAAATGTTTGTATGCTGCAAAAAGTCAAAAAAGCAAAGGGGTGCCTACGTGGCGTGATTCGATTGGCCTACAACTTACCCATTCAATTTCAAGCCGCAGATCTTGTCGATAGAGGGAAATCAATGACCTTGTTCAAGTGGTGGGTTTCCTGAGCATCTCTAGTTGTATTTCTTGGCGGGAAAACCATAGAACATGCAATCTGCTACGTTTCTAGGGGCCGCGAGTTGGTAAGCCATTAATGGCAAAGGAATTGAAGAGGTATGGTCTGATTGACATACCGGCTACCAAATTTGTAATGAAAATCTTCAGGCGGTGGCGTATATCCTGATTCCACCTACTTTTTCCTCTTTGTCCCCCTGCTACATTGATTATTTTGAGTGCCATTCTGATGGTGCAATGTATTTGGCAGGATTTTGAAAATGCCTTCTAATTATTGCTGAGTAGATAGTCTTGCTATAAAATGCAAACTATGTTACTCATTTAGGTTGTTGAAAACTGGACAAATTTTGGTGGAGTAATAAGATATAGTCTTTCTGGTGGCTCTGTTTTGGTGTTCTGTGAGTTGATGAATCATATGTTGTATGTTTTATGCATAATTTTGCTGGTTTCATGTTGTTTTATATGAGAAATGCATTTGTGGCATGTGTTTAGTTGTTTGTCTCCAAGTTGTGGGCATCTTTTCTTTTGAATCTGAATAACTAAGGGTTGCTTGAGATTCTAGAATATGGTTTTTCTATGTTAAATGTCTAATCTTTTACTTTTACTCAAGGAACAAGTTGAATGTTTTAGGTTAAATATTGGGAAAAGTTTGCTGCAACAGGGATATCATTAAGTATGAATGACTAAATACTCAATCTTGGGAAGTATCTGTAAGGCAGACACTATAAAGTCCCCTTGAAACTCAGTTATTGTTTTAAGTTTGTGGTAATCATTTACTTATGTATGTCTATTGACTCCGAGCCCTGAGATAGGCACCAGTCTGGTCTTGTATTGAGATTACAACCACAAGTCCCAGTCTTGCATCCAAATACAAAATACAAATCCAAACTTCAAGTATCAACCTTTTAGGACATTAGAAGTAGTTTTAGGACCAAAATCCTCTATCTACAACTGAGCATAAGGCCCAAAGCTAGCCCCTTTTGCACTTATTTCACAATTTTGGTCTGCATAAGAGAGGATTTATCTGCTTTGTATCAACATCCAAGTAAGTCATAGGTATATGTTATAGATGTTGAATAGGGAATACCCCCCTTGGTTTTGCAGAGCCTAAAGAAGAAGAGGAGATATTTATAGAGTCTATCTCCTGTATTGTTGGCCCCTGGCCCGAAAATCCTATTGATGAATGATGGCTACCTTGTAGGGATAACTGGGAAGCATCCAGTTTGGGAAAGGACCCAATAGATTTGGCGACTCTGCTGGGGACGCTTTGTGTAAGAACCCTGGTTTTAAAAGAAATTAATTCCTAGTTGTAGGTGGTGACTCCAAACAAATCTCCCAACCAGTAAAGTGAAATTTGTATGCAAGGGAGAAGATCCCTACATAATTCGTTATTTGAAGAATTGCCCAGGAAAATGATGTACAGGAAAAAAGGGACTGTTCAAGCCAGTCAAGAAGGTTCTCCCAGCCCTAGAAACAATGACATCCAAGATAATCCTAGATCTTCAGAGCAGCAGGCACCTTATTTTCAAACACAGAAGCTGAAATCCAGGATGTATATGAGAGACAACAGGGTGGTGGATTGAGAATGAGATCAGAGGTGTTCCAGGAATGCCCTTTCTTAGATCCCCCTGATAGATTTGAAGAAACTAAGTCCCCAAGGGATGATGATGATGACCAAAATGGGATGGGACCATCCTCTTCTATGCCTAGAGATGAAGAATTAGCTGAAGAAATCAAGAACCTCAGGGCTGAATTAGAATATCTATAGGTAGTGAAGATTAGAGATGATATGAGACAAAGGGTACAAGCTCTAAAAATTACTCAACATAATTCAGTTCCCACCCTTGATAGTGTAGATGTGCTAAGAAACCAACAAAGAAATGAAATCCATAATCAGCAGAATGATCAGAGATAAAATGTAAACAATGTTAGGGTACCATTAAATAATGTGAGAAATTAGAATGCCAATAGGAATGCCAATGTTAATCAGTTGGGTAGATAGCCTATGTAGCTGGATAGATTCAGGCAGCTTGTTTTTTATGGTATTCCTGGCTACCCTACTCCCATTGACAAACATGTGAGGATGCAGGTGCCAAAATTTTCAGGAAACAATACTATGTCAGGGGAAGATCATTTAAAGGCCTTTCAAAATGTCATGGACAACTTTGAGGTTGAACATGAAGATGCTTTTATGAAATTGTTTATGCAGTCCTTAGTTGATGAAGCTAGAGAATGGTATAGAAGTCTGCCTGACCAGAGTATCTCATCATGGGATGACTTCAAAAGGATTTTTAAAGAACAATATGGTGATAAAACTGATCCAAGCTTTTTTGTAAATGAATTCACTAGTATTACTAAGGGGTCAAATGAGTAGGTTGCAGATTTTAATGCTAGGTTCACTAAAGTGTTGAACAAATTGCCACTTCATATGAGGCCTAATGAACCAATGTGCATAGTATTATACATAAATGCTTTTGATGCTAAAATGGCTTATGGATTAAGATATAAGGGTCCTGCTAGCCTCAGGGATGCCTTTAGAATTGCAACTAACATTGAGAATAATAGGAAAGCCTCTGGTAAGACAAACAGAAGGGATAATGTAAAGATTCTGCAAAATCCAAATAATAAGTCCCAAAGTACTCAAGGTAATGCATCTACTTCTAAGGATAAATTAGATAAATTGACAACTGTTGTTAAGGACCTAAGTTATAGACTTGCTAAAAATGAAAAGGGGATAGGTCCTGACAGGCAGGTTTACCAAAGACAATAAAAGAGACCATCATTGCATGATATGCCATATAACACTAATTGGCATAACGGTAAACCCATCCTCCCACATAACAACACTAATCAAAGAGCTCAAAATGTTAGGGAGACTCTTGATCCTTTGAAGAAGGTTATTAATATTGTTGATGACACCCCATGGTGCATAATATATCAGATGCCTCACTCACAGTCGCAATGTATGATTGCTCAATCTTTGTCTAATAATGTTATTTTCTGTGATGAATGCAATGAGCCACATTGTATAGAGGATGATAGTGTCAATATGTTCTCCACAAATGGGGAGTACTCTTCTTATGATGCTGATGAAAGCACACATTATGGAACTCAGATCTTCCAGTAGGTTTCCTGCAATGAGGATGAAGAAGATAACTATGCCTATGCTCAGGACTCATGCATTTTTCTGAATAACTTGAGGAGACCTTCTGATGAAGAGATTAGAGCTCTCACAGCTGCAGAAGTAGGTCAGGTCAAAAGTAACTATAACCTTAGAGGCAGGGCTCAGGTAAGTGATCCACGTGAATCAGGAGATACATTTGTGAGCCAACCAAAGCATAATCATAAAGGGACTGAACCACATAAGAAGTAATGGAAAAATGATAAGCAAAATTTTAAGAAAAAAATAGGTCATGATTCTCAAAGACCAGAAAATAAAGCTCCCCAAAATGAGGATCAAATTAAGGATTCTCAGGTCATGGATGACAGTTAGAAGGCCGTTAAAATCAAGGCTGGATCAGCTTAGGATAAGAGTAAAACCACGGCTCAAACTACAACTGTTATACAAAATTTTGCTCCCTTTGACATAACTCAGGTTTTATCCCAGGTAAAGGTCTTTGTGCCATTGATGGAGATGATGAAAGTTGAAGAATTCAGGAATAAAGCATTGTCCCTAATTTCAGAAGTGGCTTGTCAGACTAAGCAGAATGTTGAGACTCAGGGTAAGAAACAACCCTTGTGTATTAATGAGGATGAGGTTCCTGAAGTCTATCTGGGAGTGACAATGACAAAGTGCCCTTCACAGGTTGAACCATTTTATGTCTCCCTTGTTATCAATGGAAAGGTGATCAAGAATTGTATGCTTGATTCTGGAGCATCAACAAATATTATGCCTTTGGCTATCATGCAACAAGCTGGATTAAAAATAGATAAGGCATGTGGAAAATGCTATGCAATGGATGCTAGGGAGGTGCCAGTTATTGGAATCATAAAGGATGTGGATTTTTTTCTAGCAACATACCCAGAAAAAACTTACAAAATGAATATAACAGTAGTTGACATAAAGCCACAGTATGATATGTTGTTGTCAAGAAGATGGTCAGCATTGATTGGAGGGAGTATGCAGTTAGATCTATCATATTCCATGATTCCAATGAATGGTAAAGATGTCAAATTGATCAGAGAAGAAAGGTCACCAGAGACAGTTGAAGATCAAGATTCAAAAGAGCATATTTGTTTTGTGGATACTGACTGTGAGAATTTCAGAGTTGTCTCAAATGATCAAGGAAATAAGGAGACATATTTTTGCATTCAAGAACTTGACCAACAAGGTCTCTGGACCATGTATTTTGATGGAGCTTGTTCAAAGGAGGGTTTTGGTGCTGGAGTTGTATTTTTGTCTCCAGCAAGTAAACTTCTAAAATTCTCTTTCCTGTTAAAGTTTGTCTGCACAAATAATATTGCAGAATATGAGGCCCTGTTACTAGGATTATATGTTGCTTTGAAGCATGGGATCAAGATGCTAAAAGTGTTTGGAGATTCATAATTAATTGTCTCCCAGGTGAGAGACAAATATGCTCCAAAAAATAAAAGATAAAAACAGTATAAGCATGTTGTATGGGACACAACTGAATTATTTGATGCTTTTTCAATAAATTGGATAGAAAGATCAAAGAATGTCATGGCAGATTTTTTAGCTAATGTGGCCATAAGGCCAAATGATATCACTCTGTCTGATGTTACAAATGTTGAAGTTAAGATTAGACTTGCAGTACCAGAAAATATATGCAATTGGCAGGTGTTTGATGATGATAAAGATTTATTGAAGTTCCTACATTGCATAGATGAATATGAGAACCAGGAGATCGATTTTCAGAATTTTGTAGAAGTTGTGAATGGAAAAGAAACTCTTTTAGGGAAAGATGTAATTCAACTTAAAACAAATAAAATCCCTAGAGGGTTAGTTGCTTTAGAAAGAGCTTTTGACAATAGAGACCAGTTTGTTACAAAGGCATCTCCTGCAAACAAGGACGACTTGGAGGAGATAAACTTGGGGACATGCCATGCCCCCAAAAAGGTATATATTGGCAAACAGCTCAAGCCACACATCAGGAGTATGTTGATTGCCTTATTAAAAAAAAATAAGCATATTTTTTCATGGTCATATGAGGACCTAAAAGCTTATAGAGAAGATTTATTCTAGCATGAGATTCCTTTGAAGCCTAAAGCTAAGCCATTTAGGCAAAAACAAAGACCTATTAACCTAACTCTGGCTCCAAAAATGCAAGAAGAACTTATGAAGCTTAGGGAGGCTAGAATAATTGTGCCTATCAGACACTCAACTTGGGCATCCAATCTTGTCCCAGTTAGAAAGAAAAATGGTGACATAAGACTTTATGTGGACTTTAGAAATCTAAATGTATCTTCTTTAAAGGATAATTATCCATTGCCTAACATGGAGTCTATGCTATAGAAAGTAACTGGTTGTGAGCTTTTGTCCATGATGGATGGATTTTTAGGATACAATCAGGTGAAGGTAAAAGAATCTGAACAATACAAGACTGCCTTCACCACTCCATGGGGAACTTATGTATATATGAGAATTGCATTTGGACTAACAAATACAGGTGCTACATTTCAGAGGGCTATGGATGTTGCTTTTGTGAGATTGATTGACTCAATTTTAACTGTATATCAGGATGATCTAACTGCCTATTCAAACAAGGAAGAACAACATTGCATGCATCTAGAACAAATCTTTATTAGAGCAGTGGAATATGGCATTTCACTTAACCCAACTTAACCCAAAGAAATGTACCTTTGGGGTGGTAGAAGGAAAACTGTTGGGACACATTGTTTCCAAGGATGGAGTTAGGATTGATCCTGAAAGGGTTGCTGCAATATACAAAATTCAAATTCCTAAAACTATGAAAGGCATTCAGTCTTTCTCTGGGCAAATTAATTTTGTTAGAAGATTTGTTCCCAACTTTGCGGAGACTACAAAAGATATTTCTAAAACTTTGAAGAAGGGTGGAACCATCAAATGGGGAGATGAAGCAACTAAATCATTTCAGAATATCAAAGAGGCTATAAAGATGGCTCCCGTGTTGAAATCTTCTGATTTTTCTAAGCCACTTCAGTTGTTCTTGTTTGCCTCTCTTCACACTATTGCTGCATGTTTATTGCAGAAAAATGAAGATGGTTTTGAGAAACCTATTGCTTTCTTTAGCATGTCATTGCAAGCAGCTGAGTTGAAATATGATATCATGGAAAAGAAGGCATATGCATTGGTTAGAGCAGTCAAAAGTTTTAGGCCATATTTAGTAGGCTCTCAGATAGTTGCATATGTGCCCCATGCAATAGTTAAAGACATTCTCACTCAACAAGAAGTGACAGGGAGAAGATGCAGGTGGATTAACAAGTTACAAGAGTTGAACATTGAGATATAAATCACAAAATTGGTAAGGGGACAGGGTTTGGCTAAGTTGATGACATAATCAAATCTGGAAGTGTGCCAGGTAAATATAGTTCAGAATGAAGTTGCTAATATGTCAGAATCTGAATGGTACAAGGACATTATGTTTATTTGCAGAATTTGAATTGTCCTTCCCATCTCAGTGATAGTAAAAAAGGGACTTTAAAATTACATGCTATCAAATACATAATCATTCAAGGAGAATTGTATTGGAAGAATCCTGATGGTGTCTTACTTAGGTGTGTGGATGAAAATCAAGCTACTGGTATTCTAAATGACATGCATAAAGGAATGTGTGGAGGACACTACACTGCCAAAACCACAGCTCACAAAATTCTTAGAGCAAGCTATTGGTGGCCTACCCTTTTCTCAGATGCACAAAGGATGGTAAGAAAATGTGATCCCTATCAAAGGTTCTCAGGAAAACTAAAGTATGAAGGTGCATTACCCCTTAGAACTATAACTATGGAGGCTCCATTTCAGCAATGGGGAATTGACTTTATAGGGGAAATTTTAGAAAAATCAAGTGGGGGACATAGTTGGATTTTGGTTGCCACTGACTATTTTACTAAATGGATTGAAGCCATTCCAACTAAGAAAGCTACAAGCAAGGTGGTGATGGATTTTATTTTGGAACATATTGTTATCAGATTTGGAGTGCCAGTCAAAGTGGTCACAGACAATGCCATGTGTTTCAGATTTGGTGATTTTGTTGATTTTTGCAACAACTATGGGATTAATTTGTCATATGCATCACCATATCATCCATAGGGAAATAGTCAGGCTGAATCAAGTAACAAAAGCCTCATGAAAATCATCAAAAGGATGGTAAACAAGAACAAAAGGGCATGGGATTCAAAGTTAAGGATGGTATTGTGGGCTGACTAGATAATAGTATAAAAAGCAATTAGAAAGTCACCTTTTGAGCTGGTATATGGTACAACAACAAAGTTACCTATGAATAATCTCCTACCAGTTTATAGATTCATATAGGAAAATGAGGAAGAGATTGAGGAATCAATGAATGAAAGGATAAATCAACTGGTTGCATTGCATGAAATTAGAAGAGAAGCACAGAAGACAAATATTAGGAAACCACAGAAGGTGAAATATTTATTTGATAAAAGGGCTATAGAAAGGAAATTTTAGATAAGTGATTTGGTCCTTGTTTAGAATGCAAAGGGTCAAGATAAGGGCAAGCATGGTAAATTTGAGCCCTTATGGATGGGCGCATATCAAATCAGCAATACTCATGGAGAAGATTCCTACTTTCTCTAGGCCCTATATGGTGAACTACTAGAATTGCCTGTGCACGGTCAGTTCCTAAAACCTTACTTTTCATAAATGAATATCCTATGTGCACATTGTAAATTAGGTGTGAATAGTCTGTACATGCCTTGTATAGTTGGTGGTGTTTTGTATTTTACATTTTGTTTGGTATGTCCTGGAGTGGTTTGGTTCTCGTTGTAGCCTTGTGCCTGCACGTCCCCAGTCAGAGCCAATGGTAGTGCCCACCTAGGGTTAGGGTTTTGAGTCAGGTCTGCAAGCTTATGTTTTATTCCCTTAAACTCTTAATTCCTTAGGTTTTATTTTCCCTAGGCTTCCTACTTTGTATTTTCTGTTTAATTGTTGACCTCCTGTTGCAAGTCATCTTTCACTTAAGCTACATATTTATGCCTTTGCACTCGTAGGTTGATCGGCCCCTATGCATTGCTTTACTGCTTTCTCCCATCGCACTTGAGAAAAAATGCTAAGTCCAAAATCACTTTATGTGGTGGTGAAATCTGTTGAAATGTATGTGTCTTTGCATATACAAGTGTGAATGTACATTGGTGGGCCAAAAATGTTTAATCAGTTTTCAAAAAAGTAAAAAGTGAAAAAATTGATTATATGCATTGAGGAATCTGTCGCAGATTCTGGGAATATTCCCTTCTTGTATGTGAGGGTTTGCATGTATATTTATGTTGTATGTTTTGACATGCAATGGCTAGATACAAAGGGAAACATGCAAGCAAAAGGTACATTGGCATATACAAGATAATTATGCAAGCGGATAGGTGCAAAGTGGATGCGGCCAAAAAGTTTGAAATATTTGTGAAACAAGGTGAAGTCCATGGTTGTATGTTAGGATTGTATGTTCCCAATGTACATTCAGACATACAAGTGGAAATATAAAGAAATATACAAGGCCGGTTAAAGTCAAAGTAGTCAAAAGCATGAGGGGCCCACCGATTGCATATATTTACGATTGTATGTTGCACATGCAATCAAACATACATTCCTAATATACAAGCCGGATCTGAAGTGAACATACATTCCAGTTGATAAAAGATGAAGCCCACTATTTGTATGTATGTTTTGCTTGTATGTTTGCATTGTATATACGACATACATTGGTTATGTACAAAGTTGAAGGATGCAAGGCTCGGACCCGACTATGTTTTCAATGTGCTTTATGAAATTTGGAATCCATGGCATGTATATTGCGTTTGTATATGCAATATACAAAGTGACATGCAAAAGGGGGATACAAGGCCCGGATCTGATGGTGATTGTAATTTGTTCTATAATGATTTGGGGTCCGCCTTATATGTTTGCGATTGTATGTATATACAATCTTATTTGCATATGAATTGGAATGTTTCAAGAGGCGAAAAGGGTAAAATGTTTGTATGCTGCAAAAAGTCAAAAAGGAAAAGGGGTGCCTACATGGCATGATCCGATTGGCCTACAGTTTGCCCGTTCAATTTCAAGCCGCAGATCTTGTCGATAGAGGGAAATTGATGGCCCTATTCAAGCGGTGGGTTTCTTGAGCATCTCTATTTGCATTTCTTGGTGGGAAAACCACAGAACACGTAGTTTGCTACGTTTCTAGGGGCTGCGAGTTGGTAAGCCATTAATGGCAAAGGAATTGAATAGGTATGGTCTGATTGACATGCCAGCTACCAAATTTATAAGGAAAATCTTTAGGTGGTGGCGTATCTCCCAATTCCACCTATTTTTTCCTCTTTGTCCGCCCTGTTGCATTGATTATTTTAAGCGCCATTCTGATGGTGCAATGTATTTGGTAGAATTTTGAAAATGCCTTGTAATTATTGTTGAGTAGACAGTCTTGCTATAAAATGCAAATTGTGTTACTCATTTAGGTTGTTTAAAATTGGACAAATTTTGGTGGAGTAATAAGATACAGTCTTGTTGGTGGCTCTGTTTTGGTGTTCTGTGAGTTGATGAATCATATGTTGTATGTTTTATGCATAATTTTGTTGGTTTCATGTTGTTTTATATGAGAAATGCATTTGTGGCATGTGTTCAGTTGTTTGTCTCCAAGTTGTGGGCATCTTTTCTTTTGAATCTGAATAGCTAAGGGTTGTTTGAGATTCTGGAATATGGTTTTTCTATGTTGAATGTCTGATCTTTTACTTTTGTTCAAGGAACATGTTGAATGTTTTAGGTTAAACATTGGGAAATGTTTGCTGCAACAGGGATATCATTAAGTATGAATGACTAAATACTCAATCTTGGGAAGTATCTGTAAGGCAGACACTATAAATTCCCCTTGAAACTTAGTTATTGTTTTAAGTTTATGGTAATCATTCACATATGTATGTCTATTGACTCCGAGCCTTGAGATAGGCACCAGTCTGGTCTTGTATTGATATTACAACCCAAAGTCCCAGTCTTGCATCCATATACAAAATACAAATCCAAACTTCAAGTATCAACCTTTTAGGACATTAGAAGTAGTTTTAGGACCAAAATCCTCTATCCGCAACTAAGCATAAGGCCCAAAGCTAGCCCCTTTTGCACTTATTTCACAGTTTTGGTCTGCATAAGAGAGGATTTATCTGCTTTGTATCAACATCCAAGTAAGTTCACAGGCATATGTTATAGATGTTGAATAGGGAATACCCCCTTGGTTCTGCAGAGCCTAAAGAAGAAGAGGAGATATTTATAGTCTATCTCCTATACTGTTGGCCCCTAGCCCAGAAATCTTATTGATCAATGATGGCTACCTTGTAGGGATAACTGGGAAGCATCCAGTTTGGGAAAGGACCCAACAGGACTTATGGACAATAGACTTTCATTGAGTTGCGTTTTACTGAGAGTTGTTAGTTTTCATCATCATTTGTAGATCTTTGCCATTGATAAAAAAATTTATCCTTAGCTATCCATATGCAAAAGGACCTTGAAACAAGATGGATGAAAAATGCCTCACTGAATTTGTTAGAAAATGCAATTGATATAAGGACAGTTAGTTTTGATCTATAATAGTGCAGTCTCATTGAGTCTAGTGGATACCTTGTTTGATAGTGGTGTTTTAGTATAATGGTGTGGTAGTAGAGTAGTCATTCTTGGACTTAATAATTGATTTGAGGACAGAGGTGACATGAGTTCAGATGTAGAGAAGGTGATATGGAACTGAGTTTTGATCTGATTTTGTTTGGGCTTTAGGAAGCCAGAGACCATAACAAGTTGGAGATGCCTTGAAACAAGGTATGACTTTCATCATAGCACAAAGAAGGAAGTTTATTGTTTGCAACATATAGAAGACCTGATAAGGGATAGTGGAAGTTGTAAACTACAGTGAGTAACCAAGGAGATCTTTTTCAAAGTCTATACAAAATAAGAAGACTTTAGTGACAGAGTATTCTGATAGGACAATGGTCAGATTTGAGAGTTGATCTTCATAATACTCAAATGTTTCATATCAAGTGCATGTATGTGCCTCAAGGTTGAGCATGCTTTAGGGTTTCAAGTCTATCAAGTTCCACAGATAATATGATTACCATAAAACTCTAAAAACCTAAGTTGTATATTTGAGGATGTCTTAGGTTGCAAGGCTTACTCTTATGTTTCTCTGTCTACTTATACCTTTGTTATAGCCTTGTTATGTCTCTGGTTTTGTTTTGGACTGATTCATCTCCTAATCAAGGTCTTCTTGAGAGAAGGTCTTTACTACACCTTTTAAACCCTAATACTTATCATGCTTTTAAACACTAAGACAAAACCCTACTTTACCCATCATTACTAAGGTTGCCTTTTTGTTTTAAAATGAAAGTGACTTATTATTATGAGTCACCATCACTAAAGGTGACTCACTTAAGGGTCCTTTAGTCATAAAAGTTGACCGGCCCTCACTTGTTGATAATGGGCCTCCTAGTAACCTTCCTTATGTTGAGTGTCTCAAAATGAAAGCTAAGGCTTAGATTAAAAGGCATAAAGGGCACAAAGGGAGAAATCAGTGGTGCTCATTTAAAATTGATTCAAATTCCAATGATCACTCTTCATTATTGAATTTGACAGGTAGTTGGAGTATATGAAACCCTTAACCATTTTTGGAACTTAATGACCGAACCAAGAGGGCCAAGAAATTTGATAACTCTCTCTATATGAAAATTTTGTGGATGCTCGATGGTGATATGTAATATAGAGAATCATACCTGTACATATATATGTATATTGTCATGGATGCTGGTGTAAAAATTGTGTTTTTTAATGGCTCAAAGTTGAAGTATGCTTTCAAATGTATAAAAGAGAGTTTTAACAAGAAGATATGAAATTGAAGTAGCAGGGGATTGTGAGTGTGGGATTTGAAGTATGAAAGGGATATTTATATGATTTTGTCTACAGGAAATATTGAAGCTTTATGTGTTATCTTTGATAAAATGTGTTTGAAGAAGGCTTGATTGATGTTGCAGATTGAAACTATCAGCAGATGTTGAGAGTGTAGGGGTTCCTATGAATACAAGGGCAGTACTTGTTCATGACAAAGATAGATTATGCTGAGAAGAAGTCTTTGGTGATTTGTACTATAGTGAATTAGAGTGTCCCTCTGAATTTGTTTTAATTCTTGATGCAATCAAGTTCATCTCAGTGAGACACATTTGCCAGTGAGGCTAGCTTTGTTAGTGAGACAGCATTTTGCTAGTGAGGCTATGACAATGAGTGGGTGCTCCTATTGATAATGGAGTTGGTGCTCCTAGATACATTATGTAGCTAGTGAGGTATTCTATGTATCCAGTGAGGCATTTTGTGTAGGCAGTGAGGTATTTTTTGAGTGGTTTTTCATCCCTATGAGGGTTTTCCACTCATGATAAACATGTGTTATGGTTCATGTTGTTTATCTTTATGTGTGTGCCTGAATGTTTTATCTTTGAGGTCTTGGTCATAATGTTTATAATCATACTTGGGCATATGTATTTGATAAATCTTTGAAGTCTCTCTCATTATCTATCTTGTGAGTTAAAAGGTGCAAAAGGTTTTAAAAGTTTATAGACCACTGATTCAACCCCCTCTCAGTGGTCATGTACTCCAACATAATCATCCATATATATACCATCATCATAATAAATCATACAAGTCATGATAGAAAATGCCTCTAAGGGCCAAAAATATACATCAGATATGTTAGCCCTGGGCTGATGATTCCCTAGTCGAATCAATGGGTAATCTAGAGTGTGGATGTTACTGCTACTGTGGTGGTGGCTGTGGTGGCTACTGAGGTACCTATGGTGGGGGTCCCAAAGGCTTCTGAATAGACTGAATAGATCTAGATCTACATGACCCAGACATCCATGACCCTCTCTGTTGATTGTAGCTAGGAAGCCATTGACCCTCGGGGAATGGATGAACAATAAGCTGCATGGTAGTACTTAGCTCACCGACTCTAATCTAGGAGCTGACCCTGTACTTATGAAATCTATCCCTGCAACTGTGTGATCTGAGCCTACATCTATGATAATACTGGCCCCATCCCACTCCCTGAAACAATCCTCTGCAAGCTAGCCACCTACATCTCTACCTACTGAGCCCGTACCATAGCTGTATCCCACGCTGTCATGAGAGAAACTACCTGACTCTGAGCCTGTGCCAGCTGCACCTATAGCATGCTCACCTTCCCATCTGCCACATCTAACAATGCAACCGCCCATTGCAGCTGCACTAGCTCCTACTGCTACCTCTATACTGTATTCTCTAGGCTAGCCAAGTGGCCTCGAAGGGTCCCCACCTCATCCTCATAGTCCACACAGGTGCATCGACGTGAAGAATGTTGTCTAGGGGTTGGATCTGATCCTACTGTTGAAGTACTAGCCTCCACCCCACCCACTCCCAGAAATGTCATGGTCATCGCTGAAATGTCCTACTGGTAGGACCTCTCTCTCACCTCTGGGTTAGTTGTCTACTATGTGAAGGTGGCCCTCTGTCCCTGTTGTTGTAGGGGTGGCATCAATCCCCTATCCCCTCCTACTGCCCACTATGCAGGTGATCTCTACCTACCACCCTACTGTCGAGATGCCCTATGCCCCTGCACCTATCCTATCTATACCTACTATACAGGTATCTATTACTACTACTATAAGAATTGCTACCCCTTGCATCTACTATACAGGACCTTGTACCTGAGGCACTCCCTGTTCCTATGCCTGCTACTATCCCTACTGCCGCACTTGTAGTGGTGGTATCACTGGTCATCTACCTCTCCCTCTACCCCATCCTCTCACAGTCTCTGCCTTCTCATATGCTACTGCTAACACCCCAATCAGATCATCATCATCTACCTCCACCTCCTCTACCACTATCTCCTCCTCAACAATATCCCCCTCATCCCCAAGCTCCATAGTCATATCAAGATCCTTGGTCAGATCTGTCATGCGGGTTGGCTACCACATCTGCCACCATTAATCATACATAGGTGTAGTTCCTGTGTCCACCACCCTGCTCCTCCAATCCCACACTAGTGGTTGTAATGCTGCAAAGTCTCCTATGGCCACTTGTGGTGCTATAGCTAGTGGCCACCTCTCATCTTGCAATGTCTACACTAATACTGCCATCCCTTGAGGAACATCCTGTCGCAAGCCAAACTAATGCATGACCCATGACAAAAGATACATATCTATGGTGTGATCACCTCAACCCATCAAGTACCATGGCTAGAAAGTATACAGCATGTGAATATCATCATCTGGCCATGACTCTACTCCAATATATGGTCACCAGGTGACCTGAATCAGATCATCCAGCACCCATCACTAGTAACACACCTGCCCTATGTGAGAGTACTCAATAGCCTGCTGATACAAAAATACAAATGCCTTGAACTATCATCAATAGTATCCTCCCCTCGGCCTCATGATCGCAATATGCTCCAAGGACCACACATGCAACAATGTGACCCTAGCTGATAGTGTCGAATCATAATGATAGAGCACTATATGCATCTCATGATATAATTGTGCCAGCATGTACGACCCCTAGGCATAGACAGTCTCATCTCACACCATGTCCTCTATCATCTTCCCCCACCTGACTAGTTAGCCCCGACCCTGCCGATATGGCATCACCACGCCTCCAATCAATGCACATAGGAACAAGGTAACGTGATCTGCACCCACCACTAAAGTCTCGTCATAGGTCATCTCTCACCTATCCTCTAACAACACTAGTTGTCCTAGGGTAAATGCTCTGCCTAAGGCTCTCCTTCCCCTCCTCATATCACATACCACTCGATCCCCATGAATCAGTAGCTTGAGGATACTATAAACATCCTAAGAGAGTGATGGTGATCTCTCCTGTTGGTAGAAGAAAGGAGCACGTCTTAGGTTGATAACACTCTAAGAGAGCCATCATCAGTGCTCTATGTGCTTGTAAAACTGGCATATCTGATACCATCAGTAGCCCTAACCTCACCAATCAATCTCGTGTCGGTCCATCAAACCCATCTAACAACTACATCACAAAGGGCACATGCTGCTCCTATGAGCTCATGATGAAGGATATAGTCACCTGTATCCACTAATGTTTGTTAAAAACTCACCTCTTCCTTCCAAATTAGCCTTCCTACACTAAATTTTCTTCCTTTGGAGGCCAAATCAATTTTGGCACCACTAAATTCCCCTATTGTACCAATCGCATAGATGCCTCTACCCTATCCCCAAAGGGTGCCATTTTAAGGAATGGTGCCACTGCATAGCCATTAGGCACTATTTTGAAAAATAGCATCGATTTTACCTAAGGCACCAACCCATAGGATGGGGCCACTTTCCCTCATGGCGTCAAATGATGAGATGGCACTACGCATTCACATGGATTCGATCCAAAAGATGACGTCTCTTCCCAGCATGGCACTGATCTAGAAGATGGGGCCACGCTACCCTGTTTTGGCGCTAATGCACCTGAAACCCTAACCTACACATTTTTGTGCCAAACCAGATGGTGACACCAAAAATTTCTATTTTGGCACCGATTCCCCTCATTTTACCCTTAGTAGATGGCATCGATCTAGAGGATGGCACCAATCTAGCCTCATTTAGTGCCAATAGGCTTCCCGATGGCACCCAACCCTAATTCCCAAATCCTGAAAGCAATTATGCACAAAATGAAAAATGACAAAGCTAGGGTTTCGACCTACCTGGTTGCCAGCCTTTGGTGCTCTCCCATACAACGAAAATCACTCGGATATGTGCTCAAAATGCGGGAACATTAGGTTAGGGTTCGCCATTCTATCCTTCTCATTCATCCAAGTGGCTTAGTGGATGCAAATGTGGCATTTTAGGGCCCACTTTTTCTATTTATAGTAAGCCTTGTCATCCTCCAACACATGTTTTCCTCCCCAAGGTGCAGATCATAATCTTTTTCACCCATTTTTCTTCCTGTCAACCTGTTTCTCCATCATCTATCCATTTTTCACCTTTGTTTCTTCCTTTCGAGAGGTCAGCTAATTTTTTTTAATTTTTTCACCCGACCTCTAAAGGGGCATCCCTCATCCATTTCATTCCTTCCCAGGGTAGCTAGGGCAAATGCTTTGACTTGACACCACTTCTTTGGTAGGTCATGATGCCATGTCAAAGAGGTGCAAATGTAGACACCTAAAAATGTCTTCACCATTTAACTGACCTTCAACATCACCAAATGCATCAATTTCCCTTCTAATCAATTAATTAAATTAATTATCCATTTCAACACCTGGCTTCCCATTATTTCATCCTTTTAAATTGAATTAATTTAATTAACTCAATAGTCTAACTTAACCAATTAATTAAATAAATGTACAAATATTTATTTGATTAATTCCCCTAAACCCAATTAATTAGATAAATTATGTTTATCCAATTAATTTAACCTACTAATTAACCTATCCCTACCCTAGTTAATTAAATATCAATTATTTAATTACCTAGCCTAACCTACATGACCCTAGACCTAGGATTAATTAAATAAAACATTATTTAATTAATCTTAACCCGTCATTAACCCATTCCCTAAAATTTTCCAGCCATATTAATTAGGCTAATTACCCTTATTAAAATGGTCAAACCTAGCATAATACCCTTCCCCATATCCTCCAAATAAAAAATTGATATATATGCCACATAAATCAATTTTTTATACACATATGTCAAACATCTCATTAAATACCTCTTACACCCCTCACATGTCATAACTCATTTATTTCCACTCTTCCCCTAATTCATTTTCTCTTCCCCATGTGAATTTTTAATTCACATCTAATCCATCTCACCCAACCTCATTTAATCCACCCCTTTCCTAAGATGAATTTAAAATTCATCTTTATTCACAACCCTCCAATTTTGGAGATTACATCTAGGCCCTCCACATCATATGCATCCTCAACTATTGATCTCTTAATTCAATCTCCACCCTTGGATCAAATCCTCTCCCAAATAGCCTATAAATATACCATCTCTCAAGCCATTCTATCATCCACAACTTGAGAAAAGTCATCATGCCAAAATCTCTCGTCTTGAGCTAGTTTATTAGTGAATTGCATAGGTTTTGAGAGCACTTCACATTATCCATTATCATCTTTGGGTAAAGCTAGAGTGTTTGGTGCAACACTTTCCACCCTATCTAGGGTTTGTGGATCACATTGGAAAGTATAACGTTTGTTTTCATTGCATTTGTTTATGTTTTACTTTCATTTTGATTTCCATAAACTACAGATAGTGTAGATCATTACATAATGATAGAGCCATGAAGTGTAGAGGGTTTCAAATATCACAGAAGTCTAAGTTCAAGCCTAATAAAATAGTGACCTAAAAGTTGAAGAAGATGAGGGTTGAATAACATGGATATGACAACATGAAGATGATATTAAGGTTTAGGAGAGTAGCCTAACAGAGTTCTATTTCAAGCCTAATAGTGGTCTAAGATTACAGTGATGGAACAATGCATTGAAGGACTAAAACATACCCTACAGACATAGTACTAGAGAACAAAGTCAAGGTGAACCAAGATAAAAGAACAAGTAGTTCATATATGACTGTGTTGACTGCTAGAACAAGTATGTTAACAACCATAAGATGCATGTTGACATGTGAAGACTATAACAACTATAGCAAAGGAAATGTGTAAGGATATCACTGGTACAATTGAGAGGAACCTCCTGCAACAATATAATGAAAATTACACAAAATTATAGAAATATATAAATAGCAGGAACACATAAGGAATTTATTAATCACAAGCCACTTTGAGGAGGCAACCTCCTTTGAGAAAGATTAATACAATAAATTCATGGATGCCTTCATTGGCCTCAACATGTACTTATATACTAAGTCTAATCTAAACAACTATTACTTTTCATGAATGTGGGATAATACAAAATACTCACGGGATGGCTTACAAAGCATATGCGTCCAATAGTAATATACTAACAAAGTAAAGAGAAGGGTTAAACATGGGTTCATAACATCCCCTCCCTCTTAGAAAAGTTTTGTCCTCAAATCTTAAGATGTGGAAATTGTTGCTAAATCTAAAGGAGTGGTTCCCATGTAGCATCCTCTGGTTGCATTCCGTGCCACTGAATTAATACCTTTGTGATGGATCGAGAGTGAAGCTGACGAGTGCACCTATCGAGGATTGCCTCCAGCTCCAAAATGATGGATCCTTCGCTATCTAGTTCTGGTAAAATAGTTTGTGCTCTAATGTTGGTACCAAGAATTTTCTTTAGACAAGAGACATGAAATACTGGATGAATACGGGAAGGAGGAAGCTCCAATTTATAAGCAACTGACCCAATCTTCTGAAGAACCTTATATGGCCCATAGAACTTAGGAGCCAACTTATGACGCCCTTTGAGTTTTAGGGATGATTGCTTGTATGGTTGTAGACAAAGAAAAACTATATCACCTACTTGAAAAGTGCACTTAGAATGGTGCTGATCAGCTTGTTGTTTCATTCAATTTCTTGTCATGTGAAGATTGTCCTACAAAATACGAAGAATCTGATCTCAGGTTTGGAGAACCATGTCGACTTCCTGAACTGGTGAACTACTAGGGGTGAATGGAAGTAGTACTGGTGGTGCTTGACCATAGACTGCTTCATATGGAGTCATTTTAGATGTAGTGTGGTAGGAGGTATCGTACCACCATTCAGCGAGAGGGAGCCACTTTGCCCACTGATGCTGTTGTTCTGAGGTGAAGCAACAAATACAAGTTTTTAAACATTTGTTGATAATTTTAGTCTAACCATCTGTTTGTGGGTGATACCCTAAACTCATCTTCATTTTGGTGCCAGTGTGTCGAAATAGTTCTGTCCAAAAATGATTGGTGAAATTTGCATCACAATCTAAGACAATGGAAGAAGGGATGCCATGAAGATAAAAGATTTGATCAATGAAAATTTGTGTGACTAAGGAGGTAGTATAGGGATGGCTGAGGGTACAAAATGACTATATTTAGAGAGGTGATCAACCACAACCAATATCATTGTCTTCCCTCCAGATTTAGGGAGCCCCTCAATGAAATCCATAGAAATATCTATCCAAATCCATGTAGGGATGGGCAAGGGTTTGAGCAATCCAAGAAGGAGTGTCATTTCACCCTTGTTGCATTGGTAGGTATCACATTCAATCACCATCTATTGAATTTCCCTTTTCATTCCCTTCCAAAGAAGTTACGCCATGCCCGCTCATCAGTTTTAAGGAACCCAGAGTACCCTGTCGATGGAGAAGCATGGAGTTCATAGAAGACAACCTGTTGAAGATCTGTGGTCTGGGGAAGCACCAGACGACCCTTGTATCTTAGAGAAGCACCATCCCAAGAGTAATGCGGTAGAATAGAAGGGTTATTGGTCAACTGTTGGATGATTTGAGATAATGAAGAGTCATTGACATAGCCCTACTAGACAGATTCCAACCAATTTGGAATAGGCATAGAAATAGCTGAAAGAGAAGCTTGGTCATCAAATGTGTGAGAAAGAACATCTGCCACAATATTGTCCTTACCCTTCTTGTAAGTGATCTCATAGTCATAACCCATGATTTTGCTAACCCATTTCTATTGTGTTGGGGAGGAGACCCGTTGTTCCAAGAAATATTTCAGACTCTAGTGATCAGTCTTGACGCAAAAATGATTCCTTAGTAGGTATGGCCACCACTTCTGTACTGCATGCAAAATAGCCATCATTTCCTTCTCATATGTAGAGAGTACTAAATTCTTACCAGAAAGAGCTTTGCTGGTGAACGTAATGTGATGTTCATCTTGAAGGAGAATAGCACCAAGTCCATTGCCGCAAGCATCACTCTCAATAGTGAAGGTCTTGGAAAAATCTGGCATAGCTAGAATAGGTGTAGTACACATACCATGTTTCAGTTTTTCAAATGCACACTCAACAGCATGTGTCCATGTAAAAGTATCCTTTTTCAACATAGTTGTTAATGGAGCTGCAATCTTCCTGTAATCCTTGACAAACTTGTGATAGTAGCTAGTCAGTCCCAAAAAACCATGGAGGCTCTTGAGTGTCTGAGGATGCGGCCAATTTTTTATAGCATCTATTTTGGCAGGATCTACTCAAACCCCTTGGGCTGAAATAATATGCCTGAGATACTCTACTTCCTCCTAGCCAAAAACACATTTAGACTGTTTTGCATAGAGATGATGATCAGAGAGAAGTTGTAGGACAAGATCTAGAAGTTGGGGATGCTCAACCCATGTTTTACTATAGATGAGGATATCATCAAAGAAGACCAGAATGAATTTCTGCAAGTAGGGCCGAAATATTTTATTCATCAATGCCTAGAATGTTGAAGGAGCATTAGTGAGGCCAAAGGGCATGACTAAAAACTAATAGTGGCCATCATGTGTGCAAAAAGTCATTTTAGGGATATCATCCTCATGAACCCAAATTTGGTGATACCCAGAATGAAGATCCAACTTGGAGAAAAAATGAGCGCCATGAAGCTCATCAAGAAGCTCATCAACAATAGGAATCAGAAACTTATCCTTGATTGTGATGTGATTAAGTGCTCGGAAGTCAATGTAGAGGCGCCATGACCCATCTTTTTTCCAAACAAGAAGAACTGGTGAAGAAAAGGAACTGGTACTAGGGTGAATAATACCTTGCTTCAGTAAGTCCCGAACACATATCTTAATCTCTATCTTTTGGTGAAATGGGTAGGGGTAGGGCTTGATATTAGGAGGAACGCTTCTAGGAAGGAGTTGAATATGGTGGTCCTTTGGTTGTGAAGGTGGAAATCCCACTGGTTCAGCAAAGACACATGTATATCTATCCAAAATTTGTTGTAGATCTGAAGTAGTGGAGACCGCTAATGGTTGCATCTGAATGGAATGGAGTTGAGCGATGACACCATGTGAATTCTTCTTAAGGATCTTTTCCATGCGATGTGAATGGATGATACTAAGAGACCTTAGTTGTAAGCCCTTCAATGTGTGTTTTATCCCATTGTCTGAAAACTACATCCAAAGTTCAGCAAAATCCCATAAGATGGGTCCAAGTGTGCATAACCATTGAGTGCCCAAAACCACATCACATCTGCCTAAGGGCAAGGCAAACATGTTAGAGCACAGGTTATAATCTCCAATAGAGATATGTACTTGTGACACTTCCCTTTCCAAGGTAATGTACCCCCATTGGCAATCATGACATCAAAGCTAGAGCAAGGATGGACAAAACAATAGCCTGTTTGGCGATTCGAGGGTCAATGAAGTTATGACTGCTACTAGAATCAATGAGTATTGTAAGAGGGAGCTTCTTGAAGTAACCCTTGACCCACATGGTTTGTGGGGTGGTGACCCCTACTAAAGCATGGAGAGAGATCTCTAGGTTGTCTTCTTGAGAAGTAGGGTCAACAGGTAGCTGCTGAGTTTTAACTTGATCATCTATTATATCCTGAGCATCTTCATAAACTTTAGTTGTAGGTAGAGAATCCACATCCAAGAGATAGTGCTTTTGTTCAACACATCTATGTCCCCGAGTGAATTTCTCATCACAATTATAATAAAGCCCTTTTTTCTCTATGTGCCCGCATCTATGCTTCAGTCAAATGCTTGATAGGAGTTGTTCTAGGAGCTGGCATGATTGGAGGTCTTTGGGAAACCATATTTTTGAATGGAACAAAATTGGATTTGGAGCGTTGTTGAGATGTGATCTTGTCTGCCAACTTAGCTAACCCTAAGGCTTCCATCATTGTGTTGGGACGGAACATTTTAACCTCAAATCAGATTGCATCCTTTAGACCACTGACAAAACAACTCCTGAATAATTCATCAGCCAATCCCTCTTTGTGATTGGCCAATTTCTCAAATTATGTCTGATATTCTCTCACAGTGCCAATTTGGTGAAGTTTAGTGAGTGCTCCTGTGAAGTCATCAAAAACACTAGGGCCAAATCATTGTAAAATGAGTTTGCAAAAATCTATCCATTTTGGTTCTTCATGAGCCTTGATGTACCAACAAAACCATTGAAGGGATTCATGTTCCAAATGAAAGGATACATGTGGGACATTGTTGACATCAAAAGTATTATGCAGACTGAAATATTATTTTACCCAATATATCCATCCAGTTGGATCATGACCATTGAAGCGGGGAGAATCAAGCTTCAGCCCACAAAAATTGCTAGAAGAAGAGAACCCAGTGTCTGCAGAAGACTCTAGTTGCCATCTATTGTTCATGGCTAAATGCTGAAGATTGAGGTTGAGAATTTTTTCATCTAGATCTTGGAGTTTGGTCTTGAGGGCTGCAAGTTCATCCTCCATGTTTTTTTCTCCTGTGTACGTGACAACCATAGCTAGAAGATTTTTTTTTTGGGGGAATGGGTAGAAAAACAAAAACAAAAACTTTTTAGTAAAGGAAAATTTGGATTTGTGAAAAAATTTGATGGGTACTTGGGGTCTGACTAGGTTTTGGACACTTTCTGAGGGACAGGGGATTCACTCAACTACCAATGCTATCTAATATCTTATGTATTGGGGCAGTACCCCTCACTCCATGACTCAGGTAAAACTGATAACTGCTTTGCCACAAATGACAGCTCTTAGTTTACCTCACGGATGGGAACTAGTCAATCAGGTAGGGGCCATTGCCCTTTTCACTAGTAGGTCCTCTTAATAGGCCAGCTACTTTGGGGTTCTTGTGGTACTCTTCACAACAAGTTTTAGGGCTATGCCCAGGCATTTCCCATAGTTAAGCGGATATGGATTATTCCCTGATCCAAACCTACAATAGAAATGAACAATACATATGCAAAAAAAGAACTACTACAATAATCACAGCGCTTGGAGGCCACTGCAGCAAAAAAAATGGTAGAAATTCCACCCAGCGAGCCCAAGAAAGTGCTTTGATACTAGATGAGAGGAACCTCCTGCAACAATATAATGAAAATTGCACAAAATAACATAAATAGATAAATAGTAGGAACATAGAAGGAATTTATTGATCGCAGGCCACTTGGAGGGGGCAACCTCCTTTGAGAAAACTCAATACAATAAATTTGTGGATGCCTTCATTGGTGTTAACACATACTTATATACTAAGTCTAATCTAAACAACTATTACTTCTCATGAATGTGGGATAATACAATATGCTCATGGGACGACTTACAAAGCATATGCATCCAATATCAATATACTAATAAAGTAAAGAGAAGGGTTAAACACAGATTCCTAACAACAATGTAGCTCGAACTATTTCGGCATGTTTGGGTGTGAAACATAACCATACCTAGCCTAAACATACCCATCTAGACACATTGGAACTGTCGGTTTGTTCGAATTAGGAGTAGGACGAAAGTTACACCCCTTTGCAACCTTACACTACCTCCTTCTGACAATTTTTGGGGTAGCAAAAAACCTTTCACCACAGGCAAATGCCTCAAAGATATCAAAAAATGAGAGATGTTATTGTAGAGAGACCCTACATGATCCCATATCCTCAGACAAAATGTTTCTAAGTGTCATGGTTTTTGAGTAACACCTCGTCAAAGATTGCTACCTTTTTGCACTTTGGACTCTTCAGGGATATCATTGATATAATGTAGCTCGAACTATTTCGGCATGTTTGGGTGCAAAATAGGACCATTCCTAGCCTAAATGTACCCATCTGGATGTGTTGGAACTATTGGTTTGGTTGTATTAGGAATAGGACAAAAGTTACACCCCTTTGCAGCTTTACACTACCTCTTGATGATTTTTGGGGCAGCAAAAAACCTTTCACCATGGGCAAACGCCTCAAAGATATCAAAAACTGAGAGAGTTTATTGTAGAGGGGTTCTACATGATCATGTTTCCTTAGATGGAATGTTTCTAAGTATTATGCTTTCTGAGTAACATCTCATCAAAGATTGCTTCCCTTTTGCACTTTGGACTTTTCAGGGATATCACCGGTACAATGTAGTTCAAATTGTTTTGGCATGTTTGGGTGCAAAATAGGACCATGCCTAGCCTAAACATACCCATCCAGATGTGTTGGAACTATCGGTTTGGTTGCATCAGGAGCAGGACAAAAGTTACACCCCTTTACTACTTTACACTACCTCATTTTGACAATTTTTGGGGCAGTAGAAAACCTTTCACCTTGGGCAAATGCCTTAGAGATATCAAAAAATGAGAGAGGTTATTGTAGAGGGGTTATACATGATCGCATTTCCTTAGACAGAATGTTTCTAAGTGTCATGGTTTCTAAGTATCATCTCATCAAATATTGCTTCCTTTTTGCACTTTGGACTCTTCAGGGATATCACCGGTACAATGTAGCTCGTACTATTTTGGCATGTTTGGGTACAAAATAGGACAATTCCTAGCCTAAACGTACCCATCCAGATGCATTGGAACTGTCAGTTTGGTTCAATCAAGAGTAGGATGAAAGTTACACCCCTTTGCAACTTTATACTACCTCCTTCTGACAATTTTTGGGGCAGCAGAAAACCTTTTACCATGAGCAAATGCCTCAGGGATATAAAAAATTGAGAGAGGTTATTGTAGAGGGGTTCTACATGATCAGGTTTTCATAGATGGAATGTTTCTAAGTGTCATATTTTTTGATTAATAGCTCATCAAAGATTATTGCCTTTTTGCACTTTGGACTCTTTAGGGATATTGCCGGTACAGTGTAGCTCAAACTATTTCGGCATGTTTGGGTACAAAATAGGACCATACCTAGCCTAAATGTACCCATTTGGGTGCATTGGAACTCTTGGTTTCATTGCATCAGGAGCGGGATGAAAGTTACACCCCTCTGCAACTTTACACTACCTCCTTCTAGGAATTTTTGGGGTAGCAGAAAACCTTTCAACACGGGCAAACGCCTCAGCGATATAAAAAACTGAGAGATTTTATTATAGAGGAATTCTACATGATTGTGTTGCCTCAAACAAAATGTTTCTAAGTGTCATGGTTTCTGAGTAACAGCTCGTCAAAGATTGTTGCTTTCTTGCAATTTGGACTCTTCATGGATATCACCGGTACGGGTGTAAGGTATTAACTTAGATTTTAGAGAAGTAAAGGCTAGGGTTTTTAGGAGGTTGAGGACTAGATAACCCTAAACATAATACAACCTAAGTGTTGAAGACCACTTGAAGAACACAGAAGGTTATCTAAGACAGATTAAACAGAGAGTATAACACAAAGAAAACTTACCAAACTAGGTCTTTAAAGACAATACCATATTTTGTGATCAACATCAACATCATGAGGACACTGAAGAAATATTTGACACATGAAGACACTGAGAACACTGAAGACATGAACAAACTCTTGTCATGAGGAAGAACCACAACCCAATCAAACTCCTGAAAGCATGACATGTTATGATGAAGAACCACAACCAAATCCAATGATCCAATGGCATGAACCAATGACATAAGCAACTATGTCCTACTATTGGAACATGATAAACATGAATGTTATGAACTAACATCCAAACCCTATGACATGAATCTTGATATGACATGAGTGAAACATGAGTGAACAAGATTAAGACCAATAAGGATCAACTTCATCCATCACTTAGATCTAACCCCATGAAACATAACATGATGATGATGCAAACATCAAATGTATACGATAGAAAACAAATCAAACCAATAATGAGTTCTTCACTGCTCAAATTCATACCACTACTTCAGTGAGATCTTAACTATTCAAGTTCATGCCTTGTCTTGAAGCACTACAACTTTATGCATTACATAACATCACAATATTCATTATATATGTGTAAAACTGCAGAAGCAAATAAAAAAAGACAAACCTATATAAACTTACAAATTAATGTGCATACTTACAAATCAATGTAACATGACTTTACAAAATCAATGTGAATACTTACAAATTAATCCAATGAACCATGCGGATCTGCTCTACTCTTTATTGTGTCAAGTATTGCCTCATGGTCAGATTCATGCACCTTCCACAAGGTTTTGTTCAGAGGTCCACCCTAAAATTGTATCAAATTAACATTGAATACCACAACAAGGTTCGAGTAATGAAGAATCTTCTGATACATGTCAAAGCCCTCAAACAACCAAACATTAACACTCTTATGTGGGTACCTTCTAAGCCATGTTCCAGTAACAATCACTGAGCCTGTAGGGTATTTGATGTTTTCTCCATCTATAACTGGAGCCTCCAATTTCTTTTTGGCCTCAACACAATGACACAAGTAATAATCTATTCCCTCTTCATTATCTTCATTTACAATAACTGTATAAACATGTCCTATAATGATATGTGCAGCAAATTAGATGAAATTAGTCAACATTACAAAAACACTACAAAGGAAGATAACATTAGGAATTTCAAAAACTATGCATGTAGATATATTACTTGGTTGAACTAGATCTGGTATGTGGTCAAAGTCAACTAATGATTCCATCTCTATCAGTTCCAGTGTTGTCAGGGGTCGATACATGTAAAGTGGGCTAAGATAACTTAACTGCTATTTGTCAACCCACTCCTTTGACTCGCACTCATTCCAGGTTTGAATTGTACATGAAGAATAAAAGCATGTCATCTTCTGCATATGGATACTCTATGAACCTGCAATTGAGCTTCTGAAAGAGTGTAGCTCACTTGATCCTGTCAATGTACAATAGTGCTCATATGGTAAATGTTAGTATCATTTATCAACCAAAAGAATCTACGAACTAAAGACTTACCTTCATTACCTGCACCCATCGAAGCATTACACCACTCAACGATTGATTTTGTATATGTCAACTTTGCATTGTCTTTATACTTTAACTCTGCTCGTGCTATGGCTCTTTTGATAAATGCTCTTGCACCATCATGCTTCCCCTTTCCATGCCCAACCTCACAAAAGTTCCACATATGTTGAACACCTGTAATATTATGCCTCCTACTAAGTGAATAGAAATTCCGCAAGTTCTTGAATTGTGATACATAGTTATTCGACCATATGATATGGTTACTAAATGATATGTCCCTTCTAGCCAAATCATTGTAGAACACTTGAAAGCAACCTTCCACGAACTCCGTAGAATGCGTGTGATCATCACTAATATAAAAATGATACTCCCTTATGATCTTTCTATCATCCTCTATACTATCATTCGCATGAATGAATGCGATGTGCACAAATATAGAAACCTATGTGGAGTTGTAATATTGTGATTGCACCTCAGACTGTGGCTGTAGACTATAGTTCTCTACAAAGTCAATGACTGAAACAATACTACCAACTAGAAATGTGTCCTTGCATGAATTGAATTGCAAGTCCAACCATTGAGCTCTATGGGCATGTCTTGCATACTCATACACTATACTATCATGAAATATAAACATAAACTGATACACTGGATTCTTTTGAATAACCAATTCACAACTCTTTACTTCTTTACCATCTTTTGTATTGTATGCCACTATTTTATACTTGTCGAACTCTACTAGTTTGTTTCCAACAGCATGTGTTCTTTCCATATGTTCACATATTGGCATACGTTGCAAGCCACCGCAATGCTAACATGTGCCATCCAAGCATAATTTCATGTAGAATATTTGGCCTTCCTCTCTTTCACATAAAATTCTTGATAGGAAGTCTCTTGAAGATGTTGGTGGGGCATGTATGCCACAATCCTGCAAAACATTGTTAGTATGTAAATCTTAACATATAGATCGATAAACATCAAAATGGTTAGAAAATTCAATATGTAATCTACAACAACAAGTAGTGCATGTGTGATTGATCTTGACATAGAAAGGTTTTAGCATTTCAAAATATCTTTGACAAATTTTAATTTGAGGATACGTCTCTAGAAATTTACCAAAAAACTATGTTTGAGTCATATCCAAATGCTTTGGATTGGGCTCACAATTCTGACTACTGATTCTCCCTCTTACCACATCCATTTGATTCAGAGATACCCTTGTGTAATTATTCCAAAATTCTTCAATTAGTGATCTCAATGCTTCAACAATTGGTTTATCGTTTCATGGTAGTCTCCCCGAGAACGCCCATAATTCATTGGCATTGGTGTCCTCAATTCTTTGGCACCATCCAATGGCTCTTGGTAAAATTTTCCTATTAATTCTCAATACTTGACTCATCTTTCTAATGAGATGAGCTTTCCTCGTTTGACTACTTACTAGAGTCGATGTAATGACATGCCATGTTGCATTAATATCTTTTGTGCATGAGGTGTTACCCACACTCTCATATGCACTCATTAGATTCTTGACAATAAATTTTTGACTTGAAGCCTCTAATGTTCTTAACCCAAGAATATTCATGATGGACCTATACTTTATACTTCACATCATTTCAACAAATAGTTGACATCTTATGGTCTCATTTAACTTTTCAAAGAACAATTTCCAAATCTTATGAGCATATCTTCTACAAGTGCATTTTGGAATCTTACCTTCCATTGGCTGCAAAATATTCTCATCAATATCAATCAAATACTTTGGATTTCTATGCAAAATTTGAGGTGGTGTTAAGATAGGTAAATTCATCTCAACATTAGTAGTTTCATCAATATTTAAATGAGATGGGCTAGATGGCATACCTTCGATCAAAGATGGAATAGATGACATACCTTGAGGTTGAGGTGGGAACGATGGCATACCTCCTTCCTCACATGTGAGTGATGATGTAGTCTCAACTTGATATGTCATAGATGGTGTCCCTACATGTTGACTTGCGGTAGAGGATGTGTCTCCAACTACAATATTTGAATCTCTCATAGCACAAAGTTTTTACATTCATTCCCTTTGTGTTGCCAATACCATATCTATTATTGATGGTTCTGGTTCCTCTTCAATTGGCATGTCTTCATTGATCATGTCCAATTTCCTCTTCTCATGAAGTTCCTGTTAATGTGCAGGATTGCACCTGTTATGTAAAAGTTGTGAAGCTCAGCAATCATGTGTAACATGGGATCAAACTCAGGCTATGGGTGACCTATGGTGAGCTTGAATCTCCAGATTATGGGCTAGTCTCCTTATAATTTTTCAATGGATTAATGACTTGGTAGGAAAAGGGTTGAAAGGATCTACTAAAAGCACTAAAATTGTAATTTAATGTGTGGTGATGCACCTAATTTGATGGAAAACTACAACTCTAACTCACAATAAATCTCAGAAAAATCTTAACCACACAATTCACCTTGGCAATATGATCACAAAAATAATTCTACAGGAGGCTGGAAATAACTTTATTTTTGAAGGAAAATAGGGTTCTCACAACATGAAAAGAAAAAATTATTCCAATTGCACAACCTAAGACTTGTGATTTCAATGTTGTTCAATACATGCAAGTACAAATGAAATAATGATTTTAAAGGTTCTGATATTAAACACAATAAAATCTCATCAAATCATTCATAAAAGAAGCACTAACGAAAAGGTAGATACTTGATTCTACTAAAAAATAAAGGAACACTTGCATAAAAATGACAAAGAATAAAACTTGTAACCTGTTGTAATCAATAAATTTGCAAAAGTTGAGTTACAAAACCTTCTTCTCTCAGCAATGTGTAAGAGAGAAAAAAGGCAAGAACTAGAAAAACATAAGTTTTTCTTACAATATATAATAATGAACCCTCAAGTGCATGAAAAGGCACTGTAGTTCAACTCAGCATCAAAAATATCTCCACAAGACTAATCCATGAGCAAGCACGAGAATCCCTAAAAATAAGGGCTATAACTGATCCAATTTGGGCTAAAATAACTCCAAACTGCCCCTCTCTATTAGTTTGACCAAGAGGTGGACCAAACTCTCCAATTTTGACAAAAAAAACCATGCAAAGAACTCTAAAGAACCTGAGATAACTCCATCTCCTAATTTTGCATGATTTGGGCATGTGTAAACAAAGTAAAAATAAATAATAAAGTATTCAAGATGATTTACTTTATTATTTATTATAGACTTGTCTTTTTTTACCATCTTTGCATTTCTTTGATAAATAATAAATTAATTAATTGCCCATTACTTTATTATTTATTTACATATGTTTATTTATCTCTAACTCATGTAAAAGCACAATAAACTCCTTATATATCCTTTTGGATTTGCACACTTACATTAATGCATCCTTGATGATGCTGCCAAAATAACTATCCTCCATGCACGCAAAAGTTACACAAAAAATCCCCATTTTACTCCCTTATATCTCCCATGCATGGTTTAATTAAAACACATCACAATCAAAGAATCACTCCTTATCGCTCCCATGCATACATACATCACATATTTTAAAACACCTTATAACTCCTACATATACATGCATCATACTCTTTCCTTGCATCAACATGTGTCTTCACACCTTATGACTCCCTATGCCAACCTTCATGCACCACATACCATGCATTATCCTTTAACATATAGAATACCTTATATCTCCTTACACATAATACCTTATGCATACGTTATCATGTATAGCACCTTATCACTCTACGCAAAAATCACATCATACTAAAAACAACCTTATAGCTCCATGCATATATAATCACCAAGTCTCACCTTTCCTTACCTTCGAATCATTGATTTTGTTGACTTTTTAAAAGGAAAAAAAAAGAAAAGGAACAAGCCCTCACGGGCCCCTATGGCATCATTAGGTAAAAGACTTCTTGAAGTCTTGACCATGATGATTATATGGATAGCAATGATTTATTAATTGAAGTCAAAAGTCCGATGGACTTCAACTAAGGCATCGATCAAAAGAAAAGGAAAACCTAAAATTCTTTGTCATTTTCATTTGTCTTTTTGTTGCTCCATGAGCTGCCACCATGTTGAGGGTTTCCATTGCTGTGACTGGGGCATTTTGGGCTCAATCCACTGTTATCTTTAGCTATTCTTGAAGCCATATTCTTTAGGTGAGTTTCTTTTGCAAACTATTGTTTCTTTTATGCAAAAAGAATGTAAAAAAGAAGGCATCTGCTGCTCCTTTAGTCATTTTATCTCTGGTTCTTGCTCCACTGGCATAATGAAAAATGAACCTTCTATTTACCTTTGCATCTTCTCATCTTTTCATTCTATGTCACATGGAAAAGGAAGAATATGGGTTTTTTTGCACTTGGTTTCTTCATATATTCTTTGAAATGCTCAATATACTTTTTTTCTTCTCTTTACTTTGGCTCCATGGCATGAGGCCTATGATGATTTTTTGTGAAAAAAGTACATATAAATGTAACTACAATTGGTAAAAATGCTCTGGTTTGCTCAAAACTCACCACGGCTTGTTTGAAAAAACATGCATCTGACAAAAAAAATGGTAAAAGTTTTTTATTCACTACTACACCTTATTAGGGTTTGTAAGTCAAAAAGACTCCATTTTCTTTCTCTGTCTTCATTTCTGTTCTTCTCTGCTATACAGAAGGTTATATCTCTGCTCCTTGATTTATCATTGCATCATCTTTTTGTCTTTTTGACCATGTATATAAAAAACCCAAGTTTCCTGTAGCAAGAAAAGGGGAAAAGGAACTAGTGGGTTTCATGAATTATGAACATATCTTTTACTTGTTTTTATTCTTGAAACTCCACCATTCTTTTTGTCTTTTGAGATAGTCATGATGTGAAACCCATCTCTTGTAGCAAGAAAAAAGGTAAAAGAAAGTAGTCCCTCCTTGCTTTTGTACTTTTTCTATATCTGTTCTGTGGGTAGAGAAAAATAGCTCTGATGTTACAAAAAAAACATCCTCTATTGTATACCTGCAACTGCATTCATGCCTCTACTAAACTTTGATGATGTATTCTTTTACTCTCCTGACTATGACAATGTATTTACCATATATAGAAGGCATAATGGAAATGAACTTTCCACTTCTCCTGATGTAGTCACACTGTTCTTAATGTACTTCTTAGATACTGCATCCTTTTGTATGTTCTATCTTTATGTTGTTCCATCATTTACTTTGCATACACTTGACTTATATGATGAACTATTCATATGCTTGAACTTGACATCGATATATTGATGAAGAAAAAAGGAAAACTATGAAGTCTTCATGATGACTACTATACTTGCACAATTGTACCTTATAGTTGTTACACTTGATTGTATATCTTCTCTATGTTGTTCCATTACTTGATACATTTGATATAGTAGCAACATGCATGTGATGAAACACCATGATGTTTGTTCAATTGAATATCTCTGCATTAATGACATTACTTTGAACATGTTGGGCTCAACCCTTATGGGAGCCCATTTTCTCCACATGCTTATTTCATAAAAATGAATCAGCAATATGATTTCTCCTATACCTGCATAGTGAACAAACAAGTTAGCATAAAAACATACCTTTGAAAGTTTAATGCTCTTTCTTATGATGATTTTGGCCTTTCATCTAATGATCTGATCTTCTGCATATGTCTGATAATGATCCAATTGTAGCATTATGTTTGCAATTTTATATATCTGCTGATAAGGCATACGATGAGTTTGTATATCTGGAGCTCTAACCAAACCTTTCAAATGTTGTAGGTTCATCATTCTGATCAGGAGTAGGAAGCTAAAAACATGAAGATCAAGCTGCAAATAGGAGGATCAACACCAACACTTCAAGGCAATGATGGATATCACTCTCCTCATATGTTCCTTTTCTTTACTTTATCTTTAGATTTATATCTTGCACATTTTGTTGCATTGGCTCAGTTTAGTCATTCCCACGGCTTGTGTGGGACATATTTAAACACTCTCTTGAATATAATTAGTTATTTTTCTTTATGCAATGATTTATGTATGTTTTTCTCTCTGAATCAAATACATAGCATAAAACAACTGAATCTTCTTTAAAACACATGTTTGAAACATGATGATGAAATGATAGTTTATAAACACCTTTCTTTTTGCACTATACTGTGGTGCTTGAATAATTAGTAACATCATAACTGAAAGATGAAATCAGTTAGATACCTGTCATTCCTTGAATGCCTATTTTCTTGTCTTCAGATAAATTCACTTATTAGGATGGTTTGACAGTCCAACTTGAGCTGTCACATTATCCTGATAAGTGACCCTTCATTGCTCTCTTGTCAAGATAAGAGGCATTTGACGGAGTGATCACGCACTTAAAAATTTTCTTTTATCCCCTTTGCAACAATTGCAATCTAGGCCTTGCTAAATTAGGTTGAAAACATAATTTAGTAACATTTTTGGCGACCTATCAGGGGTGTTTGCCTGCTAAACAAAACAAATCTAGTAGCCTTCTAAATCCATTGGGCATATGAGTCCTTTCTTACCTGAAACCTTGAAAATTTCTGCAACTCAAACTGATAGAAAACTACAGCAATAAAACAAAATTGAAATTCAAACTAATCTGACCTGTTTAGGACATTGCCAGCAAAATGTGCATGTGCACTTCTTGGAAAACAAAATACTGAACTGAAATTCTACTCTACCCTACACTAACTAGCCATAGAAGTAGGTCAAACAAACCCATTAACTAGCTTTGTAAAATAACTTCCCTTTCTCATTAAGAAAGGATGTTCTGCAGGGTGATTTGCCACTGATAAGATATGATTTACAAGAACATACCTTATAGAATATTGTAAAACTTTCTGAAGAACAAAAACAAACCCACTCACCATCTAAACCTAAACATTAACACTATTGTTATAAGGTGAATAGATCATCTGATTCTATTTTTCTAAGTCTGCAATCTCCTCTTTGGGTACAATAGTAACATGTGTCTCCTTGATTAGCTCTTTGTCAGCTAAATCCCTAATTGGATACCCTCTTACAATGATGAACCTTTGGCTAATACTCTTGGTTTTTTTATTGAGATTTGCTATCCTACTGTCACTTGCAATATCAAGCTGATTTGAAAAAATTAGTTCACAGAAATGAAATGAAGAATTGTCTACCTCTTTGACCTGAGTATGTTGATCACATATTGTTGATTCACATGGCATTAAATCATTATTACTGTTAGAGAAAATGTTCTCATCAAACTCATAATCTTGTACTGAATATAGATGAGTTTCTTCACTCTTTTCACGGAGGCTCTCATCAAACCTTCCCTCTTGTTGTTCATTACTTCCACCTTGCATGATAACCTGCCATGTCAATTCCTCCATGGTCAATGAATCATCTTCTTCTATTAGGACAACCAATAACTCATCAAAACTATCAGATCTTTGAAGGCTTTTAGGAACAACAAGCTCTTCATCTTCCAAAATGATGTAGATAGAGAGGATTCACAACTCAACTTGACAAAACTCTCAACCAAATTTTGTTGTCCTTTCAATTAGGACTCACCTTCTTTCACTAAACTCTTCTTCAACACACCAAAATAGAGAACAAGGAAACAAATCCCTTATTGATTCCTCAAAACACTTTAAACAACTTCAAATTGATTGACTCAAGCCTTTCAACAACTCATACAATTGTAACATGTAAAATTTCAAAACTGGCCAAATCAACATCTAGGCCCTTTAGGCCACATAAACAAAAAACTTGCATTACCCAAGCCCATTTATCTTTCCCAATGGCAACCACATGTGTAAATATACCTGCTACAAGATAAATAAACCATTTCCCATTCTTTACTCATAACATTTCATCAGACATTTATGCTAAACCTTCATTTAAGATTCCCAAAGAAAATTGTCATAAGACTGCCTTGACAGGACAGTCAACAAATAAGGCCCTCAAACTCTCAAATTTACCAAACCCTATTTTGAAATAGGTCACCATACACCTAATCACCTTTTAAAAACAATATCCTCCAAGAAGCACTCAAAAACCACAAGCAAAATCCTTTAAATCTCACTATTCACTTTATTTTACAGATTTTTTCATAGTTTTTCAGAACTAGGGCATCATTGTTTCATATGCTATCCTTAATATTTCAGTCTAAGACTTTGGAATATGAAATAATATGCAAACATATGCCTTCTCACCAAAAATTAGGATTTTCCACTGTTTGAAATTGAAGATACACAATTTTCTGTCTCTGGTTACCCTAAAATAGGGTTTTGGCCACTTGGAGTATTTTCCCCATAACTTTCACAAAACTAAATCATTTTTCATGAGACAAAAAGAACATTAAATAAGATTCTCAGGGATATCACATACCATAGAGGAGGAAAGGATTTATGCTAAGAATATGTCCGTACAATGGACTGAAACCATGAAATTGAAGGAAATTAACAGAAAAATTGAGAATTTCTTTAAATTTCTTATTCATACATTGTCCTCCAGCCTTCGTCGAAGTTTGTGATGGTTCAAAATGCTTAAATAACCTAGAACCAACACCTACAACTAAATTTCTAACTTCCTAACTCTCACATTCCTCTATTTTGCAATTTGTTGCATTTTAACAATATTGCTTGACAACATTTTGTCAATATTTGCAACTTTTGCACTTGATGCCCAAATTAGCCCAAATGAACTAACTAGGACTTGTTACATGCTTATTGAGGCCTTCTAGACCTTATTACAAAATGAGAATACCTATACAAAATCAAAATCCTAAGTCTACCTCATGGAGGCATATTCATGCTAGGATGCACCTGCACCACAAAACATGATTATTCTCATTTTGTTCTCAGTAGGCTGGCATACTATCACAATTTTTTACATTCTCATGTTGTCCCTTTTTTGTTTCCTTTAGTATGAGCATGCTTTTCTCATTCGGCTCAACAAAACCAGGTATCTGATCAAACAAAGAAACCAATTCTTTCTCCTCATGTGGTGCTTTCTCCAATGAAACTTGGGCATTTTGTCTTTGCAATTGAAGACTTTCACCTTATGACCTCTACATTCTGCTTTCATTCATCTTATAAATAGCATTAGAAAACTTTTCAAATCAATCAAAATGCAAAGGATTGAGTGTCAAGTTTGAACCAACATTTTCTTCATATGCATTATCTCATTTTCAGCTGGGGACATAGTAAAAACAATAGCAACCTCTTGCTCCACATTTGATTTTTCTGATTTGGTGGTATAAGAAGGACTACAAGAACCTTCAGCTACTGGGTTGAAACTTGGAATCTTGTTTGGTTCAGATTTGACTACCTCTTCCCCTTCCTAATTTTGGATTGGTATGGGAGGGGTAGCCTTGGCAAGATTTGGCATTTTATAATCAGGTGGCATGGTCCAAGAAGGCTGCCATGGTTGTTGAAAACTTTGATGATTTGGTTCAGGCTCTTGATATGAATGATACTGATGATTAATGGACTAGTTTTGAATGCAAAAAGGCTCCTGAGAAAAATTAGAACTTCTAAAACTTGGAATTTGGACCTTGGGAGGGTTAAGAGGCTTATTTTGTTTGAAACTTGAAAATTCACACCTACTAACCTCATCTTGAACAGGCTGATCTGGAATGAATGTAGCTGTCTGGACCTCATACCTTTGTGCTTGTGCAAGCAAGTATTTTATTTGTTCTTCTTTGGCTACAACCTCTCTTGCAATATCTTCTTCATCTTGTCTTCTCTACATTAGCAAGTCTTGCTCATAGATATAGGCCTGATAAACCATCTCTTCCTATTGCTACTCATATTCTTGTTGTCCCTTGATCTCCTCTATTTGCTTTATGATGTCTAATAATGTATCTTTCATTTCATTCATGCTATTCTTTATATCTTTAACCTCTTAGAGGTGATAGTGTTTGAATTGATTTGATATCAGAGATATTTATTGAGGTTGATTTTAGACATATGCATGTTGATATGAAGGTTGAGTAAGGGTGGGTGGGAGGTAAGCATATTGAGCATGCTGATATACTATTGGTGCATGGCTATTTGGGATAAAATCAGCAGCATTCACAATCTGATATGGCTGCCTAGAAAGCTGGTACTATTAGTTATAATGAGGAAAATGATTGTTTGGGGACTAAGAGCTTGGATTTTCATGATATGGCGGAGAATACCCATAATTGATGTAATCTCTAGACATTTTACATGAAAAGTCTAAATCATATGACCATCAAAACATGAACATTAAAAGACTGCACCAACCTGATTCCTTGTAGATTCTTGGGCTGGTGAAACTAGCTAATATATGCTTAGATTCATCATGGTGTTTGATGATTTTGCCTCCAAAGGCTGATAATACCAAAGAAAACACCTGATCCTTCAATATGTAACTCTTTTCATGTGTTGTTCACTAGATCTGCTTGAAAATCAGGGAATAGAGTTGCCAGGTATATGTTTATAACCTCAGAAGGTCAAAAACATTACTGTCTATACCAAAACAACAATGGAAATGGCATCTAGTGGCCTAAACTTAGTTTAGAGTCCCACCGGGTGTGCCAAAAACTTGTTAGCGTACAAGATTGCACTTGTTATGTAAAACTTGTGAAGTTCAGCAATCCTGTGTAACATGGGATCAAACTCAGGCTGCGGGTGACCTATGGTGAGCTTGAACCTCTAGATTATGGGTTGGTTCCCTTATAATTTTTCAATGGATTAATGACTTGGTAGGAAAAGGGCTGAAAGGATCTACTAAAAGCACTAAAACTATAATTTAAAGTGTGGTGATGCACCTAATGTTGGTAGGTGGTGACTGATCAGGAAAGTACTATACACTCGCCATGTATCCTTGTCGGGGTTCGGGGCGACAGCCACTGAGAACCAGGGGTTCGAGGGCGCAGCTCCCAAAAAAAAATTTATTTTAGAGTCGACATAAAAAAACCCTATTTTTGTAACTGATATAAAAAAACCTATTTTTGTAACCGACAAAAAAAACTTGATAAAAAGCAGCTAAGGGTTAGGGTTTTGGTTGATATCGTATTATAGCATTTGCAGCGGTATTGAGTTGTAGGGATTCCTGGTTGTAATCGGTTTGATTTACTAGATAATAATATTGGACTCTTTGTTTGGTGGATGTAGCCCGAGTTTGGGTGAACCACATTAAAACTTGTCTCCTGCTGTTATTAATTCTATGTATTTCCATTCCTTTGTTTAATCTTTATTTGCATTTAATTGATATCTTCTGCCGGCTAACCCTAACAAGTGGTATCAGAGTGGGTTGTGTTCGATTATCATCTATAGGAAGGTCTCACGATTAAGTGGGAGCAATGGCGGATGAGGGTAATTTGAAGGTTGATAAATTCAATGGGCAGAACTATCAGTTATGGAAGATGCAGATGGAGGATTACCTCTATCAAAAGGATTTATGGATGCCATTGGAAGGAGTAGCCAAGAAACCGGCAACAATGTCTGATGAGGATTGGAATCTTCTTGACAGAAAGGCACTGGGAACCATTTGGTTGTGCCTAGCACCAACGGTGGCATTCAATATAACGGAAGCGAAGACAACAGATGGTCTGATGAAAGCTTTGGCTAAATTGTATGAAAAACCATCAGCCTCAAATAAGGTATTTCTCATGAAGTGCTTGTTTAATCTGAAAATGGTTGAAGGTGGATCTATGACAGATCATTTAAATGAATTTAATATGATTGTCAGTCAATTGACTTCTGTAAATGTAAAATTTGATGAAGAAGTTAGAGCTCTCTTGATATTATGTTCATTGCCTGAAAGCTGGGATAGTTTGGTAATGGTAGTTAGTACCTCTATTTCTGGTTCAAATACCCTAAAATTTGATGATGTTGTTGGTGTTATTCTGAGTGAGAAAATTCATAGGAAAAACTCAGGTGGATCCATATCAGGTAGTGTTTTGAATGTAGAAAGTAGGGGCAGATCAAAGGAGAGAGGAAAAGGTTCTAGAGGTCATGGGAAGTCACAAGGAAAATCAAAGGATAAGAGATCCCAAACTAGAGGATAGAAGGATTGCTGGGACTGTGGGAAACCAGGTCATCTGAAGAAAGATTGCTGGTCTCAGAAAAATAAAGAAGGAGACAAAAAAGAAGGCAATAAGGAGGAAAATGTGATAAGTAATAAATCTAAAGATGATGCTTTGATTTTTTCCCTAGATAATGCTGATGATTCATGGGTTTTAGATTCAGGGGCCTCATTTCATGCTACGCCCCATAGAAGTTATTTTGTTGATTATGTCCAAGGGGATTTTGGGTTGGTTTATTTGGGAGATAACGAACCCTATCAGATTGTTGGAAAGGGAAGAATCAAGATTAAGTTGCATAATGGGAATCATTAGCTACTACAAGAGGTAAGGCATGTTCCAAGGCTTAGTAGGAATTTAATTTTAGCAGGGCAGCTAGCTAAACAAGGTTGCATTGTTACATTTACTGATAAAAATTGGAAGGTTTCAAAAGGTGCCTTAGTAGTAGCAAAAGGTGTGAAAGTAGGCACCTTATATCTTTGTATAGGTCATACTGTTCCTTCTACTTTAGCTGTTATAGAGAAAAAAAAGGTTCAGGAACAATTGCTGCAGGCTTGTAGGAAGAGACTGGAAAAGTTGCTACAGGTTCTGAGACAACACCGTGGCATAACAGACTTGGGCATATAAGTGAAAAAGGTATGAAGGTACTTCATTCTAAGAAAGTTTTGCCAGGTCTGAAATTAATATGGATTTTTGTTAAAGTTGTGTGTATGGCAAACAAAAGAGAGTTAGTTTTCTCAAGGATGGGAAACAAAAGAAAAATGAAAAGTTGGAGCTTGTGCATATAGATGTATGGGGACCAGCTCAGGTATCTTCTCTCGGTGGCTCTCAGTATTATGTTACATTCATAGATGATGCAACTAGGAAGGTATGGATTTATTTCCTTAGGTAGAAATCTGATGTATTTGAAACATTTAAAAAATGGAGAAGCTTGGTTGAGAATGAAATAGGTAAAAGATTAAAATGTCTCAAATCTGATAATGGCGGTGAGTATTGCAGAAAAGAATTTGAAGATTATTGTTCCTTTAATGGAATTCATAGGTAGAAAACTATTCCAGGGACTCCACAGGAAAATGGAGTGGCTGAATGCATGAATAGGACAATAATGGAGCATGTAAGGACCATGAGATTGCATGTTGGGCTGCCTTTAAATATGTGGACATAGGCTGTCAATACTACTGTATATTTAATTAACATAGGTCCTTCAGTTCCTTTGGGCTGTGGTATTCCAGAGGAAGCATGGACAGGTAAGAAGGTGAGTTATTCTTTTCTGAAAAACTTCGGCTATGAAGCATTTGCACATATAGATTCTAAAAATAGAACCAAGCTGGATGCAAAATCAAAAAAGTGTACCTTCGTTGGATATGACATTGATTAGTTTGGTTATAGGCTTTGGGATTTTCAAAATCAAAAAATTGTGAGAAGCAGTGATGTTATATTCAATGAGAAGATGTTGTATAAAGATCAGTTGCAGCAGCATGAGAAGAAAGAAAAGGATTATGTGGTGCTGGATGATACTCCAAATAGTGATGTTCTAGTGGTTCCTCATGCTCCACAACAGCAACCAGAAATACCACAAACTCCAGTGAATGTTAGACGGTCAATAAGGATAAGTAGACCTCCTAAAAGGTTTTCTCCCTCTTTGTATTCTATTTTGTTAACAGATGCTGGTGAACCAGAAGGGTATAATGAAGCTATGCAAGTGGATACACAGGTTTAGTGGGAGCTTGCCATGAAAGAAGAAATGGACTGCTTACTGAAAAATTAGACTTGGGAATTATGTAAGTTACCTGCAAGTAAAAAGGCTTTACCAAACAAATGGGTTTATAGGCTAAAAGAGGAAGATGGAGGTAAGAAAAGATTTAAGGCCAAGTTAGTTGTAAAAGGATTTGCACAAAAAAAGGGCATTGATTTTGATGAGATTTTTTCTCTGGTTGTTAAGATGACTTCTATTCGTACTGTTTTAAGTATTATGGCTGCTGAAGATTTGTACTTGGAACAATTAGATGTGAAAATTACCTTTCTCCATGGTGATTTTGAGGAGGAGATATACATGGAACAGCCCCAAGGATTTGAGGTCAAAGGTAAGGAGAAACTGGTGTGCAGATTGAAGAAGAGTTTGTATGGCCTGAAACAAACACCTCAGCAATGGTATTTGAAATTTGATAGTTTTATGGCTGAGCAAGACTATAGTCAGTGTAATTCTAACCATTGTGTTTATTTTAAGAGGTTGGATAATGGCAGCTACATTATTTTATGTTTATATGTTGATGACATGCTTGTAGCTGGGTCTAACATGGATCACATAAGAGAGTTAAAATAGCAATTAGCACAATCATTTGATATGAAGGATTTGGGGGCAGCAAAACAAATCCTTGGTATAAAAATTTGTAGAGATAGGAAGAACATAAAATTGACTCTATCTCAGGCTGCTTATGTTGAAAAGGTGTTGCAGAGATTCCATATGGAGAATGCAAAAGCTGTCAGTACACCTTTGCCTAGTCATTTGAAATTGACTAAGGCGATGTGTCCAAAGACACTAGAGAAGGAAGAAAAAATGTCCAAGGTACCATATGCTTTAGTTGTAGGAAGTTTAATGTTGTAGGAGTCATCAGCAAGTATATGAGTCATCTCAGATTGGAGCATTGGAATGCAGTAAAATGGATTCTTAGATATTTGAGAGGTACGTCCAATAAACACTTATGTTATGGGGGCTCTAATACTGATTCAGTAGGTTATGTAGACTTAGATTTGGCAGGTGATATTGATACCAGGTGGAGTACTACAGGTTATGTCTTTACTATAGGTGGGACAATAGTGAGTTGGATCTCACGGTTGCAAAAGGTGGTTGCTTTATCCACCACCAAGGCAGAATATGTAGCTGCAACATAGGCGAGCAAGGAGATGATATGGCTACAATCTTTTATGGAAGAATTGGGCAAACAACAGGCTAATAGTTCTTTGTATATAGACAATTAGAGTGTCATATATCTTGCAAAGAATTCTGCCTTGCATTCAAAGACCAAACACATACAGTTGAGGTATCACTTTATTCAGTCGGTGTTGGATAATGGATAGTTATGACTGGAAAAGATACATACAGATGAAAATCTAGCGGATATGTTTACAAAGGCAGTGACAAGGGAGAAGTTGAGCTCCTCTTTAGCTTCGGTTGGTCTTCTAGACTAAAAATAACAAAAATAGAATAGAGTCCAGGGTGCTTATTTCCAGTGGGAGCTGCACACGCAATGGTGTCATCCAGGATCAGTCTCCAAGTGGGAGTTGCACACGCAACGGTGTCATCCTGGATCAATCTCCAAGTGGGAGATTGTTTGGTGTGGAGCCTGATCAGTCTCCAAGTGGGAGATTGTTGGTAGGTGGTGATTGATCAGGAAAGTATTGTATACTAGCCATGTATCCTTGCCAGGGTTTGGGGTCGAGCTGGGCCCTGAGTGGAGGTTTGGGGGTGGCAGCCTCCGAGAAGCAAGGGTTTGGGGGTGCAACCCCCAAAAAAATTGTTTTAGAGCCGACATAAAAAAAACCCATTTTTGTAACCAACATAAAAAACCTATTTTTTGTAACCGACGAAAAAAACTTGATAAAAAGCGGCTAAGGGTTAGGGTTTTGGTTGATATTGTGTTGTAATATTTGTAGTGGTATTGAGTTGCAGGGATTGCTGGTTGTAATCAGTTTGATTTACTGGATAATAATATTGGACTCTCTGTTTGGTGGATGTAGTCCGAGTTTGGGTGAGCCACTTTAAAACTTGTCTCTTGCTGTTATTAATTTTGTGTATTTTCATTCCTCTATGTAATCTTTATTTTCATTTAATTGATATCTTCTTCTAGCTAACCCTAACACCTAATTTGATGGAAAACTACAAATCTAACTCACAATAAATCTCAGAAAAACCTTAACCACACAATTCACCTTGGCAATATGATTACAAGAATGATTCTAAGGGAGGCTGGAAATAAATTTCTTTTGAAGGAAAATAGGGTTCCCACAACATGAAAAGAAAAACTTATTCCAATTGTACAACCTAAGACCTATGATTTTAATGCTATTCAATACATGCAAGTACAAATGAGGCAATGATTTTAAAGGTTCTGATATTAAACACAATAAAATCTCATCAAATCATTCATAAAAGCAACACTAATGAAAAGGTAGATACTTGATTCTACTAAAAAATAAAGGAACACTTGCATAAAAATGACAAAGAATAAAATCTATAACCTATTGTAATCAATAAAACTGCAAAAGTTGAGTTACAAAACCTTCTTCTCTCAGCAATGTGTAAGAGAGCAAAAACACAAGAACTAGAAAAGTATAAGATTTTCACACTATATATAAAGAAACTATCCCATGGACCCTAAAAAGCTAACTACAGTGAACTCAACTCCAAAATTGCATGAAAAATCCATAAAAAAACAACTCAAGCTTGCTTGGGAGAGTAGGAACAAAAAGCTTAAAAATTAGGCCCTTAAAATGCTCCAAGATGAGCTATCTTAGCTCACAACTCCAACTCTCTTCATGTTTGACTTAAGAAAATTCAAAAATAGGCCCCAAGACCAAAAATAGAGAAATTAAACTCCACTTCATTTATGTCTTCTTTTTTGCATGTTATGAGGGTGTAATTAACCTATAGTAACAAATATTAAAGGCAATAATTATTTACCTTAATAAATGTTATGTCTAGGTCCTATTTGTTTCTAAGGCTTAAATATAACATGTATTAAGGCAATTTATAGAAATATTGCACTTAATATGTGTTAATATACATAATTTAGCCTTTAGAATATGCAAGAAAGAAGAAAATACAAGGCTTGTGAAAATGCCCTCATTGCTCTATACTTAGCAAAAATAAAACAATTTGCCCAATGTGGCAATCCGTGACTTCACCAAGTCACTATGTTAAGTTCCATTCAAATGTAGTGTTTGGAAACCATAAAAAATATAAAAGGCAAGAAGAATCTTCACATTATTACTTCGTTCTACATCACATCTTTGCACTATTTTATGGTATAGACATCATAAAAGAAACCTTATTCTTACCCCTTATATCTCCCCTTATATCATGCACAATATGATACCTTCCATGCATTTAACATATATATCTATGAGGCACATGCTAACACCATTATGACTCCTTATGCAATTATGCATTTCACACCATGCATCATATCCCACCTTCGAATCATTTCTTTTGTTTGACTTTTTGAAGAAAAAATTAAAAAAGAAAAAGGGACAAAGCCCTCATGACATTGTGGCATCATTAGGTTTGCAAGACTTTTGAAGTCTTGACCACAATGAAAATGGATAACAATGATTATTTTTTAAAAGAGAGGTCAAAAAAGAAAGAAGCTCAGCTAAGCATTCGATCAAAAGATGCTTTCAAAATCTTAAACTGTGTCATTCTCTTTTGTAACTTCTTGTTGTTCCTCCTGAGCCACCGTCATGCAAGGGTTTCCACCGGGGTTTGATGGCTATTTCTAAGACATTTCAAAGGCTTTAAACTGATGTTCCACTTCTATTTTTGAATCCATATTCAATAGGTGAGTTTCTTTTGCAAACTATTATTTCTTTTCTACAAAAAGAATGGGAAAAAATGCAAGCTTAACTGCTCCTTTAGCTGTCTTTCTCTAGTTTTTTTCTACCTCTGGTGTAATGAAGTGAAACCTCCATTTGTCTCTGTATATTGTTATCTTTTTTGTTCTCTGTCACAACATGGAAAAAAGGAAGAATATGGGTCTTCTCGGCACTGGTTTCTTCATGTACACTTTGCACTGTTCCTCTTTTCTTTCTAACAGGAACTCCATGTATAAAACCATTTCGAGGGTTTTGACAAGTTTATAAAAATGGAAAGAAACTGATAAAACAAAACTCTGTCTCTCTCTGCACTTGCTTAGTAGACTCCTTTCTTCTCTTTAGCTCAGCCTCCATACACATAGATTATTGTGAGGGTTTTGACAGAAGTTCATGTAACGAAATAGAACATATTATCTTGTATCTCTTCTTTACTGCTCTAGTTCTTTTATTCCACCATGGCTATTGATAAAAAGGCATATGCATGACTGAAAAAGGGGTAAAAAGCTCTTACTCCTCTGCACACCTTCTTAGGATTTGGTAAACAAAGAAACCTTACTTTCTCCTTCTATCTGTTGCAAAATGAACTCTTTGTAGCAAAAAGGAAGTAAAGAAAGGAACAAATCTTTTGTTTTTTGGTGTCTTCTCTATATTTTCCTATAAGAAAACCCTATAGGGGTTGTAAATAAACCTTCACTTTTGCTCCTCTCAGCTACAAAGAAGGTTGTCTCTGCCTCTTTGCTTATCTTCTCTGTATCATCTCTTTTTTCTTTTGGGACAGTCACTATGTGAAACCCATCTACTGTAGCAAGGAAAAGAAAAGGTAAAAGGAAGTAGTCCCTCCTTGCTTTTGTACTTTTTTTGTATCTCTTCTGTGGGTAGAGAAAAGTAGCTCTAATGTTACAAAAGGAAACATCATCTGTTGTACACCTGCAATTGCACTCATGCCTCGACTGAACATTGATGATGCATTCTTTTACCCTCCTAGTCATGACAATGTATTTGCAATATATAGAAGACATGGGCATCCTCCTGATGTCATCACATTATTCTTTGTACCTATAGTTGACATTGCATCTTTCTTGATTTTCTCTCTTTGTTATTCCATCTGTGCATGTTGTAGATAAAAAAGTAAAATATCTCTCTTGGTGTTCCATGCATTTTAGCCACAATGTATATGATCATAATCACATTGACTTGATTAAGCTATATGTGAAAAAGGAAGTATGTTGTTATAGTTTCAAATTATCTTCAATTTCTTGTAGATGAAGAAAGAAGATGCCCTCTGCTGTTCCATTCTTATTGCTCTACTTTGACTATGTATGATCATGTTGACTGCACTTGTATATACTATTCTACTATGACTGAAACCTCTATTTCTTTGATGACATAATGGTACTTCATCACTATCCCACATGGCAATTGACTAGACTATCCCTCATGTTTTTTCATGGTATAGATATTCAATCCATGAGGTATATCCAAATAGAAATTTTACACTTCAATCATAACAAAAGATGGAAAAGTACATGTCTTTAAATGCTATGGCTGCACTTCATACTTGTATCTATTCATTGATGAGATAAGGATCATGCTATGATTTCCACATTCATTTGACTATCTGTACCTTGCTCATTTGATTACATTGTAACTATGGCAAACAAGGTATATTTTTTTACTGTTCCATAACTTTGGCAACTGTACCTTCTATGCATAAGGCATATGGCTATGTATCTTACATGACTGTCCTCTTTTCTTGTGCTTGATACATCTAATATAATAGTAACATGAATTGTGATAAAACACCATGATGTTTGGTCAATTGAATATCTCTAGATTAATGTTATTACTCTAAGCATGTTGGGCTCAACCCTTATGGGAGTCCATTTTCTCCACATGCTTATTCCATAAAAGATGAATCAACAACATGATTTCTCCTATACCTACATGGTAAACAAACAAGTCAGCTTTAAAACATACCTTTCAAGGTTCAAATCTCTTTTCTCATGATGATTTGGCCTTCATCTGATGATTTGATCTTCTTGAATATATTGATAATGATCCAATTGTATTGATGCATCATGATTGTAAGTTTATATATCTGTTGATAAGGCATATGATGAGTTTGTATATCTAGAGCTCTAACCAAACCTTTCAAATATTGCAGGTTCATCATTCTGATCAGGAGTAGGAAGATGAAAACATGAAGATTAAGCTGTAGATAGGAGGATCAATACCAACACTTCAAGGCAATGATGGATATCACTCTCCTCATATGTTCCTTTTCTTTACTTTATCTTCAGATGTATAGCTTGCATTCTTTGTTGCATTGGCTCAGTTTAGTCATTCCCATGGCTTGTGTGGGAAATATTTAAACACTAACTTGAATATAATCAGTTATTTTACTGTATGTAATGATTTATGTATGTTTTTTCTTTCTGAATAAAATACATAGCATAAAACAACTGAATCTACTTTAAAGAACATGTTTAAAACATGATGATGAAATGACAGTTTATAAATACCTCTTTTACTTGCATTGTATTATGTCACTGAATATTTAATAACATTATAACTGAAAGATGAAATCAGTTAGATACATGTCATTCCTTGAATTCCTAGTTTCTTGTCTTCAGATAAATTCACTTATCAGGATGGTTTGATAGCCTAGCTTGAGTTGTCACATTATCCTGATAAGTGATCCTTCATTGCTCTCTTGTCAAGATAATAGGCATTTGACTGAGTAATCATGCACTTAAAAATTTTCTTTTATCCCCTTTGCAACAACTGCAATCTAGGACTTGCTAAATTAGGTTGCAAACATAATTTAGTAATAGTTCCCTCATAGTCGCTTCTTTCTTTGCATTCTTAGCTTCTATCTCTTGCTGTGTTGGTTTAATTCTTGATCGTTTCCTCGGCATGATGGAGAATTTATATGTAGCATGATAAAGAGACAAATATTAGCTCCTATGAAATGAATCCATACAAATAACTGAAATATATGTGATTCAACCCTTCATACAAAATGTACATACAATCATCATGTAGAAGAGTAAATGCCACTCAACCAAAATAGGTACAAAGCATACAAAGCATTATTGCAGCCATACAAACCATTATGGTACAAAATTCACTTCAGTCCTATGAGGATACAGACAAAGGAGAGTCACCTATTGAGGCTATAAGTGAAGAGTACATGGGACTTCATGTTGACTACAAGGTTGAAGATGTGGGGGAGGCCTTGGTGCTAGTGGCTTCAAACTACCTACACTTACTTACAGATAGAGATCATCTCCTCACACATGAAGATTTAGCTTGCAGCCATGGGACAGAATTTAGGACACATGATACACTTGATTTTCACTTGGAGATGTCTCATGGGCCAGCACTTGTTGATAACCATCTAGTCATGAAAGCAGAGATGATTGAGATCATGGGAGACATCACACTAGGGTATGAGGTAAGGACTGATTTTTTGATGTGTGACAATAGTCCCTTATTTTCACATTATCATGTTATGACAACCAAGAGAATCAACCTTAAGGCTTATGATTTTCATGGAGACACTCATGTTGAACTTTGCACTTTGTTGTGACTAAACTATCTTGAGACCCTATATCAATTCCATGGCAATGTGACTGATTTGTAGTATTTAACTTGGCACATTGTCATAGATATGGGAATGGAAACATTTGGCATACAAGGTTTGTATGAACTATCAACATGAACAATAATGTAGCATAGCATGGATCATGATTGGATTAAGCCTATTGGGATTTACTTGTATGATCTTGGCACCTATTCATTTGTATTTTAACTTGTTATGACAAGATAATAGTATTTCATTATGCTTAAGGGATTGTATATTTATATGTTGTAAGGATTTATTTTTGTATAGTTTGACATCATGGTATGTTAAGGTCTATTTTATTCATTATTGCACATACTTATTAAAGAGCCCAAGTGTAGAAAATATACATGGCACCATGTGAGATTGTAGGCTGATTTCTTGTTCATGATTGTGTCTATTTTAATTAATGTTGACCTTTGAGATATCTTTTATTATGCATACCATGAACTAATTTAAAACATAGTCTATTATAAGGACATTTGTGTGTGATGACTAAGCTCTTTGGGTAGTAAGAACTATGATGAACTATAAATGCAAAATGTAAGACATGTATACAAAATGTGGAAGCATAGACAAGGCAAATGAATTATAAAATAAAAAAAGTGAGACTGATATGAACACAAAATATGTAAACCATACAAGTGATATAAACATGTATGATAAAGCATGATAAATTAATTCAAATAGAATTAAGGAAAATGTAAAGAACATGCATGTAAAGACTTGACATACCTAAAAAATGGAGATTCGAATGGAGAGAGTACCCAATTATGTAGTGTTTTTTTCTTCTTGCATCAAACTCAATAATTTGAGTTTTTCACCACTTTCTTCCTTTTCAACATTAAATTGAATAACACTCAAATAGAATTAGTAACAACAACACTATTAACCAATCTGTAATATTAAATCCCTACAATTCAATCACAATTAACATTACAACACTACAAAAATTGAAACTTGAATTTATATATATCAAATTCGATGGGAAAACTTTGTTATTTCCTCCTTCTTAAGTTGGTAGAGAAGAAAAGGTGGTGGAAAGTTTATGCAAACATGGTAGAATGTGAAAAATGTGCATGTGAACTTCCCAACAGCATGAAAACAATTTTTTTTTTGTCAAAACACGCTCATAAACAAAAGAAAACAAAGTATGTGGGCCTGGATCACAGGGGTCTATGCCTTTTTACCATTTGTATAGCAATTCAAAATGTGCTCGCATTATAATGCACTCATGTTATAATGCGCTTACCTTATAATGTGAGCATATTTTGGCCTGCTATAGAAAAATCTATATTATTCATTTCTCCATGTATTTCTTCTATCTCTCACATCTCTATCTCTCACCTATCTCTCCCCCTCACCTCTCTACCCCTCCCCTCTCTATGTCTCTGAGTCACTCCTTGTCTACCTCTCCATCCATCCTTAGCCATCTAGGTCTCTCACTTAACCCTAAACCCTAAAGCCTCAACCCTCAACCCTTAAACCTTAAATCCTAAACCATATCCCTAAACCCTCAACACTTTGCCTTAAACATTATTCCCTCAACCCTAAACACTAATCCATCAACCCTAAACCCTACACCCTATCACTAAACCCTCTACCCTCGACACTCTACCTTAACCCTAATCCCTCGAGCCTCAACCCTAAACACTATCCCTAAAGCCTAAACCCTAAACCCTAATCCCTCAAGGTCCTAAACCCAAATCCATTGTCCCTAAACTCTAAACCCTATCCCTAAACCCTCAACCCTCAACCTTAAACCTTAATCCCTTAACCCTAAACCTTAATCCCTCAATCCTAAACCCTAATCCCTTATCCCTAAACCCTAAACCCTAGCCCCTCAACCCTAAACCCTAAATGCTATCCCTATTCCTAAACCCTCAACCCTCGACACTATACCTTAAACTCTAATCCATTATGCCTAAGCCCTCAACCCTAAACCTTCAACTCTAAACCCTATCCCTAATCCCTCTACCCTCAACACTACCTTAACCCTAATCCCTCAACCCTCAACCCTAATCCCTCAACCCTAAATGCTATCCCTAAAGCCTCAACCCTCAAGCCTAATCCCTTAAGGTCCTAAACCCTAATCCCTTATCCCTAAACTCTAAACTTTATCCCTAAACCCTCAACTCTTAACCTTAAACCTTAATCCCTCAACCCTAAACCTTAATCCCTCAACCCTCAACCCTAATTCATTATCCCTAAACCCTAAACCCTAATCCTTCAACCCTAAACCTTTAATGATATCCCTAATCCTAAACCCTCAACACTCAACACTATACCTTAAACCTTAATCCCTAAGCCCTCAACCCTAAAACCTATTCCATAAACCCTAAACCCTATCCCTAATCCCTCTACCATCAACACTCTACCTTAACCCTAATCCCTCAACCATCAAACCTAATCCCTCAACCCTAAATGCTATCCCTAAAGCCTCAATCCTAAACCCTATTCCCTCAAGGTCCTAAACCCGAATCCCTTATCCCTAAACTCTAAACCCTATCCCTAAACCCTCAACCCTCAACCCTCAACCTTAAACCTTAATCTCTAAACCCTAAACCTTAATCCCTCAACCCTCAACCCTCAACCCTAATTCCTTATCCCTAAACCCTAAACCTTGATCCCTCAACCCTAAACCCTAAACTCTATCCCTATTTCTAAACCATCAACCCTCAACACTATACCTTAAACCCTAATCCCTTATCTCTAAACCCTCAACCATCAACCCTAATCCCTCTACCCTCAACACTCTACCTTAACCCTAATCCCTCGACCCTTAACCCTAATCCATCAACACTAAATGTTATCCCTAAAGCCTCAACCCTAAACCCTAATCCCTTATCCCTAAACTCTAAGCCCTATCCCTAAACCCTAATCCCTTATCCCTAAACTCTAAACTCTATCCCTAAACCCTCAACCCTCAACCCTCAACCTTAATCCCTCAACCCTAATTCCTTATCCCTAAACACTAAACCCTAAACCCTAATCCCTCAACCCTAAACCCTAAATGCTATCCCTATTCCTAAACCCTTAACCCTAGACACTATACCTTAAACCCTAATCCCTTATCCCTAAGCCCTTAACCCTCAACCCTAAACCTTCAACCCTAAATGCTATCCCTAATCCCTCTACACTCAACACTCTACCTTAACCCTAATCTCTCGACCATAAACACTAATCCCTCAACCCTAAACACTTTCCCTAAAGCCTCAACCCTAAACCCTATCCCTAAACCCTCAACCCTCAACCCTCAACCTTAAACCTTAATCCCTCAACCCTAAATCTTAATGCCTCAACTCTCAACCCTAATTCTTTATCCCTAAACCCTAAACCCTAATCCCTCAACCCTAAACCCTAATCCCTCAACCCTAAACCTTCAACCCTAAACCTTCGACACTAAACCATATCCCTAATCCCTATACCCTCAACACTATACCTTAACCCTAATCCCTTGACCATCAACCCTAATCCCTCAACCCTAAACACTATCCCTAAAGAATCAACCCTAAACCCTATTCCCTCAAGGTCCTAAACCCTAATCCCTTATCCATAAGCTCTAAACCCTATCCATAAACCCTCAACCCTTAACCTTAAACCTTAATCCCTCAACCCTAAACATTAATCCCTCAACTATCAACCCTAATTCCTTATCCCTAAACCCTAATCCCTCAACTCTAAACCCTAAATTCTATCCCTATTCCTATACCCTCAACCCTCGACACTATACCTTAAACCCTAATCCCTTATCCCTAAACCCTCAACCCTAAACCCTAATCCCTCAACCCTAAACCTTCAACCCTAAACCCTATCCCTAATCCCTCTATCCTCAACACTCTACCTTAACCCTAATCCCTCAACCCTCAACCCTAATCCCTCAACCTTAAACCCTAATCCCTCAAGGTCCTAAACCCTAATCCCTTATCCCTAAACTCTAAACCCTATTCCTAAACCCTCAACCCTCAACCTTAAACCTTAATCCATCAACCCTAAACCTTAATCCCTCAACCCTAAATCATAATCCATCAACCTTAAACCCTAAACCCTTGGCCCTTAAACCATAAACCCTTAAACCCTCAACCCTTATCCACCCCTCTCTTCCCCTATCCACCTCACCCCCATCTCTAGCCTCCTCTACCCTTGACACTATACCTTAAACCCTAATCCCTTAACCCTCATCCCTAAATCCTCAACCATCAACCCTTAAACCTTCAACCCTAAACCCTCTACCCTCGACACTATGCCTTAAACCCTAATCCCTCAACCCTTAAACCGTCAACCCTTAAACCCTTAATCCCTCAAACCTTAAACCTTAAACTCTCAACCCCTAGATACCATTAAACATTTAAACCCTATACCCTATACACTTAGCCTTGGACACTCAACCTTGAACATTATCCATGAACCTTCAAACCTCTACCCTATACCCTATACTTATGCCCTAAACCCTCAACCATCATCCATATGCCTTATACCCTCAACCTTAAACCATAAACCTTATATCTCAGACAATCAACCTTAAACATTATCCCTCAACTGTAAACTCTCTACCCTATACCCTTAACCATATACTTAAGCCCTAATCCCTCAATCCTCAACCCTATACTTTAAACTCTAAAACATACACCACAAACCCTCATCCCTATACCCTATAACCTCACCCTTATACCCTAAACCCTGAATATTGTGCCTCAACCCTATACTTAAAACCTAAACCATACACTCTCAACCCAAGTCACCCTATGCCTTATATATCCTCAATCCATATCGTAAACCCTAGACCCAATATCCTAAACCCTAATTCCCATACCTTACACAATTAATCTTATACACTCAACAAGCTGAATATTATCCCTCAACTGCTACCCTCAACCCTCTACCCTCTACTCTCTACCCTCTACCCTCAACCCATATCGTAAATCCTAAACCCAATATCCTAAACCCTAATCTCCATACCTTACACAATTAATCTTATACACTCAACAAGCTGAATATTATCCCTCAACTGTAACCCTCAATGCTCTACCCTCTACCCTCTACCCTCTACTCTCAACCCTCAACCCTATACCTTAAACCCTAAACCCAAAACCCTTACATACATAGATACATACATACATAAAAGCATGTATACATACATACAACCATACATACATGCATACAAACATACATATATACATACAAGCATACATATATGCATACATACATATAAGTATACATACATACATATAGGCATACATACATACATACATGCATACAAGCATGCATACATACATACATACTTAATAATCTTCAACATAAAACATTCCAAGGGAGACATAACGCGAGCGCATTATAATGTGCTCGTGTTATGTCAAACATGACCAACATCAAGCAAACATTTGTGAAAAGGGAAAAAATGCAAAACAAAACATAACACGAGCACGTTATAAGGTGCTCGCGTTATATTTTGCTTTGGGAATCCCAAGCCTTAGGCTTGGGATTTTCTTTGGATTTCCAACCCAAAGACTTAGAGTGCCTTCCCAATGTCCAAAGACGTGTTTTTGCATATTCTACAGGATTTCACATAATTTCATTCGTGCTAACCCTCAGATTTGCATGTGTTTCAAGGTCGAACAAATCAAACACATGGGTAATGTTAGGCTTTCTCTTACCTATTTAACGACGTAATTTTTTTCACATTTTGACAATGTTAAGCCTTTCATATTTAATTTCTTTTGTTTGTGTGTCCATTTTTTGGCAAAAACCAATGTTTGGTATTTTTTTCATTGTAAATTAACCATTCATTGAAATTTCAAAAAAATTACATTTTTAGAAACTAGACTCCATTCTACACATATTAAAAAAGAAATGATTTTCAATTAGTTTTCAAAATTTATAGGGGTAGCATGGCCAAAATTCTATTTTTCAAGATGTGTCCACTTTGAAAATTAGTAAAAAATCAAATATTCATTAAAAAATTATCTAAAAAATTGGGCATAAACTACATGTTAGCTAATTTCTCACTGAAGCTATTTTAAAAATACCAAAAAAAATTTAACCTTTTGAGGGAGCCACAAAACATGCTATGTTATGTTTTTTGATAGAAACAACACCAATTTTTGTGGCTCCCTCTTTTGAACCCCTTAATCTATACCATTTTTTTTTTAAATAGTAGTTTATAAAGTAGACTCGAAGCACTACAAACATTGTTTTTGTTTCATCTTAAAATTTTGAGTGTAACTATGCTCAATTTCTCATCCAAGGCCAGTATTTCCTAATTTCAGAAAAAAAAATGTGGCCACTTAAGACCCCTTTTTGGCCCCCCATCTTCCTGCACTTAGCCCCATACAAAACTTTTTCAACATCTCCTTGACATACTTAGATTGTCAAATAAAGATACCCTTGTTTGATTAAACAATCTGAAGTCCAAGAAAGAATGAAAGTTCACCTATCATAGACATATTAGACTCCTTCTGCATCTCTTCTACAAACTTCTTACACATACCATCATTTCCATCAAAGATTATATCATCAACATATACTACGACTATTAGCATGTGCTCATCTTTTGCCTTGATGTAGAGATTATTGTCTACAATACCTTTCTTGAAGACTTGTTGGTGCAAGTACTTGTCCAACCTTGCATACCATGCCCTAGGGGCTTGGTTGAGACCATATAAATCCTTTCTAACTCTTCTTACAAAATTTTGATCTTCTGATAGCTAAAATCCTTTAGGTTGCTCTATGTAAACTTCTTCTTCTAGATCACCATTCAAGAAAGAAGATTTAACATCAATTTGATACACCTTGAAGTTTTTGTGAAATACAAATGCAAGGAACATCCTAATTGTTTCCAATCTTACAACAGGGGCAAATGTTTCCTCAAAATAAATGTCTTCCACTTGTGAATAGCCCTTGCAGACCAACCTTTCTTTATTTCTAACCACTTCTCCATCTTCATTCAACTTATTTATGAATACCCACTTGGTGCCAATCACATTCTTATCATTTGGCCTTGGAATAGTTTCCCATGTCTATTTTTATCAATCTGATTTAGTTCTTCTTGCATGACATGAATCTAACTCTCATCTTTGCTAGCTTTAGAGAAATTCTTTGGTTCTATCTTGGACAACAATGAGAAATGTACTTATTCTCTAATTTTTCTCCTAGTTACAACTCCATCATCCTTATTACCAATAATCTGATCCTCTGGGTGATTTTTCTAGACATACTTTGTAGGTGTCTTAGTAGTATCCTTCTGTGATTCTTCCTCTTCGACTTCAACTTCTTCTTCTATGCATGCAGATCCCTCTTAGTACAGGTCTTCAGGTTCATGTGTGGATGGATGTAAATTTTCATCAACCCTAACATTTGCACTTTCAACAACCTTTTGTAACCTCTTGTTAAAACACTTATATTCTTTTCTTCTAGTAGAATAACCAAGGAAGATTCCTTCATCTGATCTTGAATCAAATTTTCCTAAGTTGTCTTCATCCCTTCTGATGTAACATTTGCTACCAAACACCCTGAAATGCATGATAGATGCAAGTCTGCCTTTCCATGGCTCATATGGTGTCTTAATGCAATTCACTTTTAGTTGTCATCAGTTGACAATATAAACTACAGTGTGTACTGCTTCCTTCCATTACCTATCAAGAAGTTTTGCATCATTGATCATAGTTCTTTCCATCTCCTGCATTATCCTATTCTTCCTCTCAACAACTCCATTTTGTTGAGAAATTCTTGCAGCAGAGAAGTGTTTTCTTATTCCATGTTTTTCACAATACTCCTCAAACTCATTTGAAGTGAATTCATCACCTATATTAGATCTTAAAAACTTGATTCTAGAATTCATTTAATTTTCAAACACAGACTTGAAAATTTTAAATCTATCAAAAGCTTATGATTTATCTTTCAAAAAGGTGACCCAAGTCATCCTAGAATAATCATCAATCAGCAACATAAAGTACCTTTCACCCTGAAGACTCCTTGTTTTGGTAGGACCACACAAATATGTATGAATTAGTTCTAAAGGGTTTACAGAAGCGTACTCCTTGGTATTGAACCTTGTCCTTATCTTCTTCCCAATCTAACATTCTTTACAAAAGGTACTTACAAGCTTAGCAATCTTTGGCATATCTCTAACTACATGTTCAGAGATGATCTTCACAAGACTATCAAAGTTGATGTGTCCCATCCTCTTATGCCACAACCAACTTTCATTTGTTTGTCCTAGAAGATAGTTCCTTCCCTTGACTTCATTGAGGTTATACAAGTTATTTCTATCTTGCTTGCTTCTACCACAAGCTTGTCAGTGCTTGCTCTTCTAATTTCACATCCTTGTGCATGGAAGATGAGGTTGTATCCTTTGTTGTGCACATCTAACTTACACCAAAAATATTGTGCTTGAGACCTTCTACATATAAGACATCTTATGTCCTAGTCTTTCCATCAATACTTATTATGCCTTAACCACATATTCTTGTAGTGGTGTTGTCTCCAAACTTAATTGATCCACCATTTCATTTTACAAGGCTAATAAACTTTCTTTTATCTCCTATCTTGTGACTTGAGCATCCACTATCTATAACCCAAGGATTTGCTTTCCCTTGTACATGAAATGCAGTTTGGATAATCATTGAATTTTCACCTTCATGATTGTTCTTCTTGACTTTCCATTTCTTCTTCCGATCTATATTCTCATTTTTAGGAATTGCTTTTTTCTTACTGATGTCAATCATCTAAGTTCCTAATTTAACTAATCCACTTCTACAATTTCTTTCTATGTGCCCAAGGTTGTTGCATGTATGACATATTATGCTATAATCAATCAAAGGAGGAAAAGAATTTCTACTTACATAATCACTTCTTCTCATTCTAGACCTGCATTTAATGGCTTTGTGACCATACTAATTGCAAATGAAACAATAGCCATAGAAAGCACAATTGAACCTATTCATGAACGTTTGTCTTGTAGGGATTGATCTTCTAAATATTCTTCTTTGAGAAATGACAGGGATGAAATCAACTTCAAATTTCTTACTCTCTTTCTTCATTGGGAATTCTTCATTTGGAATTGTCTTCTCTAAGTTAGTATTCTTTACAATATCATAGGATTATATGGCTTCTTAATCATAGCCCAAACCTAACTTAATGAATAGAGGTCTCTGAATGTTTATTATATCATCTAAAATTTCAGAGCTCTTTCCAAACTTGATATTCTTATTCAACTGAGCATGTAGTTTTTCAACTTCCTTCCTTAGAGAAATAATTTATTCTTCATGTTTTAAACACTCATCTAATTTGGCTTTGAGGTTAGTATTCACAATGTTTGCAATCGTCTTTCCTTCTTCAATTTGAATCTTCAAGCTAACAATCATTTCCCTTGACTCTTTAAGCTTTACGTTTTGTTATTTGTTTTCTTTTCTTACTAATCTCAAGTCCTCAAGAGCAAAAATAAGTTCACCTTTAAGATAAACTTCACATTCATCTTCATCAATGATTGTCATGCTCTTTTTATCATCAACAGTGTTGTATGAGCTATCTAGGACTTCCATAGCCATGAATAGGGCTTCTTCCCTTTCACTTTCTGATGAGCAGTGATCTACTTCTTCTAACGAATTGTAGTCCTCTTTAGAGTAGAGGCTTTTCTTGTTCTTGTTGAAGTCATTCCTTTTGAAAACCTTGTTTCTATCTTCACTTTCTCCAAAGGGACATTTAGCTGCATAATGACCAACTTTACCATAGTTGAAACACTTGAAAGGTAGCTTACCTTTGTAATTAGTTGAACCCTTCTTTAACTTTCTTACAAAGTTTGCCTCTTCTTCCTCAGATCCACTACTTGGATTAGATGCTTCTTATTTCTTTGTAGCTTTGAAGGCAGCTTCCTTTTTAGATGTGTCTTTTCTTGCATTTCTCATCTCATAGGTAGTGAGGGAACCAAATAGTTCATCCATTGTGAGTTTATTCAAATCTATGGCTTCTTCAATAGCAGAGATCTTTGAATCATATCTTTGAGGGAGTGATCTCAGTAATTTCTGAACAATCACTAAATCATCTACTTCTTCACCAAGACCTTTGATAGCATTTACAATTTCATCTATTTGGAGTAGATAGTCAGCAATGTTCTCTTCTTCTTTCATCTTTAGATTTTCAAATTTACCCTTGAAGGTATACATTTTGGCTTGTTTTACCTTATCATCTCCTTCATAGAGTTTATGGAGCTTTTGCCATATGTCCTTAGTTGTCTTGCACTGCATTACTTTGATGAACTATATGTTGGTTAGACCACACAAGATAGCATTCTTTGTCATAGCATTGTTCTCACATTCTTTCTTGTCAGTCTAATCTGTTAGAGGAGTTGCAAGAGTAGTATAAACATCCATAATAGATTGCCAAACATCAAACCCTAATGAGGTGAAATAGGCTTCCATCCTTATACTCCAGAACTCATAGTTAGATCCATCAAAAAGTGGTACTCTGTTAGAAGAGGATCCTTCCTGACCTGCCATGTGTTCTAATCCAAGATCTACCTTCACCTGTTAGGTTGCACCAATGAACTTGGATCTGATAACAATTATTAGAACACGCAAATATACTCAGAGGGGGGTGAATCAGTATATACCATTTTTTACTTCAACTCTACTACAACATAAAGATCTTTACCACATCAATCAAATTATATAAGAACTATGCAAACATAAGCACATCCACACATCCACACAAGAGAACACAAGATTTATGTGGAAACCCAGAAGGGAAAAACCATGGTGAGAAAAAGCTACTTGGGTCTACTGCCCAAATCCAACCTCACAAGATGAATCAATGAATTACAATATTTTGTAGCCACTAACCCACGTTAATTTCAACCTAAGAAGGGCACCAACCCTTTTATAGATTTGTAGGCACCAACCTATAGGAGACTCCAATCCCCTTATCAAACTGAGCACCAACTTTGTCCTTGAGAAACAACTCAAACTATGAATCACCAACTTCAAGAAGTAGAAAACTAGATCTAGATCAATCCACACTGAGGACCAACCCAGCTATGAATCAGCAACTTCAATTGATTGAGATAGGATCAAGTTCATTCCAAAAAGAGCATCAACCCTACCACTGAGAACCAAATCAAATTCTAAAACATTAATTTTTGCACATCTTCACATATACAGTATCACACACTTCTTAACACTTCTCTTGTCCATATAAGATAATATGCTTATACTAACACAAATTGTGTGAACTCTAGATCATCTCCTATTCATGCCCTTTGCACGCAACTTACAAAATTTCTCACATACTCAACATGTTCTTCTCTCTCTTTAAAACAACTTAAGATTATATATATATATATATATATATATATATATATATATATATATATATATATATATATATATATATATATATATATATAGTTCAGAACTCTTTCAAATAATCTACATTGACTACATGGTGGTACAAAACTCTATGCAACATGAAACGTGTAGTCATTCTTGCCTATACATGTCAGCTCAACAAAAAATTTATGCGGTAATGTGTGGATGAGATATTATCATGTGGTTCATACTAGATGACCTCCTAGTACCAAATTACCTTCTCACAAACTCCCATGCTAGCGCACACATATAGGATACTAGCGCAAGCTCTCAAACATACATACACTTGATCTTCTTGTAACATACTAACATTGTCTTCACATTGATACTTCCAGACACCTTTGCGGTAACTCAAAGCACCTTAAACTTGGACCAACCCAACATAATGGCCAACTAATTATATCTTCCAAACCACAAGACCATACACCTAAATGTGGTACAAAAATGTCAACAAACATAATGTCACTTTAGATAAACACACCTTAGATCTCCACCACAAATACTACCAAAGTTTCACAAACATAGTAACTATATCAATAGAAATGTGATTGATCAATAATGCATATAAACAACAAAATATAGAGATCAATCAAAAAATCTAATGTACTAATATACCAAGATGAAATAATAATCATGCACCAACGTAAAACATGAACAATCAAACCAGAGAGTAGCTCTATTGTTAAATCTCATTATCTTTGTGATGGAATTTTGCTCTCAGAATCACATAATGAAACTGTTTGAATGCTTGAGTGATCGAGTTATCGAGTGTTTTTTGATGATGATCAAGTGACAAGATTTTGAGAATAAAAATGATAGAGTAAGGTTACGATTCAGAAGTGTTGTGAAATAGCTTAGGATGCACGTTCTTATATAGTTTTCATGGAAAATGATGAATGGCTGAGATTGAAACTAACTCAAATATGATCAATGACTGAAAATGAGTGAGATAACAAGCTATGAGAGATTCAAGGAATTAGATCCACAAATCGAGGGATTTGAATGAGTTAACTAAAGAGTTGACTTCAAAATTTAAGGAAATTGATTTGAGATGACTAAGTTAACTCCCAAAATAGAAGGATTTGATTTGAGTTACATTCAAAAATTATGGAAATTGATTTGAGAACTCAATAATATTTTTTGGAGAGGTGGAGAATAGATAGACATGTGTTGAATAAATAATAATATTTTATTATTATTATTTATCATTCAAACACATGTGAGAAAAATAAATAAGATATTTGAGGGAAAATGAATAAGATATTTTATTGATTTTAAAAAAGTAATGTGAGATTGATTTGAACAAATTTGATTAATTTAATTTGAGAAGAGGGATTAAATAAATTTTGATTTATTTAATTTGACTTGAGAAGATATTAGATAATTAAATAATTTTTATATTGAGTAATCATGAGAGATGAAAATAATTGAAAGAAATAATTAAATATTATTCAATTTTTTTTGGAAGAAATAGTTTGATAATTAAATAATTGATATTATTTAATTATTTTAGAAAGAGGATAAATAACTGAATTAGTGGAATAATTAGATCTGTAATTAAATAATTAATATTATTTAATTACTTTAGAAGAAATACAAGAATAATCAGGCTTAATTAAATAAGAAAAATTAGACAAATTACAGAAGACATGATCGACAAGGCAAAATAAGAGTTTATGTTATTTTTGGGTGTCTACATTTTGCCCCTCTTTGATATAATGTCATACCCATGTGACATTGTATCAAAGAACACTAAAGAAAAAGATGGAAGAAAAGCTAAAAGAAAAAGCTGGAAGAAAAAGTTGAAAAACAAAAGATGAAAGAAAAAGTTGGAAGAAAAAACTAGAAGAATGAGCTGGAAGATTGCCCCGATGATGATGCCCCCTCAGAAGGTTGACTTGGAGGACACAAGGAAAACTTTACAAAAGAAGAGATTTTAATTTCAAGGAAAAGAACATAAGATGAAATGGTTGGGATAAAATGAAAATTTGATAAGGTTGTTGATGTTTATGCACTCATTGTATTTCCTTCATAGAAGAGAATAGATCCATCTAGGATGCTTTTGTTATGCTTTCATTTTCATCATAGAGTGGTTACATACACACATGCACATGCACTCATGTCTCCATTCCTCACTCTTCTTTATACACATCATGGTGTAGAAATCATCAAGCTTCCTCAGAATATGGCATGAAACAAGATAAGATAAAGAGATAAAAAGATAAGATACAAATGATAGAATGATAAAAGATAAAAACACATAAGATATAAGATAAGACAAAGGATACAAAACTTTGAAAATGATAATGATAAATGATAAAGATTCAAAATAAGAACAAAAGAAGATAATCATAATAAAATATATGGATAAAAGATGCAAAAGGTAAACAAGATGATAAAATGACAATAAAATGATTTTGATACAGACCTGCAATATTCTTCAACCATATCCTAACTACCAACACATCATACTAAGAAGGAAGAAAACACAAATGATCGTAGAAAGTCCCCAAATAAGATAAGTTAAAATCATCACAATGCCATTTGCCAATTTATTAAGCTTGATATTTTTAGAAAAAGATGATAGCCTAATATAGGAAATATATATCCTATTAAGGCATCATGATTTTGATATTTGGATTCGGATTTTTTGAAAGATTTTGGATTTTAGACAAAGTGAGGAGATTAACTTAATTTACAAGGATATGTTTTTAAGGTCAAGGCTTCTTTGCTCATTAGTTTGTTTGTATTTGAAAGTTAGGATATTGGCTTTTAGAATGTTTTTAGATTTGTTTCAAGGATCCATATGTGTAACCATAGTAACCATATACTAAGGACATGCTCTTGATAATGTAATTCAAAAGAGGCAACAATACACCAAATGGATGGGGGAAAACATAGATGCCAAAGGTATAAGACACAAGGTAGGAATACTGTACATCAATTGCTTATGTTATAAAAGGATTAAGCATAGAATTTATTTGATATGTGACAATCCAACAAAGTTCCCCATGGACTTGTGAAGGCAGTCTTATGTTGATCTTCAATAGCTATTTTGATTTGGTTGTAACCGGGATATCTATCCATTAAAGAGAGCATGTCATGGCCAGCTGTTAAGTCTCTGAAATCTATACAAACCCTGATGTCCCCAGTGGACTTCGTAACTTTAGGATCCTCTTGGGTACCTAAATTAATTGCTTGAGCTTCTTCCACTGAGATAGGAGATCTTTCTGGATCTTTGTCATGGGATTCCATATTATAAATTATACTTTTAACATCTTCCTTGAAATAAGCCTTTGCATCTAATTCCATGAAAAAACCTGCTTCATGATCACCTAAGGGAATTCCATCCCTAAGACCCATAAATTTTACAATTGCTTCATCATTTGGAAAAAGATTTAAAGAGGGTGGTCATTGTTGGTCCCAATCAACAAGTTGAGGATATATGAGGTCAACACAATGAGCTTGAGAAGTGGATGGCATGGGTGTGATGGTACAAATGGACATATCATGGAAAATGTTCTTTAGATCAAAGGAAGAGTCTTCTGGAATGGCTACATTAAGGTTTTTGAACAAAGGGGGAGGTTTAACTTCATCAAGAGTGCATGTGTATTTTAGGGGCACATTCGTAGAAGATCCATACCCTAACCATCCATGATTACCTCTAGGAATTTGAAACATAGGCTCAATGATGCCTTGATGCCCAAGACCACCTTCTCCTAGTTATAACCCAAGTTTTTAATGATATGAAGACCTTTTGGATAGTTCTCAAGGTTCAATTTAGGAGCTTTGATTTCTTAATTTTCTTTATATAGCCATGATGACACATCTTCTTGAATGTCTTCTTTCTCTAACTTACCCCAATAGAAAATTTTAGGGAGCCATTGCTTGGCAATGACCTTCAATAGACCCTCCTTAGGTTTTCCATAATACTTAGGTGTGAGAGGAAGTTGACTTACACAAAAGGAATGTTGCATTTTATATTCTTCACAACTATTTTCATAGATTTGGACCTTGATCTCGAGTGTTGATGGATTTGAAGTGGAAGGAGTGGATGATGATGAGTCTAAGATGGATGGGTCTACATAAGAGGATGATGGAAATGCTTCTTGGTTAATGGGAATGTGATGATTTTCTTGGTATTTTTTAGCTAAGTTTTGACAATATTGAAAGGGTTGAGGATCTCCATAGATGGTAATTTCTTTTCCATCATGGGGGAATTTTATGCATTGGTGGAAGGTTGATGGGACAACTTGCATGGCATGGATCCATGGGTGACCAAGAAGGATGTTGTAGGGTAGATCAAGGTCCAAAATTTCACACACAGTTGTGATTAACATAGGGCCTGCTTGAATAGGCAATTCAATAGTTCCATTGGATTCTCTCTTAGCATCATCATAACCCTTAATGGTTATTTTCTTGGAGGGATCTATCACTCCATTAGAATACCCCAACTTCTTGACCAAACTTAAGGTATAAATGTTTAAACCAGCTCCTCCATCAATTATGACTCTTTTGACCATATGCTTATGGATAAGAACTTTCAAGTACAAAGCCTCAGTATGTTTGGGGCTAAGAGGTGGAAGGTCCTCTTTAGAAAACACAAGTTGATGTGGAGAGGCAGTATTATTGACCATGGCTTGAAACTCATTGATATCTATGTTGGAAGACACATTTGACTCTTGAAGAATTTTATCTAGGATTGCACAATGGGTTGGGGATATTTTTAGAAGTTCAAGGATAGAGATTTGAGATGGGGTTTTGTTCAAATGATCTTCAAGATTATAATTAGATGAAGGTCTAGATGAAGTAGAAGGTCCTTGAATAGTGACCCTACCTCTTCGAGTAGTTGAATTACAATCAATTGCTAGATTTTTATGGTCAATGTAGAGACATGTCTATTTACTTGTCTTAAATGGGTAACTGCATAATTATGGCCTACTTTGGTGTAGTTAGCCTCTCTAGAAGAATTACCTTGGTTACTCACATGTCCTTTCCCATGGTTAGGCATAGGATCATTAAAATAATTTAAATCCGTATTGGTGGTATGAGAGTTATTTTCAATTGTTACATCACCGTGATCGATGAGGTCTTGGATTATGTGTTTAAGCCTCATACAACAAGAAGTTTTGTGATCTGTGGTCCTATGAAAGCCACAAAATTTATTGTCATTGAACCAAGGTAGTTTTACTTGGGGTTCAACATTTTGAGATTCAGGTAGATCAATAAATTTAGATTTGACCAACTTTTGCAAGGCCACCTCAATAGGTTCCCCTAGGGGTGTGAACTTCCTTTTCAAAGGAAAAAGTGATTTTTAAAGATGTTCATTACCTTGAGGGTTGGTTGAATGTTGTATGTAATGAAGATGGGGCCGTTTGAATAGCCCTCACATCAACCACTCCATCATGTACAACATTCCTACTTTTAATCCACAATTTAGATTAATCATTGTTATAGGATTCTCTTTTATCTTCCTTATAGATTTTGACAAGACCTTTTGCTATCAATGCTCTTTCAATGGTCATACCCCTCTCTATGATTTTAGAAAAGGTATTTGGACCTTAAACTTGAACATGGAAGCTCATTTCTTGATTTAGATTTTGAGTAAAGATGTTGACCAATTTCTTTTCAGGAATTGACCAAGGAATTTTACTTGCCAAATTCCTCCACCTTTGTAAAAAAAAAAGAGAAAGATTCACCATTATTTTTCTTGGTATTATACAAATCAGTCATTGAGGTTTCATGTTCAATGTTATAGTAGAAATGTTGGATAAATTTCTCAGCCAATTCTTCAAAACTTTTGATCCCTTGAGGCAAGTGAGAAAACCACTCTATTGCTTGGTCCCCTAGACTTCTAGGAAATAGGTACATGAGATAAGTGTCATTATAGGATACTTCCATGCAAGATAAATAGAATTCTCACACATCTTCTCTAGGATCACCTTTACCCTTAGATTTATCAAATTTGGGAATGTCAAAGTTCTTAGGGAACAAAATCATATTAAGGGATCTATCAAATGGGTAGGGATAAATGTCTTCTAAAGTATAACTCTTTTTGCTACTTCCCATTTGAAGGTCTACCATTTTTTTTGCAACTCTTGAAATTGTTACTTTATTACCATTACTTCATCAATTTGGGGATTTAGATTAGAATTTGGAATTTGATATAAAGGATTATTATAAGACATTAAATTTGTCCCTTGGGGAATAGAGGATGAGGCTTGAACTTGGGTTGGAGGGATATTAGGGTTAGAATTTGGATTTTGATACAAAGGGTTATTATAAGACATTAAATTGGGATTTTAGGAAATGGAGGATGAGGTTTGAACTTGAATTGTAGGGATATTAGTTTGCTGCCATAATGTATATGAATGATGTTTGGGTGTATCATAATGTGTATGAATGATGTTTGAACTAGGAACATTAGTCTATTGAGGCATGGACAAGCTAGAAATGGTAAACAAAGAATTCAAAAGTTGAGGCATAGGCATGGATAGGTTGGGAATTGTAGGTGAACTTGGAATAAACATGGAATTGGAAGGTTGAGGTATGGGCACCGATTCCATTCTTGAGATACCTCTAGAAAGGGTGGGAGTTAAGAGGTCTATGGTAGGATATATTTGGCTAATGACGGGATCCTCATCCCCAAGTGGCCTTAATTCTTCTTGAGAGGGAATTCTAGCCCCTTTATTGAGCAACATTTCCATATAATAATCAGGGTGTGTAGCCATCAATAATTCACTGGGTTTAGAACCCCTTGGATCAGCTACAAACTCTTCTATTTCCTTAGAAGTAGGAATTTCATCTAGGTCTTCCATAAGACCTTGTTCCAAGGGTGTTGGTATAGATGGCATACCGTATTCTTAAGGATTAGTGTTTGTATTTGAAATATAAGGGGTTCCCGAGACATTGATGACTATTCTTTTAGGATCCATTTCTTCTTGTTTAGACCGTGCTCTTTTAGTTACCATATACTATCGTTAAAATGATATCAAGTTTGGATATGTTTCAAAAATCAAATTTGAAACCCTTAGGCTTAATCTAAACCAAGGAATTCAAAGGTAGGCTAGATCTCCACTAATATAAGATATGATAATGATATGATATTTTTGCTCAAGATATGATAACATTCACTTGTACTAGACTTATGAGTCCAAGCAAACTGATATGCTACAGATATGATCCTGATATGTTAACTTGCTCAAGATATGATAACGTTCACTTGTACTAGACTTATGAGTCCAAGCAAATTGATAAGAAACAAACATGATACCGATATGATAATTTGCTCAAGATATGATATGATATGACAGAGAGATCTAGTGCTCTTTGATAAGTTCCTGATATGATAGATTCAAGTTGATTTTTGATATGCACCAAGATTTTGATAAGTTCAACAAGTGGATACATGATAAAGATAAGGGCAACAATCTGTAACTTTTCAAAATGTGTCCTATGCAGATCCCTGGAGTTCTATAGAAATTTGCTTTTCTTTTAAGGGTGATTAAAGTTTGATTAAGAAATATTTGAATTGATTAAAGTTGATTAGGTTGTTTGTGAGGACACATAAACTCCATTTATTAATTATGATATTTTATTGAGAATAATCAATTAACTACATTGTTTCGAAATAATTATTTAGATGATTTAATATTGTTCTCAAAAGAAAATCATATATTGTCATTTGCATATTTTATAAAGAATTCTTTTATTCTATGCCACTTGCAAGAAATGGTAGATACGTAATTCAAGAGAGAATCTTAGTAATTAAATTATGTTTTAGAATTATTCTAATCTATTTTTAGTTTATAAGAAAATGGGTGTCTAGATTGGAATATGAAGAGTTGTGTTGTTTGGTTTTTAAAAGATCAAGAAGTGTATGAAAGGGAGGGATGAAAAAGGTTTTTACACACACACCTAGAAGTACAGAAAATAGAAGAAATAGAGACAAAGAAGAGGGTCTTCTTCATAAATTTTAGGAATCTTGGCATTTAAGACTTTTCTATAGCTTGGTCTCAAATTCTTCCAGGTACATTGCCCTTCAATTTTATTTTTATACTTTAAGGTTGGATAAGTGATTTTAGTTTTTGTGTGAGTGTTGTGGTCTCTGCTTTTCTTTCCAAACATCATTTGAGGCATTTTGTCATTTGATAAATGTTATATATATATATATATATATATATATATATATATATATATATATATATATATATATATATATATATATATAATGTTAGAAAATGTCCCCTTGGGGGCTTTTCCCTCAAAAGGTTTAGCTCCCTGGTCTTTAGTGTGCATTTAGGACATATTACATCATAATCTGGCATCCCGATGGAATGAACACTAGGTATCATGACAAATGGAGCCTAGGGGGGCCCCTTGAGCTTAACCCTATCCAAAAAAGGAGGGAAGGACTTGGGTGCCTGCACCCTAGTCCTGCCCTATTTTGGGTCAGGCCCAAATTTGAAGTGTCAGTTTATGACCATTATTTTGTCCCTAGGCCGACATGGTAAGTTTAAATTTACAAAATCTTGGCGGGAGTGTTTGTAGTTTCATATAAAAGCATGTTTAGGCATTCATTTGTAAACTAGATGATCATTAGATGGCTATTGTGAACTTTATGCATCCTAAAGGTGATTCAAGGCTTTCATTGTGTTGCAAGAGCAAATTTGTGTTGTCTATGTGTTTGTGTTTCCAGGTTTGAGCATCCATCTCCTCATGGAATGAAAAGCTTCTTCCTCCCATGAGATCTTCACTACAAGGTGATATCTATTGTGATTATTGAGCATTTATCATTTGGTTTTTGCCTCTGCCTCCCTTGGTATGCACTCTCTATCTGACAATGGTGTTTGGAAGGTCCTTGAATGTCTCTCTGGGGCTTGACTGAGGCAAGGCTCTATACACCACAACCCCTTCCCAAAGTTTTCATGATTGCAGGTTACAGGTTGATGATGCAGACAAAGTGAAGTTGTAGGAGGGTATAACAGAGTATTGGAATTGTAGATTAGTGAAAAAAATAGCTTGTTTCAAGTATGGGCCTAACCGGTGTTGTCATTGATGTCAACATACTCATGTTGCATTAGTGAGAAGGATTAGGTAAGCTGTGTGCTGAGGATATTGAGAGAATAAGTCTTAATTAGGAATAGTGAAGAACAGTGATGACAAGAAGGCAAAAGTCCTCAATAGGTTGAGGAACAGAGGATGTGGTTTAAAGGGTTTGTAGATATGAGTCTTGAGATGCTTCAGTCAAGATTTTAGAGGTCCGTATGAAGATCTAAAGAAGTTATGGTCACTCAAGTAGAACCGGTCCTGGCAGGTGTTCAGAGGTGACAGAGGGCCATAGAAAGGTCCAGTGAAATCCGGTATTTCATTATCCCATTCTGCGGATCTAGGGAAGTGTTGAGGATGTCCCTATGAAGTATCAACTAGATTAGTTCATGGGTTGAAGGTCCGGAAGTGCCTATTCATTTATGATAGTGATGACAGACTATGTTCTTCTAGCTCCACATGAAGGAGAGAAGAATTCCAGTAGGATGATGAAGTGCGGATGTGTTTGGTGATTTAGGGAAGGTTATGATGATCATTGGACCATGTCCAGTTAATGTTGGTGGTTCGCATTGAAGTTAGAGTTTGCATTTGAAGAATAACCACGGATATTGGTGTTCTTCTTGAGACTGGCCAACCAAATGTATTACACGTCTTGCGAATGATATTGTAGGTGTTTGCCGACTTAGATGATTGTTCCTAAGTTGATGCCTTGTATAAATAAGGGATTGTGAATTCATTTTGAAGTGTGTCTTGTGGTAATGAGTGTGTGGTAGCGAAGAGAAGTGCGAAAGGTAGAGTAGAAGTATTGGGCTTAAATGGAATTGATTCAAGCATTCTCAAGATGCTATTCTCTAGTTCATAAAGGTGATATTTATTATTTTGTAGACAGTGTGTCTCTTGTAGGCAGTGAGCCTCTTGTGAGCAGTCTGCTCAGGTGGTGAGCCCTAATTGGCATGTGCCATTTTGTTCTTTCTATTCTTCTAACAGAGAATACTTTCTTGGGTTAATCACCACGTGGTTTTTCCCTTAACCGGGTTTTCCACGTCAAAATCTTGGTGTCATATGTGTTGATATGTTTCTAATTTTGATTTGAATGCATTATGGTTCATGATTAATATTATGCTAATCACTAAAGAAGATTCAAGTGTTTAAAAAGAGAAAGTTTCATACAACTAATTCACCCCCCCTCTCAGTTGTATGCCCTAAGTCTAACAATTGGTATCAAAGCTAAGTTCTTCTAAAAGGAGCTTAACCACTTGAGGAGATCCAGGATGTCGTCATACAAGAAGGATAGCCCGAAGTTTGATGGAACTAACTTTTCTCTTTGGAAATGTCGCATGAAATGTCACTTGTAGTGTATGGGAATGGCATACTGGTCCATGGTCACAAAAGCGTATGTACCTCCACAAGGTGGTTTGACAACCCTAAATGAAATCACAAATGCTGAAAACAATCTGCGAACAAAGAGGCTCTTCTAATCGCATTATTTGACTCAAAGCTCTCAAATGTTATTGACCTACCAACTACCTATGAGATCTAGATTAAACTAGAACTTCTGCATGAAGGAGATGAGTACGTTAAATGTGCAAGGTTATAGAGTCTAAAAGGGAAATTTAAAAAACTGAAGATGAGAGATGAAAATATTACCACTTTTATGCCAAGAGTGAATGAGCTAGTTTGCGGAATTAGAAATTCTGGTGGAGTCCTGGATGAAAATGAGATTGTTGGTAAGATTCTCAGATCCCTTCCTACCTCTTACAAAATCAAGGTTGCTGCCATTGATGAATTCAAATCCCATGCAACTATCACAAGAGACCAATTGTCTAGCAAACTGGCTGCTTTTGAAATGACCGAATTTGGAGATGATCCCCCCAAAACTGAATCTGCATTCAAAGCCAGTGCCTCTGTGAAAGGTAAACAAGGATTTGATCCAGGAGAGAACTCATCAAGGAATTTGTCATGGTATGGAAAAGCAAGAAAAGACCTGGAAGAAGAGGAAGTAGAAACTGCTCAACTTGAAGCCCTCATTGCAAAAAGACTACCAAGAGGCTCCAGTAAGTATGAAGGAAAAATGCATTTTAAGTGTTTTAACTACAATAAGATTGGTCATTTTGCCTCAAAATGTCTGAAAAGATTTTCAAAGCCAAATCCTAACAGATCAAGGTTTCAAAAGAATTGTTACTATGTTCATGAAGAAAAATGAAGGAGTAACAAATGATGAATCAGAGACAGGAAACAAATCTGGAAGTGAATGGGTGTTTATTGCCATCAAGGAAGAAGAACCAATATCCTCTGTATCTATCAATCATAAAGTTGTAGAAAGAGCTCTAGCTGCCCAAGTTGAAGAAAAGAATGATTGGGTCATTGACAGTGGTTGCTCTCACCACATGACAGGTGACAAGAATAAGTTCATAGACTTGGAAAGGTATGAAGGAGGAGTGGTGAAGTTTGGTGATAATTCTTCTGGTAAAATCAGAGGAAGAGGAACTATTTCTTTTAATGGAAGAAACAAAACTAGTAATGTACTGTATGTTGAAGGTTTGAAGCACAATCTTCTCAGTGTTGGACAGTTGGTGGACAAAGGCTATGATCTCCGATTCAAGGATGGAAAATGCAAAATCTTTGAAAGATCCAGAACAAAGATTGCATCTAGTACTCAAACTAAAGGTAATATCTTCCACTTGGTTGTTACTGGTAAAAGCTTCTTATTTGTTCAAGTTGTTCAGAGTTGGTTATGGCATAGAAGGATGTGTCACGTGAATTTTGATAATATCATCAAAATAAGCAATACTCAGGCTGTAAGAGATCTTCCAAAATTGGTGAAACCTACTAATAGCTTGTGTAAGGAATGTCAGTTGGGTAAGATGAGAAAAGTCACATTCAAAAGAAAGGAACTGTCTTCTACCGGATTATTGGACTTAGTTCACACTGATCTTTGTGCTCTGACAAGAACTAGGAGTATTCAAGGTGATAGATACTTCATGCTGTTAATTGATGACTACTCTTGGATGATGTGGGTAACCTTTCTAAAGGAGAAATCAGAAGCTCTTGAGAAATTCAAAATATTCAATGCTATGGTAGAGAATGAAACATGAATAAAGTTGAAATGTCTGAGGTCTGATAGAGGTGGAGAATTCACATTTGGTGAGTTCATAGAATTCTGTGAGAAACATGGAATTAAGAGACAGTTGTCTGCTCTGAGGACTCCACAGCAGAATGGAGTAGTGGAGAGAAAGAACTGGACCATCCAGGAAGTATCTAGGACTATGATGATGGAAACAAATGTTCCTCAGATCTATTGGAGAGAAGCTGTCAGCACTGCAGTCTATACTCTTAATCGAGTTCAAATCAAAAGCAGTATCGGTAAGACCCCTTATGAACTCTAGTTTGGCATTACTCCCACTGTAAGATATTTCAGAGTCTTTGGTAGCAAGTGTTACATCAAAAGAGATGAAGATTTAGGAAAATTTGATGCTAGAAGTGATGAAGGAATATTCTTGGGATACTCTACTCAAAGCAAAGCATACCGGTGTTATAACAAGAGACTAAGAAAGATGATAGAAAGTACAAATGTGAAGGTTCATGAGGGAATAGAGAAACCCTCAAGGTTTTATGAGTATGATGAAGATTATCAAAATGGTGTTCTGGTTCAAGGAGCTCAATCCTCTCCTGAAAGTCAGATTCAGACTGATCCGGTAAATCAGGAAGAAGAGATAGATTTGAATGAGCCTGATCAAGAAGCAGAAGTGCAAGAAACTCCCAAAGTTCCAAGGTATGTAAGATTGAACCACTCTAAAGATTAGATCATAGGTGACAAAAGCAAAGGTGTGCAAACTAGAAGGAAAATTGCTCAAAATTTAGATGAATGTTGTCTGATTTCAAAGATTGAACCTAAGATAATAAATGAAGCCTGCAATGATGAAAATTGGACCAAAGCAATGGAGGAAGAATTGATGCAAATTGAGAAAAATCACACTTGGGATCTTGTTTCTAGATCTAAAAACAAGAATGTGATTGGAACCAAATGGGTCTTCCAGAACAAACTAAATGAAGTTGGTGAAGTAATCAGAAATAAAGCTAGATTAGTCTGCAAAGGCTACTCTCAAATAGAAGGGATTGATTTTGAGGAAACCTTTGCTCCAGTGGAAAGAATTGAAGTAGTCAGACTATTTCTTGCATTTGTTGCCTTCAAAGGTTTCAAAGTGTATCAGATGGATGTTAAATCTGCTTTCCTAAATGGTGACTTAGAAGAAGAAGTGTACATTGAACAACCGGATGGATTTCAATTATTTGTGCATGGTGATATGGTCTGCAAATTAAAGAAGGCACTGTATGGTCTAAAGCAAGCCCCAAGAGCATGGTATGAAAGGCTGGACAAACATCTTTTGAAGATTGGTTTCAACAAAGGTACTACTGATAGTAACCTATATTTCAAAATTGATCATGAAAACATCTTGATTGTTGAAGTATTTGTTGATGATATCATCTTTGGAGGAAGAGACAGTATGTGTAAAACCTTTGCAAATCAAATGAAAAATGAGTTTGAAATGTCAATGCTCGGTGAAATGAATTTCTTCTTGGGTCTGCAAATTACTCAGACAAAGAAAGGAATCTTTATCTCTCAGAACAAATATGTGAAAGAATTATTAAGGAAATTTGGAATGGAAGATTCAAAGCCAATGAACACTCCAATGGCAACTGGATGTAAGTTGAGCAAAGATGATGGCTCTAATAAGATAGATCAGACAAAGTACAGATCAATGATTGGAGGATTATTGTATCTCACTCAAACTAGACCAAATATAATGCAGGCTGTTGGTCTTGTGGCGAGATTCCAGGCTGATCCCAGAGAATCTCATGTCATGGAAATCAAAAGAATTTTTAGGTACTTAAAAGGAACAGTTGAGTATGGTCTATGGTATCCTAGAGATCATAATTTTTCTCTTCATGCATATACAGATGCAGATTGGGCAGGAGATGTGGATGATAGGAAGAGTACAAGTGGAGGAGCAATCTTTTTGGGAAAAAGGTTGGTTTCTTGGCTAAGCAAGAAACAAGAGGCAATATCCCTATCTACAACTGAAGCAAAATACATTGCAGCAACAGGAAGTTGCACTCAAGTTTTGTGGATGAAGCAAATGCTAAGAGATATTCAAGTAGAATATGAGGAGCCTATCACAATTTTTTGTGATAATTCAAGTACAATAAATATTTCTAAGAATCCGGTGTTGCATTCTAAGACTAAGCATATATCTATCAAGTTTCACTTTCTGAGAGAGCAAGTGAACAAGGGTGAAGTCAAATTGGAGTATGTGCCCTCCAAGGATCAGCTTGTAGATATTTTTACTAAACCTCTTCCCAAGGACTCTTTTGAGTATCTCAGGGAGAAGTTAGGGGTCATTGCCCCTCCGGTGATGAACTATGATGCATTGATGTGCATCAATCCGGTGGATATCACAGTCATTTCTTGTGATCCGAATTGATGATAAGGGAGCTGCTACTCAGGGGGAGCAGCTGGTATGTTATGAAGTAGTGAAGTTACAAGTATGAGCCCTTTGCCATTGATGTCAAAGGGGGAGAGAAGACATGTGAAAAACAAGTGGTTGCTAATCAAAGGGGGAGCAATAAAGGAAGAGAAGACAAGTGAATAGTTGTTGCTGTTAGGGGGAGTTGTAACAGCAAGGGGAAGTTCTTGTCTTGATGGTTTTTCACATCATATGTTGCCATCAATGACAAAGGGGGAGATTGTTGCAAGTATGGGCCTAATCGGTGTTGTCATTGATGTCAACATACTCATGTTGCATTAGTGAGAAGGATTAGGTAAGCTGTGTGCTAAGTATATTGAGAGAATAAGTCTCAATCAGGAACAGTGAAGAACAATGATGACAAGAACGCAAAAGTCCTCAATAGGTTGACGATCAGAGGATGCGGTTTAAAGGGTTTGTAGATATGAGTCTTGAGATGCTCCAGTCAAGATTTCAGAGGTCCGTAGGAAGATCTGAAGAAGTTATGGTCGCTCAAGTAGAACCAGTTCTGGCAGGTGTTCAGAGGTGATAGAGGGCCATAGAAAGGTCCGGTGAGATCCGGTATTTCATTATCCTATTCTGCAGATCTGAGGAAGTGTTGAGGATGTCCCTATGAAGTCTCAACTAGATTATTTCATGGGTTGAAGGTCCAGTGGTGCAGGAGCACCTACCTGACAGCTGGTCTTGATAAGGCAGTTAGTAGTTTAGGTCTTGTTTGTGTTTCCAAGAAGGTCTGCTAAGACCAATTGCATGTAATAAGGTCATGCTGATCAGGATAAGATCATGCTGACCAGGCTTTTGCTATTTTTAGCTAGTTAGTTATAACAGCTGTCATGATGTATGTTCGGTGGGATCTCCCAGCCGCTTGGAGAGTTCCCAGCCGCTTGGAGTCGGGTCAGTAGTACTCATAGGGAAATCTTTATAAGCATGAGATCGGTTGATATTGAACATACAGACAGATATCGATCGATCGGCAGTGTAGTGTTGCATTAAGCAGAGGAGGTTGAGTGTTCTGTGTGAGGAACATCATATTGTATTGCATCTTTGAATCAATAAAGATCCTGTTTCGTTTCTGTTTGATCTCCTTCCTGTAATCGATTTGCTGGTTTGAGTGGCTTCATGGATTCACTGATCCATTCCACCGGTTGACTCATCTGATCGGTGGAATGGTAATGTACAGTAGGGTAGGTTGTAGGTTGTTTTCTGTTTGCATGCAGGTGTGCAGGATCGCGGTCGACAGATGCTGAGAAGCCTAGCATCCTCATGTGCTAGGTCAAGTTGAGAAGTTTGAGTGTCGAAGATCACCCTGAGGTTGGATCGGGTCATTCCTGAAGGATCGGCGAAGTGAGATTTCGCTAAGAGAAGAAGTTCGTGAAGACGGCATCATCAGGATATCTTGGTGAATATCCTGCAGTCGGGTTAGGCATCATCATCCGGATAAGTGAAGATGAACATGATGCAGTTGAGCGCATGAAGTGCGGGTTCGTCGGGGTGATCATCATCAGGAGTTGCCGAGGAGGAGTGCATCGGCATCAGGTAGAAGATCGGGTCATGAAACTGTGGGAGTTTTCATGTCGCGAGTGCATCAGGATGTTTTAGGTTGGACATATACTAAGTGTATGTATCGGCATCAGGATCATCATATCGGGAGTGCCAGACATCCGCGTATCGCGAGTAGATGCGGAAGTGAAAGTTGAGTTTTTTTGACTAAGTGTTGAAGAGGTCATCAGGATAACGGGTGACGTCATCGTCATCAGGATATGATGTCATCGTCATCAGGATATTGAGATATCCCCCTGTACGAGTTTATCCTGCCATTGTTAAGTGGTTAAGTATCGGCATCGGCAGAAAGTGTGAAGCATCATCAGGAGGTTTCGAAGAGAACCGGATAAAGTAGATCATGATGCTGTTGTTTGTATCGCCGGCTAGCGGAGCATCGAAGGAAAGGTGCCGAAGGTGATCGTCATCAGGATATTTGGAGCAACCGGATGTTGAATATCCTGCTGACGAAGGAAGTATTGCATATCATGATGCCGATGGAGTTCGGTGCCCGATGAACAGTGCAACCGGAGGATGTGTGCGCCCGCTGAATATCATGATGATGATGATAGGCGACTGGCGGAGGAGGTGAACAGTAGTCGGCAGGAGGATGATTGTGATCGTCCGAAAGATGATGATGCTGACTGTGTAACGTGAAACATGATGATGCTGTTGGTGGTTTTAGGGAATATGATGATGATGGCGAAGATGATGATGATGAGGTTGGTCTGCAGACATCCATGCTATATGCGAAGGTTATAGTGTGGATGCCTCTGCATCATAGTGGTATCAGAGCTCAGCAAAAGGTCTGGGCTGTAGTGTGTTGATTCTGTCACCGAAAGGGCAGAGGTAGAGATAGAGTTGATTGTGTTGTGTGTTGTGAGAGGTTGACAAAATGCCTCCTAAAGGAAGTGGTACTGCAAGGGAATTGCAGGAACTGAAGGAGAAACATGCTAGAGAGATGAGGAAGATGAAGGAGCTTGCTGAAGCACTTCAAGCTAGGCTGACAGCCCTGGAAAAGAACAAAAAGAGGGAAGTGGAAGACAGTGAGTCTGAAGAAGAAGAAAATACTGTTGAAGAGTATGAAGAGGTAGCTGAAGATCTGGATGCTGAAGACCAGAGATTGGCAAAACTGTTAAAGGCAGTACAGAGTGAAAAACCTAAGGTGAAGGTTGATGTTTCCAAGTATACTGGAAGCTTGAATGAAGATGAGTTGTTGGATTGGATTGCTGCACTTGATAATCACTTTGAGTGTGAAGATGTTGCTGAAGATCAGAAGGTAAAGATTGCAAAGACCAAGTTAGGAGGTCATGCTTTGGTATGGTGGGATTATGTACAATCTGAGAGAAGGAAACAAGGGAAGTCTAAAATCACTTCATGGGATAAGATGGTAGCAAGGATCAAGGGTAAATTCTTGCCAAGGGATTATGAAATCCAGATGTTTAAGAAGCTGCAATTTTTAAAGCAGAAAGACAGGGATGTGAAAGCATACACTGAGGAATTTTATCTGTTAAGTATGAGATCTGGTCATCATGAGAATGAGGTAGAAAAGGTGGCTAGGTACTTGGCTGGTTTGAGATTTAACATACAGGATGAGTTAGTTTTAGCTAACCCTAAGAATGTGGAGGATTGTTACCAGATGGCAATCAGGATTGAAGAAAAGCTGAACAGAGGACATGATAAGTCCATGAGAGGAAGAGGAAACCATAGGGGAAGAGGAACAGCCCCTGCACAAAAGCAAACAAATGAGGGTCAAGAAGACACTGGTAAAGGACAGGGACAGTCTGATTTCAGAGGTGGATGGAAAGGTAATAGAGGAAGATTTGGAGGTGGTAGAGGTTCTACTACATTTTCAGGAAAATGTTACACCTGTGGTGAGTTTGGTCATCCATCCTTCAAATGTCCAGAAAACAAAGGTTCATCATCCAGAAATGATAGAACAAGTGACAAGAGAGTACAATTGGTACAGGAAGAAAAAGGGGAAGAAAGTGCACAGAGTTCAAACAGAGATCCTGATAATGTTGGATATCCAGAGAGTGGAGAATCATTGATGCTAAGGAGAATTAGTTTACAGGCATCAAAGGATATGATGCAAAGAAGAGCTCTTTTCAAGACCACATGCAAGAGCAAAGGTAAAGTATGTAAGGTTGTCATTGATACTGGTTCAACAGACAACATGGTATCTCAGGAAATGGTGGATAAACTGAAGATGGAAAGGATTCCACATCCACACCCTTACAAGACATCTTGGGTGAGTGATAGGCAATCACTTTTTGTCTCTGAATAGGCATATGTGGATTTCCAGATTGGGCCATATCATGATAGAATTTTGTGTGATATTTTGCCTATGGAATGTTGTCACCTACTGTTGGGTAGACCATGGCAATTTGACAGAAGGGTACTGTATGATGGGTATGCTAATACCTACACCATCAAGAAGGATGGGAAGATTATTAAGTTGATGCCATTGCAGGCAAAAGCTGCAGTACAGAAGGCAGCCCAAATCATTCTAATGGGAAAGAAGGAATTTGTTCAGATGCCTAGAGGAGCAGGCATAAAGGCAGTTCAGGACACTGCAGGGAAAGAAGTTGTTACAGACAACAAGCTAAAGAAAGTTTCAGTTGTGACTGACAGAGGTCAGCAGCAGGTTCAGAAACAGGGGTGCAACCAACCATCAGTTGAAAGGAATGACAAGGATGTTGTCATAGTTGGGACTATTGCTTGTCCTATGAAGATTGACAGGAAGATACAGTTGAACACCACAGAGGCAGTTCAGCCTGAGGTTCTGGTCAGACAATCTGACAAACACAGAGACAACCTGGGAAGGGCCTACATCAACAGGCATGAGGATTCACTTGCACGAAAGCAAGTTACAGTTCAGAAGTCTTGGAGAAGCCAAGAGACAGCAGCAGATAAAGCTGGAGCAGGTCAGACTATTGACAAGGCAAGGTGTAAAGGTGGAGGACTTCCACATGCTCAACTCATGGGACATGAGTTCTTTTCTTTTGGGGAGTATGGTGCAGGAGCACCTACCTGACAGCTGGTCTTGATAAGGCAGTTAGTAGTTTAGGTCTTGTTTGTGTTTCCAAGAAGGTCTGCTAAGACCAATTGCATGTAATAAGGTCATGCTGATCAGGATAAGATCATGCTGACCAGGCTTTTGCTATTTTTAGCTAGTTAGTTATAACAGCTGTCATGATGTATGTTCGGTGGGATCTCCCAGCCGCTTGGAGAGTTCCCAGCCGCTTGGAGTCGGGTCAGTAGTACTCATAGGGAAATCTTTATAAGCATGAGATCGGTTGATATTGAACATACAGACAGATATCGATCGATCGGCAGTGTAGTGTTGCATTAAGCAGAGGAGGTTGAGTGTTCTGTGTGAGGAACATCATATTGTATTGCATCTTTGAATCAATAAAGATCCTGTTTCGTTTCTGTTTGATCTCCTTCCTGTAATCGATTTGCTGGTTTGAGTGGCTTCATGGATTCACTGATCCATTCCACCGGTTGACTCATCTGATCGGTGGAATGGTAATGTACAGTAGGGTAGGTTGTAGGTTGTTTTCTGTTTGCATGCAGGTGTGCAGGATCGCGGTCGACAGATGCTGAGAAGCCTAGTATCCTCATGTGCTAGGTCAAGTTGAGAAGTTTGAGTGTCGAAGATCACCCTGAGGTTGGATCGGGTCATTCCTGAAGGATCGGCGAAGTGAGATTTTGCTAAGAGAAGAAGTTCGTGAAGACGGCATCATCAGGATATCTTGGTGAATATCCTGCAGTCGGGTTAGGCATCATCATCCGGATAAGTGAAGATGAACATGATGCAGTTGAGCGCATGAAGTGCGGGTTCGTCGGGGTGATCATCATCAGGAGTTGCCGAGGAGGAGTGCATCGGCATCAGGTAGAAGATCGGGTCATGAAACTGTGGGAGTTTTCATGTCGCGAGTGCATCAGGATGTTTTAGGTCGGACATATACTAAGTGTATGTATCGGCATCAGGATCATCATATCGGGAGTGCCAGACATCCGCGTATCGCGAGTAGATGCGAAAGTGAAAGTTGAGTTTTTTTGACTAAGTGTTGAAGAGGTCATCAGGATAACGGGTGACGTCATCGTCATCAGGATATGACGTCATTGTCATCAGGATATTGAGATATCCCCCTGTGCGAGTTTATCCTGCCATTGTTAAGTGGTTAAGTATCGGCATCGGCAGAAAGTGTGAAGCATCATCAGGAGGTTTCGAAGAGAACCGGATAAAGTAGATCATGATGCTGTTGTTTGTATCGCCGGCTAGCGGAGCATCGAAGGAAAGGTGCCGAAGGTGATCGTCATCAGGATATTTGGAGCAACCGGATGTTGAATATCCTGCTGACGAAGGAAGTATTGCATATCATGATGCCGATGGAGTTCGGTGCCTGATGAACAGTGCAACCGGAGGATGTGTGCGCCCGCTGAATATCATGATGATGATGATAGGCGACTGGCGGAGGAGGTGAACAGTAGTCGGCAGGAGGATGATTGTGATCGTCTGAAAGATGATGATGCTGACTGTGTAACGCGAAACATGATGATGTTGTTGGTGGTTTTAGGGAATATGATGATGATGGCGAAGATGATGATGATGAGGTTGGTCTGCAGACATCCATGCTATATGCGAAGGTTATAGTGTGGATGCCTCTGCATCATCCAGAAGTGCCTATTCATTTATGGCAGTGATGACAGACTGTGTTCTTGTAGCTCCAGATGAAGGAGAGATGAATTCTAGTAGGATGATGAAGTGCAGATGTGTTTGGTGATTCAGGAAAGGTTATGATGATCGTTGGATCATGTCTAGTTAATGTTGGTGGTCCACATTGAAGTTAGAGTTTGCATTTGAAGAATAACCACGGATATTGGTGTTCTTCTTGAGACTGGCCGACCGGATGTATTACATGTCTTGCAAATGATCTTTTAGGTGTTTGCCGACTTAGATGATTGTTCCTAAGTCAATGCCTTGTATAAACAAGGGATTGTGAATTCATTTTGAAGTGTGTCTTGTGGTGATGAGTGTGTGGTAGCGAAGAGAAGTGCGAAAGGCAGAACAAAAGTATTGGGCTTAAATGGAACTGATTCAAGCATGCTGAAGATGCTATTCTCCAGTTCATAAAGGTGATATTTATTCTTTTGTAGATAGTGTGTCTCTTGTAGGCAGTGAGCCTCTTGTGAGCAGTGTGCTCGAGCAGTGAGCCCTAATTGGCATGTGCCATTTTGTTCTTTCTATTCTTCTAACAGAGAATACTTTCTTGGGTTAATCACCCCATGGTTTTTCCCTTAACCAGGTTTTCCACATCAAAATCTTGGTGTTATATGTGTTGATATGTTTCTGCTTTTGATTTGAATGCATTATGGTTCATGATTAATATTATGCTAATTACTAAAGAAGATTTAAGTGTTTAAAAAGAGAAAGTTTCGTACAACTGATTCACCCCCCCTCTTAGTTGTATGCCCTAAGTCTAACATAGCTACCTAGACTTGGACGCCCACTCATTAGTCCTCAAAGTTCTGTAATGGGAAAATCTCTGATATGGCAAATACAGGTTGCAGACTGAGTTTCTAGATCTTGACAAAAAGTAGGGCACTGGACTTGGGTACCCACTCTTTAGTCCCCAACTTTTTTTCCTTGGAACCTCAAAAATAGGTGCACAGTTATTTGTTATTTTACATCTTTCTGTAGGAGCATTTTCTGTTATTCATCTGTTTACTGTCGTGTTTGCATAATTAGGGTTTCAAGGTACAATTAAGCAAAAGAGAAGGAAATTGTCAATCTAATCATAAAAATCCAAGTTTCCCTACATATCAATAGTGACCTAGGGTATGATAGTAAATTGCAACTCGACCTTAGGTCCTTCAATGTAAGGGTGAAAGGAGGATATACACCAAAAACTAGTCAAACATCAACTATCCAAAAATCACCCTTTACATTTTGGTGAACCCATGTTATTGGACTTGTTTGCACCTTTCTCAGTGTTGTGCTTCATATTTTCATTGATTTAATTCATTCATAGTATCATTCACCTTATTGTATTGGAAAGCTTTCAAAAAAATTGAAAATTTGGAAAAATTGGAAAAAATTACATTCTAGGGTTTCTATTTTGCATTAATTAATTTGAATTTCATCAAATTTATGATTTTTTCATTATATATGATTTAAATTGCAGAAAATTACAAAATTTCAATATCTTGCATTGCATTTTCATCATAAAATTGCTAGGGTTTTGTTGAAAATTGTGAATTTTACTTATAACCTAGTAATTCCAAAATATAGGGTTTGTATGTAAAATATTGTATCAGATTTTTCTACTGATTTTAGAGACTTATTCAAATTTGCATTTGTCTTTAGTCTTGTATTTCAGAACAAATTTGCATTCACATTCCAAAAATTTACATTTTTGCATAGAAAAATTCAACAAAAAAACTAGCATTTTCATTGATTTTTCTTTAGATTTGCACTTGCATTTTGCATTTTAGGGTTTGGAAATCATTTTCAGATCTGAGTGTATTTCATTTTCATCAATAAATAATATTTCAAAACATTCATATAGCATTTGGTGTCAAGATCTCAAACCTAGGGCTTCAAAAACATTGATTTTCACTAGATTTGGTCTTATCGACTCTCTAAATTTGCACCATATGTGTATTGTGAAGGATATTTTTGCACTAATTGGTTTTTATCAAGGTAATAATTTTCTTCCCATTCTAAAAATCTTCACAACACCTTTTTATCGGGCTCTTGTATTGAAAATTTGGTGAAAAACTACACATTTTTGCTATTTTTGCCCTAAGGTTTGGCCTAGTTTGCAGTCTAAGTGTGTTGTAACAAATTTAATGGATTGATGTGACTGATATCATCAGTATTATTTTATTCACCTTCTAATATTATTTACAACACCCCTTTTTCTAGGTCTTGGAGTTGAAAAACCGTGAAAAATTACCTATTTTTGCTATATTTTCACTAGGGGTTGACCTTGAGTGGCACTAAAAGCATGTTGTGATGGATATTTTGGAATTAAGAGACTATTATTACTGATATAATTTTTTTTCCATCATCATTTTCCTCACAACACCCTTTGTCATGCTCTTTTGCATTGAGACTTGGTGAAAAATCGCATATTTTAGTGTATTTTCACTATATTTTGACTTGGCATCATCTTAGATTTGCATCAAGAGTGTGTTGGGAATGATATTATTGCTGTATTGGACTGATATCAGACATAATTTTCTACCCCTGAGAAAAATCCTTACAACACCTTTCCTTTCATACATTTGCATTGAAAAAGTACAAAAAAACAAGCATTTAAGGTCACTTTCGCACAAAGTTTTACACTTGTCCTTTGCATTATTTTGGAAAAACTTTTAAAATATGATTTGGTACTCATGGCCTCATCTTTTCAATGCTCTTTGGAATCTTTACATTCATATATCACAAAATTTGAAAATCTCTACAAATTTCTTAGCATGCATCCTCATGTCATCACCTATATACAAGCTATGTACAACAAGGATATATTTGTGTCCTCTTCCTTTGAAATCCTTGACTATGTATCTGATTTTAACAACTCCATATCTCTCATCAATACATACCCTTGGGTAGTACAAGAATTGATAAAACATACTTTGAATGAAGAGCATGACACTTCTCTTAATAGTTTAGAATTGATAGCTAAAACATATGGAGATGATATTGACAAAGACTATGAGAGTGATGATGAATTCACAAGCCACCCTATGTCTCCTACATCTAAACATTCGGATAAATCAAATGAGAAGATTAGTAATATCTCTATTAATTCAAATAATCCTCCCAACCAAAATGAAGCATTAATGGAGGACATCATGACAACACAAGACTATTTTGATTATCATGACCTATTCAGAATGATTGATGTGGATAAGAAACAATTTCATAACCCACCTAGTCCACTAAGAGATGATATTCATGTTGAGGTCCACCCTTCATTATCCCCTTAGGGATCGGGAGGTGATCAAAATACATTAGACATACAAATAGAACAACCTATACCCCTTTATAGCATTCAAATTTGGGAAGATGACAATCTCCTTGATGATTTACTTGATGATGAGACTTAGCACGACAACCCTACTAGGTAAGTATCTCTAACCCTTTATCTCTCTCATGATGTGCTTCCCCCATGATGTGCTATGTGTTGTTTAGGCCTCCTGGGATGATCCTTGATTCTCTTGTAAGGTCTGGGATACTAGGATACCGCCTCTATTGTGACCTTCTTCTATTTGTATCATCATTCTTCTATATTGCCTCTCTTTCTAATTTCATTGTTGTGTGTTGTGTCTTGAAGACATAGCGTCACGGTTGGTTACACTAGGGGAACCCTCCTACGTGATTATCCCTAAGACACTTGTTTCTCCTCTCTTATTTATTGGTTCCCTTCCTCTAGTGTTTCTATCTAGCGAGTGGATGACGAAAAACATTTATACTGATGCGGACCTTGTCTCCCTTTCAAGAGCAATAAAAAAATGGACTTAGTTCCTAACATGACAATGGGGTTGTATATCTTATTTGACGCTTAGCTAGTGGAAGCACTCATACTTTCCATGTAGTGAATTTGATGGTGTTCTATCTCATTTACAAATCATAACAATACTGCTACTCTATGCACTTTGTCTATCTTGAATCTTGCATGCCTTAGATTTCATATGCATTGATGTTCTTGTTTATCATGATTATGGACACTAACATGTTTCTTGCAGGGGTGTGTTTGTGGGAACATTTGGCGATCATAAAGTACATGTCACCTCCAAGGGGCATGGGCTTTAAGAAAGCCTGTGTTCCCTTATGTGTTTTCTTTCGACCTTAACGTGCTTGATATCGATATCTAATATCAACCACCTTAAGGTGGGGGCATATATAAGGTAAGTTGTCTATTGTAGATGTTAGCAATGTGTTTGTCCTCAGGTGTAGTTTAAAGACCTATGCGATGAGTGCATCCTGCATCCTATGTTTGTAATCAATCAATCATCTAAGCCCTTTACGGAGGTGGGATATTATGTGCATATCCTTTTTATCTTAAGCCCTCTATAGAGGCGGGGATGGTGTACTTCTCATGGGCAGATTGCATCATCCTGTCATTTTCAAAAGTCCTTTGCAGAGGCGGGGAGCAGTTCTGTGACTAACTCAACCCTTAAGCATGTCTTTGGTGATTGTTGTGGTGAAGCCCAATCGTCGGTGTGTGCCTGTAATGTGCCTGAGATGGTGCTGAACCTAGAAATAGGGACACTCCATCGCTTGTCTATCATGTTTTCTCCATGTCTTCAAAGTGTGTGTTTTGGCGTGCTTGCTTTGTGTGGCATGTCTATTGCCCCATATATAGTTTAAAGACCTATACAATAAGTACATCATGATTTTTGGGAGGTTTTGTGTGTCTTGCCTGTGTCTTGCCCCATATACAATTTAAAGACCTGTGTGATGAGCACATCCTGCATTATGGGAGGTTTGTTTATTTTTCCTATACTTACATATACATTTCATATATCATGAGAAAAAGAAAAGAAAAGAGATCATTCCTGTCTTCCATCCATTAATGTGTCTTCTATGCATTCAATGTCTTCTCCATGTTATGTGTGACTATAACTATCTTCTCCATGTCTTATGTGCCTGTCATTTGTCTTCAATGTGCGTTGCGTGTCTTCTCCATGCTTGGCGTGTTTTCTGTGTTTGTGGACCATACTTTAATGCATGTATTAGCCTCATGTTTATACATACATTAAAGTGGGGGCTAAATGTAATGTCAGAAAATGTCCCCTTGGGGATTTTCCCTCAAAAGGTTTAGCTCTCGGGTCTTTAGTGTGCATTTAGGACATATTACATCATAATCTAACATCCCGATAGAATGAACCCTAGGTATCATGACAAATGGGGCCTAGGGGGACCCCTTGAGCTTAACCCTGTCCAAAATAGGGGGGAGGACTTTGGTGCTTGTACCCTAGTCTTGCCCTATTTTGGGTCAGGCCCAAATTTGAAGTATCGGTTTATGACCGTTATTTGGTCCCTAGGCTGACACAGTAAGTTTGAATTTACGAAATCTTGGCGAGAGTGTTTGAAGTTACATATAAAAACATGTTTAGGAATTCATTTGTAAACTAGATGATTATTAGATGGTTATTGTGAACTTTATGCATCCTAAAGGTGATTCAAGGCTTTCATTGTGTTGCAAGAGCAGATTCGTATTATCTATGTGTTTGTGTTTGCAGGTTTGAGCATCCATCTCCTCATGAAATGAAAAGATTCTTCCTCCCATGAGATCTTCACTACAAGGTGATATCTATTGTGATTATTAAGCATTTATCATTTGGTTTTTGCCTCAGCCTCCCTAGGCACGCACTCTCTATCTAACAATGGTGTTCAAAAGACTTGAATGTCTCTCTGGGGCTTGACTGAGGCAAGCCTCTAAACACCACACCCCCCTCCCAAAGTTTTCATGATTTTAGGTTATAAGTTGATGATGCAGACAAAGTGAAGTTGCAGGAGGGTACAACAGAGTGTCAAAATTGTAGCTTAGTGAAACAAATAACTACCTAGACTTGGGCACCCGCTCATTAGTCCTCAAAGTTACAAAATGAGAAAATCTCTGATACGGTAGATACAGGTAGCAGACAGAGTTTCTAGATCTTGAGAAAAAGTAGGGTACTGGACTTGGGTGCCCGCTATTTAGTCCCCAACTTTTCCATCTCGAAACCCTAAAAATAGGTGCACAGTTATTTGTTATTTTACATCTTTCTGCATGAGCATTTTCTATTATTCGTCTATTTACTGTCATATTTGCATAATTAGGGTTTCAAGGTACAATTGAGCATAAGAGAAGGAAATTGTCAATCTAACCATAAAAATCCAAGTTTCCCTACATATCAATAGTGAACTAGGGTATGATAGTACGTTGCAACTCGACCTTAGGTCCTTGAATGTAAGGGTGAAAGGAGGATATACACCAAAAACTAGTCAAACATCAACTATCCAAAAATCACCCTTTACATATATATATATATATCCATGAGACCATGTTTATTTAGCATATTTAAGTCATATTGGGTGTCTTGTCTTTATTATAAACCATGCGATCTATGCCATCCAAGTCAGATTTGCTAATTATAGGAGTCTCTTAATCTTATGCCAATGCGTTGTTTGAAGGATAGCTTGTGCCTCCTTATAATTCTTATGTTTAAAATCTTCTAAGAGCTTTAGTATAAATTATCAATGTATTTAACTTGCAAACATTTCAGTTACACACTGCTATTCTTATCGTGCATTATGTTTATATTTCCACTCGTTCACCCTTTTGTGGTTGCTTCATATTTTCTTGGGTTTTTTCTCTTTTTATTTGATTAGGAGGCTAGCATTGGGCCAAGGAATCTACCTCACTTTACAACTCTTTTATCTAACAAATGATCTCTATCTTATGGTTTGGCGCTTGCACACCCCTTTGTTTTCAAACTCTTCTCCTGGTAGAAAAGATGTGACTTTAGCAGTAGAATTATGGCTTTTGGTTTGTTGATTACATTTTCTTGAAAGTTTTAAAGCTCGATCAGCAAATCCATTTTGTGCAATCCTACAATCATTGCATTCCATTAGATGACATCTCTTTGAGGCATTTTGTCAAACAGTTTGCGTACCCCATCTAAGCTTTCACATTTTGCATACTTGTCTACCAGAGCATTTTCAACTAATATTAATACAATCATTTCTTCTTAGCTTAGTTGGATATCCATACCATGTTCCAAGGCTCAGTTCGAGGTGCATACAGTAGGGACATGGGTAGAGGTTGTGGAATCTAGCCTTATGCTTGCCACTAGCATTTGCTTGAAAGTTTCTAAAACCTTTTTTGTATATATCCTACAATCATTGCATTCCATTAGATAACATCTTTCTGATACATTTTATTAACTAGTTCATATCCCTTGTCTATGCTTCACATTATTTTGTTTTTACCTACATGTCAACTAGAGTGGTTCCAATTATAACTTTCTAGCAGATCGACCTCCATACCCTTATCCAAAGCTTTGATGTGTAGTCATCAGAGAGGATACTGGCAAACTTTCTAGGGTATGGCTTCACACCTACCAATTTCCAGATCTCTAAGCCTTTGTAGTAGATATCGATATGGTGTCTTGTTGTAATGGCGTTAGATTTTGATGGAAGAATATATAGGTTAGCTACCATAAAATGGCATTGTATTCTAGATTAGAAAGTATGTTAGGAATAGCAATGCATGTTGGTGTATGTTACTTCTAGACTGTACAAATATTTCTGCCATAAATGGCATTTAAACTTGATATATTTACATATAACTACATGATTCGACTACCATGAATTGGCATTCAGACTAGTATAAGTTTCTACCTGCCATATATAAGTGCAATTGTTTCACTGTCATAGTCAGCATTTGAATTTGATGTAATTATATTTATATGTAATCTTGTCTTAAATGGTGTATTTATGTTTGGTTATGTATTGTGACAGTGAACTTTCTCAACTGAACTCGCACCTTATTGTTATCATTTCACTTGTAGCCATATTCTCATGAATATTGTTGTCATAACTACTTCTTTTTATACTTAGCCATACCTTAGGTGTGTTTGAGATGGAAGTTGTAAATGTTTTTGCTTACACATTTTAAGCATAGATGCATAATGGTAGAAGTTAATAGATACCTTTTATTTTCAGTAATAAACTATTAGTTATTTAGGATAATCATGCATTCTTAGTATAAGGTTCATAATTATTGATGGTTGTTATCAGTTCTGAGCAATTTATAGCGATAGTTTATGTAAATGGATTCTCATATTATTTGATTCCTTATGGAAATTGCTTCAGGGCACTTTTTAACTAACAACCAGTTTTAGAAAACATTTTAAATTTATCTTGAACTCTTAGTATGTTTAGAACTTTCTCTTGGAATAAGACCCTTTGCAATGATAAAAAAATAGATATTCCCTTTGAACCATGTCTATTACATTTGATACTATTTTGATAGAAAATTTTGGTTTCAAAATAGTTTGAGTCTCAAACTTATAGCTTTTCTATAAGTCAAATAGTTGTCAATAAAGTCAACCTTGTGACTTTGTTTAAATTAGTCTTAGGACAAGTCTAAATTTTAATAGTTTCTTAGTAGTTAGAAATGTTGGTTGTTAAATTGATAATGGAATCCTTAGAATCTTAGAAGTGTCAGATACTCATTAGCTTAGATATATAATTGTACCTTAGGGTAATTGTGTAAATGTGATAGCAACACTAGTGTCTAAAATTATTAGTAATTGGTTTTAGAATAATGCTTATTTTGGATAAAATTTAATCCTTGTTTTGTCACTAGGGTGATAAGATATAAAATAAGATTCTTAGAGTCAAAATTATGATTGTATCATAGTTAATTATGTTGGGAATTAAGGTGTCTCAACCTTGCTAATTCCTAGCATTAATTATTTGATTATGTATTTATTTATTTGCCTATGATGTAATTTGTGTTGCACATCATGTTTTGTCATTTAGTGTGAAGTGGCATGGTGTGTTGTCGCTCCACTTGGAATGTGACTAGGATAGTCAACTCATCCCATGTGGATATAGGTGCCCCATATTGTGGTAGAGGTCTTCTACCATGTGTTGGCATCTTGTGTAGTGTGTAAAGAGTTATGATGCGTAAGTATTATGACGGATTCCTATGACAAATTCTATGACGTGTAGGACTCGAGAATAGAAGATTCTATGACAGATGAAGACATGTGTCGAAGAGCATCTTTGAGGAAGGCATCTTTGGGCACCCAAGGTGGGTTATGACATGTTGTAAGAGGAATATGCTATTTTTAGTCAGTTTATGATAGATTCTCTTACAGTTGTAACTGCTGTTAGTCATGATGGGTTCTATGACAGTTGTAAGGTGCGTAAGAGCATCTGTCATAGTCTATCTTGGGACTAGGCACCCACATTGGAATGGGGTGTTGTGACAAGTGTCCTTAGGCATGGGTTTTGGGCCATGAGGCCAAGTTGGACACCCATCTCTAGAAGCTTCCTATTTTTCCTTGTAAACTATATAAAAATAGGTGATTGGATGGCAGATGCATATAGTGATTTGTAGGTACTGTTATGCTGCCAGAATATCTCTAGATACAAGTGTCAAAGACTCCTGAACGAGCATTGGCTCTGAAACTGTATTGTAATCTGCATTGTTTACTGTAATACATTTGAGGTATGTTTTGGAGTTTGGGGTTTTTCTCTGGAAAGGGTTTTCCCCATGGTATATCTTGCCTCTCTCTCTTCTATCTACATTCTATGTGTGTGTGTGTGTATTGCTGCAATATCTCTATTGTTGTGTTAACATCGCTGTAATTGTAAAGATTGAAAAGAATTTGCGTACTACTTCCCTCATTAGATTAGTGTAGGAAGCATTTTCTGCACACCTTGCTTCCTTTCAGTTGGTATCAGAGCCTAGCTAGTGTTGGTCCTAGCTACTGGGTAGGGGTTTTTTGTACTAATCTTAGATTGAGTGGGAGTCTATGCAGTGTATTCCATAATCTTGTTGTAGGAACTGGAAGAGTAGAGGTGGAGAAGTTTAATGGCACCAATTTCAATTTGTGGAAACTTAAAATGGAAGACATGCTTGTTGATAGAGACCTATGGGAAACAATTTCCAGTACAAAACCTACAGCAATGTCTCAAGTTGATTGGGATCTCAAGGATCGGAAAGCTAAGGGTATTGTGAAACTTTGTTTAGCTGAATCTGTCCTATTGAATGTCCATGAGGAGAAGACCGCAAAAGAACATTAGAAGAAGCTAGGAGATGTTTATCAGGCCAAGTCCCTAGTGAACAAGCTATTCCTGATAAAGAAGCTATATTCTCTGAGGATGAAGGATGGAGGATCCATTGTAGATCACCTGAATGCCTTTAACATGGTAGTTGTATAATTGACATCCATTGGTGTGAAGATGGAGGAGGAGGATCATTGTATGACCTTGATTTGTTCCTTGCTGGACTCATGGGATCATCTTGTAATGGCCATCGAAAGCACTACAACCACATTCAAAATGGATGAGGTAGTGTCTTCACTATTATCTAAAGAGATGCAGAGAAAGTCATCCAAGTCTGCTAAAGAGGCTCTTGCGGTTCATGGAAGACCCAAGGAGAAAGGGAAGAAGAAGGATAAGAAAGATAAGAAGGGTAGATCCAAATCCCGTGGGAGATCCAAATCTCCTGGAAAGTCCAAGGCACTGTGTCAGAACTGTGAAAAAACTAGGCATTTTCGAAAGGAATGCAAAGATGAGAAAAAGAAAAAGAAGAAGAATGTCCTAGATTCATATTCCAACAAGTCACAAGATGATGGTGATTCTTTCATTGCAACCTTGGCCACCCATGCATCTGATGATGTGTGGCTGATTGATTCTAGTGCCTCTTTTCACATGACCTCGTATCGAGATTGGTCTGCAAAGTATGAAGAGTTCAATGGTGGAAGAGTGTACCTGGGTGACGATTCTCATCTGAAGATAGTTTGTCATGGAAGAGTCACAATCTGATTCCATGATGGATGAGTGAAGGGGATATCTGGGGTTATGCACATCCCAGGCTTAGCACAGAACTTGCTTTCTATAAGTAAATTGAATGATGTAGGAGTGTAAGTTGTCTTCTCGAAGGAAGGATGCAAGATTACTAGAGGAGCTATGGTGCTTGCGAAGGCTACTCGGAGAGGTACTTTGTTTCAGCTAGAGGCATGCACTTCATAGTGCAATAGTTCTTTTGACTCGAAGAAAAGAGTTGCAGTCACTTCATCTCCACCATTGGAACCAGAAACGAAAAGATCTGTTGTATCAACTTCTGATGGTAGTGCATTTTGGGTACCTAAAAGTACTCATGCTTTGGAAGTTAGACTTCCTGCTGAGAAGACAATGTTATGGCATAAGAGACTTGGCCACATTGGTGAGAAGGGTCTTAGAGCCCTGAAAAATAAAAACCTCATTGAGGGGTTAGATAATTGTAATCTCAATTTCAACTTTTGTGAACATTGTATATATGGAAAGCAAAACCATGTTCAGTTTTACTTGAGTTCTCATAAGTCTTCTGGTGTGTTGGATCTTATTCATTCTAATGTGTTTGGTCCAGTTAACGTTCCTTCAATCTCTAAATCTGTATATTTTGTATCAGTCATAGATGATTACAGTAGAAGGACATGGATTTATTTTCTCAGTAGCAAATCTGAAGTCTTTAGTCAGTTCAAAGAGTAAAAAGCTTTTGTTGAGAATCAGACTAGTAAAAAGATTAAGTGTTTGAGAACTAACAAAGGTGGTGATTTTTGTTTAGTAGAGTTTGATAAGTTCTGTAAAGAACATGGGATTGAAAGACATAAGATAACTCCATACACCTCGCAACAAAATGGAGTTGCAGAGAGGATGAATAGGATGCTGATGGAGAAGGCTAGGAGTATGCTAAGTGGAGCTAGCCTTGAACAAAAGTTTTGGGCAAAGCTGTAGCCATTGCTTGCTACCTAGTAAACAGGTCTCCTACATCAGCTCTTGTTGGTAAGACACCCATGGAGGTGTGGTCTGGTAAGAAGCCTTCAATAAGACATCTTCATGTTTTTGGTTGTGAGGCATATGCTCATGTTCCTAGGGAGAATAGGTCAAAATTGGAGAACAAGACTGTTAAGTGTATTTTCATTGGCTATGGTGTCAGTGTGAAAAGATACAAGCTCTAGGATCCTATGGCTAAAAATGTGTTGTATTGCAGAGGTGTTATTTTAAGAGAGCTAACACCTTCTCCTATTGTTCTATAGCTAGAATAGAAAGAAAAGAAAGAGGATGTGGTTCAATTTCCTTCTACCCCTGAGAAGACTGAACCGAAAGACCCTGTGAGATCTAATGATGAGGAGAGCTCTAGTAGCTCTGAAAGCTCAGAAGAAGCAGAACCTCAACTTTAGCCTTTGAGGAGGTCTACATGAACAAGGAAGCAACTTGATAGGTTTGGATATTCATTGCTAGATTCTAGTTGTGTGTTTGCCTTGATTACTAACATTGATGAGCCTAGAACTATGACAGAGGCTATGGGCATGAAAGATGCAGGTTCCTAGAAGGAGGCCATGGAAGATGAGATGGCTTATTTGGAGAAGAATAAAACTTGGGACTTGGTGCCTTTGCCTAAATAATGGAAACCTATTGGTTTTAAATGGGTGTTCAAGAAGAAATTCGGTGTAGATGGAAGTGTTGAGAAGTACAAGGCTAGATTGGTTGCGAATGGGTATTCACAAGTAGAGGGAATCAATTATGGTGAAATTTTCTCTCTCATTGCAAAGATGACATCTATTCGGTTCCTATTATCTCTTGTAGTAGCTTATGACTTAGAGGTGGAGTAGATGGATGTGAAGACAACATTCCTTCATGGTGATTTGGAGGAAGAGATTTATGTCACATCCAGAGCACTACATAGAAAAAGGTAAAGGAAATTTGGTTTTCAAGTTAAAGAAGTCTTTGTATGGTTTGAAGCAATCCCCTAGGATGTGGTACATGAAATTTGATGCCTTTGTGTTGTTAATTGGGGTTCTGAGGTCGAAAGCAGGTGATTGTGTGTATTACAATTTTGACAATGATCGCATTTTCATTATTGTATTGTATGTTGATGATATATTGTTAATTGGGAATGGTAAGAATGTGATTTCTAATTTGAAGTCTCAGTTGTCAGCATAGTTTGAGATGAAAAATTTAGGAGGAGCTAGGTACATTCTAGGAATGGAAATCAGAAGAGATAAAACAAATAGAAAACTTTGGTTGAGCCAGAGTAAGTATGTGAAGACCGTGTTGGAGAGATTCAGCATGGCAGATTGCAGACCATTGTGTGTTCCTGTTTCATTGGGGACAAATTTATTTGTTAATGATTGTCCAAAGTCTCCTTCTAAGATGGATAATATGAGCAGAGTACCCTATGCTAGTGTTGTTGGTAGCTTTATGTATGCTATGGTCTGTACTAGACTAGACATTGCCCAATTAGTGGGAATCCTTAGTCGGTTTATGGCTAATCCTAGATGGGTACATTAGGATGTAGTGAAGAGAGTGTTTAGATATTTGTGGGGTACTTTTGAGTATTCCCTATGTTATCATGGTCATCCTACAAGACCTCCGCATTCTGTAAGTATTTGTGGATTTGTGGTTCTGATTGGGTAGGTGACATTGATAGTAGGAGATCCACCAATTCTTATGTGTTCACTATGTTTTGTGGTGCAATCAGTTGGATGAGTAAGTGGCAAACCTATGGTCACTTTGTCCATGATAGAAGCTGAGTATATGGTAGCTACTCATGCTTGTAAGGAAGCCATTAGGCTTAATAGGTTGTGTTCAGATATTGGTGTTGATGCAGGACAGATTATTATCTATTGTGACAGTCAGAGTGCAATTTGCTTAGCAAAGAATCTGACTTTCCATGCCAGAACAAAGCATATTGATGTACAGTTTCATTTTGTCTATGATATGGTGGAAGATGGGAAGGTGATATTGGATGCATTGATGAAACCAGTGGGCACAAATAAGTTCAGATGGTGTTCAAAGTCTATGGGCTTCTTGGCCTATAGCAGTTAAAATCTGTTATTTCTATTGGCTCTTACAAGGTGTTCAATGAGTGGGAGAATGTTGGGAATTAAGGTGTCTCAACCTTGGTAATTCCTAGCATTAATTATTTGATTATGTATTTATTTATTTTCCTATAATGTAATTTGTGTTGCACATCCTGTTTTGTCATTTAGTGTGAACTAGGATGGTGTGTTGTCACTCCACTTGGAATGTGACTAGGATAGTCAACTCATCCCATGTGGATATAGGCATCCCATATTGTGGTAGAGGTTTTCTTCCATGTGTTGGTATCTTGTGTAGTGTGTAAGAAGTTATGATGTGTAAGTGTTATGACAGATTCTATGATACGTAAGAGTCGAGAATAGAAGATTGTATGATAGGTGAAGACATGTGTCGAAGAGCATCTTTGAGGAAGGCATCTTTGGGCATCCAAGGTGGGTTATGACATGTTGTAAGAGGAATATACTAGTTTTAGTCAATTTATGACATATTCTCTTACAGATGTAAGTGCTGTCAGTTATGACGGATTCTATGACAACTTTAAGGTGCGTAAGAGCATCTGTCATAGTCTATCTTGGGACTAGGCACCCACATTGGGATGGGGTACTGTGAAAAGTGTCAAATCCATGTTGTAATGTTGGACAAGTGTCCTTAGGCGTGGGTTTTGGGCTATGAGGCCAAGTTGGACACCCATCTCTAAAAGCTTCCTATTTTGCCTTGTAAACTATATAAAAATAGGTGCTTGGATGGGAGATGCATATAGTGATTTATAGGTACTATTATGCTACCCAAATATCTCCAGATACGAGTGTCGAAGACTCCTGAAAGAGCATTGACTCTAAAACTGTATTGTAATCTGCATTGTTTACTGTAATACATTTGAGCTATGTTTTGGAGTGTGGGGTTTTTCTCCTGAAAGGGTTTTCCCCATAGTATATCTTGTCTCTCTATCTTCTGTCTACATTCTATGTGTGTGTGTATTGTTGCAATATCTATGTTATTGTGTTAACATCACTGTAACTGTAAAGATTGAAAAGAATTTACATATTACTTCCCTCATTCAATTAGTGTAGGAAGCGTTTTCCGCACACCTTGCTTCCTTTCAAATTACTTGATAGGTTTCCTAGGAATATTGAACTTTAGGTATCTTTGGTAGGGTAGGTTAGTCGAGTGCAAGAGTATTAGTGCTATGGTGAAAAGTTATAGGGAAGATCAATTACCATTTTGCCTTAAGCTTTTGTACTATAGAAAATTTGTGTAGTTCCATGAGTAATTATAGACCCTGCTAAATTGTTACATATGGTTTTAGTATTCATGATGGAGTTTATAAATATTTATGTGTTAACATGCTTGGTTGAACTTCAACTCGATATGATTGGGAATCTTAATTAGGTATGCTTATGTCTTGGATAGATATGGAGATTAGTATAATATTTGAGTAGAGTGGAAAGTAAATGTTTTATTTTAATATGGGTAGCTTATGATTATTTTAATTTAGGGATGTTGTTATAATACTTGTTTATGCATGATTTCCTTATTATAGAAAGAGGATTAAGTTACTTTTAAGATTTATTAGGATTAGTTATCATCATTTTAGGTAGAAATATGTTCATACATGATACTAATGGTAGAAATTATATGATTACATCTTCCTTGAGACTCTGTTATTAGGATATTGGTTTTAAATCTTTTAAGTGGATATGCTGAGAGTATGTTATTGAAGATATCAATGATGTCATTATATGATATGAGGTTGAACCTTCTTAATGTTTATGTATAGGGAGAATAGATGAAAATTATCACCAGGTCAAATATGAATATTTTGTCTCTTGTGTTTATATGTATTAATTTAGACAAGGTTTAGAATCATGTACTCATTTAATTAATTTGTGAAATTTCTTGAGAATGTTGTTATATAGGTAAACCTCAATCTCCTATTGTCCTCAAGTAATAATTGAAATGCAAATGTGTATCTAAGTTTGAGAGGTTGTCAATATCATGTGAATAACATCTTAGAGGTTTTGTTTTGGAAGAAACCATCTTGTGGTTGCAAATTCAAGTCCCCAAACTATGAAGTCTCTGCACTACACGTACATTTAATTAATCATGGGTAGCTTATGATTATTTTAATTTAGGGATGCTGTTATAATACTTGTTTATGCATGATTTCCTTATTATAGAAAGAGGATTAAGTTACTTTTAAGATTTATTAGGATTAGTTATCATCATTTTAGGTAGAAATATGTTCATACATGATACTAATGGTAGAAATTATATGATTACATCTTCTTTGAGACTCTATTATTAGGATATAGGTTTTAAATCTTTTAAGTGGATATGCTAAGAGTATGTTATTGAAGATATCAATGATGTCATTATATGATATGAGGTTGAACCTTCTTAATGTTTATGTATAGGGAGAATAGATGAAAATTATCACCAGGTCAAATATGAATATTTTGTCTCTTGTGTTTATATGTATTAATTTAGACAAGGTTTAGAATCATGTACTCATTTAATTAATTTGTGAAATTTATTGAGAATGTTGTGATATAGGTAAACCTCAATCTCCTATTGTCCTCAAGTAATAATTGAAATGCAAATGTGTATCTAAGTTTGAGAGGTTGTCGATATCATGTGAATAACATCTTAGAGGTTTTGTTTTGGAAGAAACCATCTTGTGGTTGCAAATTCAAGTCCCCAAACTACGAAGTCTCTGCACTACACATATGTAGGCAAGGCCATCATGAGCCCCTGAGACATTAGGTCGGTTCCTTAGGGCCTTAGTCTCATTATCTTTTACATTGATATATGCTATGTATATCTATCGACTTTGTGGAACTAATGTTTTCATTTAGATGTGTAGTTTCAGATTTGTCAACCGTGCAAGGTACTGGAGCTAAGAAAGTATCTTTTCACTTTACGAATGGATGATTATTTGGCATTTACTACAAATGTGTATAAAAGTGTATAACTGTATACGAAACGTTTGTATCTTAAATTTCATTTATGATTAATGTTACTATACTTATGCCTAATTTTGAAGTTTATTAAATTAAAATAAGTAAATTTTCTCTTGTAATCATATTTCTTTCATTATTTCTTACTAAACTAATTTATTATTGTTAAATATTGACATTTTTCATGGGTAGGCATTACATAGGTATCAGAGCACCAGGTTGCAACACTTGGGAGCTTTGGGGTAAAAGTATTAGTAATGTAAACTTGTTTTTTTTGTCTCACCATGGTAAGTAGAGGTAAATTTTGATTGATTAACTATACAAAATGAATGTGTAGAAAATCATTTTCAACATATATACATATATGTTCATGGATGTATTCTTGTGATTGTAATTTTATGTAATGTTAATTAATGATAACTTTCAAGCATGTATATTTTTCACCTTATTCTATGATGGTACTGACAAACTTGTGTGTATGGTGATGGTGTTGTGGCTGGATGTTTTGGGAGTTTGGGGTTATGCATGGAGTTGGTAATGGTGTTGTGGGAGGTTATATTTTGGGATCTACATTATGTTTTGGGAGCTACGTTGTCTTTTGGGAGCTGCATTGTGTTTTGGGAGCTGTGTTGTGTTTTGGGAGCTACATTGTATTCTGGGTTCTATGTTGTGATTGGGAGCTATGTTGTGTTTTGGGAGCTACATTGTGTTTTGGGAGATACGTTGTGATTAGGAGCTATGTTGTGTTTTGGGAGCTACAGTTTGGGAGCTATGTTGTGATTTGGGAGCTGCAACTATGAAATGGAGCTATAGGGACCTATGCCCCTTTGGGGTATTTTCATGGAGATTGGTGTTGGTATTGTGGCTATTGGAGTTGGGTGTTATGATGGATGGGTTTTGGTGAAATGGAGGTTGGAGGTATGGTGTTGGAAATTGTGTGACATGGGAACTACATGTGATTTATGGGAGCTACTATTGTGTTAAGGGAGCTACAATTGTGATAAGGGAGCTACACTTGTGAAAAAAATAGAGTTTTCTAAACTGTGATGATTCATAATTGTTGAATGTTCATAATTGCATAAATTTCCTGATTAATTCCTTTTTGTGGTATATGATTGGAGATCCATGTGGTTTGAGACCACCATATTCCCCTCCTCCCCTTAGGTGGCTCATTTGAAGTCACGTGGTGAATTGTGATGTAAAGTCTTATGAAAAATTTTATTTTGTTATTTTCTCCTTTGTTTTATTGAGCCAGCAGTTTTGAAGATTTCTTTAAGATATTTGGTTGATTGTAATTACAAAATTGTCCTTTTGCCTTGAGGACTACTTTATTAAGGTTTTTGGTTTTGATTTGAACTGTTGTTTTTCACTATTTGATTTGTTTTATTTATTGATTTTATTTGAAATATTTACTCATTGGAAATTTCTTTATTTTGAGAATTTATCATTGTTTATTGTTGTCTTGTGTGGAGTAATGTGAATTGTATAGATTGCCATACCAAGAGCGGTTCCTGGCAGGTTGTATAGAGGAGTAGATGGCCTGGGGAATGTTTATTGTAAAATTGTGAAAAATCTATTCTGTGGCATTATAGTTCTATTTGGGACTAATCATCCTAATCCCATTGGAAGTATACATGATGTATAGAGTTGATATATGTGATGTTCAAATGTTAAGAGTTGATATAAAAGAATATGTTGCAATGAATTTGATTATCATTAATATATTGATGATATAAACATGCTTCTAGGTTAAATAATGATGATATTACATAATTCCAATGGATAGAATAGTATAACCAAAATTTGAATGAAAAAGTTGATAATTCTTGATGTTCTAGTAACTATGAAAATTATTTATGGACAAAAGATGATCTAGTAAAATTCTGGATTCTAATGCACTTAGAAAATATTTTGATGAAATCTAACTTTTGTTGGATGTGTTGAAGTTTGGAAATATTCATTCCTTTTGATGACTTCCAGGAGGAAGTCCATTCTTAGGGGGGAAGAATGCAAGGACACTTAAACTCCATTTATTAATTATGATATTTTATTGAGAATAATTAATTAACTGCATTGTTTCGAAATAATTATTTAGATGATTTAATATTGTTCTCAAAAGATAATAATATATTGTCATTTACATATTTTATAAAGAATTCTTTTATTCTATGCCACTTGCAAGAAATGGAAGCTATGTAATTCAAGAGAGAATCTCAGTAATTAAATTATGTTTTAGAATTATTCTAATCTATTTTTAGTTTGTAAGAAAATGGGTGTCCAGATTGGCATATGAAGAGTCATGTTGTTCAGGTTTTAAAAGATCAAGAAGTGTATCAAGGAGAGGGAGGAAAAAGGTTTTTACACACTTACCTAGAAGTGCAAAAAAGAGAAGCAATAGAGACAAAGTAGTGGGTCTTCTTCATAGATTTTAGGAAGCTTGGGGTTTAAGACTTTTCTGTAGCTTGGTCTCGAATTCTTCCGGGTACATTGCCCTTCAATTTTATTTTTACACTTTAAGGTTGGATAAGTGATTTTAGTTTTTGTGTGAGTGTGGTGGTCTCTGCTTTTCTTTCCAAACATTATTTGAGGCATTTTGTCATTTGATAAATGTTATATATATATATATATATCCATGAGGCCATGTTTATTTAGCATATTTATGTCATATTGTCTTTATTGTAAACCTTGCGATCTACGCCATCCAAGTTAGATTTTCTAATTACAGGAGTCTCTATATCTTATGCCAATGTGTTGTTTGAAGGATACATTGTGCCTCCCTATAATGCTTATGTTTAAAATCTTCTAAGAGCTTTAGTATAAATTATCAATGCATTTAACTTGCAAACATTTCAGTTACACACTACTATTGTTATCTTGCATCATGTTTATATTTCCACTCGTGCATATATGTCTTTCAGGGAAACTACACCCTTTTATGGTTGCTTCATATTTTCTTGGGTTTTTCCTCTTTTTATTTGATTATGAGGCTGGCCTTGGGACAAGGAATCTACCTCACTTTACAACTCTTTTATCTAACAAATGATCTCTATCTTATGATTTGGCACTTGCACACCCCTTTGTTATCAAACTCTTCTCTTGGTAGAAAAGATGTGACTTTAGTAGTAGAATTATGGCGTTTGGTTTGTCGATTGCATTTTCCTAAAAGTTTTAAAGCCTAATCAACAAATCCATTTTGTACAATCCCACAATCATTGCATTCCATGAGATGACATCTCTTTGAGGCATTCTATCAAACAGATCAAGTACCCCATCTAAGCTTTCACATTTTGCATACTTGTCTACCAAAGCATTTTCAACTAATATTAATACAATCGTTTCTTCTCAGCTTTACTGGATATCCATACCCTATTCCAAGTCTCCCTTAGAGGCGCATATAGTAGGGACATGGGTAGAGGTTGTGGAATCTGGCCTCATGCCTGCCACTTGCATTTGCTTGAAAATTTCTAAATCCTTTTTAACAAATCCAATTTGTATATATCCTATGATCATTACATTCCATTAGATAACATCTTCCTAAGACATTCTATTAACCAGTTCATATGCCTTGACTATGCTTCACATTATTTTGTTTTTACCTGCATGTCAACCAGAGTGGTTCCAATTATAACTTCCTAGTAGATCAACCTCCATATCCCTATCCAAAGCTTTGATCTGCACTCATGTAGAGATGATACTGGTAAAGTTTGTAGGTTTTGGTTTCATGTCTGCTAATTGCAAGATCTCTAAGCCTTTGTAGTAGATATCGATTTGGTCTTGTTATAATGGCGTTAGATTTTGATGGAATAATATATAGGTTAGCTACCGTAAAATGGTATTGCATTCTAGATTAGAAAGTATGTCGGGAATGGAAATACATGTTGGTGTATGTTACTTCTAGACTGTCCAAAGATTTCTGCCATAAATGGCATTTAAACTTGATATATTTACATATAGCTACATGATTTGACTGCCATGAATTGGCATTCAATCTAGTATAAGTTTCTACCTACCATATATAAGTGCAATTGTTTCACTGTCATAGTGGGCATTTGAATTTGATGTAATTATATCTATATGTAATCTTGGCTTAAATGGTGTATTTATGTTTGGGTATGTATTATGACAGTGAACTTTCTTAGCCAAACTCACACCGTATTTTTATCATTTCACTTGTAGCCATATTCTCATGAATATTGTCATCATAACTACTTCTTTTTATGCTTAGCCATACCTTAGGTGTGTTCGAGATGGAAGTTGTAAATGTTTTTCCTTACACATTTTAAGCATAGATGCATATTGGTAGAAGTTAATAGATACCTTTTATTTTTAGTAATAAATTATTTGATATTTAGGATAATCATGCATTCTTAGTATAAGGTTCATAATTATTGATGGTTGTTATCAGTTCCAAGCAATTTATAGTGATAGTTTATGTAAATGGCTTCTCATCTTATTTGATTCCTTATGGAAATTGCTTCAGGGCACTTTTTATCTAACACCCAGTCTTAGGAAACATTTTAAATTTTAAGGTGGTTAAACATTACTATCTTGAACTCTTAGTATGTTTAGAACTTTCTCTTGGAATGAGACCCTTTGCATTGATAAAAAAATAGATATTCCCTTCAAACCATGTCTATAATGTTTGATACATTTGTGATAGCAAAGTTTGGTTTCAAAATAGTTTGTCTCAAACTTATAGCTTTTCTATAAGTCAGATAGTTGTCAATAAAGTCGACCTTGTGTATTTGTTTAACTTAGTCTTAGGACAAGTCTAAATTTCAATAGTTTCTTAGTAGTTAGAAATGTTGGTTGTTAAATTGATAATGGAATCCTTAGAATCTTAGAAGTGTCATATAATCATTATCTTAATATACAACTATGCCTTAGGGTTATTGTGTAAATGTGATAGCAACACTAGTGTCTAAAATTATTAGTAATTGGTTTTAGAATAATGCTTATTTTGGATACAATTTAATCCTTGTTTTGTCACTCTGGTGATAAGACATAAAATAAGATTCTTAGAGTCAAAATTATGATTTTATGATAGTTAATTACTTGATAGGTTTCCTAGGAATATTGAACTTTAGATATCTTTGGTAGGGTAAGTTAGTTGAGTGCAAGAGTATTAGTGCTATGGTGAAATGTTATAGGGAAGATCAATTACCATTTTGCCTTGAGCTTTTGTACTATAGAAAATTTGTGTAGTTCCATGAGTAATTATAAACCCTGCTAAATTGTTACATATGGTTTTAGTATTCATGATGGAGTTTATAAATATTTATGTGTTAACATGCTTAGTTGAACTTCAAACTCGATATGATTGGGAATCTTAATTAGGTATGCTTATGTCTTGGATAGATATAGAGATTAGTATGATATTTGAGTAGAGTGGAAAGTAAATGTTTTATTTTAATATGGGTAGCTTATGATTATTGTTAATTTAGGGATGTTGTTATTATACTTGTTTATGCAAGGTTTCCTTATTCTAGAAAGAGGATTAAGTTACTTTTAGGAATTATGAGGATTAGTTATCATCATTTTAGGTAGAAATATGTTCATACATGATACTAATGGTAGAAATTATATGATTACATCTTCTTTGAGACTCTGTTATTAGGAGATTGGTTTTAAATCTTTTAAGTGGATATGCTAAGAGTATGTTATTCAAGATATCAATGATGTCATTTTATGATATGAGGTTGAACCTTCTTAATGTTTATGTACAGGGAGAATAGATGAAAATTATAACCAGGTCAAATATGAATGTTTGTTTCTTGTGTTTATATGTATTAATTTAGACAAGGTTTAGAATCACATACTCATTTAATTATTTTTTGAAATTTTTTGAGAATATTGTGATATAGGTAAACCTTAATTGCCTACTATCGTCAAGTAAGAATTAAAATACAAATGTGTATCTAAGTTTGAGAGGTTGTCGATATCATGTGAATAACATCTTAGAGGTTTTCTTTTGGATGAAATTATCCCGTGGTTACAAATTCAAGTCCCTGAACTACAAAGTCTCTACGATGCACGTACATAGGCAAGGCCATCATGAGCCTCTGAGACATTAGGTCGGACCCTTAGGGCCTTAGTCTCATTATCTTGTACATTGATATATGCTATGTATATCTATCAACTTTGTGGAACTAATGTTTTCATTTAGATGTGCAGTTTCAAATTTGTCAACCGTGCAAGGTACTGGAGCAAAGAAAGTATCTTTTCACTTTGTGAATTGATCGTTATTTGGCATTTACTATAAATGAGTATAAAAGTGTATAACTGTATATGAAACGTTTGTATCTCAAATTTCACTTATGATGAATGTTACTATACTTATGTTTAATTTTTAAGTTTATTATGTTAAAATAAGTAAATTTTCTCCTGTATTCATATTTCTTTCATTATTTCTTACTAAACTAATTTATTATTGTTAATTATTGATATTTTTCATGGGTAGGCATTACATTGTTAAGATTTTTTTGGCAAAGGAATTATGTCACAAATTGATAAAAACCAATAAATAAACACACCCTAGAACAAACAATTGAAAAGGTTTGAAATGGGTTGTTTGATTGAAACTAGTTTAGGGTTTTGACTAATGACTTGGTTTGACTTCTATGTTTGTAATGAAATTCAGATGTAAAAAGAAATCAATCAAAAGAAGACACTTACAAACACTTGATATAAATCTAGTTTTGATATTTATCCTACAAAACACAATAGACACAACAACAATCCTAGAGAGAGAATAAGGAAGATAAGTTAAATGGCTTAGCTAAGATAGAACATGTTCACTAATGAAAGCATCCTCTATATACCTCAAGGGTACATTGAGGCCCAAATCCATAGATGAATAAGGATTCTGTCACAATAACCGAGAAGAGAGGGTAACCCACCCTCCTCTATCACTTCTCCAAGGTATTAAGTTTTGGGGGGCTTAGTTATAATGATAATATGCCATATCCAAGAGAGGTGTCTTTTGATTCACCTCTCGCTATTTATACTCTGCTAGAACATAGGAGTTAGGGTTGACCCTAGAGTGATCATTTCTGTAGGCAGGCCTTCCCAAGAGGTTACAAAGGGTAAAATAAACAATGTTTTTGATCCTCAAAATTATGTGGCCACGCAAGAGGAGATCAAAGACATGATTATATACCAAAACAAGTTCATTTTAACCATTTAAGATTGTGAACGTTACTTTTATCAAACATGGCAAATAATGGTTTGTTTTAAAATCTAAAAGCAAATGTGAAGTAAATGTGCAGAGGAAGGTGTAAGATAGTGTTTTTGATCCTCAGGGTTGTGATAAGCATGCAAGAGGAGAGCATACACACTAATCTTGGACGACCAATAGCTCTTGCACCAAACACATGTTCGTTTTAAAACCCAAAATCAATTTCCAGACAAATAACCTAGTAAACTAGAGAGAGAAAGAGTTTGGAAGGAGTGCACCTTGTGTTTTCTCCTTAGTTTCCTGCAAATAGATTTGGTTTTTTGATGTAGAGTGGATTAATGCAAAAGTGTTTCCTGCACAAAGATCAAGACAACAAACAAGGCAAAGTACAAAAGATTCAAGCAAAAATAATAAAGCTAAAAATGTATGTTAGAGGATGAAAAGGCAAAAAATACCAATGTTGCGAAAAAAGGTAAACTAGTTAAGCTAAAAGTTGAAACTAAGTTAGAAGTAAACTAGACTAGTATTCACAATTTAAATGAAATTAACTAATCTAGATTTAAAAAATTAAATTAGAATTAAAAACTAAATTAAAATTCAAAATCTAAAATCAAATTTAATACAAAATTAAAATATAAAATAAAAACAAATGAAAACCTAACTCTGTATGATCAATAGAAATGTGAATGATCAATAATGCATATAAACAATGAAATACAGAGATCAATCAACAAATCTAATGTACCAATAGAGCAAGATGAAATAATAATCATGCAACAATTTAAAACATGAACAATGAAACCAGAGAGTAGCTCTATTGTTAAATTTCATGATCTTCGTGATGGAATTTTGCTCTCAGGATCACATAACAAAACCTTTTGAATGCTTGGATGATCGAGTGATCGAGTGCTTTTTGATGATGATCAAGTGACAAGATTTTGAGAATAAAAACAACAGAGTAAGGTTATGATTCAGAAGTGTTGTGAAATAGCTTAGGATGCATGTTCTTATATAGTTTTCATGAAAAATGATGAATGGATGAGATTGAAACTAACTCAAATATGATCAACGACTAAAAATGAGTAAGACAACAAGCTATGAGAGATTCAAGGAATCGGATCCACAAATTGAGGGATTTGAATGAGTTAACTAAAGAGTTGACTTTGAAATTTAAGGAAATTAATTTGAGATGACTAGGTTAATTCCCAAAATAGAAGGATTTGATTTGAGTTACATTCAAAAATTATGGAAATTGATTTGAGAACTCAAAGTTAACTTTTGGAGAGGTGGAGAACAAATAGACGTGTTGAATAAATAATAATATTTTACTATTATTATTTATCATTCAAACACATGTGAGAAAAATAAATATGATATTTCAGGGAAAATGGACAAGATAGTTTATTGATTTCAAAAGAGCAACGTGAGATTGATTTGAACAAATTTGATTAATTTATTTTGAGAAGAGGGGTTAAATAAATTTTGATTTATTTAATTTGACTTGAGAAGATGTTAGATAATTAAATAATTTTTATATTATTTAATCATGAGAGAAGAAAATAATTGAGAAAAATAATTAATTGTTATTTAATTATTCTTTTGGAAGAAATAGTTTAATAATTAAAAAATTTATATTATTTAATTATTTTTAGAAAGAGGATAAATAATTGAATTAGAGGAATAATTAGATGTAATTAAATAAGAAAAATCAAACGAATTACAGAAGATGTGATCGACAAGGCAAAATAAGAGTTTATGTTATTTTTGGGTGTCTATAGTAACCATTCAGAAATAACTAATTTTGGTAGGAATTCTTTTTCTTCTATTGCTTATGCACCAAATGGTAACATTAACATTCTACAACAATGCATACACTTGCAGCAAACTCCTGCAAACAATTTATCAATTCATCTTGACATGAACACTTCAACTTCACGTCAATGACAACATTTCCAATAACCTCCTTGACATCAATGACAACATTTCCAATAAACTCCTTGCAATCAATGACAACATTTCCAATAACCTCCTTAACATCAATGACAACATTTCCAACAGAAAATGCACAAATCTTTTAAAGGAACCTATTTCAAGTGCAGAGAAGAGAGACATAGGGCATTCAAGTACTAAAGAAAGAGGACAGATGGTAGAAAATAGGTTGCATTTGGGGATGAGAGGCCACCTATCTCAAAGAGGGGCCTGGAATGTGGCAATTCACTTATTTTATAGAGAACCTTGAGATGACAGAAGAGAGGAACTAACACAAACGAAGAGTTTGTTCAGGATCATATGTAAAGAAATATGAAAGTGTTCCAATGTTGATGTGGATAGCAGTAGCATAGATAATTTAGTGTCTGAGTAAATGCTTGACATATTGGGGAGTAAGTGCAAAAAGCTGTGGTGCCAAAAAGTGGCCAATTTTTTTTTAAAAAAAATTAATACATAACGCGAGCACATTATAATGCGCTCACAATATGGTTATTAATGACGAGCCTAAGGCTCGTCATTACCAAACCATAATGTGCTCGTATTATAACCCGAGTGCGTTATGACTAATTATATATAAAAAAAGAGCATTTCTGCTCATTTCATTTCTTTATTTTCCTCTACACCCGCAGCCTGCAAACCCTAAGAAGCGCACTCGCATTTTTGAAGACTCAGTTCAACACCAAAATCTTACCGATTCATCGCCAAAATGTCGCCACGATGTCGAGCAGGCCAAAGGAGTGATTTTTATTTGTTTTTTTGTTTGAATTTGTTTCTAAATAGGTAGGTTTGAGTTGATTTTTTATGTAAATTTCCTTAATTGTCAGGAAATGTTAATGGACCTCCTCCTCCTCCTCCTCAAAATCCACAAAATCCTAAAGAGGAAATACCTACCGAAGAACAACCTAAACAACAAACTCCTCCATCCATTCCTCGACATGCCCCTAGAACACAAGAAAATATAATGGGGAAAATTGAAAACAATAAAAAAGAAATTGAAGACATAATTGCAAGGTTAAAAGATCCTTCCACTTCAACCTTGCATAGGCCCATGCTTGCTCAATCTCTTGAATCTATGTTAGCAAATGTAGATTCAATTAGCAAGCAAATATCTAGTTGGTCGGATAAGAGGAGAGAGTTTAGAGAGTATTATGCAGACAAGCTATCATATGAAGATGTGAAAAAGTTACAAATTACAAAATTAGACTTGTGTTCCATTTTCACAAACCCACAAACAAATCAACCTCCACCCATTACATGCAAGAGGTTCCCTATCCATTGGTGCAATAACCAAGCGATAAAGGACAATTTTGGGCAAAGGTGGTGGATGGTTTTTGACCATCCTCCATGCAATAATAATGAGGTCCCACAATATTTTTTGAGGAAACTCTACTACGAGTTTGTCCTCAATAAAGTGCCAAACTATTTTGATATGCGAGACTTCCAGGCTAGAGGTGGGGGGTCAACACAAGATAGACCATGGGCACGTGTTGACCCACTGTGGCCAGTGAGATGAGTAATCAGTAGACCAGACCATGAGCATGTTTCTAGCCCTTCCATTGTGAAGGAGAGTGTTGAGGTCGATACACTTCAGTCCATTAGTGCCTAGACCCAGATTCTCATAGAGCATGTCGGTCTTGCAGCATAGTGTGGGTTGGGAGATAGTGTGAGAAGTAGGGTCCCCCCCCATGCTTGTCAGACTTGCAGGTCAGCCTATGGTTATGACCCCATGGATAGTTAGGACACAGGTGCACAGGCTACATCTGCAGCTGAGTAGATGGTGATGACAGATACCCTCCTGAGTGAGACTTTTGGCCTTGATACTCAGGAAAATATTAGCAAGTTCATTGAATTTAATTTATTAAATTTCATTTTTAAAATGCAAGATTAACTAATTTAGTTTGATGATTTTAATGAAATTTCAGGGTCATAATGTTGATGCAATTTTCAGTGGTTATCCACCTGCATATTACACTACATCATCTATTGTCGAGGTATGTAACTAGTAAACAATTATAAATATTACATGTGAATAGCATCGTTATATGAATGGTATTCTAATATTTGATTTTAGATGTTGAATAGGTTAATATTGGAGATTTCACGGTAACACCTGCTAGCAGTGGTGAACATCAAAGCTTCACGGAGGTAATAAAATAAATAGTTTAATGAATGAATTGTACTTAATAGATTTTTGTATGTGACTTGTGTGCTTTCTTGTGTGTACTTCCATTTTTAGGTGAACATGTGTGTATGTTAGGAGCCATGATTTGCATCACTATTATAGTTTTTGTAATTGAATAATGTTGTTTTATTTCCAGTTGATGTAGGCTGTGGAGACACCTCCCGATGTTCATAGGGAAATGGAGCATGGTGTGACCTCTGGGATTCATAGCTCCATTCAATTGACAGGGGTATGAGGTAGATTAGTAAATTTTAATTTACAGTCATTGTTATAGTTGTTTATTTTTGAAAAATCAAAAGATTATTGATTTGAAGTTTAATTTTTATCTAGATGGTTTCTATAGGACATGACATCACCATCGCCTATTCCTACTACTAAGGCAAGTGAGGAGACAGATTATATGGTAGCGGTAAGTGATTATTTTGTTAAATGTTTCATTTTTATAACATGTAATTTCTATATATTAATGTCTATACTTTTTATTGTAACAGCTAAAGATGCAGGAAGAACTAAATAGGAGGAGCAGCCCTCGGGTTCATAGTAGACCACCCATATACGCATCTCCATCCTATAGAAGATCAAAGGCTGCCCATGATCTATTCTCTTCACCAGTTAAAGGGGAATGACTTTTTATTGTGTTCCTTTGTTGTATGCCTATATGGTATTTGTGGACATATATTTTGTATTGCATATAGTTGACATTGTATGCCTATATGGCATTCTTGTAAACCTATATGGCTATTTTGTATATATGTTATACTTATATCAACTGTTATTGATGTATGCCTATATGGATATTTGGTTAATACAAATCTTTTTTATTGATGGCATCCATACTTGCATTATAAATCCACATTTGAATGGATATTTGTAGATGGCTACTTCAAATATTTAAAGTCCAATTGTATTACATAGGATGTTTGTTGATCCAATAAGCTAGGTATTGTTATTCAAGTATCACCTAAACCTCATTTTGAAACTAAAAGATAAAAGTTGTATTTAAAATAAAAATGAATCATCATGTTGAATAGAAAATATTCCAATGAGTATGCTGATCCATATTCTTTATGAGTTGGTCAATTGAAAATATTTCTTAGTTTCTTGTTATTATACCATATTGGGATGTAAAGAGTATGTTTGTTTTTTTGAATAAGATAGTCAAAATCATATGCTTATGAGCACCTGATGACCATTGTGGTTATTAAATGTAATTCCTCTTGCATATAAGGCGAGGTTATGAGATTACATTGAGTCTTATCTAATTTTAGTATGCAACATAACATTGGGGCTATAGGCTTCCATAAGTCATCAACAATCAAGGTTCAAGGTTTTTTGTCATTGATGTCAAGGTTGATGTCATGATGTTGATAAGGTGATACAGTGATTTAAGGTAGGTGATGGTCATGAGGTGCATGATGTTGTGAATATGGTTTTCATGATAAGGTCTCTCAATTCATGTTGATACTGCACAAGACAAACATGGTTCATGTTCATGGTGGATGTGGTTTTGTTCATGTAAGGTTTTGTTGTGAATATGGTTTTCATGATAAGGTCTCTCAATTCATGTTGATGTTACACAAGACAAACATGGTTCATATGATGCAAGGTTCATGTTCATGGTGGATGTGGTTTTGTTCATGCAAGGTTTTGTTGTGAATATGGTTTTCATGATAAGGTCTATCTTGAAAGGTTGATATGATGCAAGGTTCAGATTCATGGTGGATGTGGTTTTGTTCTTGCAATAAGAAGTTAGAGAAGACACAATATTTCATAATCATAATCTTATTGATAGTTAGGGTTTGCATATTGGGCATTAAACCCTAAAAATAATCTACTTTTCTTAAGACTTTAAAACCCTCAATTGCTTGTCGTGTGTAAAGTGCACTTTTGTTTTAATTTAATATTGACTTATAATCAGAAGTTACTATCACTTAAATCAACCTACTAAAGGGTCTTTAAGTCATTAGTTCACTGGCCCTTCAACCTAACTCAACCGGTGTCTCTGGTAAACTCTCATAAGCTCGAGCACCATATTATCATAATCGAAGGTCATATTTAATTGATATGAGGGCGGGAAAAAGGATTGGAAGGTCAGTATTTAAAAGGAATTTGGAATACAAACAATCATCTCTATGTGGTTGAATTTGATGGGCATGCCTTTATAAAAGGCTAAAAGACAACTTTATGCAGGATATCATGGTATTTGTGGTGTTTGAAGATTGAAGACTAGTTAGTGTTTGTAGCACGGACTGTTTCGACATGTTTGGGTGTGAAACAGGACCATGCCTAGCCTAAACGTACCCATCTGGATGCGTTGGAATTGTCAGTTTGGCTGCACAAGGAGAAGAACAAAAGTTACACCCCTTTACAACTTTACACTGCCTCCTTTTGACAATTTTTGGGGCAGCAGAAAAACTTTCACCACAGGCAAACGCCTCAAAGATATAAAAAACTGAGAGAGGTTATTGTAGAGGGACCCTACGTGATCACGTTGCCTCAGACATAATGTATCCAAGTGTTACAGTTTTTGAGTAACAACTCATCAAGGATTGTTGTCTTTTTGCACTTTGGACTCTTCAGGGATATCGCTAGTACAATGTAGCTCAGACTGTTTCGGCATGTTTGGGTGCAAAACAGGACCATGCCTAGCCTAAAAGTACCCATCCAGATGTGTTGGAACTATGTTTGAGTCTCATCCAAAAAAAGCTTTGGATGTGGCTCACGGTTCTGACTACCGATTCTCCTTCTTACCACATCCCTCTGAATTGGAGATACCCTTGTGTAATTCTTCCAAAAGTCTTCAATTAGTGATCTCAATGCTTCAACAATTGGTTTATCTTTTCATGGTAGTCTCCTCGAGAATGCCCATAATTCATTGGCATTAGTGTCCTTAATTCTTTGGCGTCTTCCAATGGCTCTTGATAAAGTTTTCCTATTAATTCTCAATTCTTGAATCATCTTTCTAATGAGATGAGCTTTCCTCATTTGACTACTTACTATAGTGAATGTAATCACACGCCATGTTGCATTACTATATTTTATATGTGAGGTGTTACTCACACTCTCATATGCACTCATTAGATTCTTGACAATAGATTTTTCACTTGAAGCCTCTGATTTTCTCAACCCAAGAATCTTCATGATGGACCTATACTTTATACTTCACATCATTTCAATGAATAGTTGACATCTTGCAGTCTCATTTAACTTTTCAAAGAACAATCTCCAAATCTTATTAGCATATCTTCTACAAGTGCATTTTAGAATCTTACCTTCCATTGGCTGCAAAATATTCTCATCAATATCAATCAAATACTTTGGCTTTCTATGCAAAATTCTAGGTGGTGTTAAGTTAGGTAAATTCATCTCAACATTAGGAATTTCATCAATATTTAAATGAGATGGGCTAGATGGCATACCTTCGATTAAAGATGGAATAGATGACATACCTTGAGGTTGAGGTGGGAATGATGGCGTACCTCCTTCATCACATGTCAGTGATGATGTACTCTCAACTTGAGATGTGGTAGATGGTGTCCCTACATGTTGACTTGTGATAGAGGACGTGTCTCCAAATATGGTATTCAAATCTCTCATAGCACGAAGTTTTTGCATTCGTTCTCTTTGTGCCACCAATACCATATCTCTTTGTGATGGTTGTGGTTCCTCTTCAATTGGCATGTCTTCATTTATCATGTCCAATTTCCTCTTCTCACAAAGTTCCCTCATAGCCACTGCTTTCTTTGCATTCTTAGCTTCTATCTCTTCTTGTGTTGGTTTAATTCTTGATCGTTTCCTCGGCATGATGGAGAATATTTCGGTAGCATGATAAAGAGACTAATATTACTTCCTAAGAAATGAATCCATACAAATAACTAAAATATATGTCATTCAACCCTTCATAGTAAATGTACATACAATCATCATGTAAAAGAGTAAATGTCACTCAACCAAAATAGGTACAAAGCATACAAAGAAAATTATTGCATCCATGAAAAGAGTACATGGGACTTCATGCTTGAAAAGGTTGAGGCAAACCCAATTTCACATGTTTGTTGTTACTAGGGCTACTACGATTTGGAATTGAGAAGGTGTTTTGTTGGTACTAGGGATACTAGGATTTGGGTGGCTTGTGAAGGAATAGACAACAATTGTTGTGTCATGTGCATGTACAAATCATCATGAATAGGTGCATAAGGAATGTCCTAGCCCAAGATATGTGCATACAAATCATCATGTCATGTGCATACTTGTATGATCTTGGCACCTATTCATTTGTATTTTAACTTGTTAATATGACAAGATAATAGTGGGATTGTATTTTTATTATGTTGTAAGGATTTATTCTTGTATAGTTTGACATCATGGTATGTTAAGGTCTGTTTATTACACATAATTATTAAAGAGCCCAAGTGTAGAAAATATACATGGCAACATGTGAGATTGGAGGCTGCTTTCTTGATTGGGAATGTGTCTATTTTAAACATGTATGATAAAGCATGATAAAGTAATTCAAATAGAATTAAGGAAAATGTAAAGAACATGCATGTAAAGACTTGACATACCTAAAAAATGAATATTCGAATGGAGAGAGTACCCAATTATGTAGTGTTTTTTTCTTCTTGCATCAAACTCCTCAACGATTTGAGTTTTTCACCACTTGCTTCCATTTCAATGTTAAATTGAATAACACTCAAATATAATTACTAACAACAATACTATTAACCAATCTATAATGTTAAATTCCTAAAATTAAATCACAATTAACATTGCAACACTACAAAAATTGAAACTTGAATAGATATATATCAAACTTGGTGTCAAAACTATGTTATTTCCTCCTTCTCAAGTTGGCAAAGAAGAAAGGTGGTGGAAAGATCATGCAAAGGTGGTAGAATGTGTAAAATGTGCATGTGAACTTCCCAATAGCATGAAAGTACTTTTTTGTTAGAACACGCACATAATCAGCATGAAAATAGAGCATGTGGGCCTCGATCATGGGAGTCAACGCTTTTTTACCATTTCTATAGCAGGACAAAATGCAAGCGCATTATAACGCGCTCGCGTTTTGTCCTGCTATAGATTGATCCATAAGTATTTGTGCCTATCTCACCTTTGATAGCACCTTTACAATATCTCACATCTAGTTCCATTATCTAATGTTCTATATCTCACTTATCTCTCCCCCTCACCTACCTACCTCTCCCCTCTCTATGTCTCTCAGTTACTCCTTGTCTACCTCAACCCTAAACCCTAAACCTTATCCCTAAACCCTAATCCTTCAACTCTCAACCCTCAACTCTAATTCGTCATCCCTAAACCCTAAATACTATCCCTATTCCTAAACCCTCAACGGGCTTGATTATACCTTAAACCCTAATCCCTTATCCCTAAACCCTCCAACCCTATCCCTAATCCTTATACCCTCGACACTCTACTTTAACCCTAATCCCTCGACCCTCAACCCTATCCTAAAAACCTCGACCCTTGAAACTCAACCCTCAACCCTCAACCCTCAATGTCAAACCCTAATCCCTCAACCCTTAACTCTAATCCCTTGACCCTCAACCCTATTCCTAAACCCTAAAGCCTCAACCCTCAACCCTCAACATCAAATCGTAATCCCTCAACCCTTCACTCTAATCCCTCAACCCTAAACACTATCCCTAAACCCTCAACACTATACCTCAAACCCTAGTCCCTCAACCCTTAACCCTAAACCTTATCCCTAAACCCTAATCCCTCAACCCTCAACCCTAATTCATCAACCCTCAACTCTAATCCCTCGTCCCTAAACCCTAAATGCTATCCCTATTCCTAAACCCTCAATAGGTCCAATATTATACCTTAAACCCTAATCCCTTATCCCTAAACCCTCCAACCCTATCCCTAATCCTTATACCCTCAACACTCTACTTTAACCCTAATCCCTCGACCCTCAACCTTATCCGAAACCCTCAACCCTTGAACCTTAATGTACTCAATCCTCAATGTCAAACCCTAATCCCTCAACCCTTAACTCTGATCCCTCGACCCTCAACCCTATCCCTAAACCCTCAACCCTCAACACTCAACATCAAACCCTAATCCCTCAACCCTTAACTCTAATCCCTCAACCCTAAACCCTATCCCTAAACCCTAAACACTATCCCTATTCCTAAACCCTCAATGGCCTCGATACTATACCTTAAACCCTAATCCCTTATCCCTAAACCCTCCAACCCTATCCTTAATCCTTATACCCTCAACACTCTACTTTAACTCTAATCCCTCAACCCTCAACCCTATCCCTGAACCCTCGACCCTCGAACCTCAACCCTCAATCCTCAACCCTCAACATCAAACCCTAATCCCTCAACCCTTAACTCTAATCCCTCAACCCTCAACCCTATCCCTAAACCCTAAACCCTAAAGCCTCAACCCTCAACCCTCAACCCTAAACATCAAATCCTAATCCCTCAACTCTTCACTCTAATCCCTCAACCATAAACCCTATCCCTAAACCCTCAACACTATACCTTAAACCCTAATCCCTCAACCCTCAACCCTAAACCTTATCCCTAAACCCTAATCCCTCAACCCTTAACCTTAATCCCTCAACCCTTAACTCTAATCCCTCATCCCTAAATCCTAAACATTATCCCTATTCCTAAACCCTCAACAGGCTTGATACTATAACTTAAACCCTAATCCCCTATCTGTAAATGCTCAAACCCTATCCCTAATCCTTATACCATCGACACTCTACTTTAATCCTAATCCCTCAACCCTCAACCCTATCCCTAAACCCTCAACCCTCGAACCTCAATGTACTCAACCCTCAACATCAAACCCTAACCCTCAACCCTTAACTCTGATCCCTCAACCCTCAACCCTATCCCTAAACCCTCAACCCTAAAACCTCAACCCTCAACACTCAACATCAAACCCTAATCCCTCAACCCTTAACTCTAATCCCTCAACCCTAAACCCTATCCCTAAACCCTAAACACTATCCCTATTCCTAAACCCTCAATGGGCTCAATACTATATGTTAAACCCTAGTCCCTTATCCCTAAACCCTCCAACCCTATCCCTAATCCTTATACCCTTGACACTCTAATTTAACCCTAATCCCTCAACCCTCAACCCTATCCCTAAACGCTTGACCTTCGAACCTCAACCCTCAACCGTCAACCCTCAACATCAAACCCTAATCCCTCGACCCTTAACTCTAATCCCTCGACCCCCAACCCTATCCTAAAACCATAAACCCTAAAGCCTCAACCCTCAACCCTCAATATAAAATCCTAATCCCTCAACCCTTCACTCTAATCCCTCAACCCTAAACCCTCAATACGGAAGTTAGGTGTGTGGAAATCACTTCCTACACTAATCTAATGAGGGGAGAGCTATACAAGTTTAGTTTATTCCTTATCACTACAACAACATACAACATCTAACAAAGTTACTACAGAAATACACAAGAACCAGAAAGAAGACAGAAGAAGAGAGACAAAGATTTACGGTGGGGAAAATCCTTATTGGGTGAAAAACCCCACACTTAGAAACTTGCACAATGTATTAACAAATTGAAAGTAGTTTACAATACACTTGCAATGCAAACTTCAATGGTCTTCTACACTCATGTCTGGAGTCAATCTGGAAGCATAACAGTACCTATAAACCTGTGATACAAACTCCATCTCCGAGCACCTGTTTATATAGAATATACAAGGCAATATTGGACCTTTCTTGGGATGGACATCCAACATGGCTTCATGGACCAAAACCCACACCTAAGGACACTTGGTCAACACTGTAGAATGTTCCTGACACTTGTCCATAGCTCCCATTCCAAAGCGGTCACCTATTTCCAAAGTGGGCTATGACAGATGCTCTTACGACACTTACGACCGTCATAGAATCTGTCATAGTGGTTACAACTTACAGATGTAAGAGAATCTGTCATACACATGCTATAAATAACATATTCTCTTACATGTCATATTCCACCTTGGGGCACCCAAATATGCCTTAGTCAAAGATGCTTCATGACACATGTCATCACCTGTCTTACAATCTTCTATTTCTGACTCTTACATGTCATAGATTCGTCATAGGAATCTGTCATAACCGTTTCGGTCAAACATTCCCTTACACAACATGGAAGATTCTGGAACATGGAAAAATTCTCCTACCACAAACTGGGATGCCTATCTCCTCATGTGAGGACAAAAAACACAAGTTGTCATATTCCATGTAGGATTGACACATCACCGTGCCACATCCTACAATATGACAATTGGAATTTACAATTATTTACAACATAGGCAATTAAATAATAAATGAAAACATTAGAAATGTAAGGAATTACCAAGGTTGAGACACCTTAATTCCCAACATTCTCCCACTTGTCGAACACGTTGTAAGAGCCAATAGAAAAATAGGACTTAACTTCTATAGGCTGAGAGGCCCATAGACTCTGAACACCATCTAAACTTCTTTGTGCCCATTGGTTTCGTCAATGCATCTGCAACATTCTTCAAAGTATCTACCTTCTCCAAATTTACCTTTCCATCCTCAACCATGTCTCGCATGAAGTGAAACTGAACATCAATGTGCTTTGTTCTAGCATGGAAAGTTGGATTCTTCGCAAGGCAAATTGCACTTTGACTGTCAGAACTGATCGTGATTTGACCTGCATCAACACCAATATCTAAACACAATCTCTTAAGCCAAATGGCTTCCTTACAAGCATGATTTTTTCCATATACTCAGCTTCTGTCGTGGACAAAGCAACAATAGGTTATCGCTTCCTCATCCAACTAATAGCACCACAAAATAGTGTAAACACATAAGCACTGGTGGATCTCCTACTGTCAATGTCACCTGCCCAATCTCAATCCACAAATCCATGAATATCAATAGAATACGGAGGTCTTTAAACATTACCATGATAGAAAATGGAATACTCGAAAGTACCCCTCGAATATCTGAACACTCACTTAACTGCATCCCAATGAACTCATCCAAGATTAGCCATAAATCTACTAAGGACTCCCACTACTTGGGTAATGTCTGGTCTTGTGCAGACCATAGAATACGTCAAACTGCCAATAGCACTAGCATAAGGTACTCTGCTCATGTCCTCCACCTCCCTAGGAGTTTTTGGACAATCCTCAACAAACAACTTTGTCCCCAAGGAAACGGGAACACACAATTTTCTACAATCTGCCATGCTAAACTTGTCCAACACGGTCTTCACATACTTACTCTGGCTTAACCAAAGTTTTCTGTAGGTTTTGTCTCTTCTGATTTCCATTCCTAGAATGTACCTGGCTGGCCCTAAATCTTTCATTTCAAACTAAGCTGACAACTGAGATTTAAAATCAGAAATCATATACTTACCCTTCCCAATGAGCAACATATCATCAATATACAATGCAACAATGAGAATACGATCACCATCAAACTTATAGTACACATAGTGATCTGATTTCGATCTCACAAATCCAATTGACAACACAAAGGCATCAAACTTCAAGTACCATCTCCTAGGGGATTGCTTCAAACCATACAAAGACTTTTTAAGTTTGTAAACCAAATTTTCTTTACCTTTCACCATGTAATGCTCTAGCTGTGACATGTAGATTTCTTCCTCCAAGTCACCATGAAAGAAAGCTATCTTCACATCCATCTATTCTACCTCAAAGTCATAAGCTGCTGCAAGAGACAATAGGAATCAAATGGATGTTAGCTTTGCAATGGGGGAGAAGATCTCACCATAATCTATACCCTCCACTTGTGAATACCCCTTCGCAACCAATCTGGCCTTATACTTCTCAACACTGCCATCTGCACCAAATTTCTTCTTAAACACCCATTTGCATCCAACAAGTTTCTGTCCAGGAGGCAAAGGCACCAAGTCCCAAGTTTGATTCTTTTCCAAAGAAGCCATTTCATCCTCCATGGCCTCCTTCAAGGAACCTACATCTTTCATGTCCATATCCTCTGATACAATTCTAGGTTCATCACTGTTAGTAACCAAAGCATAAGCACAACTAGAATCAACCAATGTAAAACCAAACCTTTCAGGTTGCTTTCTTATCCATGTAGACCTCCTCAAGAGCTAAGGTTGAGGTTCAGCTTCTTCATCTGAGCTTTCAGAGTTGCTAGAGCTCTCCTCATCATCAGGTCCAACATTGTCTTTTTGTTTAGTCTTCTCAGGGGTAGCAGGAAACTGAACAACATCCTCTTTCTTTACTATTTCTTTTGGCTACAAAATAGTGGAAGAAGGTGTAAGCTCTCTGAAGATGACACTTTTTTTATACAATACTTTTTCAGCCATAGGGTCCCAAAGCTTGTATCCTTTCACACCGACACCATAGCCAATGAAGATACACTTAACAGCCTTGTTCTCCAATTTTGACCGCTTCTCCCTAGGCACATGTGCATATGCCTCACAACCAAAAACATGAAGATGCCTTATTGAAGGCTTTCTACTAGACCACACCTCCATGGGTGTCTTTCCAACAAGAGCTAATGTAGGAGATCTATTAACAAGATAGCAAGCAGTGGCAATAGCTTCAGCCCAAAACATTTGTTATAGGCCAGCTCCACTAAGCATACTTCTAGCCTTCTCCATCAGTGTCCTATTCATCCTCTCTGCAACTCCATTTTGCTGCATGGTGTATGGAGTTGACTTATGTCTTTCAATCCCAAGTTCCTTGCATTACTTGTCAAATTCTGTAGAACAGAACTCACCACCATTGTCAGTTCTCAAACATTTAATCTTTTTACCAGTCTAATTTTTAGCAAAGGCCTTAAACTCCTTAAACTTGATATAAACTTTAGATTTTCTTCTGAGAAAATAAATCCATGTCCTTCTACTATAATCATCTATAAAAGATATAAAATATACAAACTTTGATAACGAAGGAACATTAACAGGACCAAACACATCAGAATGAATAAGGTCCAACACACCAGAAGACTTATGAGAACTCGAGTAAAATTGAACACGGTTTTATTTTCCATAAATGCAATGTTCACAAAAATTGAACTCAAGATTACAATCATCTAACCCCTCAACAAGGTTCTTATTTTTTAGGGTACACAGACCCTTCTCACCAATGTGGCCAAATCTCTTATGCCATAACATTATCTTTTCAGTAGGAAATTTAACTTCCAATGCACGATTACAACCATCAAGACTAGAAACAACAGATTTCTTCGCTGCTCATTCAGATGGTGGGGATGAAGTGACTACTACCCTCTTCCTTGAGTCATAAGAACTATTGCATTGTGAAATGCATGCTTCTAGCTGAAACAGAGTACCTCTCCTAGTACTCTTAGCAAGCACCATAGCTCCTCTAGTCATCTTGCATCCTTCTTCGAAAAGACAACCTGCACACCTACATCATTCAAACTACTTATAGAAAGTAGGTTCCATGCTAAGCCTGGGATGTGCATAACCCCAGAGATCCCCTTCACTCGACCATCAGGGAATCAGATAGAGACTCTTCCATGACCAATAATCTTCAGATGAGAGTCATCACCCAGATACACCTTTCCACCATCAAACTCCTCATACTTAGTGAACCAGTCTCCATGCGAGGTCATGTTGAATGATGCACCAGAGTCAATTAGCCACACAACATTAGATGCATGGGTTGCCAGGGCTGTGATGAAAGCATCACCATCATCTTGTGACTTGTCAGAATCTAAATCAGGAGCTTTCTTCTTCTTCTTCTTCTTCTCCTCTTTGCACTCCTTTCAAAAATGCCTAGTTTTGCCACAGTTCCAACAAAGAGCCTTGGACTTTCTAGGAGATTTGGATCTCCCACAGGATTTGGATCTACCCTTCTCAGCTTTCTTGTCCTTCTTCCCTTTCTCCTCGGGTCTTCCATGAACCGCAAGGGCCTCTTTGTCTGCCTCAAAAGACTTTCTCTGCATCTCTTCATACAACAACGAAGAAACCACTTCTTCCATTTTTAAAGTGGATGTGGTGCTTCCAATTGCCATGACAAGATGATCCCATGAGTCTGGCAGAGAACAAATCAAGGTCATACACCAATCCTCCTCCTCCATTTTCACACCAATAGATGTCAATTGTACAACCAGCATGTTGAAAGCATTCATATGTTTAGTAACGAATCCTTTGTCATCCATTCAAAGAGAATACAACTTCTTTCTTAGAAAAAGTTTATTAACCAGGGATTTTGCTTGATACACATCCCCCAACTTCTTCCAAAGTAGTTTTGCAGTAGTCTCCTCATGGACATTTAACAATACATAATCAATAAGACTAAGTCTTATGATACCCTTAGCCTTCTGATCCTTGAGATCCCACTCATCTTGTGACATTGTAGCTAGTTTGGTTCCATTAACACTTTCCCAAAGGTCTCGGTCAACAAGCATGTCTTCCATCTTGACCTTCCACAGCTTGAAATTACTACCATTGAACTTCTCCACTTCAAACCTTCCTAATGTGCTTGCCATCTTCTTGTTGTAATAGAAATTAGAATAATCTGCACAAACTCCCACTCAACTTAAGATCAGCTCAAAAAACCCCTACCCAACAACTAAGACCAAAACTGGCCAGGCTCTGATACCAACTGAAAGGAAGTTAAGTGTGCGGAAATCACTTCCTACACTAATATAATGAGGGGAGAGCTATACAAATTTAGTTCATTCCTTATCACTACACAAGATACAACATCTAACAGAGTTACTACAGCAATGGACAAGAACCAGAAATAAGACAGAAGAAGAGAGACAAAGATTTACGGTGGGCAAAACCTTTATCGGGTGAAAAACCCCACTTAGAAACCTGCACAATGTATTAACAAATCTAAAAGTTGTTTACAATACACTTGCAATGCAAGATTCAATGGTCTTCAACACTCATGTCTGGAGTCAATCTGACAGCATAATAGTACCTATAAACCTATGATACAAACTCCATCTCCAAGCAGCTATTTATATAGAATATACAAGGCAATATTGGACCTTTCTTGGGATGAGCGTCCAACATGGCTTCATGGACCAAAACCCACGCCTAAGGACACTTGGTCAACATTGTAGAATGTACCTAATACTTGTCCTTACCTCCCATTCCAAAGGGGTCACCTATTTCCAAAATGGGCTATGACAGATGCTCTTACGACACTTACGACCATCATAGAATCTGTCATAGTGGTTACAACTTACATCTGTAAGAGAATCTGTCATACACATGTTATAAATAGGATATTCTCTTACAACATGTCATATTCCACCTTGTGGCACCCAAATATGCCTTACTCAAAGATGCTTCATGACACGTCATCACCTATCTTACAATCTTCTATTTCTGACTCTTACATGTCATAGATTCGTCACAGGCATCCGTCATAACCGTTTCGGTCAAACATTCCCATACACAACATGGAAGATGCCGACACATGGAAAAATGCTCCTACCACAAAGTGGGATGCCTATCTCCTCATGTGAGGACAAAAAACACAAGTTGTCATATTCCATGTAGGATTGACACATCACTGTGCCACATCCTATAATATGACAATTGGAATTTACAATTATTTATAACATAGGCAATTAAATAATAAATGAAAACATTACAAATGTAAGGAACTACCAAGGTTGAGACACCTTAATTCCCAACATTAAACCCTAATCCCTCAACCCTCAACCCTAAACCTTATCCTTAAACCCTAATCCCTTAACCCTCAACCCTAATCCCTCAACCCTCAACTCTAATCCTTCATCCCTAAACCCTAAATGCTATCCCTAATCCTAAACCCTCAACGGGCTTGATACTATAACTTAAACCCTAATCCCTTATCCCTAAACCCTCCAACCGTATCCCTAATCCTTATACCCTCGACACTCTACTTTAACCCTAATCCCTCGACCCTCAACCCTATCCCTAAACCCTCAACCCTAAAACCTCAACCCTCAACACTCAACGTCAAACCCTAATCCCTCAACCCTTAACTCTAATCCCTCAACCCTAAATCCTATCCCTAAACCCTAAACACTATCCCTATTCCTAAACCCTCAATGGGCTTAATACTATACCTTAAACCCTAATTCCTTATTCCTAAACCCTCCAACCCTATCCCTAATCCCTATACCCTCGACACTCTACTTTAACCCTAATCCCTTGACCCTCAACCCTCAATCCTCAACGTCAAACCCTAATCCCTCAACCCTTAACTCTAATCCCTCGACCCTCAACCCTATCCCTAAACCCTAAACCCTAAAGCCTCAACCCTCAACCCTTAACATCAAATCCTAATCCCTCAACCCTTCACTCTAATCCCTCAACCCTAAACACTATCCCTAAACCCTTAACACTATACCTTAAACCCTAATACCTCAACCCTCAACCCTAAACCTTATCCCTAAACCCTAATCCCTCAATCCTCAACCCTAATCCCTCAACCCTCAACTCTAATCCCTCATCCCTAAACCCTAAACGCTATCCCTATTCTGAAACCCTCAACAAGCTCAATACTATAACTTAAACCCTAATCCCTTATCCCTAAACCCTCCAACCCTATCCCTAATCCTTATACCCTCGACACTCTACTTTAACCCTAATCCCTTGACCCTCAACCCTATCCCTAAACCCTCAACATCAAACCCTAATCCCTCAACCCTTAACTCTGATCCCTTGACCCTCAACCCTATCCCTAAACCCTCAACCCTAAAACCTCAACCCTCAACACTCAACGTCAAACCCTAATCCCTCAACCCTTAACTCTAATCCCTCAAACCTAAACCCTATCCCTAAACCCTCAACACTATACATTAAACCGTAATCCCTCACCCCTAAACCCTATCCCTAAGCCCTAATCCATCAACCCTCAACCCTAATCCATCAACCCTCAACCCTAATCCCTCGTCCCTAAACCCTAAACACTATCCCTATTCGTAAACCCTCAACGGGATCGATACTATCCCTCAACCCTTAACCCTTAAAACTTGAACCCTAAAACCTATCCCTACAGCCTCGACACTCGACACTATACCTTAAACCCTAATCCCTGAACCCTCATCTCTAAACCCTGAACCCTAAATCCTTAAACCTTCAACCCTAAACCCTATCCCTAATCCCTCTACCCTCGACACTCTACTTTAACCCTAATCCCTTGACCATCAACCCTATCCCTAAACCCTCAACCCTCAACCCTCAACCCTCAACCCTCAACCATCAACTCTCAACATTAAACCCTAATTCATCAACCCTAAACAATAATCCCTCAAACCTAAACACTATCCCTAAACCATCAACCCTCAACACTATACCTTAAACTCTAAACCCTATCCCTCAACCCTTAACCTGTAAAACTTAAACACTATCCCTACACCCTCAACACTCTACACTATAGCTTAAGCCTTAAACCCTCATCCCTAAAGCCTCAACCCTCAATCCTTAAACCTTCAACCCTAAACCCTATCCCTAATCCCTCTACCCTTGACACTCTAACCCTAACCTTGACATTAAACGCTAATCCGTCAACCCTAAACCCTCAACCCTCGACACTATACCTTAAACCCTAATCCCTCAACCCTCAAACCTCAACCCTAATCCCTCAACCCTCAACCCTAATCCCTCATCCCTAAACCCTAAACATTATCCCTATTCCTAAACCCTCAACCCTCGACACTATACCTTAAACCCTAATCCCTTATCCCTAAACCCTAAACCCTATCCCTAATCCCTCTACCCTCAACACTCTACTTTAACCCTAATCCCTTGACCATCAACCCTATCCCTAAACCCTCAACCCTCAACTCTCAACATTAAACCCTAATCTGTCAACCCTAAATGCTAATCCATCAACCCTAAACTGTAATCCCTCAACCCTAACCCTATTCCTAAACCCTCAACCCTCAACAATATTCCTTAAACCCTAATCCATCAACCCTAAACCATAATCCCTCAACCCTAAACCCTATCCCTAAACCCTCAACCCTCAACACTATTCCTTAAACCCTAATCCCTCAACTCTAAACCCTAATCCCTCAACCCTAAACCCTGAACCCTATCCTTAATTAAACACTCAACCCTCAGCAAGTTATACCTTAGACCTTAATCCCTCAACCCTCAACCCTCAACCCTAATCCCTCGTCCCTAAACCCTAAATGCTATCCCTATTCCTAAACCCTCAACCCAAGACACTATACCTTAAACCCTAATCCCTTACCCCTACACCTTAAACCCTATCCCTCAACCCTTAACCCTTAAACCTTAAACCCTAAAACCTATCCCTAAACCCTCAACCCTATGCCCTCAACAATATACTTAAGCCCTAATACCTCAATCATCAACTCTATACCTTAAACCTAAAGCCTACAACCTCAAACCCTCATCTCTAGACCATATAACCTCACCTTTATATCCTAAACCTTGAATATTGTGCCTCAACCCTATACTTAAATTAAACCTAAACCATATGTGCTCTCAACCCAAGTCACCCTATGCCTTATATACCCTCAATCCATATCTTAAACCCTAAACCCTAATCCTCGTGGCTTACACACTTAATCTTATACACTCAACAACCTGAATATTAACCCTCAACTATAACCCTCAATCCTCTACCCTCAACCCTCAACCCTCAACCCTCAAAACTATACAAGCTCAGGTCCTTATATACACTAAACCCAAAACACTTACATACATACATGCATACATACAAACATACATACATACAAAGATGCATACATACAAGCATGCATACATACCTACAAGAATAGATATAAACATCCATGAAACATACTTATGAAATTTTAACATATCTCATTCAAAGGAAGACATGTCGCGCTCGCATTATGTCGAACTGGGAAAACACTGGAAAACATGCAAAAAAGAAAAAAAGCACAACATAACACGCTCGCATTATAACTTGCTCATGTTATGTTGTGCTTTGGGAATCCCAAGCCTTGGTCTTGGGATTTGCTTTGGATTTCCAACCCAAAGGCTTGGAGTGCCTTTTCAACATCCACAAACGTGTTTTTATAGATTCTTCAAGATTTCACATAATTTTGTTCGTGCTAACCCTCAGATTTGTACGTGTTTCAAGGTCAAACAAATCGAACACCTGGCTAATGTTAGGCTTTCTCTTATCTATTTAACGATGTAATTTTTTTCACATTTTGACAATGTTAAGCCTTTCATCTTTAATTTCTTTTGTTTGTGTGTCTGTTTTTGGGCAAAAACCACTATTTGGTCTTTTTTTCATTGTAAATTAATTATTCATTGAAATTTCAAAAAAATTACATATTTGCAAACTAGACTCCATTCTACACATATTAAAAAAAAAAGAAAAAATGATTTTCAAGTAGTTTTCAAAATTTATAGTGGTAACACAGCCAAAATTCTATTTTTTAGAATGTGTCCACTTTGAAAATTAGTAGAAAATCAAATATTATCAAAAAATTATCAAAAAAATTGGGCATAAATTACATGCTGTTAGCTAATTTCTCATCAAAGCGATTTTAAAAATACCAAAAAAAAGTTAACCTTTTGAGGGAGCCACAAAACATGCTATGTTATGTTTTTTTGACAAAAACAACACCAATTTCTATGGCTCCCTCTTTTGAACCCCTTAATCTATACCATTTTCAAAAAAAAATAGTAGTTTAGAAAGTAGACTCGGAGTACTACAAACATTGTTTTGGTTGCATCTCCAAATTTTGAGTGTAACTATGCTCAATTTCTCATCCAAGGCCAACATTTCCTAATTTCAGAAAAAAAAAAAAAAGTGGCCACTTAAGACCCCTTTTTGGCCTCCCATCTTCTTGCACTTACCCTCGGGGTAAGGAGGATGAAGCATCCATGCCCATATAGGATTGAATGGTTATAGTGGGGAGACAAGATAATAGTGGAAGAACAGTGCTTGGTAAGGTTCAACATAGGAGCATACCATGATGAGGTAATTTGTGACATTTTTCCAATGGATGTGTGCCATTAGTTATTGGGAAGACCTTGGAAATTTGATAGAAGTATTGTGTATGATGGAACAACTAACACCTACACAATCTAGAAGGATGTTTAGAGACATAATTTGATACCATTGAGGGAAAGCAAGGGATAATTTTACAATAGCACTAGAGTGTGCATTGGGGATAAATAATATGCATTAATTCTAAAGATGTGTGGCATTGTTGGAGTGTCTAATAGCATTGCAAATGCAAAAGAGGTATCATAGAGAAGAGAATGTGAGAGAAGGGGTCACTAAAGGAAAGTCATCTAGAGGATAGGATAGAGAGTGAGAGGATGATGCGCTATGCCAAGGAACATGTGGTAGTGGAGAACATAACATAAGGGTATGCAATAATTGAGAAAGGGGCTGAACAATGTGAGGGAATGGTTGATGGAAAGAATAAGAGGATTGTGAGTGACCACAAGTCAAGAATATATGAGGCAAAGGATGATTGGTCAAATAGAGCACCACAAACACATAAGAGGAAGTTGGATGTGATGGAAGAAGATAAAGAAGAAATCAATGTTCATAGTGGTTCACTTGAGGTGTACCAAAAGAGGTGAAAAGAATGAGTTGAGGAATTAGTAGGTTGGAATATCTAGGTAGGCGCAAGGTGTCCTAGAAAGTGAGAGATTCATTTTATTAACCTTAGGTGTCTAATGAAGGAGCATCCCTGGGCATTCTGAAAATCTCGCATCATTTTGGAAAAGTGGATTTTGTGGTTTATTTTAGTTGTTTGTTTGTCTGTTAGTTAGTCATCATTTTGTGATAGTTAGCGCATTTCACCATAGTTTAAAATTAGATTTTGTGGTTTTGAGATTAATTTTGTTTATTGTTGATGGATATCATGTTAACATTTAATGATAATTGGATAAGCAAAATATAGTAATTTGGTTCACGAGCATCTTCCAAGTTGATAGTTGTGCCCAATTGTGATTATTTCCATTTGTGGTAGGTTATTTAGAGTTTGTGCAAACAAAAGAATATTTGAGAGGATTCATTGTATAGTTGAGGATGAATGTTCAGTACCACATGGAGGTTTTCCACAATTTTACCATTTGAGTTTGTAAGTTTGTTATTTTACTATTTGAATACTTGCATCTAACAAGTAAGCAATATGTTTCTACATATAAGGAGTTCAAAAGGAATCTCAAGACCAAAGAGATAATTTTGGATTCAGTAACATTCTTTTAAATAATTTGTATTCTTTCTATATTTCCATATTTTGTATAAATCTCTACTTAGACATATTGTCATTTATGGTTAAATGGGCTATCTCTAGCTATACATTTTGTACACAAGAATGACATGTATTGTAGCCTTAACAACTAATCAAATTGCCAATTTATTTTCTTGAAAGTTTCTAAATTCTTTTCAACAAATTAATTCTCATATGGTGCAATTTTATGTTCTACAACCCCATTTTGGCATAGGCAAAGGAGGAGGTTGGAAAAATTGAATAGAATTTGAAATTGTATTTGTATGAGCCCTTTTTAACATTACATTCTATATATGTGTAGCAATAAATAAATTCCACGAGGGCATAATTATCTGCATAATTCATCAAATAGATCATTCCTTATCTAAGCATTCATGGCTGCCAAAATAAATATAATAGCAAAGTAATATAACTTATTTGTCTATTATAGCTTCAAGTGTGTCCATTCTATGTATAAAAGCCACCATAATGGCACAAGTATAGAGTAAATTAGCAATAAACTTGTCTAGACATCTAGACATTAAGCATCCACCTTTATAATGGCATCTAAAATAAAAATATATACTAAAAATTCTTCTTTCAAATCTATTATAATGCTCTATAATGGTGCAAGTAAGGATAATGAAGGAAATAGCAGAAGGAGTTTATTCATTACACTACTATTATAATTTATTGAAATTTTCTAAAACATTTTCAACAAATCTCTTCCATTGATGTACTAAAATATGCATTCTATGAGACCATATTCCTTTTGTGTGTTACAATAAATAGCTCAGATACCTTATTCATGTCTCCACATTCTACATAACTATCTACCATAGTGCTTTAAATCCTATTGGGATTTATACATTTGAATACAATTTGCAATTGCATGGAAGGTTGGATTCTCTAGCATTTTGCCTTTGCTCACATGTGAGAAGCAATTGTTTTATTATAATTTGCAATTGCAAGTTTGTATTGTAGTGTCGTATATTTGTCTCACACACATTATAATAAAAGTCAAAGTTCAAGTGCAATATGCAATATTTGTATAATTGTAATAGGACTCTAAAGTCCCAAGTTATATAAATACTTTTATTTTTAACCTTTTAATTTTTCTTTTTTATATTGGTAGGATTTTGACGGTTGGGAATTGTACATAACTTTTGGTGTTCCCTAATATTAAAATGGTGGAAATAGCAAATTTTGATTTTTTGAGCTCAACTTTGAGCCTAGGTGAAATGCTGGATTTTAAAATATTGTAATAAGCCCACTAGAGGCATTTTCATAGAGTGGAGGTCATGTACGAGTAGGATCTTTAATAATTTCCTATTTTATGACTGTCTAATTTTAGTCTCTTAGTGGACAGTTAGCTTTTTATGGTAAACAATCAGATTTTTGCCTTAATGATGGCTTTTCCCATGATGGGAGTGGGAAGGAACGTGGATTTATTGTTGTAACAATATTGTTCATGCCTCATATACCTCAAGGCAGAGGAAAAAAAAGTAGTTTTTGAAAGAGAAATAATAGTAACCTTATCAGTTTTTAGCATTCTCGTATATTATTGTTGTTCTAACACCTGGTACAAGACCGTACTATACTGTCATGACAAAAAACCTCTGAAATCATTTAATGCATGATTTTATCTTTCATTTGAGTTAGGTTAGAGGAATTTTCATTACTCTTGAAGGATTTTGTAATTGGGTTTTCTAAAACTGCTCAAAAACCCTAGTTTTGAGGGTTTTAAGGGAAACGATGAGTTTTCACTCCATTCCACCTGTATCATAAGCCTATAATAGGTGGAATGGAATTAAAAAGGTTATGTTTTCTTGTTTATTATGTTTCAGATGTAGGGGACTGGTGGAGAAGGTCTGTTGGCGCTGCTAGAGCCTAATATCATCATGTATTAGGCATTTTTCACATTGGTAGATTAGTGTTTTGAAGAGAAGTTGACTTGGGTTGACCCAAGTATCCTTAAAATAGTGTATTCAGACCATTTATAACATGATTGATGCCTTGGAGTGGGTTTTAGAAGCTTAGAGCAAGTTTCATAGTCATTTACTATGTGGAGGAGGCATAATTTCAACTGAAATAGTCATATTTTGATGCATATGTTACAAAGTACCCCCTATTGCATGTTTGATATGTTGTGTAACTCCATGATGGGTATCCAAAAACCTATCTTGTTCATGGGTATCTCATGGATCCTTCAAGTTATGCTCCAAAAACCTCATTTATAGGGCTACAAGGAATTAAGGCTAATTGTGAAGGAACAATAGGAAGATTGAGCTACCAAGTTTCTTGGTGAGCTTCTTGAGTGTCTATCGATCATATTAAGTTAGTCTCAGGTGCAATTGAAGATCAGTCAGTTAGTTAAACAATCTGCCCTTCATTTATGCATATTTCATCTTTTGGTAACCATGTTCATTAAAAAGGAAACTTGTCATGTTGGGACAGTCAACTTAGTGAGTTTTAAGGATTAGTTTTAAGGCCAATGTAAAGACATCCCTTGCTCTACATCAGACTCTAAAGTCCCAAGTTATATAAATACTTTTATTTTTAACCTTTTGATTTTTCCTTTTTATATTGGTAGGATTTTGAGGGTTGGGAATTGTACATAACTTTTGGAGTTCCCTAATATTAAAATGGTGGAAATATGAATTCTAAATATGATTTGCATTTTTTTTCTAAATTTGCACAAGAGTTCTTAAACTCCCCAATATAAATTTTACAAAACTAGAAGACCTAAATGAAATTTTCAAATTGCAAGTTTACATTGGAGTTTTAGATTTTCATATCAGATTAAACTAAAGTGCGTAATCTAGTGAATATGAACCTACATGAACTTTGAAGTTAAAATAACACTTCATGGTTTTATGAGAACTTAATTTTACCTTATTTTAATTTGACTTATATTTTGTGACTTGTAACTGCATTATAAGGCAACTTCTAAATTTTTCATTGATGACTTTATTTGAAGCTTTAATTTTTATTGCAGATGCTAAAAGAAATATAATTCCACATTCCACCAACCAAGAAACCTAATTAATCATGCAATTTAAAATTCTCACTAAATTTAAGATGATCAAATTTGCAACCATGTGAAACTATGACATGCAACCTATGGATTATGGATTGTAAGTTGCATTATTAAATCCTTGTGACTACACCCACTTATCAACTGGCATGGATTCATTTATGCATTATCTAACTTTTAATCAATGGGAACAAGTTGAAATACCTATGTGAACCCATATTCAAACGTTTTGAACCTTCTTACAATTTCATATAGTAGTGAACTATGAAAGAGTAAACTGTGAGAATGTAACCCAAAACTATATATTTGTCAAATCACATTAAAAATATACATTTATTCCACTAATTATTTGACCAAATATTGGTGTAATTATTTATTTATCGAACCTTGTATTTAAGTTTACTTAGGTAATTATTATTTACTATCCCTTCATTGATGGTAGTGAGGTGCCACAACTATATCATCAAGATGTGTTCTCTTGACAACACTACTCTTACATGTCGAGTTGGTCCTGTAGTTCACTAAGGCTTAGTTAACCTCTCTGGTACACTTGTTATCTTTATGCATCCATCCTAAAGCCTATTATAAAGGTATTTCATTCATTATAGCATCTAGAATACATATATTAGAATTCTATCAATTCTTTTCTTTTGATTGCTAGTGAATTTATGTTGTCATAATTTGGTTTTGATTCTAGGGAGATTTAATTCTTTAATCATTATTCATTATTCAATCTAACATGGTAGAAAAGCAAGGCATTTTAGGCAAGATTTAAAAATTAGATCTAGGGATAGGTTGATATTTTTTCTCTAGGTTTTTATTCTTATCAAACTAGGTGATTATCCTTGACATGTTGCAAGAGGCCTCTAGGGAAGAAACAGGCTATTCCATTGCATTCAAAAGGGTTAATTTAGTTAGGAATGACTTTCATTTTGTCTAAAAAGAATAGTGTATAGTCACGTACCAAAAATTTTCACTACAAGGTTTTACGAGAGAAATTTGTAGGTAGCAAGAATATAGAAGCACTTTGGTGTAAAATTCTCCTCACCATCATGTCCAAAATATCTAAAAACCCCTAGATCCATATAAATCTAGTTAGAATTAGAGATGAGAGATTCTAGGTAAAATTATTTTTTCCTAGTTGTACATACCTACATAGGCATACAACTTTGTCAAATTCTTTGTTGTAGGCATAGAAACTATAAAAAATGTAAGGAACTATTTAGATTGCATGTCTTACACAAACTTCTAGGTCTGGACACTAGTTCCCTATGCAACATTTAACACCACCACTGGTCATATTTATTGACACTAGTTGATGCTACCTAGTGAGCACCCTCATGTTGCTCTACGTTAGCCTCAATGGTGCCAACCCATAATGTTGCCAATGTTGGTTGCATGGCTAACTCACTACTCCTATACCACCTTAAGTACCCTTGTACCACCTAGATTGCACATGCTACCAACTACACTACCTAGGGACTGCCTACTAGCCACTAGGTCCTAAAAACAAACCTTTTAGGACCTCTAAGAGGTTATTTTTCTCGAGAAGCCATAATTTTCACCCACTAAGTCAAATTTAAACATTTTTTTGAAATTATTTAGAATTTAGCAAGGAATCCAAATTTATAGTTTGTTTTCCACTTAGCAAGGAGACTTTTCATAAAATTATTTAAAATTTTACTCAAAGTCTAGTGAATGGGGGTATAAAGGTGATGGTTCTGATTGGATAATGTGGATTTATTTTGTTTTGGAGTTGGATTTTGATTGTGATTTTGATTTGGGATGGTCTAGGACCTTAAGTAACTTGATGGTGGGATGGATTAATGTCAAGGATCTTGGGTATCTTAATGGTGGAATTGATTTTGACATTGATTGGAAGGTAGCTTGATTATGATTGATTTTGATATGAAATGGAAGGTCTAGGACCTTAGGTAACTTGATGTTAGATTTGGGAATTGGTTTAAGATATTTAAATCCTCAAACTATTTGACTCAGGGTGATTGCATTTTTGGATATCTTTGAGATTTGGGATGTTTGTTTATATTAATATTAAGGTTTGTTTGTTTTGAGGGATTAAAGTAACTCAAATGTTTGTGACTTTGGGATGCTTGATTCAAGGACAATGTTTTATTTCAAGATTTTTAGATTGGTTTGATGTTTGATTTTGGGATTTGGAATTGGTTCACATGATTTAAGATCTTGGATGGATTGACTTTAAAATGAGTGACTTTTGAATTTTTATTGGAGTGTGGACTTTGGATTGATCAAGATTTGGATTTGTGGATTTTCAAACTTTGTCTTTTTGATGATTTTTTGACATTGTTAAACAGATTTTTTTGAATTTTTTATAGAGAAAAACCTAATTATTCAAGTGGGATTATTCAACTTATAAGCTCACAAATATACTTGAACATGGTGATGAATAGTATTGGCCCATGATCTCAAAGCATTAACCACAAATTCATTTTTACTTGTTTGTGGCCTACTATTTTAATTCCAAAGGTACATAGTGAGTAACTTCTTGGGGATAACTACTTACTGGTTCATCTTAAGTTATGAATAGCTGAGAGGTTCTTAGGCTAGGTTGAACAAGTGGCTTTCTAAGGAAGTCAGGCCTTAATATACCTTGCAGTATGGGAGAGCCCAATCAATATAATTGAGGTGTATGCTTAAAGGCTTAGATTGAGAGTAATCTACTCTCATCCTTCACTTAGCAAGCTATAAAGTTTCTAGCAAGATTGGTTGAATGGAAAACATACCTTGAAGGAAGAGACTTATAATTATCTCCCTAATTTGTATACCTTGCTAGAACACATGGGTTTAGGTCACCACTTGGTGATGAAACCCAAGCTAGGTTTACTAAAAAAATAACTTAGAAAAGACTAGTTGGTTTTGGTTTCCAAGATTGCCTTGGAGTACGAGCAAAGAGCATACATGGGAACTTGACTTTTTAGGAAATAAAAGTGAAAAAGGGATGCTTTTGCTTCTCAATAGAACCTTGTGGTGCAAGAGAAGAGCATATGTATCATTTAGCATTCAAACACAATAACCAAGTGAATTTACCTTAGAGATGACAATGTGAAGTGTGATGACAAGTGTGAAAAGGGGATGCTTTTGATTCTCAAGGCCACCTTGTGATGTGAGAGAAGAGCATAAACACCTTTAGCACACAAGTCAAACAAGAAAGTTAATTCACCCTTAAGCAAAATGATGAAAGAACACAAAGGGATTTTATAAATTGGCTCTTCATCAAACATACCTATATAACCCACACATGAGTAATTTCATGACATTTTTGATCTTTGAAGAAGTGAGTCTATAGTAAAGGGTCAATAAACAATAATAATCTTCAAGATAAACAACTACAATAATTAGGGTTAGCAAGAAATATCTACCAACACAAGAAAATGTCAAACCAAAGGTGCATGCATTATTACATAAAGCACATACACTACAAAAATTGTGTACACTATTACACAGAGCACATATATTGACAAAAAATTAAATAGAAATTGTAAAAGTGGATTCACTAAAGAATAGAGAACATATGCTATGAGAAGAGTGCATAAGTCATTCTGTAATATGAATATACCAAATAATAAAAAGAGACTTAAGAACATGTACACTAACACAAAATCTGCTATGAGAAATATTCATATGCCACATGTATCATATATGCTAAAGTTCTTTAAAAAAATGAGAGCATATATGCTACAGAATAGAGCACATATGCTATGATAGGCGTGGATACATTATTGCATACAATGTATGTACCACTAGGGTTTAGGATTTAAGCCTATAGATAAAGTGCATATGTGCTAAAATAGTGTGTCGATACACCAAAGCTAAGGGTGGATACATCATTTGATAGAGAAAATATACCAACGTCTAAAATAATAAAACCATGCAAAAAAATTGTAAAAATCACTCAAAATGATCTTTCAAACGTGAAAATTGGATAGGGACATGGTCCCATTGGGTGTGCCAAAATGTGTATGCTAAGATTTGAAGCAAATAAGGAACTAAAGAAAGGAATATTAAAGAACCTAATTTCAAGCCTAAGAACATCTTAAATTGAGCTAAGGAATGCAAACAATGATGAAAATAAAATAAGATTGTCACTAAAACAAACCTTAATTCCTATAGTATATGCTCAAGATGTGTTTTTTGGAGAGATGTGTAATTGCTCAAGAATTCTTGCAGCGTGACCTTGCTATGCATCCAACTTTAACTCTTGAAAATGGCTTAGGAGATGATAGATTTATAGGTTGGGGAAGAGATTCATGGATGGTGTAAATTTGATCTTGCGCAATGGAGAGACCTGGGGTTGATCCATTTGTATGGGAGAATGAGAAGTTTACAAGTGTAAGCTTGGTATATGTTCTCATGATTAGGGAAAAGATTGAAGGAGATGAAGGGTAGAGTTTTTCTTATTTGAATGGAGGGTGGAAATTTAAAAGGTACCTTTTGGAGCCTTATGCAAGTTGACTTTGAATAATTTAATCAAAGCAATGAAGGAATGTGCAAATGATTAATTAGGTGATTAAACTCGATTTGTTTATTCAGCTAATGATGAGAAGGTATTTTGGAATGATTAAATAAATATCATGCATTTATTTAATTCATTTGGAAGAATGTTGGGGGAATAAGGTTGAATTAATTAAATATTTAGGTGATTTAATTAATTAATGCTCGAACATTAGAAGAAAGGTCAAGTTCGTTAATTAATTAAATAATAAAAGTTATTTAATTAATGTCAAAAAAATAATTAGGTTTATTACTTAAACAATGTGGTTTATTTAATTAATGTTAGAAGAATGATCCAATTAATTAATTGATTAATTATAATTTATTTAATTAATGTTGTAAGGGGAAATGTGGGATGAGTCTAATGTGATGATTATGTAAATGTGGGAATTCATTTTTAGGTGTCTATAGTGAAACTTACATATCCATGACAATTCTCATTTAGTTTTGGGCACATTTTGGTCGAATATATTAATATAAGCACATATTAATAAATGGTGAACTCTTGTGTAAAGTTGGACTCATTCCTTGATCCTTTATCCACCTCCATTTACACATACTTCTACATGTTCAACCTTATACCATTCCTATTTGCACTTACTCCTATACATTTGTCATTTCTATTCATTTATTGTACATGTCATTGTACTTACATTCATACACTTGTTCCCTATGTTAAGATTTATGCCCTTATCCTAGATTGATCCTACATTGCTTGGGTTCAACCCCACTCCATGTGTGATTGACCCATAAATTTCAAATTTTGAAATTCAAATTTTGTTGGCTTCCACCTTTTTAGTAGTTGTTAGAAGTTGACTTGGTACATGTTTGCATGATTTATTGCTATGTCTTGGTATTCAAAGGCATTCAATGTGTAATTATCTCATATGGAATAAACATTTAGAAATTCTACACATTAAAAATCAAAATCTTCCTTGGAATATTTTGATTTGGAGCCCTAAAAAGAACCAAAATTTACATCAAATCATCTAGGACATCTGCATGTGTGAGAATGTTGTCTTCAATATTTATGCACAACTATAAAGCCTATCTAGTCATGGGGGTCGACTTAGAAGAACACAACCCTTATGATTCGACAATCTTTGTAAGGTATTTTTCAATATTTCTAGACCTTATACACTAACTTATGCATTAGAATTTGAGGTGACATAGGTTACAACAATCCATAGTTAGCCAGATTGATCTCATGGGTTACAAAATAGTTCCACATGTAAGCATCTATTTTCTATACTAAGATGATTAAATTTACATTGCACCAAATATTATTTTTCATCATAATTCTAGAAATTAAATGTCTAATCCTTCTTATTTAATTTCTCAATATTCATTTATTACAATTATCAATTTCCAACTAATTATTGAAATCTTAGTTAACTAGCATATTTACATTTTAAAAAATATATCTAAAGTATGCCAAAAGATATCAAATATAAAATTTACCCATCACTTTTTACTTTATCTTTTATAATAAAATATATTGTTTTAAGAAAAAAATTAAAATTAGTATAATAGAAATAATGTAATAGAATTTAAAACAATAAATAAATAAACAATTTTAATTTCTTGTAATTTAATTTACATGTTTACAGGCTTTCAGCCCTTAGATTGTAGACGCCTCTCAGTGTAATTATACTTTATTACTTAATTTATTTAATTAACCTAAATTTATATTTAAAAAATAAATTAAATATAATTAATTAATAATTACATTCTACCCAATTATTATACAACCCTGAGACAATTAAACAAATACTAAGTGTAATGATAACAAATGAACATCTTTAATTACTACTTAAGGCCCCATGTAAATATTAAATTATGCACAAAGGATAATTTAGAATCTTTCCTTATCATAGTGAAGCAGCTACATTATAAGGATTGAAAATAAGATTTAGAAAAAAAGGGGGCTAAAATTATAATGAAAAATATGTCATGTGATTGCATATAATTTCTTCCCTCTTATTTTTTATTTTCTTTTAAATTTTATCCTCTAAATTGTCTATATTAATAAATAATTCTTTATTATAATTTTTTTAAATATAATAAAAAAACTATAATTAAAGATAATTGCTTAGCAGAAAAATAAAATATTCATAACTCCTTAAAATATGCTAAGCAGCTGGGGTGGGGGCCCTAGCTCAATTGGCTAAGTAATTCCATTGCGGTAAAGATGGTCACGAGGTCTAGTCTCCCCCCATCCCTATGGTACCGGAGGGCGTGTCATGCCAACGTCACTAGTCACATGAAAAAAAAAAGTTTACCAAACACAAAAAAAATGCATGTGCCATATACAATTAAAATTTAAAACATGATCATAAACATATTAAGTAGTTTTCTTTGAGCAATCTACTACAGAAATATTTCATGTTTGGTTTCTTTGCCTACACCAACGTATTTACTCAAAATTCCTGTGTTGTGTAAGACTTGTTAAGCTTTTTGGAAATAAAAATGGCTGCAAGTGCTGCTGCACTTTCTCATTCTCTCAATATCTGCCAGCATACACAAATATTGGAGGAAAACTCAGTACCAATCATGGCCTCCATTTCTGAGAATCCTTTATATGACCATATTGTGAAGGATGAGAAAAGTATTAGTACCACTAAAATACTAGTGATTGGAGCCACTGGTTATATTGGTTGCTTTGTTGCTCTTGCAGTTGTAGCTGCAGGCCATCCTACTTATGCTCTTATTTGACCACAACTGCCTCTGATGCTGGAAAAGCATAATGCCTCAATGAATTGAAAGATTTTGGTGTTAACATTGTCTATGTATGTAAGAAATTCCATTATATAGAAATGATTTTTGTAGTCTAGGCCAGAGTGATATGTAAGAGATAGTAAAGTTGTTGTTATATGGAGCCTAATCAGACTCGGAGGTTAAAATTACCCCACTTTTATCGGTGTGATTCCCCCCCAAATCATTTAACGGGGTCAAGGGGCAGTGGCCCCAAGACGGGGTCAAGGGGCAACGCCCTTGGCGCGCTCCCTGTCATGATATAGGGTGGGGTCGAGGGGCAGTGCCCTCGAAACCTCCAACGATTTTATTATTCTATAAAGGCGTCGAGAGTTATTTTTCTATTGACCAACATTTAAAAAAAAAAAGAAAAAAAAACCCTATTTTTGTAATTGACATAAGACTTGATAAAAGCGGCTAAGGGTTAGGGTTTCCATTGCTGTATTGTAACATTTTACAGTGGTATTGAGTTGTAAAGATTGCTGGTTGTAATCAGTTTGATTTACTGGATAATAATATTGGACTCTCTATTGGTGGATGTAGCCCAGGTTTGGGTGAACCATGTTAAAACTTGTCTCTCATTGTTATTATTTCTATGTATTTTCATTCCTTTGTTTAATCTTTATTTACATTTAATTGATATCTTCTGCCAGCTAACCCTAACAAGCGGTATCAGAGCGGGTTGTGTTTGATTATTATCTACAAGAAGGTCTCATGGTTGAGTGGGAGTCTCATGGTTGAGTGGGAGCAATGGCGGACGAGGGTAAATTGAAAGTAGATAAATTCAATGGGCAGAACTATCAATTATGGAAGATGCAGATGGAGGATTATCTCTATCTCAAGGATTTATGGAGGTCATTGGAAGGAATAGGCAAGAAACCGAAAGCAATGATTGATAAGGATTAGAATCTTCTGGACAGAAAGGCACTGGGAACCATTCAGTTGTGCCTAGCACCATATGTGGCATTCAATATAACAGAAGCGACGACAACAAGTGAACTGATGAAAGCTTTGGCTAAATTATATGAAAAACCCTCAGCCTCAAATAAGGTATTTCTTATGAAGCATTTGTTTAATTTGAAAATGATTGAAGGTGGATCTATGACAGATCATTTAAATGAGTTTAATATGATTACCAATCAATCAACTTCTGTAAAAGTGAAATTTGATGAAGAGGTGAGGACTCTCTTAGTTTTATGTTCTTTGCCAGAAAGCTAGAATAGCTTGGTAATGGCTATAAGTAACTCTGTCTCTGGTTCAAATACTTTGAAATTTGATGATGTTGTTGGTGTTATCCTTAGTGAGGAAATGCGACAGAAAAGCTCAAGAGGGTCCACATCAGGTAGTGTTTTGAATGCAGAAAGAATGGGCAGATCAAAGGAGAGAGGAAAAGGTTCTAGAGGTCATGGGAAGTCACAAGGAAAATCAAAGGACAAGAGGTCCCAATCTAGAGGACAGAAGGATCGCTGGTACTGTGGGAAACCAGGTCATTTGAAGAAAGATTGCTAGTCTCGGAAGAATAAAGAAGGAGACAAACAAGAAGGTAATAAGGAGGCAAATGTGGTAAGTAATAAATCTAAGGATGATTCTTTGATTATTTCCCTAGATAATGCTAATGATTTATGGGTTTTAGATTCAGGGGTCTCATTTCATGCTATGCCGCATAGAATTTATTTTCTTGATTATGTCCAAGGGGATTTTGGGCTAGTTTATTTGGGCGATAACAAACCCTGTCAGATTATTGGAAAGGGAAGAATCAAGATTAAGTTGTAGAATGGGAATCATTGCCTAGTACAAGAGGTAAGGCACGTTCCAAGGCTAAGTAGGAATTTGATTTTAGCAGGGCAACTAGCTGATGAAGGTTGCATTGTTACATTTACTAATAAAAATTGGAAGGTTATAAGAGGTTCCTTAATAATAGAAAAAGGTGTGAAAGTAGGCACCGTATATCTTTGTACAGGTCATATTGTTCCTTTTAATTTAGTTGTTGTAGAGAAAGAACAAATATGTTCAGGAACAATTGTTGTAGTTTCACAGGAAAAGACTGAAATAGTTGTATGTTCTGAGACAACATTGTGGCATAATAGACTTGGGCATATGAGTGAAAAAGGTATGAAGGTACTTCATTCTAAGAAAGTTTTACCAGGTCTAAAATGTATTAATATGGATTTTTGTGAAAGTTGTGTGTATGGCAAACAAAAGAGAGTTAGTTTTCTCAAGGATGGGAAGCAAAAGAAAGATGAAAAGTTGGAGGTTGTGCATACAAATGTATGGGGACTGGCTTAGGTTTCTTCTCTCAGTGGCTCTCAATATTCTATTACATTCATAAATGATGCAACTAGGAAGGTTTGGATTCATTTCCTCAGGCAGAAATCTGATGTATATGAAATATTTAAGAAATGGAGAAGCTTGGTTGAGAATGAGATGAGGAAAAGATTAAAATGTCTCAGATCTGATAATGATGGCATGTATTGCAATAAAGAATTTAAGGATTATTGTTTATTTAATGGAATTCATAGGCAAAAAATGGTTCCAGGGACTCCACAGGAGAATGGAGTGGCTGAACGCAGGAATAGGACAATAATGGAGTTTGCAAGGACCATGAGATTGCATGTTGGGCTACCTTTAAATATGTGGGTAGAGTCTGTCAATATTGTTGTATATTTAATTAATAGAGGTCATTCAGTTCCTTTGGGTTGTGGTATTCGAGAGGAAGCATGGACAAGTAAGAAGGTGAGTTATTCTTTTCTCAAAACCTTCAGATGTGAAGCATTTGCAAATGTAGATTCTAAAAATAGAACCAAGATGGATGCAAAATCAAAAAAATGTACCTTTGTTGGATATGGCATTGATGAATTTGGTTATAGGCTTTAGGATTTTGAAAATCAGAAAATTGTGAAAAGCAGGGATGTTGTATTCAATGAGAAGGTATTGTACAAAGATCAGTTACAGCAGCATGAGAAGAAAGAAAATGATTATGTGGTGTTGGATGATACTCTAGATAATGATGTTCTAGTGGTTCCTCATGCTCCACAATAGCAACAAGAAATACCACAAACTCTAGTGAATGTTAGACGGTCAACAAGGCTAAGTAGACCTCCTAAAAGGTTTTCTCCCTCTTTGTATTCTATTTTTTTATTAGATGCTGGTGAACCAGAAGGGTATGATGAAGCTATGCAGGTGGATACAAAGGTTCAGTGGGAGCATGCAATCAAAGAAGAAATGGACTCCTTGCTAAAAAATTAGACTTGGGAATTATGTAAGTTGCCTGCAGGTAAAAAGGCTTTACCAAACAAATGGGTTTATAGGCTAAAAGAGAAAGATGGAGGTAAGAAAATATTTAAATTCATGTTAGTTGTAAAAGGATTTACATAGAAAAAGGGAATTGATTTTGATGAGATTTTTTCTCTGATTGTTAATAGGACTTCTATTCGTACTGTTTTAAGTATTGTGGCTGCTGAAGATTTGCATTTGAAACTGCTAGATGTGAAAACCGCCTTTCTCTATGGTGATTTGGAGGAGGAAATATATATGGAATAGCCCCAAGGAATTGAGGTCAAAGGTAACCTAGAGAAAACAGTGTGCAGATTGAAGAGTTTGTATGGCTTGAAATAAGCACCTCGGCAATGGTATGTGAAATTTGATAGTTTTATGGCTGAGCAAGGCTATAGCCGGTGTAATTCTGACCATTGTGTCTATTTTAAGAGGTTGGATAATGATAGCTACATTATTTTATGTTTATATGTTGATGACATGCTTGTAGCAAGATCTAACATGGATCACATAAGAGAGTTAAAACAACAATTAGCACAATCATTTGCTATGAAGGATTTGGGGGAAACAAAACAAATCCTTGGTATGAAAATTTGCAAAGATAGGAAGAACAAAAAATTGACTCTATCTCCAGCTAATTATGTTGAAAAGGTGTTGTAGAGATTCCATATGGAGAATGCAAAAGTTATCAGCACATCTTTGCCTAGTAATTTGGAATTGACTTGAATATGTGTCCTAAGACAAAATAGGAGGAAGAAAAAATGTCCAAGGTACCATATGCTTCAGCTATAGGAAGCTTAATGTACGCCATGGTATGCACAAGACCAGATATTACACATGTTGTAGGAGTCATAAGTAGGTATATGAGTCATCCTGGATTGGAGCATTGGAATGCGGTAAAATGGATTCTTAGATACTTGAGAGGTACATCCAATGAACACTTATGTTTTGGGGGCTCTAATACTAATTTAACAAGTTATGTAGACTCAAATTTGGTAGGGGATATTGATACCAGGTGGAGTACTACAGGTTATGTCTTTACTATAGGTGGGACAGCAATGAGTTGGATCTCACGGTTGCAAAAGGTGGTTGCTTTATCCACCACGGAGGAGAGTATGTAGCTACAACAAAGGCAAGCAAGGAGATGATATGGCTGCAATCTTTCATGGAAGAATTAGGCAAACAATAGGCTAATAGTTATTTGTTTACGAATAGCTAGAGTGCAATACATCTTACAAAGAATTATGCCTTGCATTCAAAGACCAAACACATACAGTTGAGGTATCACTTCATTCGGTCGGTGTTGGATGATGGACAATTACGGCTGGAAAAGATACATATAGATGAAAATCTAGCAGATATGTTTACGAAGGCAGTGACAAGGGAGAAGCTGAGATCCTCTTCAGCTTCGATTGGTCTTCATGACTAAAAACAAAAAAAAGAAAAACAAGAGAGTCCAGGGTGATTATTTCCTGTGGGAGCTACAGGGTCAATGGTGTTATGATCAGTCTCCAAGTGGGAGATGATATGGTGTGGAGTCTGATCAGTCTCCAAGTGGGAGATTGTTGTTATATGGAGCCTAATCAGACTCAGAGGTTAAAATTACCCACTTTTATTGGTGTGGTTCCCCCCAAATCATTTAATGGGGTCATGGGGCAGCACCCCCAAGACGGGGTCAAGGGGCAATGCCCCTTGCAGGGTCCAGGGGAAGTGCCCTGTGCACGCTCCCTGTCGCGATACAGGGCAAGGTCAAAGGACAGCAACCCCAAAACCTCCAACAATTTTATTATTTTATAAAGGTGTCGAGAGTTATTTTTCTATTGGCCGACATTAAAAAAAATTTAAAAAAAGAAAAACCCTATTTTTGTAACCAACATAAGGCTTGATAAAAGCAGCTAAGTGTTAGGGTTTCCATTGATGTATTGTAGTATTTTGCAGTGGTATTGAGTTGCAAGGATTGTTGGTTGTAATCAGCTTGATTTACTGGATAATAATATTGGACTCTTTGTTGGTGGATGTAGCCTGGGTTTGGGTGAACCACATTAAAACTTGTCTCTCGTTGTTATTATTTCTGTGTATTTTCATTCCTCTGTTTAATCTTTATTTGCATTTAATTGATATCTTCTACCGGATAACCCTAACAAAATTGTGTTTACTTGTTTAGAATATTGTTTTATAGAAGCTAAAGATTTTTTTGATTGACTGTTTGGGTCTAGAATGTATTATTAAGCTTTGTTGGTTTGTTCATGGCAATTATTACTACATGTCTGTACTTTATAGTTATAGAGTGGTTAGTTTACAAGCAATCATGTTTCATTGTCTTGTTAAGTTGGGTAAGAAATTATATTAACAAGGGTTATTTAGGGAATTTTCATAATAATAGGCCTAATTTGGTTGGAATGAGGTGCTGTCTTAAAAATATAAATGTGTGGTCATGGGTCTTATACATTTTGAAATGGGTCTTATTAATGCCTATGTGTGTTGTAATGGTTCTTATACAATTTTTAATGGGTCTTATTAATGTATAATGTGTGTTAAAATGGGTTTTTTGGAGGGAGATTTCAACGATCATAGCTCAATGCTAAATGTCATAAAAGGCATTGATGTTGTTATTTTTGTTGTAGGCAGCACTCAACTTATAGATCAGATCAAGATTGTAGATGCCATTAGTGAAATTGGCATGGTTAAGGTCAGGATTAGGACCCCAACATTATTTTTCTTAATGCATATCGGTTATTCTTAAACATCATCCACTTTAACAGGTAAAAGTCAATTTTGACCAATAAAAATAAGACAAATGTCTACCTTTTTTTGTTGTGGATGAGGTGTAAAATTCCTATTAACTATTTGACCATTAAAATGAATGATGTTTAAATAGAATGATCTAGAACTGACGCAAAAATTTGAGTAACTTTGATGCAAAGGTTTCTTCCTTCAAAATTTGGGCATGATATAGATAGAGCTAATCTAGTGGAGCCAGGACTAAGCGTTTACAAAGAGAAGAGACTTGTTAGGAGGGAAGTAGAGGCAACCAATATTCCATATACTTACATTTGCTGCAATTCCATTGCTGGGTGGCCTTACTTTTATCATACCCATCCCTCTGAGCTTCCTCCTCCCCAAGATCAGTTTGAAATCTATGGAGATGGAAACATCAAGGGTAAGATGTTGAAAAATATTATATTAGAGAATCATGAGAGTGTAGACATGCATACAGATTCTTTTTTCCTTCATTGATAGATTGCAAAGTGTAATCCCAAATGTTGAAATAAAAATTGTTGCATTCAAATAAAAATTTGATAAATCCACTTAAAGAGACTGAAAATCCTATACTGGTAGTCTCTTATATTGTTAATTTATGGATTGATAATAATAGCATACTTTGTGGCTGGGGAAGACATTGGAAAATACACCATAAAGGTTGTGGAGGATGTCCGCACTGTTAACACAAGCATGCATTTCAGACCACCCAACAATTTCCTCATCCTTCATGAGCTTGCAGTAATTTGGGAGAAGAAGATTGGAAAAACTCTTCCTTGGGTTTGTATCTTAGAGAAAGATCTCTTGGCCCTAGCCAAAGGTATATTACCATGCCATATACTCTATATTATTTCCTTTATGCTAGTAGTTAATTGGATGCGTAGTGTATCAACAAATTGTTGAAATTTGGGCTTACACATTTATTCCATAAATAAAGGATTCATTTGGTTTTGTGTTTTTATCTGTGTAGCGAACAAACTTCCAGAGAGCATATGATGCAGAGGCATCCACACTATAACCTTCGCATATAGCATGGATGTCTGCAGCCCATCCTCATCATCATCATCATCACCCTCATCATCATATTTCGCTTTACACTGTCAGCATCATCATATTTCGGATGATCACAATCATCCTCCTGCCGACTACTATTCACTTCCTCCGTTTTCCGCCTAACATCATCATGATGTTCAACTAGCACAAACATCCTCCTGTTGCACTGTTCATCGGGCGCCAAACTCCATCGGCATCATGATATGCAACACTCCCTTCGTCAGCAGGATAACCAATATCCGGTTGCCCCAAAGATCCTGATGACGACCACTTCAGCACCTTCCCTTCGATGCTCCGCTAGCCGACGACACAAGCAACAGCATCATGATCTGCTTTATCCGGTTCTCTCGAAACCTCCTGATGATGTTAATACAACCTTCTGCCGATACCAAAGCACTTAACGACAGCAGGATAAACTCGCGTAGGGGGATATCTCAATATCCTGATGACGATGACGTCATATCCTGATGACGATGACGTCACCCGCAGCTTCTAAATTCCTGCCTCTCCGAAATGTCCTGATGACGTATATCATGATGATGATGACGTCATATCCTGCTGTTGGCCAAACTTAGTTTTTTTTTCAGCCCGCGATCAACTTGATCAACCCGATCTTCAACCTGATGCGGATACGCTCCTCCTCGGCCCTCCTGATGATGATCACCCCAACGCACTTGCACTTCATGCACTCGAAAGCATCATGCTCTCCTTCACTTATCCGGATGACGATATCCGAACTGTCTGCAGGATAATTGCAGAAATATCCTGATGATGCCGTTTTAACGAACTTCTTCACTTAGCGAAATTTCACTTCGCCGATCCTCCAGGGATGACCCGATCCAGTCTTAGGGTGATCTTCCACACTCTATCTTATCAGCCTGACCTAGCACATACCCATGCTAGGGTCTTCAACATCTCTTGACGGTGAACCTGCACACCTGCATGCAAACAGAAAACAAACTACGACCTAACCTACTGTACATTACCATTCCACCGATCAGACGGATCAACCGGTGGAATGGATCAGTAAATCCATGAAACCTCTCAAACCAGCAAATCGATTACACAAAGGGGATCAAACAGGAAACCAAAAATAGGATCTTTATTGATTTCAAAGATGCAATACAATATGATGTTCCTCACACAGCACACTCAAGCTCCTCTGCGCAATACAATACTATACTACCGATCGATGATATCTCTCTGTCTATGCAATATCAACCGATCACAAGCTTAAATAGATTTTCCTACGAGTACTACTGACCCGACTCCAAGCAGCTGGGAACTCTCCAGGCGGCTGGGAGATCCAACCGGACCCTACCGCATGACAGCTGTTCCAACAAACTTAACTAAAAATAGAAAAAGTCCGGTCAGCATGATCTTATCATGATCAGCTTGACCTTATTACATGCATTTGGTCTTAACAGACCTTCTTGGAAACATAAACAAGACCTAAACTACTAACTGCCTCATGAAGGCCAGCTGTCAGGTAGGTGCTCCTGCACCAGCATAGTGGCTTCCCTGACACATGACATCTTCATCAATGGATGTCAATACAATTTTGAAATCGAAGGTCCCAAGGACTTGGAAGTCTGTGAACTTTATCTAGAGATTCGTTACACTATAGTCCAAGATTTCTTCGATGGGTACCTTTGAATTTTTAGTATAGTTAAACACATCTCATTGAGCATTGAATAATATCATTAGAAATATTTAGTGTAGACTACTGTTGTTGTGATTTGACAATACAGTTGGGCAGTGTAATGTGAAACTCTAGATCTCATCAAATTCTGTGTGAGAAAAATCTCAACCTATTTTTATAGCTTGTTCGTCTATGTCCATGTCAGAATGAAAAAATCCTATTCCTAAATCAAATCAATTATTGTTGGTAGTGTGAAAAAAATATTGTAGTGATTGAATTTCTTCATCAATGCAGTGATTAAAAATTATTGACCTCATTAGTCCCTGTCGTAGGTAGGGTAACTGTTGTTTTCGCTCGCTTAATATTTTTTGGGTTGAAATTTGTTCAATGGAAATAATCAATCTTTAGCCTAAGGTTTGTTTTTGCTGCTCAATATTAATTTTGTGTTGAAATTTGTGCAATGGCAATAATCAATCTTTAGCCTAAGGTGTTTTTATTTTGTTGAATATTGAGACAACTTTATTAGCTAAACCTCTTTTTTTCATTGGCTTGTTGATATTTTAGCCCATTCGAAAATATTTTACTTATTGTTGAAATAGCTATTTTTTTAGTTTTGCCTATAGTGTTCTTGGGTGGCCAGACAAGTGTTGATGGAGGACCTTTTGTAGTTCTGGGACACGTGTTTTCTGTAGATGAGAAAGATGGAATTTGTCATTTACATAGTCCAATGTTTTTTTAAAGCTTTCAAATTTGTAATGACGGTTTTCTCTTTTTTTTTCAGGGAAACCATGTGTCTTCCAGCTTCAACTCATGGCAGGATTGAAATTTGCACATGCAGAATAGATTCAGGCATGGATGCGTGTGACCCATTTTCCATTGCAGCTAGAGAAGTAGAAGAAGGATTTGTGAGAATGCCATTTGACATTTTGTTTGGAAGCAGTTGGCTCTCATCAGGGCAGCGTGAGTTTGAAAGGTGATATTTTTATATTGACTGCATTGTGCCCTATTTCTTTTGTTTGTTTCCCAGTCTAGATCTAAACTATCACACAAATATGAGACTTTTCAGATCATGTATGGCCCTTAGATGCATAATAATGAAAAATACACTAGCAACATGGAACATAGTAAGTTGGGGAAAGATGTGAACATATTCAATCAAACAAACCTTAATGATATTTTTAGATTGGTTTCACTACACCATGATGAAAACCAAGTGTATGATAGAGGAAAATATGGGCTTTCATTTTTCTGGTGGCCTTGAGCTATCAGTTGTCGTGTGGTTTTCAAGCCATATCAATTTAGGGTAGAAGTGACATTTGGACTCCATTGCCCAATGGGGTAGGCACTAGTCTGCTCCCCATAGATCTAGGATCTTGCTATACCCGCAAGGGGCATACATCCCCAGACAAAGCCACTATTAGAACCTAAAATTTCCTACAATTTTAGGTCAAAATTTTTGGCTCCCACCATAAAAATTTGATTGTTGTACTAGTAAAAGACCAAAATAAAGTGCTACAAAACATCATTCCAAGACTAAATGGTCTCATTACATGAACATAACCAGCTTTCGAGATTAGCATTGTTGTTTCTTACAGCAAAGTGGCCTACAACCTTCAAAATATGTACTCTCATCAAACGAGACCTACCATTGCCTTTGGGAATGCACATCTTATCTAGCTTCAAACTAGAAACATCCACAGTTATAAGAAGATGTGTTCAATCCAAACAAGAAGAATACAGAGAAGGAGAAACTACCTAGGAATGTACCAAATGTTTCCTCAACACTCTTTTTTAAGTACCATACTGCACTGGGGCGGCCATATCAAGTTTTGGTAGATACCAATTTTATTAACTTCTCAATCCAGAACATGCTGGACTTGGAGAAAGCAATGATGGATTGCCTGTATGCAAAATGCACTCCTTACATTATAGACTGTGTGATGGCCAAACTAGAAAAGCTAGGATAGAAGTATCGTGTTGCCTTAAGAAGTGCGAAGGATACTCGGTTTGATAGATTGCCTTGCACACATAAAGGCACTTATGCAAATGACTGCATTGTAGAACGTGTTACCCAACATAAGTGCTATATTGTAGCCGCATGTGATAGGGACTTAAAGCATCAAATTCGAAGGATCCCTAGTGTACCTATTATGTACATCACCCAACACAAATATTCTATTAAATGCTTGCCAGAAGCAACCATGGGAGGCGCACCATGATTCTAGTGTTGATGGTTGCCAGCAAGTAGGTGAACAATTCAGAATTCTGTAAGGAGGGTCTCTTATTCTAAGATGACATTTATTCTCAGCAGTGTTGGTCAATCACATTTTGATTAACCAGGTAGCAATTCAAGAAATTTTGTTTTGAAGACATGGACCATATTTCAGGGCATTTGTTCCTTTTGTAAAGCGCATTCCAAGGATAACGGGAAAAAGAGAGTCAATTTACCTTGGTGAAACTTTATATGCATTATGAAAACCCTAATACCAAGATGACAATTGTGTTAGAGAGACATGTTGGATCGGAGTGGATTTTTCAGATCTCTTTGACTATGTGGGTTACTCTGATAAGGAAAACTAGAAGACTTGGACCCAAAAAACCAGCATGAGGCAATTTAGAGATTTATTCAATTATTGACAAAGCTTGTTGTGCATGCCAATATATAATTTCTGTTGGGAAATGTAGATGCTTTCCAGTTGGCAAATGGATTGCAGTATACATTTTCACACGTGGGGTAGTTGGCTGGTATGTATCGTTACAAGTATCGTCTTATGCAAGGATTTAAAGCATCTAATTTACTATCACTTTAATACTAGACCTGTTGGAAAGGGACCTAGTTGTGGTTTCTGAGCTCCAATGTGGAGGGTGTGGTTGTTTTTCCTACATGGTATTGTGCCATTGCTGGAAAGATCGATTGGCAATTTTCTTGCTCGATAATTTGAAGGTCATCATTCAAAAGGTGTGGCAAAGATTGTGACCAAAGGGTTGAAATTCATTTTGACTTGGAACTTAGAGCAGCTGTCATGCATGATGTTTTTGATACAATGCCAGAGGGTATAAAACAGAACAAAGCATGCACTATCTTGCAGCACCTGAGTGAAGCTTAGCATTGTGGGAAGGTGAACATTCCATGGAAGATGTACTGAAAGAATTTATAGTAAGCAACAGTCAAAGAGGAGGTGCTGGTACTATTTTGAGGATCCATGTGGAAAATTTCATGTGCCACAGCATCTTGCAAATCGAGTTCATCAAATGGCTTAATTTCACCACCAGACCGAGTGGGAGTGGAAAGAGTATGATATTAATGGCCTTATGCATTGCATTTGGAATCAAGGTGAAAATTACTTAGAGGGTAACTTCTTTGAAGGAATTTATCAAGAATGGGTGCAGTTATGCTCTTGTTGTTGTGGAATTGAAGAATGAGGGTGAAGATGTTTTCAAACATGATGTTTATGGGGATAAGACAATCATTGAGCACAGAGTGCTTGAATCTTCAAGTACAACTACTATAAAGAATTACCAAGATAAAAATAGGGAGTTCCTACACTCGAGAAATGATAAGGAAAAGTTTAAGTGGCCTCCATTCTTGCTTGCTAACAAGATACCCATAGCATTAGACATGGCTAAAGAATTTAAAGGAACCTATGAAGAGATTAAAAGGAAAATAGAGAATGATGGCTACATGAGCCATGCAATTAAAGAATGCTATCAGTCATTTAAACACATTCTGAGAACAATTGTTGTTGGCAAATAGGATAAAAGCATAATTGATGAGATTATTCAGAAAGTGGATGATAGTATCGAGTGTAGTACCCTACTGGATTATTTCAACATGAAGGAGCTTCACCTATTAAACTCAAAGATTGTGGAACTCATAGAGCTTTTGTTGAAAAGTGATAAGACTATATCTAATGAGAATAATGATGAGACTATATCTGATAAGAAAAATTTGATATCTGAAGTTATTCTGCTTCAAAACATGTTGGAAGTGGTCACTTGAGATATGAATAAGGATGGCCAAGGCTATTTAGATTTAAGCTATGTTCACTTTTAAGGCAAGAATATGAAACCACAGATTGAGAGGCTTCATTTACTATTCACTATTACAGAATCAACTATGGATGTTCTTGTTAACATAGAAGCTCGGTGCTAGATGACACTCTTTACAAATTCATTATTTATGAATATACCTAATGCACCTAAGGTTCGAAACATGCTGTCATTCAGTGTCATGACTACTTATTACGAGAAATACTTTTGTATTAAAATGCCAAAAGATATGAAGGATGAAACCCTGATCTCCAACAGACACTACACCGATGAAAAACTCATCGGCAAAAGCAAGCTAGTCAGAGCAAATTTTTCAAGTCACACCAAGCTCCTACATCATGCCGATGGATACCTTTTCAGGGAGACATTTTCTTATCTGCAAGAGGTCATTTAAAGTCACTCAAATACTCTGATACACAAGAAAAACATTTTATTGAAGTTTTCCATTCGATAAAATACAATACAGAATGGAAGAAATAAAACAAAGTAGGATTCATTGAGACAATTGTTATCACCTAAAACTGTACCCAGACTAATTCATAGAAATTAGTCTATTTGATGAAACTTGGGAAGACCTCTAAAGTTGTAGGTCACCTTATAGGCAGAGGTCAACCTCCAGAGAAGGTCGGCTTCCTAACTTTGTATCCCCTAAAACTTTAATATTCTATGACATTAACAGGGAAAAGGGTAAGAAAACTTTGTTCTACAACTGAAACTTAACTCTAGGGGTGATACACCTATCTTAAATGAGGAACATGAAAATAACAGCCCAAACACTTGCTAATGTGATTGAAATAACTTTTGCACAACCTACCAGTTATACCTCTACATAAATATTTCACAAACAGGTCTATAGTTGCAGAAATTTTTAAGAAAATAGTAATTTCACACTTAATCTTAATGCATATCTAGACACAACTTGTAACCTGCATAAGTACTTTCTACAAAAATGCTCTTTTCCAAGACAAAATCAAGAGGAAATAAACTTACTTCATAGTCAACTCCATCAAATCAGATAATGAGCACAAAATACATAAGATAGATAGGCACAATTTCCAATCAATGATCTCCAAGGTTCTCACTTTATATCATATCAAGTAAATTGGTAACATGAGTTACGAATCTTGCCAAAATCTAGAGCAAAGATAAAAAAAATCACAAGTCTCTGCAAGTAGCATAATCAGAACTAACTCCAATGAGTCAATCAAAAGTGACTATATCCCTCTAAGTGTTTTCCACCAAAGCAGGAATACCAAACTGATTTGGGTCAGATGCCTAGAAAAAGCCTCAAATCTAGGGCCTAAAACCTCTCCAAACATGCCCAAACTACAAAAAAAAGTCCATTAGGACTTAACCAAACATTATGTCTCATGAGAAAAAGTCTAAAAAGGACTCTAAAAGGCAATAAAGCCCTCCTAGATACTCTCCAAGTAGTCAAGACAACTACTAAATGTTAACATGACCTAGTCAAACACTCTCTCCTCTAGGTAGAAAAAGATACTACAACAAAGGCATGTGTCCACCACATCCTCCTTGCATTAAGAGGTAACAACAACCCTTAAATGATTTATAAGATCATCATTTAAAGTTTATTATTTTACATTACATTGTATGTGCAAGGAGAAATAAACATGAATGTGATAAAAAGCACCGAGGTGCATACTCTAATATAAGAAAGTAAAAGACTTAATAAAGTCTTCATCTATCCTATGGCCTCTTCGTGGCATTCTAGGCATTGCATTGTCCAAGTCTTGGACCTCAGCAGTTTTTTAAAATTTTATGCAAAAGGAAAAAAACACAAATAAAGACCCATCCGGTCTTTAGGGTTTGAAACCCTAAGAAGCACAAAAATCAATTCTCATGCCCTCATTTTGTATTTTTACACTTTTTCAATCTTGCTCTGTTGTCTCCTTGCCACCGACATGAGGGTTTGTAGCTGAGGTCTCTGAAGATGTTTTTGTGTTGTTTTCTCAAAGCATTTCGACTGTTTTCCTCCATGAACGGCTCCTGTAGCTTCTAGTGAGTTCAATAATCTCATTTTCTGAAACAAAACTGCAAAAATTTCAAGTTTTCTCATGACCCACTGCATTGCTATAGATTTCCTTTCTATGATGATTTGTGAAGCTTCTCCATCAGTTGCTTTAATATTCTCTATCTTTGCATTTTAGAATTTCAAAACCCTAGTACTATTCTTGAAAGGTTATGATAACTGAGTTAGAGGGTTTTGTTCTATGCACCAATGACAATACTTCAATACAAAAAATGATAGAAATTTGTATTTTCCAAGTTGTTTCTACATACTGTAAATGTTATTTCAAAGCTGAGAAATATATTTTCGGCTTCATTAGGGTTTTCTGTATGAGGCATTTTGTAAAAGGTTTTTTGTGCATTTTTTACAGTCACGCTAAAGGTGCTTTTCAACTATAACCCTAGTTAGGGTTTGTGGTGTAGGAGCACCCCTTCAACAAGACAAATATGCATAAGGGGGAGAAGAATAAGGTTTTAATATGTTATATACATTTTTTTTTATTATCTATAGTATTTGTGTTAACATTTCATGTTTGTAAACATGACCCCACCATGAGAATTTAGACATCATTAGACATCGGGTTATGAAAAGGATTAAACCAAGGTGTCGTATTAGGAGGTGTTTTGCTGTCTTATGCAAAACAGGTGCCTTGTGATTAATTAGGGCTTTTTGTTATAATCTTGGTTTAAGCAAAATCCTGAAAACAGAGGAGAGGGGGGTCTATAACAAAATAGGGAAAGTGGTCGAGGAGTAGGCAATCCTTTGACCTTCAGAATTATCAAATTGTAGAAATCTCTGTAATTAGTATATGTTCAGGAAAGTTGGAATGAAGAAATAGAAATTCTGTCAAGTGTGTTACAAAGTCTGGATTTTGGTAAATCCCCTGTATATTGAATTGTCCTGTGTATTATCTATATAGAAGTGTTGTCATATTTAATTTAGTTCCTCTTTTGCCATGATGCACGGATAAATCCATTCCACTGGTGGATTTCTATGAAATCAGTGGAATGGATTGTGTAGAGTAGTTTTCTATTTATTTTTCATTTTATTCATGGGCATGACAAAATAGAAATTGCAAAATCTGTTGGAGAGGAAGTTATTCGGCGGGAAAGTCAAACATACATTTGATGTATATACATCAATTGTATGCGGGGACAGTCTAAGAATATATCACATTCATCTGCGAGTTAACCCTATGTATATGCGATGAAGAATGGTATGTATAAAAGTCTGTTTGGGTCAAGTTTGTCTTGTTTGTTGAATACACAATTCCTATGTATATCGCTAATGTACCTAAGTACATTCCGTGTGTATCTTGCAAATTGTATGTGAAAATCCCTTGCCTGAGTATATTTCATAAGTATATCGCATTGGTATGCAAGTATCATCCTGCATCTATGTATCCGATTTAAGCATATCGGGGAAACCGATAGTAGATGTTTGTGGGTGGTTGAACCAATTCAAAGGTTCAATGGTTCAATGATACAGCAAGTTCATTTGGTTCACCGGTTCATCGTAGTAAGTGTTGCCGACAGTTGAGCCGATGGATTGAACCAGTTCAATGGGTTCCACAGATTCATCAAGATACAAAGGTTCATTTGGTTCAATGGCTACAGTGGGTTCATTGGTTTGACAAATGCATGTTTAAGAAGCTAAAGTATTTTCTTCGAGTGAGAAAAGACCGTCAAAAAAATTTTGAGATGGCGGAAAGAATTTGGTTGAGCCTTTGAACTGGTTCAACGGTTCAAAGGATTCAGTGGTTCAATGGTTCAATAGATAATTTCTGATAGCTTGAAGTCACAGCAATAGGAGTTTAGGGTGACAACTGAAAGTGTCACCAATGGAGAGTTTATCGGTATGAGTCACATCATTGGAAGACCAGACGAAAGCTTCACCGATTGTAGGAAGCGTCGTGACTGTGGAGTTCCAGGAATTTGTAACAATCCCTTGATACTCTGCCGCACCGCTGCTCGCTCTGCATCAAGTGGTATCAGAGCTAAAGGAGTATCTTTTGGAAAGAAGCAAAAGACAAAATGTCAGACAAAGAGGGATCATCAGAGTACCCAGCAAAGATGACGAACACTGAGTTGGCGGCATTAGTGAGAAAGCAAATGGCAGAGAGTAGAACAACTCGAGCTCAGAATCAGGCTTTGAAAGAAGAGGTAGAGAAGTTGAGGGACAGAGTAGAGAAAGGGGAAGAATATTCTGGTAAGCGAGAAGACAGGGATGAAGAGGAGATCCCTAAGCAAGAAGAGATAGAGGTTCTTGCAGACCAGAGACCCTTACTTAATGCCCTCAGATCCATGGAGAGAAGGACCATGGATATGAAAATAGACCTGCCAGTGTTTGCAAGCAAAATGGAACCTAATTCAATGATGGAGTGGATAGACTCCTTGAATAACTTCTTTGAGACCGAGGAAATCCCAGACCACCAAAGGGTGAAGATGGCTCAATCCAAAATGAAAGGGGCTGCACTAACTTGGTGGAATTTCATCCAAGATGATAGGGTGAAAGAAGGAAAGAACAGAGTTGCTACTTGGAAGAAGATGATGGCTTTAGTGAAGGAAGCCTATGTTCCATTGGATTACAACATCCAATTACATAAGAGGAAACAAAACTTGAAGTAGAAGGAGTTAGATGTCAATTCATACAAAGAAGAGTTCATGAAACTATGTGTCAAGACAAAGGTAAAGGAGGGTGAGGAAGAGAAGGTAGCAAGGTACCTCAATGGATTAAGGTTTAACATCCAAGAAGATTTAAATCTGCATAACCCAGATACAGTCCAAAAGTGCTACCAGTTAGCACTCAAAGTGGAAGAGAAATTAAAGAGAAGGCATGAGTAGAACAATAGAGGAAAAGGGAGATAGCAAAGGGGAGGAAGAAGTCCTTTTAGGGGTAGAGGAAATGGATTTGGATACTAGGTTGAATCCAATCAAGAGAACAGTAGAGGAGATAACAGTCAGAACCAAGGGGGAAACTTCAGGGGTAGAAGACCACCATTTAGGGGAAGATCTCAGGGCAGAGGACCTATCAGATGTTACAATTGCAATCAAGAAGGCCATATAGCCAGCATATGTCCAGCAAAGGCAACAAGTTCAATAGGAGAAAAGAGGATCAATCTAATCCAAGAATCTGATTGTCAAAGTGTAGCAAGCTCAAGTACTAATCAAAGTGTGAATGCTCCCGACAGTTATGGGTATCTTGAGAATGGAGAATCTTTGATGATTAGGAGAGCAATGATCACCATGAAGGTGCTTGGAAAAGAACCTCCACAAAGGAAGTCTCTCTTCAGAACTACTTGCAAGGCAGGAGGAAAGGTATGTAAAGTTCTGATTAACTCTGGATCTACTAAAAATTTTGTGTCATTTGAAATGGTAGAAAAGCTTAAGCTTAGGAGACTGCCACATCCTTGCCCATATAAAATTTCATGGCTCACCCAAGGTCAGCAAACAGTTGTGGAAGAACAGGATTGGGTAGAACTTCAAATTGGACCATACAAGGATAGGTTATTGTTTGACATTGCCAAGATGGATGCTTGCCATCTCCTATTTGGAAGACCATGGTAGTATGACTTGAAAGCATACCATGATGGAGTTAGAAACACATATTCAATCACCAAGAATGGTAAGGTGATAGAGCTACTACCATTAATGGAGAATGAAGTGGAATCACAAGGAAAAGAAGTTAAGGTGATGATGGTAGAAGGCAAACAATTCATGAAAGGGATAGTAGAAGAAGGAGCAGTTGCATATGCTCTAATTCCATGCATAAAGGTGAACAAGGAACAACAACAAGAAGTCAAGGGAGAGAAGAGGCAAAGGTTCATAGATCCTACTATCCAAGAGCAATTGGACAAGTACTAAGGCATCATCTCTGATGGAATACCAAGGTCCCTACCAACTATGAGGGACATTAGCCATTGCATAGATCTAATCCTTGGATCTACACTCCCAAACAAAATAGCGTACAAGCTTACCCCAGAGCAGAATACAAAGGTAGCAAGGCAGATTGAGGAATTGTTGGAGACAGGCCTAATTGGCAAAAGTTTAAGCCCATGTGCGGTACCAACTGTACTAGCACCAAAGAAGGAAGGCACTTGGAGACTTTGTACTAATTCAAGAGCTATCAACAAGATCACAATCTGGTATAGGTTCCCAATACCTAGGATAGAAGATTTGCTTGATTTCTTGGGGGGTGCTAAGTATTTCACAAAAATAGATTTAAAGAGTGGCTATCATCAGATTAGGATTAGGCCAGGAGATGAATGGAAAACTACATTCAAGACCAATGAGGGTTTATATGAGTGGAAGGTCATGCCTTTTGGTTTGTCCAATGCCCCTAGTACCTTTATGAGGTTGATGAATGAGGTCCTGAGGGAATTCATAGGAAAATTTGTCATAGTATATCTAGATGATATCCTGATTTTTAGTAATACAAGGGAAGAGCACCTCAACCAGATAGACTTGGTTCTCAAAAGGTTACATGAAGAATAGCTAATGATCAACTTAGAAAAGTGTTTGTTCATGCAGGAAGAGATCATCTACTTGGGATTTGTTATCTCACATAACAAACTGAAAATGGATCAAGAGAAGGTAAGTGCCATATTGTCTTGGCCAACTCCCAAAACCTTGAATGATGTTAGAAGTTTCCATGGGTTAGCAACCTTTTATAGGAAGTTTATAAAAGGGTTTAGTCATGTTTGTGCACCTATGCTTGATACCATAAAAGGAGGACAGAAGTGTAGATTCACTTGGACAAAGGAGGCAGATGATTCATTTGAAACATTGAAGAAGAAGGTGGCAGAGCAGCCAGTTCTTGCATTTCCTGACTTCAACAAGATTTTTCAAGTAGAATGTGATGCCAATCACATGGCAATCAGAGTAGTACTCAGTCAAGAAGGTAGGCCTGTTGCATTTTTCAGTGAGAAAATAAATGATGCAAAGAAAAGATACTCATCATATGATTTGGAGATGTACGCTCTAGTACAGTCACTCAAAAAGTGGAGGCATTACTTGATGCCAAAAGAATTCATAGTGTTCACAGATAATCAGGCCCTTAGTTTCATAAACAGTCAAGAGAAGCTGAACCATAGACACATGAAGTGGGTGGAGACTTTGCAAGCTTTCACTTTCACACTCAAGCACAAGAAAGGGGTCAAGAACAAAGTAGCAGATGCTTTGAGCAGGAGAGTCCTAACCATAAATCAGATCCAATTGGAGAGTGTTGGCATTGACTCTTTGAAGACCATGTATAATGATGATGAAGACTTTGGAGACAAATATCATGTTGAGTTCTCTGAATTTTTGATCCAAGATGGATTACTTTTCAAAGGTGGACAGTTATGTATTCCAAGGTGTTCTATGAGACTAAATATCATTCAAGAGAAACATTGTGGGGCCATGGTAGGACATTTTGGTCTGGATAAGACTCTTGATCTTGTAAAGAGGCATTACTATTGGCCCAAGTTACAGTCAGATGTGAGGAAATTTGTGGAGGCATGTGTGATATGTCATAAAGCAAAAGGAAGATCCACTAATGCAGGTTTGTATCAGCCACTACCCATTCCTTCTAGGCCGTGGGAGAGCATAAGCATGGACTTTGTATTGGGTTTGCCTAGGACAAGGAAGGGATATGATAGTGTTTTTGTTGTAGTAGATAGATTTAGTAAAATGGCACACTTTTTACCATGCAAAACCACTTGTGATGCCTCATATGTTGCAGATCTATTTTTCAAAGAGATAGTAAGGATGCATGGATTGCCATTGAGCATAGTCTCTGATAGAGATGTGAAATTTATTGGCCATTTTTGGAGGACTCTTTAGAAGAAGCTTGGCACCAACTTGTCCTTCTCATCAGCCTACCATCCTCAAACAGATGGGCAGACTGAAGTTGTTAACCGTTCATTGGGAAATCTGTTAAGGTGTTTGACAAAACAACATGGAGAGCAGTGGGATAACATCCCACCACAAGTAGAATTTTCCTATAATGACACCATCAATAGAAGTACAGGGAAGTCACCTTTTCAGGTGGTATATGGTATTCATCCAAGAGGTATTTTAGAGCTGAGAGATCTGCCTATAGGAGAGCCTATTAGTGCAGATGGAGAAGCTTTTGCTTCAACTATCAAAGAAGTGCATGATCAAGTCCAGAACTAGCTTCAATAGACTACATTGAAATACAAAGCATATGCTGACAAGAAAAAGAGAGATGTACAATTTGATGTTGGAGATTTGGTGTGGGTTAATTTGAAGAAGGATAGGCTCCCAAAAGGTAAATATACCAAGCTAATGTAGAGGAAGATTGGACCATGTCAGATTTTGAAGAAGTGTGGGCAGAATGCTTATGAGATCCAACTTCCTCCTGATCTTGGATTGTCACCCATTTTCAATGTATGTGATTTAACTCCATACAAGTAGCATACAGATGTAGAACAGAAACCATTGCAAGATGTAGCAAAGGATGATATTCCTAAGCATGATCCACCAAAATTGAAGAAGATATTAGACTCAAGAGTGACAAAGAAGACAAGGGACAAAGAGTACATGGAGTACTTGGTAGCTTGGCACAGACAACCTGTTTCAGAGGCAGTTTGGATGACTGAAGATCAGATTACAAAATATGGTGCAGATTTTCAAACTTTGATCTCAAAGGGGCTTGAGATCATTTCTCCCGAGGAGTATGGTGCAGGAGCACCCCTTCAACAAGATAAATATACATAAGGGGGAGAAGAATAAGGTTTTAATATGTTGTATACATTTTTTTTTATTATCTATAGTATTTATGTTAACATTTCATGTTTGTAAACATGACCCCACCATGAGAATTTAGACATCATTAGACATCGGGTTATGAAAAGGATTAAACCAAGGTGTCGTATTAGGAGGTGTTTTGCTGTCTTATGCAAAACAGGTGCCTTGTGATCAATTAGGGCTTTTTGTTATAATCTTGGTTTAAGCAAAAACCTGAAAACAGAGGAGAGGGGGGTCTGTAACAAAATAGGGAAAGTGGTCAAGGAGTAGGCAGTCCTTCGACCTTCAGAATTGTCAAATTGTAGAAATCTTTGTATTTAGTATATGTTCAAGAAAGTTGGAATGAAGAAATAGAAATTTTGTCAAGTGTCTTACAAAGTCTGGATTTTGGTAAATCCCCTATATATTGAATTGTCCTGTGTATTATCTGTATAGAAGTGTTGTCATATTTAATTTAGTTCCTCTTTTGCCGTGATGCATGGATAAATCCATTCCACTGGTGGATTTCTGTGAAATCAGTGGAATGGATTGTGTACAGTAGTTTTCTATTTATTTTTCATTTTATTCATGGGCATGATAGAATAGAAATTGCAAAATCTATTGGAGAGGAAGTTATTCGGCAGGAAAGTCAAAAATACATTTGATATATATACATCAATTGTATGCGGGTACAGTCTGAGAATATATCGCATTCGTCTGCAAGTTAACCCTGTGTATATGCGATGAAGAATGGTATGTATAAAAGTCTGTTTGGGTCAAGTTTGTCTTATTTGTTGAATATACAATTCCTGTGTATATCGCTAATGTACTTGAGTACATTCCGTGTGTATCTTACAAATTGTATGTGAAAATCCCTTGCCTGAGTATATTTCATAAGTATATCGCATCGGTATGCGAGTATCATCCTGCATCTGTGTATCTGATTTAAGCATATCAAGGAAACCAATAGTAGATGTTTGTGGGTGGTTGAACCAATTCAAAGATTCAACGGTTCAATGATACAGCAAGTTCAATTGGTTCACCGGTTCATCGTAGTAAGTGTTGCCGACAGTTGAGCCGACAGATTGAACCAGTTCAACGATTGAATTGGTTCAACGAGTTCTACGGGTTCATCGAGATACAAAGGTTCATTTGGTTCAATGGCTACAGCGGGTTCATTGGTTTGATGAATGCATGTTTAAGAAGCTAAAGTATTTTCTTCAAGTGAGAAAAGACCATCGAAAGAATTTTGAGATGGCGGAAAGAATTTGGTTGAACCTTTGAACCGGTTCAACGGTTCAAAGGATTCAACGGTTCAATGGTTCAATAGATAATTGCCGATAGCTTGAAGTCACAGCAATAGGAGTTTAGGGTGACAACTGAAAGTGTCACCGATGGAGAGTTTATCGGTATGAGTCACATCATTTGAAGACAAGACGAAAGCTTCGCCGATGGTAGGAAGCGTCGTTACTATGGAGTTCCAGTAATTTGTAACAATCCCTTGATACTCTGTCGCGCCGCTGCCCGCTCTGCATCAGTTTGTAACTGGTATGAATCCTTGATAGCCTCTTTTACTGACTGTTGAGCTGATTGCACTATCTCTAGCCATGTATTGGCTCCTTACCCATAGTGGTGACTGCCAATACCTTCATTTCAGGTCCCCTGAGGATGGCTCTGGTTTCTTTCATTATTCTACTATGGTTGTTCCATTTCTGCCTACTGTCCAACAGCAACTACAATTTTTTTACTCACACAGTGGTTTTTCACTTTTTCCATTTCTGTCAGATGCATCTTACACAGTTTTATTCATTTTGAACCTATTCTGATATCTATAGTAGACAATACCATTCTTTGGAATTTCCTCTAGTAAACTTAAGGTTACTATGGCTTTCAAAATGGGCAACAATGCACGAGGTTTGGCTATGAACTTCTCAGTGTATAAGCTTCTCATGACATCTTGTATCAATGAAACATTCTGATATTCTGTAGCATGTATACCCACTACTCTTCGTTGATTCTCCTATTCTCTGAGCATGATGTCCTATGCTTACCATAACTATTGATTACTTTTTCTATAGGTTTGACTAATATGGTATTTAGGGTTCGTTGTCATCCACAATGATGAATGTGATTGTAGGTCCCTCTTCACCATGTTAGGCTCTTCTGACAAGCCTCTACATATTGTTCTACATATCTGGTTTTTTATTCTCATAGAAGTCTATGTCCATAAGTCATGAACCAAAAGAAAGCTCCAACATACCTCTGTTGAAAGAGAAACAGTTCTCTTTAAGCTTCCACAAACTGACCATTTCTTTGTATCTTTGACTGTCTTGACATCTCCTGTATAAGCATTGTCTATCATTTCAAGGTGTTTCCTCTTCATATATCACTGAGGGCTCTTATACTGTCAAAATGCATGACTGCATCTAAAAATGTTTACGTAAGTTATTGTTTCTTTCTCATGTGACTGTCATTAATGGCCGTCTAGTTTCAATAAGTATATTCATGTGGCTATCTTTCAGAGCATGAGTTGACTGTGTATTTAGGCACCGCTTGTTTGCCATTTATCATCCATCACTACTCCTTGGTATTTCATATGCTATGACTGCTTAGATCATAATGATATCTGTATCTATGGCATTTGAATCTGAATCTGTATATTTTGTCTATTTTGCATGTGTTCATCAGTTTATCGCTAAAATAGTCAAAAATATATGCATTCTAAGCATGCCTCTTCTGTTCTTTCACCTCTTCCTTTGACTGTCACCATGTCTTCCTATTGTTTTCAATGTTGGACTATCCTTGTGACACCATGACAGAGATGACTATAGCATTTGTTATTTGATTGTCTCTTGACATTGTTTGACAGTCCTCTTCCACAATCCTTCATGATGTTTGACTTGGCTCTGTCCTTGGTCAATGCTATTGGGGGGCTCTGCATTTATTTTGGTAGTGTTTGATTTTATCATGGTTGTTTCTTAACCTATCTTGACATCTTGGGCATATCTTGACTGTTAACATGCTTGTCAAGACCCTTGCTCACTATCACAAACTCTCCTCATTATGCGATACAAAGTTCTTCCATGGCTTATGTGGACTATCCTTAAATAGTAATAACTCTCCATGCTTGTCAAGACCTTATATCTACATTACTGTTTGTTCAAGCTCAAACAGTCTTGAGAGAGTCACCACTATGAAAAACTTGTTCATCACTATACATTCTCCTACCTTGTCACTGACTTATCTAATGATTTGTTCTTATGTTTCATAAACTATTCTTGACAGTTTTATTCTATTATGCTATTAGACTAAACACCTTCCTTTGACTTGTTTGTTGTTTGCATGCTAATGACACTGTAGTGGTGTTTACTTCGTTTCTCAATTGTCTAACTAGTCTAAAAACTCCATTGTCCCTTTGGATTGTCTCTAAATCCTACTTACATCTTCAAAAAAGCCTTAAGAGTCCTTGAGACCCTTCTGTCTTGAATGAAAACATAGTGGACACATAGCTCTCCATTTGTATTTTCACTACTTACCATCATCATAGTCATCCAACATAACTATTCATACACCATCCTAACCCTATAATAAGGTTTATTGACCTTTATGATAAACACCATGCTTATTGATTGAAAGCATACCTAAAATATGTATAGTCTTTAGGTCATCATGCTGTTCCACACTTGGTGTTTCACTTGATACTTCCACTTACCCCTGTTCACTAATCCTTTGACAACAATGACAGTCATCTAGTATGTGACTGTCCTCTTTTCTATGCAGCAAGCAGATGACTGTACCTTGATCATTTGGTAGTTCTGATCTTGTATGAATCTTTTCCATAAGCTGTAACTTCTATGTAGTAATGAATGGTATCTTCTATATGCTCATCTACATTAATGACTTGACTATCATGAAATGCACACTGTCCTTGACTGAGATCTTCTACAATGTTTATGAGCTGGGCTCAACCCTTGTGGGAGCCACATTTTCTCCACTCATAATGTAACCTGATGAATCAAACAAAAAACTAATTACACCTGTATCTGCACATGAAACAAACTTGTTAATAAAAACAAATGCATACCCTGGATGCATTAGATAACTTTAGTAGTTCTCTGGTACATTCATGGTATGCATGACTGATTTTATGTATCTTGTTGAAAAGCCTATACATGCATAATGAATGTGTATATAATGAATGTAGTTAGTCATTGCTTAGAGCAACATTGCTCTAATACCTTATCTCATCTTTTGCAGGGAAACAGGACAATGAACTAAGGAAGCTCAAGTCAACAACTCCACCAGCCAGATAGACCAGGCATTCAGGCAATGACTGGTTACCCTCATTCTATACTCCTTTATTTACTTTCATTACTTATTCATGTATATGCTTTTCTCAATTTGTATTGAATAAGTGAAAGCTAATCTCACAGCTTGTGTGAGACAATGTATATTTTTTCATTCAATAAAGATTACTTTTCTCTATTATATGCACTTGTGTCAATGCAATAATCCATTACATCTTTTTTGTAATTCTTTTTCTGATTTTTCTTATACAATTGAATGTAACATTGGAAAGTATAAAAAATGAATCTCACTTCCCTACTTAAAACAATGGGCTCTACCTGATTGAGCTGTAGTGAAAATCTGGGTAACATTTCTGGTGACATTTGCTATATGTTTGCCTATTAAACATTAGACCAGCTGCCTAGACCTTATCCATTAGGCATAGGATCATTCAAAGACCTCAAATCACTTTTGACAAACAAAACTATTGTACTTCGGTAACTTGGTATGTTAGCTATGAAGAACACTTGGACACCCAAAACAAAAAATAAAAATGCTGAAAGCAACTCACCTAACTATCCTAGACAACACTTAGGGAAAAACAAAAGGCATCTAAACTATTGTGCAGTAGCACTTATTGAAAGCAAGAAACCTAATCTATTGTTTACAAGGCAACTCATACCTCAAAACACCTCTTTAGGTGTATCCCATTGACTAGGATAGGCAAATTTTCTCCATCCATGTTTGATAACTAAAATGTGTTGTGCTCCTTGCATTCAATAATGATGAATGGACCACTCCACATGTTGTCAAACTTGGAGTGCTTCCTCGGCCTGCTTTTCAACTCATCCCATTTGAGCACCATATCACCCTCCCTAAAATTTCTGGGAGTGGCCTTCTTATCAAAAACTCTTTTTGTCTGAAGCTGATGATACTCCATAGCTTTCATAGCTTTATCTCTCATATCTTCAAGCTCCATAAGTTGAGCATATCTAACATCCATGGGATCTTCTTCTTCAAACATCTCTAGTTGATTCATGATATCAAGAGCTAGCAGCTCCACAGATACAGGCAGTCTTGCCTCTTTTCCATAAACTAACATCTATGGGGAGTTTCCAATAGACCTCTTGGGAGTTATTCTATCTACCTATAAGGCAGATTTCATATTGGTGTGTCAGGTCCTCTGGTTATCCTCCATTGATCTCTTGATAATCCTTATGAGGTTCTTATTTGTGGATTCAGCCAAGCCATTACCCTGTGGGTAAAAATTTGATGAAATGTTTAAATAGATTCCATTCTTCAAAGCCCAGTCAGTTACCTTCAATCCAACAAAGGCTAAAGCATTGTCTGAAATGATTGATTCAGGTACTCCAAACCTAGATACCAAATCATAATAAAAGTTTAAAACAACATTCTCATTAGCTTCTTTCAAAGCCACTGCTTCAGTCCACCTTGTGAAATAGTCTATTGTTGCAAGTACCCACCTGTGGCCTGCACTTGATGGTGGGTTAATGGGACCTATAAAATCAATGCCCCATCTCATGAAGGGTTGTTCTACTTGAATTGGCTGCAGAGGTAAAGCTAGCAGCCTTTCTTTGCCTACAAAAATGGCACATTTTACACACTTTCTAGCCCATGCATGGGCATCCTTAAAGAAGCTGGGCTAATAATAGCCAACTCTCATTATTTTCTAAGCAGTAGTTCTTGGGGAAAAATGACCCCCTGCTATTCCATCATGAAACTCATGCAGCACCTTGTCAGTTTGATCATTAGCAATTCATCTTAACAACACACCGTTAAAATCTTTTCTGAAAAGGATATTATTAACTAAAACATAAGGAATAGACTGCCGTCTAAAATATCTCCTCTTAGCTCTATCTAAACCTATTGGACATTCACCAGTTTGTAAAAAATGAGTCATGTCACTAACCCAACCTGTTCCAACTATTGTTGTATCATTCTGGTGCTCATCTTCAATGATCAAAAGCACTTCTTCTTCCTTCTCTGTTTCATTTTCAGACCTAGTAGCTAGTTGTTCACTGAGTCCTCTCCCTCTAATGAGATTGGTTATCTTGATATCTACATCATATTCCATGACTTTGGTAATCCAACCAGCCCTTTTCTCATTAACATCCTTACCTAACAGAAACTCTTTCACACCAGGGTGAGCAACCATCAAATGTACCTTGTTGTTAGAAATAAGATGCCTAAACTTCTTGAGACTCTTAACCACTGCAAGGACATGTTTTTCAATGAAACTATACCTCTATTCATACTCCTCCAGTCCTTGACTAAAGAAATCAATTGGCTACTCAAAGCCTTCACTTTGCTACTGTACCAGAATTGCAGAAATTGTATCTATACTACCATAAGCATACAAAATAAAATCTTTTGAGAAATCAGGATTTACCAGAGTTGGTGCAGTTGATAATACTTCTTTTATGGATTCAAAACTGAGTTTGCCCTCTTTTGTCCAACTGAAAACTACATTTTTCTTCAACATAGAGGTCAATGGCTTCAATAAATCTGCAATGTTAGGTATAAATCATCGCAAAAAATTAATTCTGCCAATAAAACTTTGCAGCCCTTTCTTGTGGCTGGGTACAAGCAGCTCCAAAATTGCTCTTACTCTTTCTGTATCAATGGTAGCTCCCTCTTTTGACACAATGTGTCCTAAAATATTGCCTTCATGCACAGCAAAAATGCATTTCTTGGGATTGAGAGATATCCCAAACTCTTTACATCTCTCAAATACTTGTTTTAGGTGGGATAAATGTTCAGGTGCATCTTTAGATAAAACTATGATGCCATCAAGGTACACAAGCACCAATTTATAAAGCAAACCTTTAAAAGCGATATCCATAGCTCTCTAAAAAGTAGAGCCAGCATTTGACAGACCAAAAGGCATCCTTTTGTAAGCCATGGTGCCCCATTTTGTGGTAAAAGTAGTTTTAAATTGATCTTCCTCCTTGACTAAGACTTGATTATAACCTGAATATCCATCCAGTAAGGAGAATCTTTCTGAACCAGCCACTACTTGTAGAATTTGCTCCATTGAGGGCAACGGATAGTGATCCTTCAGGGAAGCTCTATTTAGGTCTCTAAAGTCAATGCACAGCCTAATCTCTCTGTTCTTCTTCCTCACAGGAACAAGATTAGAGACCCAAGACATATGCTTGATCGAAAAAATGATATTTCCCTTGATCAACTTGGTTAATTCCTTAATCATCAGAGGCTCAAGTTTTGGATTTAAAGGCCTTTGTTTCTACCTTACAGGTTTTGTACTTGGCTCTAACTCTATAGTATGCTAGGTGATTTGAGGGTCAAACCCCTTTAAGTCTAAGTATTCCCAAGAAAACATAGCCTCAAATTCTTGACAAAGAGAATAAAAGCTTTTCCATCTTCAGGTGAACAGATTTTACCAATTTTGAGAAGCTTACCTTTATAAATTTCTAGCTCCTCATAATGTTCTTCTTTGACCTGCATGCTGGTTTTTCTCTTTTTCAGCTGATCATCAGTACCAAAAATAGATTCCAAGGTTACCAATCCTCTGGGTAGCTTATTAGTCCTTAACTGAACAACTTGATCATCACCATATTGCTATTTGAGTTTGTTTTGATTCATCACAGAAAACTCATCCTCTTCTAACAGGAAATGCAGAACCTGCTCATCACTCTCAAAAACCTGCCAATGAATGTTATTCTCAGGAATAGAGGGTCTATCAACTATCTTCACATGAGGCTGTACCTTTTCTCTTTGAATATGACTGGGGATATAGAACTGAGCCCCAATCACAGCTAACTTATCTGCATGATTGTTCTGATTTCTTGGAATAGAGATTAGATTGAAAGCATCAAACTCCTCAATCATATCCCATACTCTATGTTTATAGCATTTCAAAACATCATTTTTTGTAACATGCAGCCCCCTCACCTGATTCACAATAAGTTTGTTGTCCCCATATACCTGCAAACAGTCAATTTTCCTCTTCCTTGCCCACTGGAAACCTTGAATTAACCCTTCATACTCAGCAGTTTTATTTGTTCATGAAAAAGCAAAATGGAAAGCAGAATAATATATGTCACCTTGTGGAGACACAAGCATTGCACCCCCACCAGATCCATTCCTATTCCTAGATCCATCAAAGTACATTTTCCATACCTCGTCCTACTGTTCTATCTACTTTTCTGCACCCTTTACAAGGTTTGGAATTGTTGTTTCAGGTTCATGCAGCATATAGACCCCCATACCAATTTTTCTTGAATGTGTCCCTCAAGATCATCTACAATATTTTCTAATGCCCACTCCTTTAACAGCACTTCTGGTATACTTTCATCTTGTAGTTCTTAAGCAACAACAAGCTCAGGATCATCAGAAATGATGCAATTTACATTAACAGCACTTAGCACATAAGGCTCTATGTGATCCTTGGCAAGCAATTTGGATTTTATGGTCACTTTTGTACCATATTGGGTCCTAAAAAACATGTGGGACCAATCTGAGGATAAATATCCTCCTAACTTGGATGTGAACTCTCTTGACAAACACATGGCAAAATAAGGAGGTAAATCTATGATGAACACCTCTTGGGAAATGGAAACATTTGGATAGGTATGCAAAGTGAGACCTAAATCTTTTATCACACCTATAGTGTTAACAAATGTGCCATCTAGTTGGAGTACACCCTTCTCAAGGGGCTGGTATTTCAATCCTAATTAGTCTACAATCTATTTTGGCATTACAGAACTACTTGCACCACTATCCACCATGCAGTTATGTACTAACTTATCTCCTATTATTAATGACACATAAAATGGAAGTGGTTTAGCACTCTTATTTGGTTGTTTACTGTTGTCCTGGGATGAATTGGTAAGGATAGCCCTAGCTGGGTCAATAGTTGCATCATTTGACACTTTTAAATCAGACAAGGCAGATTGTAACATGTTCTTTTGACCTGGGATGGCTAAGGAATCCCACATAGATATTGTCACATTCATTTTCTTCATATTTTCAATGATATTTAAAGGTGAAGTGACATTTACCTTTTGATGTGACTTTGTAGCAGCAATATTAGCCTGAAAATGAGGCTGTTCCTTAGCAGTTGTTTGAGTGTTCCTTTGCAAAATATGGGGAATTTGAGATGTAGAAGGATCAGCAGGTCCTTTTCCTTTGTTTTCTACTTGATCTATCTCATAACCCCTCTTTTTAGCTCTTGTATTTGCTACAACTGAAGTATCATCTTTGTTCACACCACAAAACTCATCTCCTTGCCAGTTTAGGAAGGTAGTATCATTCTTAAGCTATTCTTGTTGTTGTACAGCCCCATCATTAGGTGTGTTTAGCTGTGAAACTACAATATTTTGTACCATTAGGGTCTGGTTTATAACTCCATTTGAACAGGTTGCTTGACTGTGTGGCTGATTGCAGGGAAAACACCATTCATATTCAACTGCAAGGTTGTTCTGAACAGGGACAAGATCTCTAACTGCATTAATGGGTGCAGGATTGTAAGGCTAGAAAGGCCTTTGGTTCATGTTTTGCCTAGCACCCTGGTAATTGCTTTGATATGGCGGCCTATTAGCTTGGTATGGCTGGTTTTGCCCTTGATAAGGCTAATTTTGCACTTGACTGTGTGGCTAATAAGGCTGTCTGTCTGGGATTACTATTTTTTGATATTCACCTGCTCATTCCCAAAAATTTGTAGGATGTTCTCTATTTTCTATTGGCAATTTTTAATCTCTCTTAACTATTATGATGAGCTGGAAACAACAGTCTCAAGATTGGCAGTACTTGGCAATGCTGCTACAGCAGGTAAAGGGGCAAAAGATGGGATCGACAAAGGCATTGAAGCTTGAATCTCGAGAAAAATGGGCACTGGTGGTCTAGGTGCTATTTTCCTAGCCTGAATCAGGCTATTTTCTGCTCTAATAGCTATTTCATATGCATCAGGTAAACTTGTACCTCCCATTGATTGTATCATTACTGAAATGTAACTATTAAGAGCTTTCAAAAAATACAGAAATGCATATTCCGATGAAGGCCTTACCATGGTAGGAATTCTATTCCATGTCTTCTGAAACCAGAAATTGAAATCCATCATTTGCTCTTGGGGAGCTCTCTTTATTGTAGTCAACTGTTCAACCAGTGATAAGTTATCAAACTTATCTTGAAATTGCTTGTTCAACTTATCACCCAGATCATCCCAAGTTGCAATGGTTTGCACTGGTAAACTCCTGAACCACTATAATGCTTTTCCTTTAAATGAGGTAGCCAGCAGCCTGATGGCTACATTTTCTTGAGTTACATGATGAACACCACATAGAGAAGCTACGTCTCTAATGTGTTCGATTGGGGTAGTTTGATCCTCCCAGTAAAATAGGGTAGGCTCTTCAAAGCTGCCATGGGTATATTATCATGCACTATCAAGTTTCAATGGGCTGCCCCCATCAAAAGCCACAAACAGCTGATTCCTTGCCATTAGAACAACTAGAGGTACATTTGCTTGAACCGGTACAGGAACTGCAGGTATTATTGGTCTGAAACTTGGTGGGGTTGATTGGATTCTTTTTGAAACTGAAGTCCTTACCACAGTTCTACTCTATCTTCTAGGCGGAGACAGCTGCAAATAATCAAAGGAACTCAAACTCTGATTTTGTATCTTTCTCATAAAATGTGTGACAACACTGATCTACTTGTCTTTCTTCAGTATGAGTCGCCAGATATGCAGAAAACTACCTCTTAAAGGCCTGATAATGTTGGTAGCATATCAAAACTAGCAATATGATTAAAACAATAAGCATTGTTCAGAATCGAACAGTCCACTGGGCATGCCAAAAACTGTTATCACCTAAAACTGCACCCAGACTAATTCGTAGAAATTAGTCTATTTGATTAAACATGGGAAGACCTCTAAAGCTGTGGATCACTTTATAGGTAGAGAAAAACCTCCGGAGAAGGCCGGCTTCCAAACTTTGTATCCCCTAAAACTTTACTATTCTATGACTTTGACAATGAAAATGGTACGAAAACTCTATTCTACAACTGAAACTTAACTCTAAGGGTGATACACCTATCTTAAATAAGGAACATGAAAATAATAGCCCAAACACTTGCTAATATGATTGAAATAACTTTTGCACAACCTACCGGTTATACCTCTACATAAATATTTCACAAATAGGTCTATAGTTGCAGAAATTTTTAAGAGGAATAGTAATTTGACACTTAATCTTAATGCATATCTAGACACAACTTGTAACCTGCATAAGTACTTTCTGCAAAAAGGCTCTTTTCCAAGACAAAATCAAGAGGAAATAAACTTACTTCACAGTTAACTCCATCAAATCAGATAATGAGCACAAAATGCATAAGATAGATAGGCACAATTTCCAATCAATGATCTCCAAGGTTCTCACTGTATATCATATCAAGTAAATTGGTAACATGAGTTACAAATCTTGCCAAAATCTAGAGCAAGGATAAAAAAAATCACAAGACTCTCCAAGTAGCATAATCAGAACTAACTCCAATGAGTCAATCAAAAGTGACTATATCCCTCTAATTGTTTTCCACCAAAGCAGGAAAACCAAACTGATTTGGCTTGGATGCCCAGAAAAAGCCTCAAATCTAGGGCCTAAAACCTCTCCAAACATGCCCATACTACAAGAAAAAGTCCATTAGGACTTAACCAAACATTATGTCTCATGAGAAAAATTCTAAAAAGGACTCTAAAGGGAAATAAAGCCCTCCTAGATACTCTCCAAGTAGTCAAGACAACTACTAAATGTCAACATGACCTAGTCAAACACTCTCTCCTCTAGGCAGAAAAAGATGCTACAACAAAGGCATGTGTCCACCACATCCTCCATGCACTAAGAGGTAACAACAACCCTTAAATGATTTATAAGATCATCATTTAGAGTTTATTATTTTACATTACATTGTATGTGCAAGGAGAAATAAATATGAATGTGATAAAAAGCACTAAGGTGCATACTCTAATATAAGGAAGTAAAAGACTTAATAAAGTCTTCATCTATCCTATGGCCCCTTCGTGGCATTCTAGGCATTGCATTGTCCAAGTCTTGGACCTCAGCAGTTTTCAAAAACTTTATGCAAAAGGAAAAAAACACAAATAAAGACCCATCGAGTCTTTAGGGTTTGAAACCCTAAGAAGCACAAAAATCAATTCTCGTGCCCTCATTTTGCATTTTTACACTTTTTCAATCTTGCTCTATTGTCTCCTTGCGGCTGACATGAGGGTTTGTAGATGAGGTCTCTGAAGATGTTTTTGTGTTGTTTTCTTAAAGCATTTTGACTGTTTCCCTCCATGAATGGCTCCTATAGCTTCTGGTGAGTTTAATAATCTCATTTTCTGAAACAAAACTGCAAAAAATTCAAGTTTTCTGAAGCTTCAACTCACTGCATTTCTATAGATTTCCTTTCTGTGATGATTTGTGAAGCTTCTCCATCAGTTGCTTTAATATTCTCTATCTTTGCATTTTAGAATTTCAAAACCCTAGTACTGTTCTTGAAAGGTTATGCTAACTGAGTTAGAGGGTTTTGTTCTATGCACCAATGACAATACTTCAATGCAAAAAATGATAGAAATTTGTATTTTCCAAGTTGTTTCTACATACTGTGAATGTTATTTCAAAGCTGAGAAATATATTTTTGACTTCATCAGGGTTTTCTGTATGAGGCATTTTTTAGAAGGTTTTTTGTGCATTTTTTGCAATCACGTTGAAGGTGCTTTTCAACTGTAACCCTAGTTAGAGTTTGTAACTGGTATGAATCCTTGACAGCCTCTTTTACTGACTGTTGAGTTGATTGCACTATCTCCATCCATGTATTGGCTCCTTACCGACAGTGTTGACTGCCAATACCTTCATTTCAGGTCCCCTGAGGATGGCTCTGGTTTCTTTCATTATTCTGCTATGGTTGTTCCATTTCTGCCTACTGTCCAACAGCAACTACAATTTTTTTGCTCACACAGTGGTTTTTCACTTTTTCCATTTCTGTCAAATGCATCTTACACAGTTTTATTCATTTTGAACCTATTCTGATATCTATTGTAGACAATACCATTCTTTGGAATTTGCTCTGGTAAACTTAAGGTTACTATAGCATTCAAAATGGGCAACAATGCATGAGGTTTGGGTATGAACTTCTCATTGTATAAGCTTCTCGTGACATCTTTAATCAATGAAACATTATGATATTCTATAGCATGTATACCCACTACTCTTCGTTGATTCTCCTATTCTCTGAGCATGATGTCCTATGCTTACCATAACTATTGATTACTTTCTCTGTAGGTTTGACTAATATGGTATTTAGGGTTCGTTGTCATCCACAATGATGAATGTGATTGTAGGTCCCTCTTCACCATGTTAGGCTCTTTTGACAAGCCTCTACATATTGTTCTACATATCTAGTTTTTTATTCTCATAGAAGTCTATGTCCATAAGTCATGAACCAAAAGAAAGCTCCAACATACCTCTGTTGAAAGAGAAACAATTCTCTTTAAGCTTCCACAGACTGACCATTTCTTTGTATCTTTGACTGTCTTGACATCTCTTGTATAAGCATTGTCTATCATTTCAAGGTGTTTCCTCTTCATATATCACTGAGGGCTCTTATACTGTCAAAATGCATGACTGCATCTAAAAATGTGTACGTAAGTTATTGTTTCTTTCTCATGTGACTGTCATTAATGGCTGTCTAGTTTCAATAAGTATATTCATGTGGCTATCTTTCAAAGCATGAGCTGACTGTGTATTTAGGCACCACTTGTTTGCCATTTATCATCCATCACTACTCCTTGGTATTTCATATGCTATGACTGCTTAGATCATAATGATATCTGTATCTATGGCATTTGAATCTGAATCTGTATATTTTGTCTATTTTGCATGTGTTCATCAGTTTATCTCTAAAATAGTCAAAAATATATGCATTCTGAGCATGCCTCTTTTGTTCTTTCACCTCTACCTTTGACTGTCACCATGTCTTCCTACTATTTTCAATGCTGGACTATCCTTGTGACACCATGACAGAGATGACTATAGCATTTGTTATTTGATTGTCTCTTGACATTGTTTGACAGTCCTCTTCCATAATGCTCCATGATGTTTGTCTTAGATTTGTCCTTGGTCAATGCTATTGGAGGGCTCTGCATTTATTTTGGTAGTGTTTGATTTTATCATGGTTGTTTCTTAACCTATGTTGACATCTCTAGCATATCTTGACTATTAACATGCTTGTCAAGACCCTTGCTCACTATCACAAACTCTCCTCATTATGTGATACAAAGTTCTTCCATGGCTTATGTGGACTGTCCTTAAATAGTAATAACTCTCCATGCTTGTCAAGACCCCTATATCTACATTATTGATTGTTCAGGCTCAAACAGTCCTGACAGAGTCACCACTATGAAAACCTTGTTCATCACTATACATTCTCCTATCTTGTCACTAACTTATTTGATGATTTGTTCTTCTATTTCATAAACTGTTCTTGATAGTTTTATTCTATTATGCTATTGGACTAAACACCTTCCTTTGACTTGTTTGTTGTCTGCATGCTAATGACACTATAGTGGTGTTTACTTTGTTTCTCAATTGTCTGACTGGTCTGAAAACTCCATTGTCCCTTTAGAATGTCTCTAGATCTTACTTACATCTTCAAAAAATCCTTAAGAGTCCTTGAGACCCTTTTGTCTTGAATGAAAACATGGTGGACACATAACTCTCCATTTGTATTGTCACTGCTTACCATCATCATAGTCATGCAACATAACTATTCATACACCATCCTAACTCTTTAATAAGGTTTATTGACCTTTATGATAAACACCATGCTTATTGAATGAAAGCATACCTAAACTATGTACAGTCTTTAGGTCATCATGCTGCTCCACACTTGGTGTTTCACTTGATACTTCCACTTACCCTTGTTCACTGATCCTCTGACAGAAATGACAGTCATCTAGTATGTGACTGTCCTCTTTTCTATGCAGCAAGCAAATGACTGTACCTTGATCATTTGGTAGTTCTGATCTTGTATGAATCTTTTCCATAAGCTGTAACTTCTATGTAGCAATGAATGGTATCTTCTTTATGCTCATCTACATTAATGACTTGACTGTCCTAAAATGCACACTGTCCTTGACTGAGATCTTCTACAATGTTTATGAGCTGGGCGCAACCCTTGTGGGAGCCACATTTTCTCCACTCATAATGTAACGTGATGAATCAAACAGAAAACTAATTACACCTATATCTGCACATGAAACAAACTTGTTAATAAAAACAAATGCATACCCTGGATGCATTAGATAACTTTAGTAGTTCTTTGGTACATTCATGGTATGCATGACTGATTTTATGCATCTTGTTGAAAAGCCTATACATGCATAATGAATGTGTATATAATGAATGTAGTCAGTCATTGCTTAGAGCAACATTGCTCTAACACCTTATCTCATCTTTGCAGGGAAATAGGATAACGGACCAAGGAAGCTCAAGTCAACAACTCCACCGGCCAGACAGACCAGTCATTTAAGCAATGACTAGTTACCCTCATTCTATACTCCTTTATTTACTTTCATTACTTTTTCATGTATATGCTTTTCTCAATTTGTATTGAATAAGCAAAAGCTAATCTCATGGCTTGTGTGAGACAATGTATATTTTTTCATTCAATAAAGATTACTTTTCTCTGTTATATGCACTTGTGTCAATGCAATAATCCATTACATCTTTTTTGTAATTCTTTTTCTAATTTTGCTTATACAATTGAATGTAACATTGGAAAGTATAAAAAATGAATCTCACTTCCCTACTTAAAACAATGGGCTCTACCTGATTGAGTTGTAGTGAAAATCTGGGTAACAATAATGATAAAGCATAAATGATAAAACTTTACACTCAATAGTGAAAAATGCAATTACTTTTTCATCAAGGGAGTTGTGAGAGATATTTTTCACCGAGGAGGTAAAAGGGGTAAATTTTTCACCCAAATAAATATAAAGGTGACAAGAGAAGTGGGATAAATATTAGTCTTATTTCCCATTGAGTACCTAAAGAAGATTAATGTTGGAAATAATTAATTAAATGAGGAACGAAATACGCGCAGAATGAAGGCGCATTATTGACAAACCCTAATGAGGGGAATTATTTCAAAGATACAACTGCAAAATGCTTTCCAAATAAGTAAAACATTTTTACTCGAGGAATTAATTGAGCATGAAATTGTCAGGGTGGTTAGTTATTATCATCCAAAGAATACGGGAAAAATTGCATACAAGAAACTACAAAAGTGAAATTGCTGGAATATACTTTATTATTGGGAAAATTATTCATCTGATGGAGAAAGATAATTATTTTTTTTTTAAGGACAAACAAAAAGTTAATGTTTTTATTTCACGGCAAACAAAGAGATGCATGGGATGGCAAGCGAAGGGTCACAACCCTAAAAAATACATAGCGTATATATAAAGCACAAAATCAAAGGAATCAACAACAATCATCAGTAGAGGTAGGTTAAAAAATCACCATTAGTAAATAGGTTCATCCATCCCAGTCATTTATTTTCATATTTCAGAAACCTATGCAATTAATGTACATATTTTGAAGCAATATAATAGAGCAGACTGTTCTTAAATGGTGATCTATTTTCAGTGTTTAACTGTTGTGTTGATTTTCATGCTTATTTCTTGTTGTACTGTCTCCAAAGTGGTTCTCTTAAGTTATTCAAATTTACATAATTTGTCATGACACATTTGTTGTTGGTGTGTGGTTATTTTGATTGGTATCTGGTTGGAGTGAATTAAACATCCTTTCAAATAATCCATTTTGATTGGTTCCTGCCAAGGATTAAAATCCTTTTAAAATAATTATTGTGATTGGTTTCCCTCAGACTGAGAATTAAAATTCCATTCGTGAGATCACGGTAGTTTAGGAGAATATCACTGGGATTATTAAAGAAGAGTACAGTAACTTACAGATTTGCACATTTGTATAAGGTGCAAACATTCCAAGTGCCCTACAAGTTAGAGTTGAGATGCAAAATAGATCCCCTTATCCTACACATCTACCTCCATAATCATCATTCATCCATTGACTCCATCCACCCAATAGATTAGGCACTGATCAACTTTACAACATTTTATACAAATCCAACCCACACTCTTGAAAATTCAAGCACTCTCATTAGGAACTAGTAAGTAAGCTCTGCATCTACCTCACACTTGTGTGCCATAGTGAGTAGATTGCCCAACTTAGAATCCATTTAGACTTTAAAATCTACCTTATCATTTAGGTACACCCGCCTAGGCCTAGCAGAGCCTAAAAAGTAGGGGGTTTCCAATTGCATAAACCATGTTTTGTGGGCCAAAAACGTATCAAGAGACTAGCACCCTCTTGTGGTCTAAAAACCTATATTTTTGAGACCCAACACATCTCTTTGCAAACAGAGCATCCAGAGACTAACACAAACATACTTGACTCTATCTCTTCAAGACATAGCAAATACAGTCCAATTGGAGACAGCTAAGCAAGCTAAGTTGTATGTTCTTCAAATGGTAGTTTCTATTCTAACTTGTAAGTGATTTCCTATCCTTTGTTTTCCAATACTTTCTAAATATATTGATAGACATTTAGACCTATAATGCTTTGTAGGATAAAAGTATTCATAGTCAATTTGGTTTGGCTACAAACTGGGTATCTGTTTGGCAAAACTTGGAACTGTATACTTGTGGGAGACAACAAACAATAATTGTAAAAGTAAATCTAGTTGTATTAAGAATGTTTTACAAAACATTTTATGTAGTAATTTAGTTAAATAAGTTTCAAATTTAGCATGTGTAACATACTGTATGCTGATATATGTTAAAATTCACATGTTGTAGATCAACCAACTTAGTATCCAGGTGGACTATGCAATCAAGCTCCATAGAAGACATTTAACCTATTCATAATTTCACCGCACAAACAACAATATTATTATTTCAGGAGATAGGTATTGCAAGCTCTTATATATTCCTTTGTTGCCTTCCATACTCATTCAGTACATTTTAATGTAGGTTACTTCCAAACTTAAAAACAAAATAAGAGACTAATAACCATAGTTTGGATATTTGTTTTAAACTGTGTTTGCATCCTAAGTAACATTTTAATGTAGAATAGTTCAAAATTCTAAAATACAAATAGAAACCATGGAAGACAATTTAACAAAGCTTCCTTTTGCTCATGCCTTGATGTTTACTGTAAGTCATGTGTGAACTTTGCACTCTTCTCTATCTTTGTACTCAATTTTTGAATGCTTTATGTAATTTTTTCTTCAGAAATAATTGATTTCAAAAGCAATTATCTTGATAGGTCATTTTCTCTAAACTGACACCATCGTAAATGGTTCAAATCATTGACCCTGCATCTATTTTTCAGCATTGCCCCTTTATATTGCTTAAGCATGAAACAACCACCACTACAAACACTTCCTACAACACTCAAGTTGAATGCCTAAAGAAGCCTATGTCACATGTAAAGACATGTTCTAGTCCTTGCCTATGCAATTAACATTTTTGTTATGCTTAAGCAATATCATGTTCCTGTCTATATTTTGCAACAAACAATTATTTGCTAAATGTCATTGCATTTGACTTTTTATCAGCACGTTTGGTATTTGTCCAAACATTCTTTACTTCATTGTCTCTACTACTTTCTTCCCTATAGTGCCTAATTTTTATCCTTCCCTATTTAAATTTGCTTAAATTTTGTAACCATTACAACTTGTGTATTGAATTCCATAACTAGAATACTTAGTACTTTCCCTATTGCACATTTGTGTTTTCTAAAATCCCTATCTTTGGCAAGCAAAGCTTATATTTTCAACTTAAGCCATTGCACTATACATGTGCATAAGCATGAAACACAAACTAGCTATGGACATGGATCTTATCTTTTGCTATGATCCAACAATTTCACTACTTGAAGGGATGACAGGGCAAACATTTGTCCAAATTATGCTCCATCAACACCTATCCAACAAACCAAGAACCTGCAAAACAAACCAATGCCACACATGCAAATTTCCATCCTCCATCGGCATTTGTGAACCATTTTTCACACCATAGAGAGTAATACAAAAAGAAGAAACTATGACAAACACTTGACTTGTTGGTTTTTTAGTCCATTGGCATATATTATTCTTATTGTTAAAATGGCTATTTTTTGGTTTTGCCTACACATTTCTTGGGTGGTCTAGCAGGTGTTGATGGAGGGACTCTTGGAGTTCTAGGACACATATTTTTTGTAGATGAGACAACTGGATTTTGTCATTTATATGATATTATTTCAATCCAATGGTTTTTTTGGAAAGCTTTAAAAACTCTAAAGAGGGTTCTATTTTTTTGCAAGGCAAGTGGGTGTCTTGGTGCTTCAAGTCATGGTGGGACAGAAATTTGCATGTGTGGGATGGCTTCAAGCATAGACACATGTGACCCCCTTTTCATTGCACCCAAACACAAAATCCAGCTCTGTCAATCTCATTTGCAAAAAACACGTGTGGAAAACTCCAAATTCTTCTCCATCAACACCTATCCAACGAACCAAGAATCTGTAGAATAGACCAAACCTGCAAAATAGACCAAACAAAATTGCTCTATCTTTGATGAAAAATAGTTCACACATGTTGATGCGGGACAGAAATTTGCATGTTTGCCATGGATTCAAGCATCAACTCATGTCAACACTTTTCCATTGTAGCCAGAGCAATAGAAAAATGATTTGTGGGAATGCCATTTGACATTGTGTCTAGAAGCTGCAGTGGACCCATTGATTCTCGTCAGCATAGTGTGAGTTTGAAATGGTGATTTTTTTTACAATATTCTAACTGGAATGTGCCCTATTTTTTCTGTTTGTTTTTGTTTCAAATATTGATTTTCTACAATGTATTGGCTCCAACATGCCTTGATGCCATTTGTTTTTGTTGGTTTAATTTATTTTCTTAAACATTTGTTTCTTTTGCAAATAGGCCAACTGAATAGTCATGAACCTCTATATAGTAGGCTATACTGTGGGTAATTTGGAGACATACTTAAAAAAACATTCTACAAAAAGAGAAAAATAAAAATGAAACCATGGCCATTATTTTTAGTTAATTTCAATACTTTTTAGGGTAAATACTTAAGATTTAGAGTAAAAAAATTTAATTCTTTTTACAATAAATACTTACCGTTTAGGGTTAAAATGAAACCATGGCTGACACCATTTTTGATGGCAAGATTTACCCAATTTTGACTACTACATACAAGAATTTGAGTTGCACCTACATCACAAGCCTCTAGAAATGATCCATGAGTTGTAAAAAACTAAATAGCTACTTGCATATTGACTCAAAATGTGTATACCTCCTCCAGATGGTGATGCTGATACATATTCATCCAGATCAAGGACACTGTAATGCTTCTCAACTTCTACATCCCATTTTCCTACAAAATGTTACATATGGCCTAGACATTGCAGGTAGCAATTAAGTTTATTGCAACCCATGGCTTGGCACAAGGCATCTTTGATGCTTTTAGAACTCTAATTCTTGTAGCAGCAAAATTCTCAGCAACAAATGAACTATAACATGGTTGCTGAACTTTGGTCTCATCTATATTCCTAGCACACTTCTTGTTATCTCCTATACCACCTTTTTGTTTGATTCTACTTCAAACACTTTGCAACAATCCAAAACAGACCCACTTGAAACACTTCTAATCAATTCAAAATACACTACAAGTCTCTAATTTACTTCTTACTCACCCTTCTCTTCTAAGCTGATTTATTCATAGAGCTACTTGTGCTACGTAGTCATAAGAAGCATAGTGCACTCTGCATTGTTTAAGACTGTTATGTTGCAATTGGTTATAGTCTTAGATAATTCTTTAATAGCTAAAGGTTGATAATCTAATGTTTTCATCTTCTAAGTTGCTTTTAGAATATAATATTTGCTTTTTATCACTGTTACAACTTAAATCCGTAGAGTTAGTTCATGAGTGGGCTCCACATGATTAAAATATTCTGAACAAATATGTAATTTACTACATGGCTCACTATTTGATACTTTAAACTTTATTTGGAATTAGCTAGAATAATTACACTGTTGCAGATCATAGGATTGAATAAAGTATGGACTACACTATATGCTACTTTTGCGATAATTGTTTCTTGCTTGTGTATGCAAAGTAAAGACAGGAATATGCATTTTGCCTAGGCAAAACAAATCTACATTGCACATACAAGCACCAGGCCATATCTTTACCTATATGCTATGACTGATTTCCCAACTCAAAATTGCTTTGCTGCAGTGACACAATATACATCTACAATATTACACAAGCATTTCATTCAGCTCTGGAATTGCCTACTGCAACAACTGACTTTGTAACTCTAGAGCTTGATCCTGGGCACATCATACAACAAATGGTAACACAATGTCATTGACTTCTCCATGTAATCTATTCTCATTGTCATAAACAGTTCACTTAATATCCCATCATACTTGTATTGCAACCTCTTTGTTTCTAAATATTAAAAACATCTATACTTACCATTACGTTGATGTCAATCATAACTTTTTTGACTATTTGGTTTTAGGTGGAACATTGATGCTCAATACACTACTCCTTGATATGCATCAATGTCTCAAAAAATATCTAAAATAGCTAAATAATATTGGAATTGTGTTTTCCTTTGATGTCTCATTACTTTATGGTTGATTCTTGAACACCTTTTATTAAGCCAAAAGTTAACTGTATGGGTCAGTGAAGGACCATACTGGACAAACTTAACTCATACTCTGTATATATATATATATATGCATCTTTCAATAAAGTATTCTAAAATAAAAGAACAATTGTAAAACCAGTTCTCTCATATTATAATTTTTCCCTCTTTACTTGATTTGATCTTCTGAAAACATAAATCTTTGATTACCAAAACAATCTTGCACAGTGTTCACTATCACTCACATATCATGCTTTTGCACTTGTAGGCTTTTTTGAACCTCCATAATACTATCCAGCAAGACTATACAATGCATCAAGCTTTGCACATCAAAAAACATAGAGCAAACAATCTATATAACAGGTAAAGATATGCTTGAGCTATTCTCCAAGCAACAAAGCTCTTTACTATTAAAACAAAATTGTACTTTCTTGCATCACATCAATGAATATAGCTTGTGAAAATTCAAAAGTCTATGATAATCTAATTTATGTTAATGTCTTTAAGCAGTTATTGTAGCAAAGGAAACAAGATATGACTCACTTGCTAGAATGCATCCTTAAGGACACTTCTTTTACTAATCACTTTACATTTAACTTTGCCTAGTTTGCCATGCTTTGCTACACCAAGAATGTAGATTATCTATTTTGTTTATATTTCAATGCATCAACAAAACATTAGTCAGCTGTACTTGCACCACTTTACTGTTTCATGTGCATTCTAAATTCACTAGGTACAAATCCTAAGTTGTAGGGAATGAAGTCTCTGACATTTCACATTCTGCTAGGGATGCTATTGTCTTTTTTTAAAATCTACCTACCATAAAAATAAGAGGCGCCTCCAAGATTGTCAACTAGACTTGTAGCTCAATGACTAATGTAAAACACAACTGAGATTATGCAAGTTATCAGCACCAATGTTCTAATGACACTATAAATGTAATAATTAATGAAAGTTAATTTAACTCCTGAAAAATCCTAGCATTTTAATGAAACAAGGGCTAGCCAATAATGAAATAGGGTGAATGATTAAAATACTAAAAAAAATACAAAAACATGATAATTTTGTAATAAGCAAAGCAGATCATTGCTAATAAGTTTTGCAACCAGCTAATTAAAGCAAACACTAGAATTCAACTTAAACAAAATCCAGCTCCCTCATCTACAAAAAAATGCGTGTCCCAAAACTCCAAAAGGCCTTCCATCAACACCTATTTGGCAACCCAAGAACCTTACAGGCAAAACAAAAAAAATTATTTTAACAATAGTAAAAATATATGCCAATGGGCTCAAAAACCAACAAGCCAATGAAAAAAATAGATTTATCTTATATCCTTGTTTCAAAATTCAAAAAAATAAAAACACCATAGGTAAAAGATTGATTTTTTCCATTCCACACATTTTACAAATGAGATTGCATGTCAGAAATAGGGCATTTTGTAGTCAGTATAAAAAATCACCTTTCAAACTCACACTCTGCTAATCAGAGCCACCTGCTTCCAAACAGAATGTCAAATGGCATTCTCTCAAATCCTTCTTCTAATTCTCTTGCTGCAACAGAAATGGGTCACACTCGTCCATGCACGAATCCATCCCACACATGCAAATTTCCATCCCGCTGCGAGTTGAAGACATGCGGTTGCCCTACCAAACAAAAAGAGAAAAGCCTCTTTACAGATTTGAAATCTTCCCACAAAAACATTAGACTCTGTAAATGACAAACTATATCTTTCTCATCTGCATAAAACACGTGTCCTAGAATTGCAAAAGGTCCTCCATCAACACTTTTCTAGCCACCCAAGAACGCTACAGGCAAAACCAAAAAAATAGCCATTTTAACAAAAGCAAAATATTTGCCAATGGGCTAAAAAATCAATGAGCCAATGAAAAAAAATGACGGATATTGCAATATGCACTATAAAAGAAAACTCTACATTATGCCTTTGTCACTTATATGCTTTTATTTTACTCCCTGGCATAGGTAGCATAACTGTTGTTTTCGCTCATTAACATTAATTTGGCATTGACATTTGTGCAATGGCAAAAATCAATCTTTTGCCTATGGTGTTTTTATTTTGTTGAATTTTGAAACAAAGCTTCAACAAAAATAACATCTAAATGACAAAAGCATAATGCATAAAGTTGTTTCTTTGAATAGCTCATTGATTTTTCAACTGATTTGCATATATTTTTCTTATTCTTAAAATGGGCATGATTTAGCTACTCCATCATTCAGAGGACTAGCTGTGCCCACTGGATCACATATAAAAATTAAACCTACATAAAGAAACAAAAACCATAAGCAAAAGACTAATTTTTGCCATTGCACAGATTCTAAGGCTGACTGCAACGTGCCCTATTTCTTTTGTTTGTTTCTGTATGAAATATTTTTTTGTTTACAATGTTATGGCTTTTGGTTTTGTTTTACTGACTGTATATGGTATTAGAGCACATATTATGTGCTTGCGAAATGATAAAGTTGGCCATAACTAGTGTAGACAGAAGGCTTGAAGTTGTCTGAAGAGAAAAAGCATGACAAGAAGGCATGAATAGCCAAAATGTCTGTGTGGAAAGAACACAAGAATTATTCAGAACTCGTTCATGAATTTATGTTCAAATGTCTGAGAAGAAGCAATAACTAAAAATAATCAAAACAAATATGGTACGTTGCAATTAGTAAAACAAAACTAAAATCCATATATGTTGTTAAACATACTTTTTTGTGTTGCAACCACAACAAAAAAACATGTTTAAAAAAACAACAATGTAAAAAACAAAAACAAACTAAACCAACAAAAATAAACAAAAACAAGGCAGATCAACACAAGGACATGTATCAATCTTTGATGTCTCTTTCTATTGGAATGACTCTGAAATGCTCATTTTTTATAGGATTATGGCTTGACCATGCCCTGATTTAATTTCGTTGTTCGATAGTACAGAGTTGTATTGCATGGCCAACTATTCAAACATATCTTTACCTATCATCGTTGTTTGATAGTAGAGAGTTGTATTACATGTCTAACTATTCAAACATATCTTTACCTATCATTGCTTTATGACTGATTTTTTAACACCTTTTATTATGTAGTCTTCTTAATGACCATGCAGCACATTGGACAAAAATAGCAAGACTGTACAATGTATCAAACTTTGAACATCAAAACACAAAGAGCAAACAATCTATAGAATAGGTAACCAACTTAACTTCCTAACAAGTTTATCTTGTCATTTTTTTAGATAGTAGCCTTAACATAATAATTGCACAATGCTTGTAAGATATTCTAGTTTGAAAACTTTGTCTGAATTGACAACATTATTTATAAGGTCAACTTTGTAGCTATTGCTAATGGAAAGATCTGTGCATATTCAATGTTATGTTTATTTCAATTTAATATATTTCTGATGCTAATGGCCAAACAATATTGCCACTTTCTTATTTAATTAAAAAAATGACTTTAACTAAACTACAATATTAGATTTTGATAGCTATTTGTCTTGTTATCTATTTTGATTGCTATGCAAACATAATACCCAGTCTTCTTAATGACCATGCAGCACATTGAACAAAAATAGCAAGACTATACAATGCATCAAACTTTGAACATCGAAATACAAAGATCAAACAATCTATAGAGTAGGTAACCAACTTAACTTCCTAATAGGTTTATCTTGTCATTTTTTTGGATATTACCCTTAACATAATTTGTTCAAGTTCCCTTCAAATCCAATGTAAAGGAAAATTCGTAAATCTAAGATCACAACCTAATCTTCCTAATTTTTCTTTTTTTCTCAGTTAATGCAAGCAGTCAATTTTGTGGTTTGGCCGAGATGATTGCTAATGTGAACTTCAACAAAAATATGGATTTCTGGCAGCAAGACAAGTGGAATAGATTTTTCCCACTAAAGTGGCATATGATTAAAGATATTCCTAATTCTCAATTCTGACAAATTATTTTGGAAAACAATGAAAACAAGCTTGTGACCAACAGCACAGACACATAGGAAATCAAGTTCTCATAGCGCATTGAGATGCTGAAGATCTTTAAGAACTATTCACCAAAAACTTCAATTCTTGATGACTTCACTTACTATGAAGCTCGTCAAAAAGCAATGAAGGAAAAGAAATTGAAGCACCAAGCTCATCAGCTACAACAAGGGCAGAAATTATAGAGATGATTTCCCAGCTTCAACCACATAACTCAACTCTTGATCCAACTATAGCACCCTCACTGCTTCAGGGAAATTAGATTCTGCTCTAAGTCTATCCAGTAGCAAAAGAAACTTTTTTATATAGTGACTTTCAATTAATAATTGCACAATTCTTGTAAGATATTCTAGTTTGAAAACTTTGTATGAATTGACAACATTATTTACAACCAGCTTTGTAGCTATTGCTAATGGAAAGATATGTGCATATTCAATGTTATGTTTATTTCAATTTAATATATTACTGATGCTAATGGCCAAACAATACTGCCACTTTCTTATTTAATTTTAAAAAATTGACTTTAACTAAACTACAATATTAGATTTTGATAGCTATTTGTCTTGTTATCTATTTTGATTGCTATGCGGACAGAATACCCTGTTCCAAAGCTGCCATTTTTGGCATAAGCAGATACAATCCATTTTCTTGCAAGTTTACACAATAACCCTACATTTTGGCTAAGCCTGCCCTTCAATGTATGTTCTTGTTGGAATGACAGTCATTCCACCCTTTTTGCATATTACAAAATTAACAACTTGTAAGAAGCTACTTCCAGTCCCTTTCTCAGATAGAATACCCTTTCCGCAACTACTGCAACAGCTTTAGGCAGGGACTGCTGCTATAGCGCAACCCTTGTTTTTTATTACTTTAATATTAATGTGGGGTGACTTCCATGGTTTACATATTATTATTAGTATATATGTTTGACAGTTATGGGCATAAAATACGATTACCATATTGAGGGTCAAATCTAGGAATCATTGTCTTTTATGCCTTGAAAAACATTCTAACGGTCCTTCATGCTTTGTTTGGTTAGTAACTGGTCAAACTTTCTCAACGACTTCATAACTCCATTGGTCTTTTATAATTGTAAAGGAAAATGAATCTTTCCTAGCATAATATTCATGCATTGTAGAAATGATTTAGGACTAAGGATTTGGAATCTATGGACTATGGATAAATTCATATGAAAATCTGGGCCAATAGTTGATGGGAATATGTGAGAATAAATGTAGATAGAATAGGGATAAGAACAAGTGTATGTAAGGAAGAGTAATGAGGGTAGTTGACTATCAGGAAAGCATCCAAAATGATCACAAAAGTGTGTCACATGTCACTATGTAATTGTATCAAGACAATCTCTCAAAACAGATCCAAAACTAAATGGGAATTGGTATGGGTATGTGAATTTCACCATTTCATCGAATTGTAAATGAACCTGTATTTCAAAGTAAATGAGCACTCACAAACATTCATGAAATTAAATACTTAGTTATTAACAGGATACAAGGTCCATGCAAACTAATGGACACCACTAGATGTCATAATGTGATCATTATTGGCATGAGTGCTCCATAAGAAATTACGAAACAAAGAAAAACATGAAATTGAAAGGGGAAATATAGTAATAAAGAATATTTCCACATGACCCATGAGAGAGAAATATGCAAAAACATATTAACCATGATAACCAGCATCCACCATACCAAAAGAATATACAATTATACCACAAGGTGACACAAGATATACCCTGGGAAAACCCTCAAGTGGGAAAAACTTAACCTCCAAAAGCATCCACACTCAATATATTATTTAGCAATTAAAAAAAACAATGCACTTATAGAGTCTCATGAATACTTCTAAAACATCAAACTCCTCCAATACATCCTCCACATGTCCAAGCATGTAATCACACATCTTATTACATGCTTCACATATGCACTCAAAAGAAAAACCCAATACAATGACAACCCACTCAGCCATCTAACCCAAACTACTAACCATGTACTTGATTTACAGACTCAAGCTCACATAAATACAACTTGTGGTATTGGAAAAACTATGAGAACTCAAAACCATTGACCCCCTCATTTAATTCCTAATACTATGTTTTCACTTTATGGTACTATGTTTTCAAAATATTAATTAATTATTCTGTGTTTCCCACACATAAAATGACTAGCCAATGTTACAATACAACTTTACAAGTCTACCCAAATGAATATTTAATGTGGCTAAACACATCTCCTAGATGCATCACAAATCAATATTTATTTTACACAATTAAAATATTTCATTACTTGTGCAACCTGTGTACACCACCCTTTTCCTAACATTCTCCCATTTGTTGTGTATATTGCATAAGGGTCAATCAATGAAATTATATCATCATAGCCATACATGAACCCACATGAATCTATAACATGCTCTAGTGCTCCATCAAGATATCTCAAATAAAATCAAGGTGACCATCATCTCAAGCAAGAACTCCTCTCATCCTCCAACATGCCACCTATGAAAGAAAAGGACCAAGCTAGGGTCACCAATACAAGAGAACACAAACATCAAATCCAAAGTGATAACAAAGGCTCCAAGCTGTTGTCAAAGGTAAACACCCACATGACTGGAAATAGGACCCACAACAAATGCTAATACATCCAACCATCCATACTTCCTAGGTATCAACAACATCAGTAAACTCATGCCAACAATATATCTAACCCATTTACTAGAATCACAAGTTCTTTGTATAAAACATGTCAATGAAGAACTCACATATCCAAGAACTCCCACTGCATGGGTAATGTCAAATCTAAAAATAGATCAAGGCATACTAAGTCTACCAATCAACACTCAAACCAAGGTGTGGCTAATGATCAAACCATGTAGTACAAAAAACAATCACAATGATCCACACATGCAACACAAATAGCTACATCTTCCCTCACAACATGTCACCATAACTCTCCCAAGTCCACCATATAAACATGCCATAGAACAAATAGAGAAAGCTTGTAAATTATATCACACCATGTCCTACCAGCACCTCAAAGTGCTAAGCTATGTCAATTATGATCTCCTTTACAACCCCAAATGAAAATCTTTAACAACACTCAACCATTCAATATCATAGATCAATCAAAACATGTGTATCATGTAAAACCAACATGGATGTAAGCATCTCTAACAAGGAAGACTGAACTCATAAATCCATTCCCAAAACTAGGAATAAGCCTGATAACATCTCCTAAACTCCTCATAAATACATCATAAATCAAACTCATGCATAAGGAGATAACCATGCCAAACACCCCTCAAATGAACCCTCTAGAACTAACAAGCATAGCTCAAGATCCATATCCATGAGAAGACAAAGTATAATGCAAAATGCATCTGAAAAGATGGGCATTACCTCTCAAATGATTATCCACTAAGTAGATCAAGAGTGGGGAATAAGAATGCTCCTCCAGGATACACCAAGCCACAATTACTCTCTCCAAGAATAATCTCCTCTTGGGTGCTGAAATCTCCAAAGAGTAATTATCTCAACAAAGTCTCTAAACCTAAGACAACTCCAACCTCACCCAAGTCTCCAAGTATCCATGAGCACCCCTAACTGATCAATCAATGTTAAGCTCCAAATGCAACATTGCACTATCATGAAGCTCTCAAGAAAATGACCAATGTAATCAATACCAAGAGAACCAACTAGATCATTGTCAAAGCTCCAACTATAGAATCAGGAACCCAATCATGACATCATCACTAACATCTCCTCCTAGGAGATCACATGCTCCAATAAACATATCCTGGTCTCAAGAGTACATGTATCATGTCAAAACTCAAACCAGTGTCCAGAGTAAACCAAGACACAATACCAACCATACTCTAAACCAAGGATCAACATCTCCAATCACATGAAGATAATCGTCTCTTGACAATAGAACTTAGGATATCAAAACACTCTCACTGGATATAAGAATCATAATCCAAGAGACTTTCTATGACAACCACAACTACTATAGAAGATCATCCATCACTAGGTGACGAATACACATCACTACCAAAGCTCCCACTAAACCATGATACCGATCTACACATGGCATCATGATAACCATCTCCTAAATGAAGATGATCCATGACCCCCACACACTCAATTGTAATATCAATAGATCCAAAATAGAACCACTTGATCTCCAAGCCAAGAAGAAAAACCATCACTATCAAAAGTTCACACTAAATCGTGTTGTATTATCTTTGAAATGCACAATTCCTTCAGTTCTATTAACCCATATGATTATTTATCGCCCATTAGCATAAATAAATTTCAAAATTTTAATGCCCACGAGTTAGAATACCCAAAGTCCATTTCTCACTTTCGCATGCAATCATCGTTGGTGGAAAATGATGTAGTGGACCCTTTCACGTCACAAAGAGACAATTCGATCAAAGACATCCCGTACAAAGGTAGGATCCACCACAGCACAGAGATCTATTGGACCCGATCAGGTCACATGCCGACATAGACGAAGCTCCACGCAACTAAATTATACAGCTCCAACTGCATATCCAAATCCGAACCCAAATTATTATGCATCTAGTTTTCAAGCCTTCCCCTCCACGAAAAATCCCAGACGTGACCATTCGATGATTTCCATGGAATGTCGGTCACATCTGGGTCCTGATTGCACCTACGAACTCCAAATGGAAGCACAACAGATGCGGAAGACAGTTGATGTGACCGCAAACAGACTAGATTTAAAATTCTGTCCCATCACATTCAGTATCGTAGAAACAAAATGACTCACTCACAACCATACAAGGTCAATGCGGCGGTTTATGGATTTGGGTGCAAAACTAGGTCAGGTCGAGGGAATAATGCATCACAAGTTACAAAAGAAATGAACAATAGGGGAAAAGAGCGAATAGGTGGGATAGTTCCATTCCAATCGCTGAGATAGTATGTGTATTTAAGGCCCAATATTTTTTAAGTTTAGTACTAGTATATGTATATTTAAGGTACAATATTTTTTAAGTTTAGTACTATTAGTTGTGAGTTTAAAGTTGTTAGTGTTATTATAAGTACTAATAATTGAATGAAATGTGCCCTTTAGATTTAAAAAGCAACCAATCATGTGATGCCACATCAGCGCACCATCAAAGGAGGTCTTAATGCACACCTATTGGTCCACACTTTTTTTTTGGTAACTATTTGACACCTCAACAAAAAAACATGCTGATGTGGCATCATATTTGATGATGTGGCCCTGAAACCTTAGTTATAAGCAGGGGCGTTGCCAAGTAGCTACTGTAAAATTTTTGGAGTGATTCGAAATTGCCACGTATGATTTTGAGAGGTGTGAAGTTAGGGTGCACCACTACTGGGTCCTCTCCCCTACCCAGATGCGACAAACCCACAATCAAAATGAGCTCTAGTGTGTTTGTATAGAGGTCTTACAACCGTTATTTTTAAATATCATCCACTTCAACAGTTAAAGTCAATTTTCACGGACAAATATTTACCACTTTTGATTGTGAATGAGGTGTAAAATCGCTATTGATTGTTTAACCATTGAAATGAATGATATTTAAATAGAATGCCCTACTACTACATCGTGAGTCCCTGAAGGTTTTGAATTACACCAGCTAGATGGTGTCAAAGTAAATTTAATGAATAAACCAATACGTGATCCACGAGGGATCTAAAACAAAAACAAAAGCCTTGGCAGACCCTGTGATTGCATACAACGCACTACAAAAGCAAAGTAAAAAAAACCCATGACCAACACCCAAGTTCAACTACGCAAAAGAACAAAGAAAACAAAAGGAAGCGCTTTTCCCTTTAGTCAAATCCCATCCTTATCATTCAACTCCGACTGAATGCCTGTGCAGTTTCTTTCATGCCCGTTTCTTACGTCACAACTTGCAATTAAAAAGTAAATAAGCATTTCTTCTCAAACGGTCAAATTGTTTTATCGTCCATCATGACAATGTGATGAGACTAATTATTATTTCCCAAGTTTTTCAAATGGAAGACAAACCCCGTTCACACGAGATAAGGCATATTCGTGTACGCCAGCACCTCAATTATATCTTTAGCTTCAACCGCCATCACATTCTTGCTCTTTACTTTCCCATGCAATGACATCAAAAATAACGGACGATTAAATAAAAATCATAATCAACATACCAGTTATTTGCGTGTTGCCTGTGGGACCCGTTCTTATCTATTCTTACTTTCAAGTTTGAGCGCCTTTAACATGCATATAATTTTAACGTAGTATTTAATGCGACATCTGGCCATTTGTCTAGGATAATATGATGGCACCGTTGGTACAGATAGCGATGGGCCATCATGCAGTGTGCACCCGCTGGATGCTGTCAAGGTAAAGTTCTTATTCTTGTGTTTGGTACCGAATCTATGAACTTTCCTTGTTATTTAAATCTTTTAACTTCTTGATACTTTCATTTAAACTACATTTGTAAACTATTCCTAATATAAAAAACAAATAAATAATTATTTAGCTTCAATCCTTACAATCGTAATTTGTAAAATGTAAAATATCATCAACCTCGTTTCTTAAGTGAAACTTTTCTTGTTTTCTTACCTGTCCTATCGTGGAAATGCACATTTACTTCAATCCTATTAACCCGGTATGATTATTAGTGATCATTAATACGAATTTTAATGCAAACTCGATGGGTAATTATTGAATGATATAAATTTTACATCCTGATAGAATTTTATTGTGTAATGATGGAATCATCACTCACTTCCATTTCTCACTTTTGTATAGAAAGTTGAAATGAGGTATTTACCGCCACGCTGAGATGTGGCACTAATAGCGATGGGCCACTCTGCAGTGTGCCTGTCAAGGTTAATTTCATCAGTCAGATAACAGAACTTGTAACTAAACCCAAACGGACGGACGGCGGGTACACCATTAGACACCACTTTTCCATCAATGGCCCCACTTAAGACATCAATCAAAAAAAAAAGTTGGCAGAGCCTATGATTGCATAACATGCACTACAGAAGCGAAGGGGAAAAAGGAATAAAGAAAAAAAAAAGGAAGTGCTCTTCCCTTGAACAAATCGGATGCTTATCATTCAACTCCAACTGAATAAACTGTGCAGTTTCTTTCATGCGCATTTCTTTTTTCACCACTTGCAAGTAAGAAGGAAAAAGGCATTTCTCATCATAGAATCATATTCGTTTTATCCTTCACCATGACAATGTGATAAGACAAGTTTCTTTCGAGTCCTTTTCAATTGAAGTACAAACCCCGTTCACACGACATAAGGCATATTCGTGTCCGAATGTCTTTAGCTTCAACCCAGGGACATGCGTTTGCATATTCCAAAACTTGCAAGAAATTTGATTTTTGTGTCAAAGTGTAATGACCCTTTTTAATTAATTCATTGTGCAGGGATGCAAGAGCCTATTCTTATATTTCTCATGGTATAAGGGGAGAGTTATCGAAAATTTTTTAAATTGTTGTAATTGTCCATTTTGAGACCCGAGAATTCATAATGGGGCATAATGTAACTCCCAAGGTACTTGACACCTTCATCTTGATAGATTATTAATGGGGATTTACAAATCATTGGAATTATAGTTGGCAAAAGAGCAATCAATGAGTTGGCCATTAGTGGGAGGTGATCCCACAATATTGTGTCCCACTTTTTGGTCAAAGTAAAAAAAAATAAAGAAATAATTTATAAATTTTTTAATGTAACTTTTAATAACTTATTTTTTATAATTAATAGTATTTTTTTAAAGTGACGCTTATACCATACATCATAATTTTGTTTTTATAGAAAGGATCAAATTATAAAATTTTAACTAATGTGCAGATTTTCTTTATACATTTTGTTGCATATATTTTTTTTATTAATTTTTGAAGTGGGATTAATTATAATTCAGACATAAGTTTATACCATACAACATAAACTTTTTATGTATGTATCTAAATTAAATTATTATTTTTTTTGTTGAAACAAGGAGATCAATATCTAGTGTGCAGAATTTTTCACGTGTGTGGAATAGAGACCTTGATGTTTGGTGAAAAACCTATGTTAACTAGAAAATAGAAAATAAATATAATAATCAAATAAATATATTCAAAATCATACTTTGTGGAAAACTTATACTAAGGGCTACATGCTTACAAAATAGAATATCTAAATGACTTCATTTGATCCCCCAAAAGACAAAGAAAAATTGGTTTTTTGTCAGTGTTTTGATAGGTGCGGAGGAGATTCCATCGAGATTTTGATTTAAAACTAGGGGGTTCTTTCCAAGGGGGGTTTATCTAAGGGGGTTTTATCTAACCCCCTTAAATTAAACCCCTTTAGATGGAACCCCTCAAGGCTTGAACCATTTAATTTTTCTAAAAAATATGTGATTTTAGACAAAAATCAGGATGTCCCAAGTTTGGAACTCAATATTGTGGGAAAGTTACAAGAAGCTAAATTTTGGGAGAGAATCTTGTATATTAATTATTAAATATTACTTCAACCTCACATGGGGTGTTGGAATTTGGGTGGCCAAGTTGTCCCCTCCCATTTATTATTTATTTGGCTTGTTTTCTCAATTTATGTTTTTTGTCAATTTAACAAACTTTCTCATAGCTTGACCAATGTGTTCAACTATCAAATTCAAGGACAAAAACCCTTGAATTCAAAGATCAAAGGATGAAACCCCTTTGGTTTCCGTTGGGAAATTACATTTAAATTTTGTATTTGTACTAAAGGATTATTTACATTTCAGTTTCTGTAAGATTATGTAGAAGGGAGCTTCCAGTATACAACAGTTAATTTTACATTTTTCCTCTATTTGAATTGCTACAATTTTTTATGTATTTCAATATACTGTTGTATATTTGATTAATAAGAATTAGATCCAATATATTTGTGAAGTCTCTTTTTATTTATGCAAATATTGTATATCCTTTTGGCCTATTCTTAAGAAGAAATTAGTATATGTAATTCAATATTTATTCACCATATGCTCTCACCTCACCCTCATGAGATCTTGGTGAACAAAAAGTGAAATATTTATATGAAATTTGTGTGGGTCATTATAGGTAATTCAATATTTATCCACTATATGCTCCCAACTTGTCCTCACAAGATCTTGGTGATCAAAAAGTGATAAATATTTTATATTAAATTTGTGTGGGCTCATTATAGTGGTATTAGAGCTTTGATCTTTCTAGCCTAAAGGGCAAACATAAGTATTAATGCTACTTAGTGAAAGAGAAATAAAATATTTGAGAAAAGAACAAAAAAAGTTGTAACAAGCCCTTGATCTAGCAAAAGATTTAGATAACGAGGAAAAAATAATAGAATGTGGAAGAGGAAAAAACAAATTGGTATACAAATAAAAGGGGGATTTCTTCTATGAGACTCTAATAAGCATTCATCAAGGATAAGAAAGAATGGTATAACCGATGGCACATATGCTACAATTTCAAAGCAACATGAGAGATCTAGACCATGTAGAAACATCTTAGAGAGAGGGAAGTACTTGCACAAATAATTGATCTATGGTTAGATCCCTACTAAAAGGCTACTAAGCCCATGTTTTTATAGAAGGAGAAGGAAGAAAAAGAACTTGAGACTAGTCCCAAAAAGGAGATTAATAGAATCTTTGAGTATCAAGGGAAATATGAAGCATTCAAAACTATGGTATCCTTTGTCAGGTAAGTTTGGAAATCCTCAGAAAAAGATCACTATGGAATAACACATATTGGTAGTAGAAATGATGAGAAGAGAGCCTTGCAACAAAAATTCTATTAAATAAATTCCCTTAAATTTAATGGTGGCAACAATATATCTACTTGTGCATGGTTGCAAAAATTGTAGACTTACTTTACACTTAGCCCTACAGAGGAGGAAGATGCCATTCAATATGCCACATTACATTTGGAGGGTGTTGCTTATGATTGGTTGCACCCTGGTTTGGTCATACAAGGGCATAGCCTTGTGTAAACCTTTGATGATTTTAGCCAATATATTTTGGACCATATTGAGTGGAAAGATGAGAACAAGTTTTTTAGGAAAATTGTGAGAATCGGGCAACAAAACTTAGTAGAATCATATGTTGTTAAATTTTAGTGTCTTGTTGTTATAGTACTACCCAATGTACTTGAAAATAGAATCACTTTTCTCTTTATCAAAGGTTTATTTGAACTCCTTAATTATCTTTTTAAGGCTTTTACACCCCCTTCACTCCAAGAGGCTATAAAGAGGGATTTAACACTTGAGCCATCTATGTTAAAGAATAAATTTTGATATCAACCCAAGGCACCCACCTTTGGATAGCACAAAGAAAATTTATAGAAAGGGGAATTTAAATCATGGTCCTAGAAAGCCACACCACAACTATCTACAACAAAAAAGTTGGATGATTACACTAGAAATGAACTTAGGAGAAAGAAGTTGTGCTTATCTTGCAAGAATCTATGGGAAACTAGTCATTGATGTCTTGGAAAGAGCCAAGTCCATTATATTGAGGTGGTATTTGATGATGATATAGATTTTGTAGACTATTTTGAATCACAACAAATCACAGAGAAGCATGATCGATAAAAAACTAACAATGGAGATTCAAGCACAAGTAGTAGCACACTTGAAACTCTTTTGGGAGCATCCTAATATCATCCATTCAAATTTTGAGAAATGTTATCTAGACAATAGATTATAGTTCTTATTGATAGTGGGGCTATGCACAACTTCATTGATGAAGGCTTGGTGGTTAAGAGAGGACTAAAAGATAAATAATTTGTTAGATTCAATGTCATTGTTGATGATGGATTCACTATTCCATGCACCAAGATAATCTAACAACTAAAATTATCGATTGGTTATTGTAAAGTACATGATGTTTTATGTTATGGGATTGGTAGAAACTGATATGGTCTTAGCTATACAATTGTTGCATTACCTTAAAGATTTTTAATAGAATTATCAATCATGGAACTAAAATTCAAATCCAAAGGGAATGATGTGGTGCTTAGATGAATTTTTTATGGGTCATTATGAGTGGCTATAGCTAAAAGTATCATGAGGACCCTCCTCAAGGAACAAGTTGCTTGAGTAGCAAGTTGTTTGGTGATGCCTACAAACTTATCCACAGGTAAGAATTATACATATCATATTGATATTTAGAATATTTTGGATAAGAATAGTGTGGTATTTAGTAATTTGCCTATATGTTATCGCTAGATAGAGGATTCCAATACCTCATAGAGTTGGAACCAAGTTCTAAGGTTGTCATGACCACTCCTTATTACCATTTGAGGATATAGAAAGAAGCAATATAAAAGGCCATAAAGGAATTAGTGGAGATGGGTTACATTAAGCCTAGGTCTAACCCTTTTATATTATCTATAGTGCTTGTAAAGAAAAAAGATGGTACAATGAGGATGTGTATAGACTACAAATCATTAAACAAAAAGACCATTAAGAATAAATACCCAATTCCTAGGATTGATGACCTTATTGATGAGTTGCATCTAGAGTCCAGTTTACTTTTTAAATATTGATCTAAGATTGAGTATCACTAAATCCACATGTGTGGGATGAAGATGTGCATAAGATAGCATTTAGATGTCATTTTGAGCACTTTAAATTCATGGTCATGCCTTTTGGCTTTAAAATGCCTCAGCTACTTTCCAATCATGTATGATTTAGGTAATCACTAATCAATTAAGAAAATTTATTTTGGTTTTCTTTGATGACATATTGATTTATAACAAAACCTAGAAAGAACACTTGAAGCATTTAGATATAGTCCTTGAAATATTAGACAAACAAGCTCTCTTTGCAAAGGAATCCAAGTGTGAGTTTGGGGTTATAGAGACTTTGTACTTGGTCCATTTCATTAGTTCTCAAGGTGTCCAAGTGGATCAACAAAAGATCCAAGCCATCTTCCAAGATTGCTTCCTATCACATTAACGCAATTGAGAGGGTTATTTATCCTTTGTAGTTACTATAGGAGATTTTTTAAGGGCTTCTCACAACTAGCAATACCCCTAACTAATATGAATAGAAAGGAGCTTTCTAATGGAGTTTCATTACTCAAGAGGCTTTTAAAAAGCTCAAAGAGGCAATGAGTTCATGTCATGTACTTGCTATTCTATATTTCTCATAAACATTTATTATAGAATGTGATTCTTCAAAAGAAGGAATTGGAGTCATATTAGTCCAAAATGGCACCCCACAATATTTGAGAGTAGGAAATTAAAAGAGTTAGAAAAGGGATTCTCCATTTATAACAAAAAGATACTTTCCATCATGAATGCTTTGGCCAAGTTCTAAAAATACTTAGTTTGTGGAAGGTCTATGGTAGGTTTATGGTGAAAACTAATCATAATAGTTTGAATTTATTCCTTAGTAAATCTGAATTCAATGATCAATAACAAAATGGGTGAGCAAGCTTTGAGATTATGATTTTGATATAGAATATATGAAAGGGAAAAATAATGTAGTTGTTGATGCTCTTTCTAGAATGCCTAATATCCATTCTACTTCTATTATTTCTATCAATTGGAAGGTTTAGACTATTATGACAAAATATGTTAAGAACACATTTACTACTAACCTCCTAGATGGAAGTGTGAAAGATGATATTTTTTTAGTAGTACATGGCCTCATTCTATATAAAAATAGAATCTTCTTGGTCCTTGAATCTAAAATTAAAAGGATTTTGAGAGCTTTATGTGATAGATCTCTAGCTAGACACTCAAGATTATACAAGACTTACAAATAGATAAGAGAAAGATTCTCATGGAAGGGTCTTAAGGAGGATATTCTCAAGCACATTAGGGAGTACACCACTTACCAATAGAATATCATAGAATATGTTTTTACAACAAGTTTACTATGACCATTCCTTAATCTTGATAAAAAATGGGAAATTGTGTCTATAGATTTCATCATAGGCCTCACCTAGGTTAATGGTATGGATTGCATTTATGTTGTAGTGGATATGATAACTAAGTATACACACTATTGGAAAGAACAAATCCAGATCAAAGATATGGGCTTAAGTTACTTGAATGTTGTATTTATGCCCCAATGTTGAGAATAAGAAGAGGATCAGAGCCTATGCAGTGAATTGTTGCAATAATAAAGAATATGTAAAATTAATAAAATACATCTCCTAGCATACAAAACATGCATCATAACACAATACATGTGAACCAGCCCAGCTTGCAGCATATTATATTCATCATACATATAACTCTACTATAATGTTTATCAATGAGCTTAGTCTTTATCTCTCGCTTCATTACTATATCATGTACATCTAGTTTATTGGATATCTTCTTATATCTTGTCATATATACATTGTCTTCTATGAATACATTCTATTACATTTCATTACATTCATTATCTCTCTCTTACATTGCATATTACAGCTTTAAAGCCACTACTTATACCTAAGTATAAGTATCTCAAGGAGTGTGTCTCTTGTATACATTATGTCCTTTGAATGTGTTGGTATCACATCTCTTTTGTGGTGGATATATCTTGTTACAAAGTTGACTTTTTCCTGCCAACAACACCCCTATATGAAATGATGTCTTGTCCTCAAGAGTTCTATCTACCAAAAAGTTACAAACTTTGACTATCACAAAACTTAGTAAGCATCTTTCCTTTATGACACAATGTGTTTATAGATCCCCTTCAGTTGGGTATGTTAGCACCCCCTTTTTGTTCACCCTAGGACTTGTCATAAAACTCATTGAAAATACTTTGATAGTTCTTGTATGATTATAGGTCTATCTTCTTGAGTAACCATAATTTTATTTTGTGCCTTCAAAAGCCTTCAAAGATCCTAAATAACCCAAAAATGTCTAAGGTGGAAAGATATTTCGATGAGTTCCTGGTTGGTAAGAAATTGCTGAGAGGTAAGAACAAAAGGCAAAAGAGAAAGATAAAGGATTTTAGCAAGTTACTGGTTGGCAGGAAATCATCAACAAGAAGGAAAGATAGAAAATTTGACAAGGAAAATGATTTTAGTGAGTTCCTGGTTGGTGGGAAATCACCTTGACAAAGTGAACAGAAGGAAGAAAGTGACGATTCAACAAGTTCTTGGTAACCAAGAAATCGTCAATGAGGAAAATAAAAAGTTTTTAAAGTGTTTTAAATCCATTTCTTCATGGGTTTGTTTGTTTAAATGCATCCCTACTTCCCAGAAGTGCCATTAATAACCAGTATATGCAGATTGGAGGTAGAAAGAGATTAAATGTTGCTAGTACATGGCCGACGGATATGTAGGTAGGACTAATGGTAGTAGTTGGATGCCCTAATGTTTCTCACCCAAAATCCCTCACATGTAGAGTGAATATATAGGAGGCATCAGGATGAAGAGAGGGGTTGGTTAGATCCAGATAAAAAAGGATAAAAAGAGGTGTAGTGTTTCTATAGGATTTAGATGATTCCAATCTCATCTATCAAGGAGAAGATATACAAACACATATGCAAATTTGAGGGTCATAATAATTTTATTTTGTGAACTTCTCTAGTAGTTTATGTATTCATTTAGGGAGATCTTCCAAGCATTGTTCAAGTTTCCTCTTGTTATGTTTAAAAGCACATGAATGTAGCTCTTGACTTGAGCAATAAGACACTCTTAATACCAAGGTATACTTTAAGAAATGACCTCTTGAAAATTTTATAAAAACCTTGGCAAATCCACTACAAAGAAGCTCATAATATACTAGGCAATTATTTTTCATATTGGGAATCAAATTTTAGAGTGGATGACAATACTTTATCCTTGTACCTTTTTTTGTAATTTAGTGACTAAATTTTTATTAATATTTAACTTTTATAATGATTCAATCTCTAAATTTCCTATCAAGATATAATTATTAAACAAAGATTTTGAAATGGGGCAATTACAAAAAATAAAAATAGCTCCTAAACTAGGGAGATTAGGGCCCAAATTTTTATAAGCAATAGTGCAATATGTGTCTATATTAAAGAATAAAAGTTTCTAACTCAAGGTGATTTTGTTTCAAGATTAGCAAAAATCTATCAAATATGGTTGAATTAGACACTTCTAAAGAGACCAAAAATAGCCAAATTTGGGGGATAGAAATTGAAAAATAGCCAAATGGCAACATATAACCACTAAAAGATTTATTACTTAATACATTGAACCATTGTAGTGATCATTTTAGTGTTAAGTGTGAATGAGTGTAGTAAGGTGTTGGATAAATAAGTATATTCTCCATTTGTTATTAGTTTTAATTTGCAACATCCATATGTGTTTCCATATTTGCTTTCCTTTGATAGATTCATGACTTTGTAGTCTAGAATAAGAATCAATCTAATGTTTCTTAACCACCCACAATCTTATTAAATAGTCAAAATCTTTCATGAATAGGAATCATGAACAATAGGGTGCTGCCACAATAGTGGGTTACACTTTCTGGGACATCCTAATTTTTGTTGAAATCAAATATTTTTAGAAAATATAATGATTTAAGCCTTGAAAGGTTCCATTTAAAGGATTTTAATTGAAGAGGGTTTGATCAAATTCCCTTAGATTTAAACCCCCTTGGATATAACCCCACTAGCTTTAAACCATACCTATAATGGAGTCTCCTCTACACGTATCACAATGCTGATAAAAAGCCATGTTTGATTTACCTTTTGGGGGATCAAATGAATTTATTTAAAATTTATGTTTTGTAAGTATGTAGTCCTTATTATAATCTTCCCAAAAAGTATAATTTTAAATATATTTAATTTGATTATTATATTTATTTTTTGTTTCTTGTGATTGTAGGTTTTTTATCGAACATCAAGTTCTCTGTTCTACACACATGGAAAATTAGTAAATTAGTGAAAAAAATTCTAAAAACTATCTATGCCCTAGGTATTGATGTCCTTGCTTCAACACAAAAAGAAAAATTTAATTTCGATACATATAGAAAAAGTTATGTTTTACAAAATACGCCTATGTCTAAATTATAATTGGTTTGACTTCAAAACTTAATTAAGAAAAATTATTCAACAAAACATTATGAAACCATATGAATGCCTTATATATCAGTGTTATCAATCTAAATTCAAAATAATGAAAATTTTATCCTTTGTAGAAAAAAATTTATGTACTACGGAATACACATCACTTTAAAAAAATGTTGTTTACTATTAAAAACTAATTATTAAAGGAGACGCAAAATTTTTTTACAATTTAACTCCAAACATTCTTTAAAAAATATATTCAGAATCTACAAATAAAATCTCACAAATCACTAGTTCGCATCATCTTCAAATTCCTAATGGTTTAGCGCCATAGGTGTCAAAAAGTGATGATTTAGTTCAAAATGTTGATTTCAATGTCAAGTTTGGCCAAAAAGTTTAACCCATTATTGTGGGATGACCCAACATTATATATGCATCATTTGGCTTTGTTTAACGAGGGAAGGTTTAATATAAAATTATTAAGCTCTATATTTCTCAAACTAAGTGTTTGCTCTCGCATATTCTATGTTTTAGAAATGCAGTTATCATCTCAGAAAGAGGTTTTATAATGTGATAGGCTTGTTTTAATCCATCTCGACAATACTAGGGATTAAGATTGCAACTTGGGTACTACTGCAGTGTTTTGAACTTGAACACATCTTGTGTTGTCCTCATTCCTTATTGAGGGATACCTCTAGGAATACCCTCTTAAGTTTACCTAAGCTTGAAGAGAAGATGTGATTACCCACTCCTAATAGTTGCCCCTTAATCATCATAAATCTATTGATGGGTCCCTTTCCATCCTTCTTGATGACACCCCTGGCCTAAAAGATTGCATAACACTATAGGGTTTTGGATTAGCGATTTTGGGATCCAATAAGGTATATGTGTTATCCCACTATATGATTACTTGTAGCAAAAGTACATGTTTGTTGATAGTTAGCATGGTATGCTCTTCATCTTATAGAGTATTTGGTATTTGAATTATTATTGTCACCTTAATGGATTCTATTAGTAGAGCTATGATATTTGCAAGGTGAAGGTGGAATGCTTCAAAATTGGTTGATTTGTGATCTTAGTCCTTCCCTTTGATCTTGTACTTGCTAATATTGATTATGGATATTTTCAATATGCACTTCAAGTTGTCTTCCATCTGGGTCCTTCAGAGCATCATAAGTAATTGCTTGTTGCATTATTTGGTTCCTAATATTTCCAACTATATTTTTAAGGCCTTTGTTAATTTTGGCCATCCAAGACAAAATTGGTATAACATATTTATATTTTCTTCTATAGCCTACATATTATTGACTTCAACTTCCAATTTTGTGTGTGTGGTGTCACACTTCTTCCATATCTCTTCTATTTGTTTTTTGTTGATCTCTACTAGCAACTTCTACTTAATTCCACCATCTTGATTTCACATTTGATAAAACATGTGATCGGTGAATCTGTTTACCTATTGTCCAAAGGGACCTGAAGTGTCCCTAATAATTTATGGTGATGTTACCTATAGTGTATTCAAAATATTATCCACATGATCTACTATGTCCACTTGTTATTTCATTAGATCCTCTCTTGCAATTGTTTGTAGCATATCTCCCAATTGAAACTTTGTAATGGAGATATTTGCAATAAGTTTGTGATGGAAAATTGTAAAGTTGAAGGAGGTGGCATAGGCTGTAATTATCTTTGTTTCCTACATTGAATTTAGTGATGGATAGGTAGGAGTGGATGGTCGAGGTTCCTTTGGTGAAGAAGGCTCTTACTCTAATAGATCTTGTTGTGTTTACTCTTCATTTTACTATTTTTCTTATTGTTGTACTTCTTGTTTTGTTATTTCTTCTTGTTGAAATGCCTCCTCCTTTTCTTCATATAGTAGTTTGGTGTAAGCTTTTTGAGTATCCTCTATGGTTTCCTATTTAACTTTCTCCCTTTCTTGTGATTCCTATGAAAGGAGTGTGTTGACCCTATGTTTTGACTTGATTTCTTATTATTGTAGTTGTATTAATCTCTCATTCTTTTCTGGTGATAAGTTCACTGTAGTTTCATCCAAGGTCTCTTTCCTTATTTCTTCCCCTACCCTCACCACCACTTCTCTTTTTTGCCTTAGTATTTTTTCCAGTTCTTTTGGAAACCCTTATATTATTTCTTCTAGTTTGTGGGGTGTTCTAGAAATATAGTCTAGCATTGCTTGCTCAATGATTTTCTTGTCCTCTACACTAACTTGTGTGTACATTTGTGTAGTTTTAAGTGGCATTCTTGTTGTGAAGAGTGATTTATACAATCTCATTTGATCCAGTATAGGTTCAACTTATCTGTCTTATTTAGCTTCTATAGTGGCTAGTTTCTTTATAGATCCCTTTGTTTTATTTGGAGGTGGTTGTGTAGACACCCAAAATTGACCTGTGTAATTATTTAGGCACTTATCGCATTTTCATCGTGCATTCGTTATTTCATTTAGCACACTTGCAATTAAAACCTAATTATTTCCTCTAATTTTCTCCATCATTCTTCATGATTAATTAAATAAATTTTATTTATTTAATTAATCATTCTTCATTCTTCTATTTCTTCATCAACAATTAAATAACTTTTTAATTATTTAATTATCATATATTTCTTCTAACAAATAAATTTAAAATTCTTATTTTATTTATTTTTCTTCACCCAACATATAAATTAAATAAATGTATTTTTTTTTAATTTATATTATTATTGTTTTCCTCCTACCATTATCCCCTCTCATATAATGGATTAAATAAACACATTTATTTAATTTCATTATTTCATATGCACTTTCACCAAAATTCTCTCCATTGTTGATCTCTTCTTCTCTTCTCCACCGTTGATCACGCACCTTCAAAAACTCACTCACCTCTCCACATAAAATCCCTAAAATCTCTCATTTGTGACTCTTGGTCATGGCATTTTACAACAAGAGTCTGATCTTTATGAGTGGAGTTTGATAATTTCATTTTGTGTTTTGTAACCCTCACGTCAATGACCTGCAAATATACTTGATTTTCATCATTTTTTCATGGAATCCATCCTTGCATGTATCAAATCTCTTGCACTTTCAATCATAATCATGGAAGCCTCCTCAATTTGGTTCACATGGAGAAGCAATCCACAATAAAACTAAGAAATAGCAACACCCAGGTGAAGTTGTTTCATTTGCATGTTTTGTATTTTGATTTGGGTTAAATTTCTTGAGGTTTTGGGTTGGATTTTGATATAATCTTGTTTGATTTGCAAATTTTCCACCCATCACAGAATGACATGCCCAGTGGGACTAATCACCTGGTTAGTTTTGGTTTTATTACTAAAATCTTGTTTTTTGAGTTTAGGTACAAGTAAAATCGTATTTGGTTCAAAAAGTCACAATCGCACAACAGAAAGTCGCACCCACAGCTTGCAAGGTCGTATATGAGGGGTAAAATTGCATTTGGTCGATCTAGGCTTACATTTGATTAGCAGATGGTCACTTTTGGTTGAATGCATCCACATCTTGTTTAAATATGAGTTCTATGGCTAATCTGGTTGTCTTTTCAAGTTTTTTATCATTTGGATCATTGGATTTAAGTTGCATGTTGCTTTAGATGATAACCCTAGGAGTTATAACTTATCTCCAAGCTGGTTTATTTGGAGATTTTTAGTTTAGCACTACCACAACCTACAATCTTCCCTGTTTTAATTGAATATAAGCATAAAAATGGCAAAATCTTCTTTCCTAGGCTCCTTAGGATTTTATCACTTGCATGAAGAAACATGCATGGGTTTTTTGTGTTAGGGTTTTATGTTTTCATAGGCTTTAGATTCATCTAATCAATAGCTGACCATATCTACACAACAGAAGCTCACTTATGAACGATTGCACGTTGCCTTTGCACAATAGGTAACTGCATCTGGTAAGATTTTATGCGCATTTGAATTGTAGCCGATCGCCTTTGGTTAATTCCATGCACATTTGGTTTTATGTTTTGGAAACATAAGGTTTTCTTGGATATTGATGTTTTATCAGTGTAGCTTGTCCAAACCGTCTTTCCAAGAATAGAGGAAAAGAAACTACTGACTTGTGTTTTGTAGGATCGATCGGTCGAAGGATTTATTTTTATCACTAAAGTAGGCACATTTGGATTTGGTGTTTAAAATTAACTCTGCCTTCTCCGTGCTTGCTTTTGCTTCTTTGTTTGCTTGTCTTGAGTCTCTATGTAACCTGACTTAGCAACGAGAGTATACTCTCCCCCTGCCTAACCAATGGATCTGGGTGGCAAGAGAAATAGTTGTTAACTCTAGAGGGCCTGCCTTCCCATTGTGCGAAGGGTACGACCCAAGCGGCAATAGACTAAAGCCAAGACCTTCCAAGCCGCTATAGAAAATGATGTGTGTGTGCCAAAAGTCGCAAATGATGGGTGATGTTATGTCATACCGACGAATGTTTCCCATAATACCTTATGGTGCGTGAAACCCTGTAGAGCGTAACCTATGTAGGCTGTGGGCCCTCCTTATTGGAGTGAATTGCCACATGTATGGCCACCCGAATGGAAGCCCTTACTAAAAACCATGTTTAGAAGCCAAAAACCCTCTATCTACTAGCACAGGAGGTCAGAAAATAGACCTCTTGAGCCATCCCACAATCTCGCAACTGTAAAGGGTAAAATTTGGATAGGGTTGATTAGATGGTTTGTTAAGTGTATCCTCCTTTCACCCTTCACATTCAAGGACCTAGGGTTGAGTTGCAATGTACTATCCTCCCCTAGGTCGCTATGAGATGTTGCAAAACTTGGGATTTTATGATTTGATTGCCAATTATGTTCTCTTATGCTCAATTACACCTTAAAACCCTAATTATGCAAATATGACAGCAAACAGACGAATATCAGAAAATGCTACTACAGAAAGATATAATATGACAAATAATTGTGCACCTATTTTTAGAGTTCAGAGATGAAAAAGTCAGGGACTAAGGAGCGAGCGCCTAAGTCCAAGGCCTAGGTTTTTGTTAGAATATGGAAGCTCAGTCTACAACCTGTTCCTACTAGCATAGAGATTTTCCCATTTCAGAACTTTGAGGACTAAAAAGCGGGCACCCTAGTCTAGGGAGTTGTTTTCTTCTTTGATCTACAATTCCAACATTCTATTGTACCCTCTGGCAACTTCACTTTATCTGCAACTCCAACTTGTAACCTGTAATCATGAAAACTTTGGGAGGGGGTTTGGAGTTTAGAGGCTTGCCTCAGTCAAGCCCCAGAGAGACATTCAAGCCTTCCGAACATCATTGTCAGATAGAGAGTGCATGCCCTTGGGAGGCAGAGGCAAAAACCAAATGATAAATGCTTACAAACACAAATGATATCACCTTGTAGTGAAGATCTCATGGGAGGAAGAAGCTCTTCATGCCATGAGGAGATGATTGCTCAAACATGCAAATACAAACACGTAGACAACACAAATCTGCTCTTGCAACATAATGAAAGCCTTGAATCACCTTTAGAATGCCAATGCTCATCAAATGATCATCTAGTAATGATCTAGTCTACAAATGAAAGCCTAAACATGCTTTTATATGCAAGTAAACATTCCCACCACAAATTTCATAATTCAAACTTACTGTGTCGGTCTAGGGACCAAATAATGATCGTAAACCAAGACTAGAAATTTGGGCCTAACCCAAAATAGGGCAAGACTAGGGTGCAGGTGCCCAAGTCCTCCCCCCTATTTTGGGTAGGGTTAGGTTCAAGGGGTCCCCCTAGGCCCCATTTGTCATAAGATCCAGGACATCAAGATGTTAAATTATGATGTAAGATGTCCTAAATGCACACTAAAGACCCAGGAGCTAAACCTTATGATGGAAAAGCCCCCAAGGAGACATTTTTTGATGTTACATCTAGCCCCCACTTTAATGTATGTATAAATGCAAGGCCAATACATGCATTAAAGTACAGTCAACTAACATCACAAACATGCCAAACATGGAGAAGACACGCTAGACACATTGAAGACAACGACAGGCACGTAAAATGCAGAGAAGACAGTTACAGTCACGCAAAACATGGGGAATACAGTGAATGCATAGAAGACACATTAATGCAAGGAAGACATGAATGATTTTTTTTCTTTTCTTTTTCTCATATATGTGAAATGCAAATGCAAGTACAGGAAAGTAAACAAACCTCCCATAATGCAGGATGCACTCATCACGCATGTCTTTAAACTACATATGGGGCAACACACATGCAAGACACACCAAACTTCCCAAAATACAGGATGCACTTATCGCGCAGGTCTTTAGACTTCATATGGGGCAACAAACATGGCAAACAAAGCAATCAGGCCAACTCACACACTTTGAAGACACAGATAAAACACGATAGACAAGCAATGGGGTGTTCCTATTTCTAGGTTCAACACCATCTCAGGCACATTACAGGAACACACTGATGATTGGGCTTTGCCACAAAAATTGCCGAAGACACACTTAAGAGTTGGGTTAGTCACAAAACCTCTCCCCGCCTCCCGATGAGGACTTTTTGAAATGATAGGATGATGCAATTTGCTCTGAGAAATACACCATCCCCGCCTCTGTAGAGGGCTTAAGATAAAAAGGATATACACGATATCCCACCTCCACCGAGGGCTTAAATGATTGATTGATTGCAAAAAAAATCAGAGTGTAGGATGTACTCATTACACAAGTCTTTAGACTACACTTGAGGACAAGCACATTGTTAACATCTACAATAGACAACTTACCTTATATATGCCCCCACCTTAAGGTGGTTGATATTATGCATCGATATCAAGCACGTTAAGGTAGGAAGAAAACACACAAGGGAACATAGACTTTCACAAAGCCCATGCCCCCCAGAGGTGACATGTACTTTACGATCGCCAAATGTTCCCACAAACACATCCTTGCAAGAAACATGTTAGTGTCTACATAATCATGATAAACTACAACATCAATGCGTATGAAATCTGAGGCATGCAAGATTTAAGATAGACAAAGTGCACGGAGTAGTAGTATTGTTATGATTTGTAAATGAGATAGAGCATCATCAAAATCACTACATAGAGAGCACAAGTGCTTCTACTAGCCAAGTGTCGGATAAGATATACAACCCCATCGTCATATTAGGAACTAAGTCTAATTTTTTATTTCTCGCTAAAGCGATGCTATGTCCGCATCAGAATAAATTTTTTTCATCATTCACCCACTAGATAGAAATACTAGAGGAAGGGAAACAATAAATAAGAGAGGAGAAACAAGTGTCTTATGGATAGTCACATAGGAGGGTGCCCCCATGTCACCAACTGCAATGCTATGTCCGTAGACACAACACACAATGATGAAATCAGAGAGAGAGGTAATATAGAAGAATGATGATACAAATAGAAGGTCACAACAGAGGCGCTCTCCTGGTATCTGGAACCTTACAAGAGAATCAAGGGTCATCCCAGGAGGCCTAAGCAACACATAACACATCACAGGGGAAGCAAATCATGAGAGAGATAAAGGGTTAGAGATACTTACCTATAGGATCTTCATGCTAAGTCTCATCATCAAGTAAATCATCAAGGAGGTCATCATCTTCCCAAATTTGAATGCTAGAAAGAGGTATAGGTTGTTCCATTTGTCTATCTAATGTATTTTGATCACCTCCGATCCCTGAAGGGATAACGAAGGATGGACCTCAACATGAATATCATCTCTTAATGGACTAGGTTGATCATGAAACTGTTCCTTATCCACATCAATTATTCTGAATAGGTTAGGATAGTCAAAATATTCTTGTGTTGTCATGATGTCCCCCATTAATGCTTCATTTTGGTTAGGAGGATTATTCAAATTACTAGAGCTATCCCTAGTCTTCTCATGTGAGTTATCTGAATGCTCATATGTAGAAGTAGGGTACCTTGTGAATTCATCATCCCTCTCATAGTCATTATCAATATCATCTCCATATGTTTCAGCTATCGATTCCATGCTATTAAGAGAAGTGTCATGCTCTTCATTCAAAGTGTGTTTTATCAATTCTTCTACTACCCAAGGGTATGTATTGATGAGAGATATGGAGTTGTTAAGATCAGATACATAGTCAAGGATTTCAAAGGAAGAGGATGCAAATATATCCTCATTGTACATAGCTTGTATATAGGTAATGACATGAGGATGTATGCTAAGAAATTTGTAGAGATTTTTAAATTTTGTGATATATGCATGTAAAGATTCCAAAGAGCATTGAGAAGATGAAGCCATGAGTTCCAAATTATATTTTAAGAGCTTTTCAAAAAGTACACAAAGGACAACTATAAAACTATATGCAAAAATGACCTAAAATGCTTGATTTTTTTGTACTTTTTTAATGCAAATAAGTGGAAGAAAAGGTGTTGTAAGGAAATTGATTAGGGGTAGAAAATTATATGTCTGATATCAGTCCAATATAGCAATAATATCCTTCACAACATGCTCTTGATGCAAATCTAAGATGATGACAAGTCAAAATATAGTGAAAATGCACTAAAATATGCGATTTTTTCACTAAATCTCAATGCAAAAGAGAATAACAAAGGGTGCTGTTAGGAAAATGATGATGAAAAAAAAATTATATCAGTGATAACATCCACCTAATGCCAAAAAATCTGTCACAACAGACTTATAGTGTCACCCAAAGTCAAACCCTAGTGAAAGTATAGCAAAATATGTAATTTTTCACAATTTTTCAACTCAAATACCTAGAAAGGGGTGTTGCAAATAATTTTAGGAGGTGAAGCAAATAATATCAATGATATTTAGTCTGCTACAAGCATAAAATCTATTACAACAAGCTTAGGGTGCAAACTAGGCCAAACCCTAGGGCAAAAATAGCAAAAATATGTAGTTTTTCACCAAATTTTCAATACAAGAGGCCAACAACAAGGTGTTGTAAAGAATTTTAGGAGGGGTAGAAGATAATACCCCTGATATTAGTCAATTAAGGCAAAAATATTATTTACAACATGCCTAGAGTCCAAATTTAGAGAGTCGATAAGGCCAAATCTAGTGAAAATCAATGTTTTTCAAGCCCTAGGTTTGAGATCTTGATGTAAAATGATATATGAATGTTTTGAAAGCTGATGTATGATGAAAATTAAATTCTCTTAGATTTGAAAATTATTTCCCAGCTCTAACGTGCAAAATGTAAGTGCAAATCTAGTGAAAAAAAACAATGAAAATGCTAGTTTTTGTTGAAATTTTCTATGCAAAAAATACAAATTTTTGAAATCTAAATGCAAATTTGTTCTAAAATGCAAGACTAAAGCCAAATAAAAATTTAAATTAGCCTCTAAAATCAGTAGAAAAATCTGAAACAAGATTTTACCTACAAACCCTAGATTTTGGAATTACTAGGTTATATGCAAAATTCACAATTTTCAACAAAACCCTAGCAATTTTATGATAAAAATGCAATGAAAATTAATGAATTTTTGTAATTTTCTGAAATTTAAATCAGATATGATTCAAAAATCAGAAATTTGATGAAACTGAATTTAATTAATGCAACATGCAAAACCCTAGCATGCAATTTTTTCAAATTTTTCAAAATTTTCAATATTTTTTGTAAATTTTCCAATGTAATAAGATGAATGACTATATGAATGAATTAAAATCAATGCAAATATGAAGAAAAACACTCAGCAAGGTGCAAACAAGTCCAATAACACGGGTTCACGAAAATGTAAAGGGTAAAATTTGGATAGGGTTGATTAGATGGTTTGTTAAATGTATCCTCCTTTCACCCTTCACATTCAAGGACCTAGGGTTGAGTTGCAATGTACTATCCTACCCTAGGTTGCTATGAGATGTAGGGAAACTTAGATTTTTATGATTTGATTGCCAATTATGTTCTCTTATGCTCAATTACACCTTAAAACCCTAATTATGCAAATACGACAACAAATAGACAAATATCAGAAAATGTTGCTACAAAAAGATGTAAAATAACAAATAACTATGCACCTGCTTTTGGAGTTTAGAGATGGAAAAGTTAGGGACTAAGGAGTGGGTGCCCAAGTCTAAGGACTAGGTTTTTTTCAGGATCTAGAAGCTCAGTCTGCAACCTGTTCCTGTTGTCACGGAGATTTTCCTGTTGTGGAACTTTGAGGACTAAAGAGTGGGCGCCTTAGTCTAGGGAGCTATTTTCTTCTCTGATCTACAATTTTGACACTCTGTTGTACCCTCCTACAACTTCACTTTGTCTGCAACTCCAACCTGTAACTTGCAATCATGAAAACTTTGGTAGGGGGTTGTGGCATTTAGAGGCTTGGCTCAGTCAAGCCCCAAACAAACATTCAAGCCTTCTGAACACCATTTTCAGATAGAGAGTGTGTGCTCTTGGGAGGCAGAGACAAAAACTAAATGATAAATGCTTACAAACACAAATGATATCACCTTGTAGTGAAGGTCTCATGGGAGGAAGAGGCTCTTCATGCCATGAGGAGATGATTGCTCAAACCTGCAAATACAAACACATAGACAACACAAATCTACTCTTGCAACACAATGAAAGCCTTGAATCACCTTTAGAATGCCAATGCTCATCTAATGATCATTTAGTAATTCTCTAGTCTACAAATGAATGCCTAAACATGCTTTTATATGCAACTACAAACATTCCTACCAAGAATTTCATAATTCAAACTTACTGTGTCGGCCTAGGGACCATATAACAGTAATAAACTGACATTAGAAATTTGGGCCTAAACCAAAATAGGGCAGGACTAGGGCATGGGTGCCCATGTGCTCCCCCTATTTTGGGTAGGGTTAGGATCAAGGGGTCCCCCTAGGCCTCATTTGTCATAAGACCCAGGGTTCATTCCATCATGATGTTAAATTATGATGTAAGATGTCCTAAATGCACACTAAAAACTTAGGAGATAAACCTTATGAGGGAAAAGCCCCTAAGAAGGCATTTCCTGATGTTATAGTAGCTTATAGTAGAGATGGCAAGTTTCTGGAGGTCTTTGGATCTTTAGAAATTTGAAGTTTGGTATGCCTGCGCAGTGAGTGTCATGTAAGGTGGAGCCAGTGCTACTAAACTTCTAGGCCATCCGCTATAAGTAGGTGCGGCTGGTGAAATCCAAGTGGGAACCTAGTAGATACAATCCTTGCTTAGCCATAGGCTATAATGTTTGCGCATGTTTGAGTGTGAGTGCTTGTCATCATGTTTTCTTGTCACAAAAATACCAAAAACTAAACCAATCACACCCAAAATAAAAACTCTATCACAACTATTGCATATGAACAATAGCCTGTCACATTTGAACAGTAACTGGTTTTCTTTAGAAAATAGTCTTACGCATTTGACCATCAGTTAGCCGCATATGAACAATAGCTCCTCACATTTGGCCCTTAGCTAGTCGCATCTGAACCACAGTAGCTTGCTTATGGGTATTTTGTCATTTTTCTTTTGTCACACCTCACAGTCACATTTGAGCCATTCTCTGTCGCACCTAAACAATAGTAAGTAACATTTGGTCACTATGCAGCTACCTTTGGTTGGTCTTAGGTTTCCATCAATTGGCTGAGCATCAAACCTTGTTTTTTGATCATTTCCTGGATTACAAACATTAATCAATTAGTATACCATCCTACTTGACCATGGTCATATCAACCTTGGACAATTTATGCCCTATATCCTTTCCAGACCCCAAAAATCAATCATCTAAACAATCAAACTAAATCAGAACTTTATCCTTTGGCTTTGGTCATCCTAATAGTATCAACCATCCTTTCCTATCAGGCCATCAATCAGACCATCAATCAAATCCTTGACTGAGCCAAAATCAAATCACCAACCATACTTAATCAATCTATTCAAATCAATAGGCCAACAAATCACCCTATCCAAACATCAATCCATCTAGGAGTCTCAGTTTTATTACATAAGTCCAAATATAATGCCTCAAACTAGAAGCTTAAGTATAAAGCAGCTATTGAAGCTAACCTTAAACAATTTCAATCTACTCCCCTCAAAGATGCTTATCAATTTACAACCGGCATGCCTCCCGATGTCTTTGTACCTAAGGGTTATACTATTGGACCATCATCCTCATCAATCTTAGCCCAACAACAGTATTTGGAGCCTCATCTTCTACATTGATACCACAATCTCCACATGTCTATGATGATTCATCAGATGACCAAGAAGATCTACAAGACCCCAAAGCTTTACGACACACAAATAAGATAATAAAAGATAACCAAGAACAAATCTTTTTACAATTGACCCAAGCCAGAGTCAAACTACCTAGCGAATTTGATGTGTCCACAATGGGTAAGTGCACAAAGATGAGGGACCAAAATAGGGTCTTAAGTTGCCACTTTTTTTTGAAATCAGGAAACATTGATGTTGGATGAAAAATTTAAGATAGCTACACTCAAAATTTGAAGATGGAACAAAAACAAGAGTCGTAGTGTTCTAAATCTAGTTTCTAAACTACTATTTTTTTCTAAAAATGGTTGAGATTAAGGGGTTCAAAAAGGGAGAGCACACAAATTGGTCTTATTTTTCTCAAAAAAATATAACATAGCATCTGGTGTGCTCCCCCTAAAATGTTAACTTTTTTTAGTATTTTAATAATCACTCCAATGAGAAATTAGCTAACACAATGTAGTTTATCCCTGATTTTTCTAGTAATTTTTTCATGAATAATTGATTTTTTAGTAATTTTTGAAGTAGACACATCCTGAAAAATAGAAATTTGAGAATGTCCCCCCCCCAAACATTTTGAAAACTAATCAAAAATTGAAATTTTTTTCTGAATACGTGTAGAATGGGGTATAGTTTCTAAAAATGTAACTTATTTCAAATTTCAATGAATGGTTAAAAAAAGTCAAAAATACTAGATACTAGTTTTTGACAAAAAATAGACACACTAACAAAAGAAATTCGGGATGAAACACTAAATGTACTCAAAATGTGAAAAAAATTATATGGTTAGATAGCTAATAGAGAGCTTAAGATTATGGTGGTATTTTTTTTGAGTCTTCACTAAAAAAAGTGCCATCCTGATGGGGACCACGCTCCAGATTATCTCTAGATTTTGCTAGAAACTGATAAAAACACATCAAAGAAAGATGAGCATAACGTGAACTCATTATAACATGCTCGCATTATGTGAAATCAATAACATGAACGCGTTATAATGCACTCGCATTATGCTAAGCATAATTGGCAATACACATGCCAATTGCATTTGCTTGAAAGTTTCTAAAGCCTTTTCAACAAATCAATTTTTTGCATATCTTGCAATCATTGCATTCCATTATAGAACATCTCTTTGAGTTGTTACATCATACAATTGACATGCCTTGTCTATACTTCCACACTTTACATACATGTCTACAAGGGAAGATGTACTTCCTATCGTCTCTCTCACTCTCTACTTCCCTGCCCTCTCTACGTCCTACCCTCTCTCTGATTCTCTACTTCCCTCCCCTCTCTACCTCCTACCTTCTCTTTCACTCTCTTCTTCCCTCCCCTCTCTACCTTCTACCCTCTCTCTCACTCTCTACTTCCCTCTCCTATCTACCTCCTACCCTCTTTCTGAGTTTTTACTTCCCTCACCTCTCTACCTCCTACCTTCTCTCTCACTCTCTTCTCCCCCCTCTCTACCTCTTACCCTCTCTCTCACTTTCTACTTCCCTCCCATGTCTACCTCCTAGGTCCTCTCTCTCAGTCTCTACTTCCCTCCCCTGTCTACCTCCTACCCTTTCTCTCTTCTTCCTTCCCCTATCTACCTCCTATGGTCCTCTCCCACTCTCTACTTCCCTCCCATCTCTACCTCCTATCCTCTCTCTCACTCTCTACTTCCCTCCCCTCTCTACCTCTCCTCATCATTATTCCCATCCAATGAAATTTCATAAATTATCTTGTTTCCATTTCATCATCCCAATTTATATCCTTGTCCCTCTTTGCATGTCCTAGTTTTCTTGTTTCCATATTCTTTGTCAACATGTGAGAGGAGCGGGAGGAAGAGGGAGAGAGGATGGAGATGGATGAGAGAGAGAGGGGAGAGTTAGGGTGATAAAAGGAGAGAGAGAGAGAGAGAGAGAGAGAGGGTTGGTCGAGTTTATGAGTTTAGGGTTGCTTAAGTTTAGGGTTTAGTGGAATTATTTAGGGTTTAGGGGTTTAGGTTTGCTCGAGTTTATGGTTTAGGGGCTAGATTTTAGAGGTATTATTTAGGGTTTAGGGGTTTTGGGAGAGAGAGAGGTTTAGGGTTGCTCAGGTTTAGGATTTAGGGGTTAGGCTTAAAGGGGAATTATTTTATAATTTCTCTCCAATCCTCCTAATCCTAATGCATTAGTCCACCCATCTCCTAATCCAGCAGTTCCTATCATCCATCCACCATATAACTACTATCTAATCCACCATCAAACATTCTAAGCTCTAATCCATCAACCCATGAATGCTTGAAAAAATTTCTCCAAAGAGTCTTTGAAAAATCCAAAAATAAAAGTAAAGATATGGAGCCATCCAAATCCACTAATCCAATTTCATCCCCCTCTAACACTCTCAATTCTAATCCATTTGGGCCTCCTATATCTATTCACTCGACCCTAATCCTAACCCCACAACATCTTCCATCATTATCCATCAACTATATGCATATCCTAGTCCATCAACCCATGAATCCATGAAGGCTGTGACCCAAGGACTATTAGCAAGGAATCTAAGAACACCATGTACTCAAATTCCTATCCTTGAGCCTAACAAAGAACCTCCTAATAACATGTATACCACTCCAACACCATCATCCACTCCTATTTCTATCCATTTCATTGAAGAGTCTCCTACCATAAGTCCAAGTCAAACCCCATCATGTAGCGATGTTGTCAAACATCCAAAGATTATTGATCCTGGATCCAAGAACCTATCACATCCATCTAAGAAACCCAATAGCTATACATTAAGAGCCTAGTCCAAAGAATGTGGAAACACCAACCACCCATCCTAATCAAAATCCAAACATCCCATCTAATCCCATCTCGGTTCCCTTACCATCTCATGGTAAACCCCTCTAGACATCGATCCCATCATTAATCCTCTAACATCTCCTAGTGAACCCCCATCACCACCTCTTACTCCCCAATTCAATGAATATCAATGCATCCCCACTTACCCTATCCATATCTAATATTGTGCTATGCATGCTTATCCTCCCTATGATCAATATATTATTTAGGGTTTAGGGTTTATGGTTAAGGGGTTAAGGTTTAGAGGTTTAGGTTTATGGTTTAGGTAGAGAGGAGAATAGGGAGATATAGAGGAGACCGAGCCTAGGAGAGATATCTATGTCTCCTATATCCCTCTCTCTAACTATACCTACCTCTCTATCTCTCTCCCTATCTCTCTATCTTGCTCTCTCTTTTGATCCCCTCTTTCTAACTCTACCTTTCTATATCTCCCTCCCTCACTATTTCACTCCCCCTCTCTATCACTCTCCCAATCCCTCTACCTCAAATCTATCTCTCTATGTCTCTGGAAGTTGTATCTCTTGATCTCTTTCCCTATCTCTATCTCTCTGGACATATGGATCCCTATCTCTTAATCTATCCCTCGCTACCTCTCTCTCCTCCTCTCTATCTCTCTCCATCCCTCTACCTCTTGAAAGCTCTCTCCCTATGTCTCTAGACATCTCTCCATCTCTTTCCCTATCTCTATCTATCCGCATAACCCTATCTCTTAATATACCCCTCTCTACCTCTCTCTCTGTATTTCCCTATCTATCTCTCCCTTGCTAGATCTATCTCCCTATATCTCCCCTCTCTCTATAGATGTATCTCTATCTTTCTCTCTCTATAGACCCCTTTGTCTATCTCAATCCCCATCTCTCCCTCTCCCTGTCTCTATCTCCACCTATCCCTCTCTACCTCTCTATTTGCCCCTCTTTCTATATGTTTTCCTTTCTCTAACTCTATCTCTATCTCTCCATCTCTTTCTGGATGTCCTTGAGCTCTCTCCCTATCCATGTCCATGTCCCTCTCTATCTCTCCATGTCTCCTAGTCCCTCTCTATATATAGGATAGAGAAATAAAGAGAGAGACTCTCCCATGTAGATACAAGGTTACATATTGTCCCTCCTAGTATAAACAAGTTCTATTTCATGAACCACCTGGATATTTGAGTCTAGGGATACTCTTGGACTGTCACTTGATTACCTAGTTGATGCACTACATGCATAGTTACAATATATTTTATGTGAGAGCATGACATCCTAGACCATGATTTTGGCACCATCATTGAGAAGGTTATGATTTTTGTATGCATGAACCTTTATGTTTTCATGCTTCCCAGAATGTGCTCACATTATAACGTGAGTGCATTATGGGAAACATGAAAAATGGTAAAAAAGCATGTGGAATCCATGTTTTAGACCCCACATGACTGTTATTCCTTCTTTTCATGCAGTATATCAGACAAGAAAACACTTTTTATGTTGTTTGACTTATTGAGAATCATTTTTATATCAATCCACCACCTTTTTTGTTTTTTCAATGTAGAAGAACTAATTTTGCATGTTTTTGGATAAAATTTGATTATTTAAACTGAAAGTTTCATGTTTCATGTGTGATATTGTTTCAAAGCTAATTACCATTGATATATAGATTGAATTTGATGATATATGTTTGTTTTTTCCATAAATTTCACTAATCCTATTCTAGAATTATATAGAATTCATAATCAAACTTGCAAAAAAGAAGAATTTGAGGATTTTGAAGCCATATTTTGGATAATTGGTCAACTGCAATATCAAATTCTAAGGTAAGTTCAACTTATGTCCATTTTAATTCACATATATATGTTCTTAAATGTTCTTTATGTCTTTATGTCTTTATGTTCTTTATATTCTTTATGTTCTAAGATATATATGTGTCTAGGTATATCAGTTGGTTCAGTCAAAGGGACTCCAAATTCCTCATGTTTCCACCTTATTTCGGCCCTTCATGCCTTCATTTCATCTATTTTCAGCTATACAAGAGAAAATAATATCAAATACTTCATAAAATAATTTTAGTGAATAATTGTTTGTCATACTCATATTCATGATCAATGGAGCCAAAATTGATTTTGGAAGACTCTTAATTTTTTCCCTAGGATGATATAGAAGGATTTATTCCTTAATATGCATAATTCATTTCATTCAATAGAACCATGCAATGGCTTGAATCTTAGACTATCCTATGCCCCTTATTATGACAATCCTACTTGTCTCTATTGATCATTTAGACATAATTGTTAGGTGTCCTTTTGATAAATTCTCAACGCATGTTTCATAGTATGAATTCTCTTGGAGAAGGTTGGAGGATGTGGAGACCTCTTTAGTGTCTTGGGCTAGGACATTCCTTAAGCAACTATTCATGATGATTTGTATGCACATGACACAACAATATTTCAAAATTTCATAATTGTCCTTTGTTAGCACATGATGGTGGTTACCTTGATCAACTATATACCTTTCAATACCTTAAATTATAGAGATTAGTTTAGTGATTTTTTTGATAGTCCTAGGTATGTCTCCAAATATTCATGTTTCCAAGATAGCTCTAGCTAATGTCCACTTGTTTTTGGAAATTCTAAGACCTGCAAGAAACAATTCTGAGCATTATATTCAACATAAATAAGTCACTTTTAGTCAATAGAAGCCAAAATACATCCATTTGCAATCATGGATTAGTTAAGTATAGCTAAATGGTAAATTTGTTGCCATTGGCAACTTCACAAATTTTGTGTCTTATCTTGTCCTCCTTGGTTTTCTCTATGGATCTCCATCATTGTCTTCATGATTTGTATAATTCATCATGTCATAGTGGCTTCATCATTCCATAATTATCTAATCACAATAACCCTAGATGGCTATCCCTAGGACTACTCTGTGAATTGTACACTATGTATTTCGGCAATTTAGATTTCCTCAATATGTGTTTCAATGGTTTACAGTGTTAGGACAGTCATATGTGAAACTTATTAAACATAATTAAACTCCATCACACCACCTCAAATGAAATCAAACTCAACCCAAATTTCATGAATATGACTATCCTTTTGAATAAATCAATTATGGCATGACAATCCTTTATGGCACTTGGTCAATCTTCTTCAAACTTTCACCTTTTGTCTGTATTGAAAAATCTCTAAAATAATCCTCTTAGAATCTTATGAATAAAGTTATTATCATGTGCATGAAGTGATCAACAATAATGGTTGTCTCTAGAACTAGGTATGATAGTCTTAGATAGTTAGGACTGTTATGACTGCCCTCATAGTTGTGACAGTCTTATTTGCATCTGAATATGATAGTCATGTCTCCATGCGATGAACTTGTCTAGGATATCTTTCTGTAACACCCATCCTCACCTTCATTGTCATTGCAAAGATCAACAACACTCCTAAGCAAGGTATTTATACCTATTCATGATTATCCTACTTGTGTTGGTTATGATAGCAGATTATCTCCTTCTTCATAGTGGCCTTTATGGCAATTTAGCTTATGCACATGATTATCTAGTTGAGTTTGGCATTGCCATATTAATGAGCCTTGAATTCAATAACTGTCTCTTGATATCTCTTCTTCACCCTCTACACTAATCCAAAGCATAATTTTGTCACTACTATTCATAACATATTTCATGAGACTGTCTTCCTTTTTGCCATTGTTGTGACAATTAAGACGTGACAATTAAGGCATGACTAGGGAGTAGTTGAATGGCATCTCTTCTTAATTAAGATAATATTCTTCCTTATTTCACAAGCTTGAAGAATCTCATGAGTCACTTGACCCATACTTCACTAGAATAATCTTGAGGTTTGGAGAGATTTCTTCATAGATAGGGTATTGACAATTTGCTAAACAATTTCAAAATGTTGCTTAGTATAGTCTAAATCATGGAATTTTTATAGGTTGCATTTGGCAATCAAATTTCAGATTGAGGCTATGGTTTATTCCAAATACCCTATATGCAACCCTCCCCTGTACTAAAAACTAACCTCTTATTTACTCGAAATGGAAATTAGGGCGCAAAATATACACAGTATTGCCATTGTTTTGGAAATCCCATATAGACAAGGTGTTGGCAGTCACTAGTTGAAAATTCCCATCACCCCCATCACAAAATCCTCTCATCGCCATAAAAATATCCCCTTCCTATCACTATCCTTGCACATACATCACTTAGGTCACTAAGGTAGGTTTGAGTTTAGAAGAAAATATTATCATGTGTATAGTGGGCAACCATCAAATGAGAGATTTATTATATCCTTATTGGTCCATACTCATTACCCTTACTTGTGTGTGTGCTTCACAACTCCTTGGCAGCCTTGCCAATCCATTAGAGTATGGATGGTTATGAAGATGTCCATTTTCAACTAGTATGGAAGAGATATGCATAATTGTCCCATCATTCTCAGTGATTTTGGTATGACAACCCTTTCCCTTACCTTCTAGTTTCCTTCATGATAATCCTTCTACAAAGTTTAACATCTTGTGAGACATGTTGCCTAATTCCCTAATGCTAAATAGACTCACCTTGGGTAAATGTCTCATGACAATCATGAGGATTAATGATAGTCATCTAGGGACTGTCCTAGATGGCTATTGGTAATTCTTTATTGTAAGATGATAACATGATCACATAAATACCTACCAAGTGTAATGATTATGACTGGCATCATGATGATAGCATGTGTGAGTTTTAATCACATCATAATATTCTATTAAACACTTAATACAATCCCCATCTTCATTTTGTAATAGGATTGGAGGTTTATAGGATGGCATTCATAGCAGATTTGTTGATAGTCCCATGAGCCTTGTATAGTGGTTCTCATTTTAGAGCTTAGACAAATACTTTAATAGCATGCAATATATTTAGTCCTCATAATGATTATGATGTAGAGCAGGGGTATAAAATGATCAAACAGAATCAAAAAACCACTCACAAGAACCCTTAGTCATTATCTATTGGCTTTCCTTCTCAAACTACCATTGATCCTTATAGCCTTTCAAAAAGTCCTTTTTGGACATAACTTTTGGAGTAGACCTAACATTCAAAAAGTGAGACTAGTTTGAGATACCCTTTTGGCCACTACAACACATATCACCATTCAACCAACCCCAACTAACTTTTGAAAGAAGTTTGCAAATTGGTTCATTACATAGAAAAGTTGTCATTGACAACAAATAGCAACTTTTACATATTTTAACAAATTGACTCCAAACTTTCCACAATGACTCCAAATGATCATCCATGGCCCAAAATGACCTTATTCACATGAAACAACACAAAATAAGACAAAACCCAAAGTTTGAACATTTTGCCAAAGAGGGTGCTCATGCACCAAATTATCGTTACTAAGACAACATCTTGATGACCTCCTAGATCCACATTACTCTTTTATTCATAATGATATTCTCCACTATTAGGGTTTAATTAATTACCTATGCCCCATTTGAAACTACTCACAAATGGATTCATTCAAGTCATGATTTTTGTCTTCACACGTCTTCCTCTAGACTTTGGGACAATAGTTATAACTTTTTTCATGGGTCAAGAAAATGAACTACAGAATGATTTTTCAGAAGTTACGAACCCTATGCATGTCTAGGACAACCTGGGCATCATAAAAATGACTTTTTATCAAACCTACAACAACCATGAGCATGAAGAACAAGTTGCTGATTTGGTTAAGAAAATGGGTATAAATCAAGCTAGTCTTTCACCACAAGGGGAGGTGCATGATATTTGTATATTTGGATGAGTTCAAAAGTATTTTAGATACCTCCATGATACTTCCATAGCCCAGGAAATTCTCACACATGAACATAAGCAAGAATTAGAGGAGTTTTCTCATGATCTTGATGTTGTCAATTCAAGGAATTTGAGTGCTTTTTGGGACAATTTTTTGGTCTATCATATCTTTTAATGACTTTTGTCCTATTTATGATTCAAATTTGATCAAGGTCTATCATATCTTAATAAACAAGGACAATGATGAATTTCATGAAATTGGAGCTCCTAAAGTGATGCAAATCACCAAACATGATAACTTATTTTGTATTTTTTCATTGTGACCATTATTCATTGTCATTATAAAGGTTCTAATTATCATTGTCTTATTCATCATGCTTGTAGAAATCATCATCATGCCGTGGAAACAAGCAAAGGCTCTAACACTAGAAAAACATGAAGCTGATAATGTGAGGAAAAGAGAAAGAATGAGGCGAACTCGGGAAAGTAGGAAATTGTCAACCATACAAGAAGACACTCCACCATTGCCAATTGAAGAGGAACATGACACATCTAATGAAGCTAAGAGAGAGATAGAATTGGTGGCACAAAGGGAATGAATGCAAAACATCTATGCAATGAGGAAAGAGAATCTCCAAGTTGGAGGTACTCTATCATCCATAGGTCAAGTTGAAGGAACACCATCATTATCTTCTTGAATTAGAGACACTCCATCTTTCATAGGTGAAGTAGAAGGTACATCTTCATTTTCTTCTCAAGTTGGTGACATGCCATCATTCACACCTCAAGTTGAAGGCATGCCATTTTCATCTTTTTCACCTCCAATTGAAGGTATGCCATCTATCCCATCTCAAGTAAATATTGAAGAAATTTCTAATGTTGAGTCTACTGTACCAATTAAAATGCCTCCTAGAATTTTGCATAGGAAGCCTAAGTTTCTAATTGATATTGATGAGAATGTATTGCAGCCCATGTAGGATAAGATTCCCATGCGCACTTGCCAAAGATATGTGAATAAGATATGGAAAATATTCTTTGAGAATTTAAATGAAATCAGAAGATGTCAACTCTTTGTTGAATTGATGAGAAATCTAAAATTTAGGCCCACTATGAAGATTCTTGGCCTAAGAACATCAAATGCCTCAAGTGAAAAATCAATTGTCAAGAATCTAATGAGTGCATATGAGAGTGTGGGTTCCACCTCACGCACCAATCCTATAGTAATGTCACACGACATGTCATTACATCAACAATAGTAAACCAACAAACAAAAAATCTCACCTCATTAGAAAAATAAGTCAAGCATTGAAAATAAGTAGACAAACTCTAATGAGATCCATTGGAAGATGTCAAAGAGTTGAGGACCCAAACACTATTAAATTGTGGGCATTCTTTGGGAGACTCCCATGGAAAGACAGAGTTGTTCTTGAAGCTTTGAAATCACTAATTGAAGACTTTTGGAAGAATTACACAAGGGTATCTCTAAATCAAAGGGATGTGGTAAGAAGGAGAATTGGTAGTCAAAACCGTCAGCCACATCCAAAGCATTTTTTGGATATGACTCAAACACAGTTTTTTGCTAAATTTCTAGAGATGTATCCTCAAATTAAATTTTCTCAAAAATATTTTGAAATGCTAAAACCTTTCTTTGTCAAAATATATCACACACGCACTACTTCTTGTTGTAGATTACATATTGAATTTTCTAACCATTTTGATTTTTATCGGTCTATATGTTTAGATTTGCATACTAACAATGTTTTGCAAGATTGTGGCATATATGCCCTGGCACCAGCTACTTCAAGAGACTTCATATCAATAATTTTATGTGATGGAGAGGAAGGTCAAATATTCTACAGGAAAATATGCTTGGATGGCACATGTTAGCATTGTGGTGGCTTGCAACATATGCCAATATGTGGACATATGGAAAGAACACATGTTGTTGGAAATGAACTAGTAGAGTTTGGCAAGTATAAAATAGTGGCATACAATACAAAAGATATTAAAGAAGCAAAGAGGTGTGAATATGATATTCAAAAGAATCCAGTGTATCAGTTTATGTCTATATTTCATGACAATATAGTGTAAGAGTATGTAAGACATGCCCATAGAGCTCGATGGTTGGACTTGCAATTCAAGTTATGTAAGGACACATTTCCAGTTGGTAGCATTGTTTCAATCGTCAACTTTGCAGAGAACTACAGTCTACAGCCAATGTGTCAGGTGCAATCCCAATATTACAACTCGACACAGGTTTCTATATTTGTGCACATCACATTCATTCATGCGAATGATAATATGGAGGATGACAGAAAGATCATAAGGGAGTATCATTTTTATATAAGCAATGATCGCACTCATTCCACAGAGTTCGTACAAGGTTGGTTCTAGGTGTTCTACAATGATCTGGATAGAAGGGGCATATCATTCAGTCAACATATCATATGGTCAGATAATTGTACATCACAATTCAAGAACTCGCAGAATTTCTATTAGCTGAGAAAGAGGCATAATATTATAGGAGTTCAACATATGTCGAACTTTTGTGAGGTTGGGCATGGAAAGGGGGAGCATGATGGTGTAGGAGCATGTATCAAAAGAGCCATAGCATGAAAAGAGTTAAAGTAAAAAGATAATGCAAACTTGATAGATGCAAATTCAATTGTCGAGTGGTGTAATGCTTCGATGGGTCGAGGTAATGAAGGTAAGTCTTCAATTCATAGATTTTTTTGGTTGATAGATGATACTAACATTGCAGCATATGAGGACTATTGTACACTGATAGGATCAAGTGAGCTACACTCTTTCAAAAGATCAATTGCAGGTTCATGGAGTATCCATATGCGGAAGATGGCATGCTTTGTTCTTCATATACAATTCAAGCCTGGAATGAGTGTGAGTCAAAGGAGTGGGTTGACAAATGACAGTTAAGTTATCTTAGCCCACTTGACACATATCGACCTCTAACAGCACTAGAACTGACAGAGATGGAATCATAGTTGACTTTGACCACATATAAGATCTAGTTTAACCAGGTAATATATCTACTTGCATAGTTTTTAAAATAAATCCTAATGTTATCTTACTTTGTATTATTTTTGTAATGTCAACTAATTTCATCAAATTTGCTACACATATCATTGTAGGGCATGTTTATGCAGTTATTGTAGATGAAGATAATGAAGAGGGAATAGATTATTACTTGTGTCATTGTGTTGAGGCCAAAAATAAATTGGAGGCCCTAGTTACAAATGGAGAAAACATCAAATACCCTACAAGCTCAGTGGTTGTTACTGGAACATGGCTTAGAAGGTACTCATATCCAAGCGTTAATGTTTGGTTGTTTGAGGACTTTGACATGCATTGGAAGATTCTTTATTATTCAAACCTTATCGTGGCAACCAATGTTCATTTGATACAATATCAAGGTAGACCTTTGAACAAGACCTTGTGGATGGTGCGTGAGTTTGACCATGAGGCAATACTTGACACAATAAAGAGTAGAGAAGACTTAGATGGTTCGTTGGATTAATTTGTTAGTATGCATAAAACTTTCCTTGATGGTTAATTGTACTTTGTTTTGTATATAAATAGTAGTATGAATTGCTTCCCTCTATTATACATCTGGTAGGTTTGCTTCTCTTACCATTGTCCTTTACATATGTGATCATCAAATGGTGGTAGACAAGATGATGGAGAGTGATCATCAGATGGTGGTAAGTGACCAATTATATATTGGTAGATTTAGGATAGACAACTGAGAGGGGGGGGGGTGAATCAGTTGTCCAAAATTTTCTTCCAAAAACCTTTTCTTAATTTAGCATAATAATAAATCAATCATGGAAACATAATGCAATAATTCAAGAGCAGAAACACACACATAAGACACCAAGATTTTGACGTGGAAAACCTGGTTAAGGAAAAAACCATGAGGTGACTAACCCAAGATTGTTTTCTTTGTTAGAAGAATAGAAAGAACAAAATGGAACATGCCAATTAGGGCTCATTGCCCAAGCACACTGCTCATAAGAGGTCCACTACCTACAGGAGACACACTGTCTATAGAATAATAAGTATTACATACTTGAACTGAAAAATAGTATCTTCACCATGCTTGAGTTAGTTCCATTTAAGCTCAATAGTTTTTCTCTGCCTTTTCATTCTACTCCTCTCATCACCACAAGATGTATTTGAAATGACTTTACAACTCCTCATTTATATAAGACATCAACTTAGGGATAGTCATCCAAGTCGGCAAACATTACAGAGCAAATACATAAATACAATATGATTAATTGCAAAAAGACTTCATGCGGATCAACACACTGTCGGCCACATAGATTTGAGACTTCAATATTCCTTTAGGAATGTGCCAATCTTCACAGAACATCTTCAAGATCATCTGCAGGGTGTGTAACTTATCTGGTCGGCCTGTCTTGGGAAGAACACCATCAACCAGAAGTAATTCTTTAATTACGAGCTTAATCTTCAATGCGGACCACAATCATGAACTGGTCACAATCCAAAGAGCTCCACAAGCTTGCCTAAATTACCAAGAACATCCACACTACTTATGTTTACTGAAATCATTCTCTCCTTCATCTGAAACCTCAAGAACACAATCTGTCATCACTGTCATATTAGAATAGATGCTGCGGATCTCCAGACCACGAACCAATTAGGTTGTCAATTAATATTGACTTCCTAAACACTCCACCAAATCCATGGAACAAGATATTGCACTTCCAGATCTCACCAGACCTATCTGTGTCACTTTGTCACCTCTGAATACTTGCCAGAACTAGTTTTACTTAAGTGGCCATAACTTTTTTAGATGTTCATACGGACCTCTGAAATCTTTACTGGATCATATTAAGACACATATCTATAAGCCCTTTTAAGTGTATCCTCTGATCTTCATCTTATCTGGGATCTTTACCTCACTGTCTTCACTGTTCTTCTCTATTCCTGATTAGGACTAATTTTCTCAATATCCTCAACACACAGCTCATCCAATCCTTATCATCAATGCAATAGGAGTATGTTGACATCAATGACAACACCGGTTAGACCCATACTTGCAACAATCTCCCCCTTTGTCATTGATGGCAACATATGATGTGAAAAATTATTTTAACCATCAAGACAAGAACTTCTCCTTACTGACATAACTCCCCCTATCAACAACAACCACTCACATGTATTCTCTTCCTTTATTGCTCCCCCTTTGATTAGTAACCACTTTTTTTTCACATGTCTTCTCTCCCCCTTTGACATCAATGGCAAAGGGCACATACTCTTCAGAAACATAACAGCTGCTCCCCCTGAGTAGCAGCTTCCCATCATCAATCCAGACCATAAAATATGACTGTGAGATCCACCAGACTGATGCAAATCAGTGCACCTTAATTCAGAACCAAAGGGGTAATAACCCCTAACTTCTCCCTGAGATACTCAAAAGAGTCCTTAGGTAGAGGTTTAGTAAAAATATCTGCAATCTGATCCTTGGAAGGCACAAACTCCAATCTAACTTCATTCTTGTTCACTTTCTCTCTCAAAAAGTGAAATTTGATGGATATATGTTTAGTCTTTGAATGCAACACTAGATTATTTGATATATTTATTGCACTTGAATTATCACAGAAGATTGTGATAGGTTCCTCATACTCCATTCTGATGTCTCTTAGCATTTTCTTCATCCACAATAGTTGAGGGCAACTACTTGCTACTGCAATATATTCTGCTTCTACAGTGGATAGAGATATTGCCTCTTGTTTCTTGCTCAGTCAAGAAACCAATCTCTTCCCTAAAAAGAATGCTCCACCACTGGTACTCTTCCGGTCATCCACATCTCCTGTCCAATCTACATCTGTGTATGCATGAAGAGAGAAATCATGATCTCTAGGATACCACAAACCATACTCAATTGCCCCTTTTAGATATCTAAAAATCTTCTTGATTGCCATGACATGAGATTCACTAGGATTAGCTTAGAATCTAGCAACAAGACCAACAACATTCATAATATCAGGTCTAGTTTGAGTGAGATACAATAATCCTCCAATCATTGACCTATACTTTTTCTGATCAGCCTTAGGAGAGTCATCATCTTTGCTCAATTTGCATCTAGTTTCCATGGGCGTATGCATTGGTTTTAAGTCTTCCATCCCAAATTTCTTCAACAATTCTTTCACATATTTAGTCTGAGAAATGAAGATTCCTTTCTTTGTTTGAGTGATTTGTAGACCCAAAAAGAAATTCATTTCCCCAAACATGGACATCTCAAATTCACTTTTCATTTGATTTGCAAAACTTTTGCACATTCTATCTCTTTCTCCAAAAATGATATCATCAACAAACACTTCAACAATCAAGACATTTCATGATCAATTTTGAAGTACAAATTACTGTCAGTAGTGCCTTTGTTGAAACCAATCTTCAAAAGATGCTTATCCAATCTTTCATACCATGCTCTTGGGGCTTGCTTGAGTCCATAAAGTGTTTTCTTCAATTTGTAGACCATATCACCATGATCAGACAATTGAAATCCATCCGGTTGCTCAATGTAAACTTCTTCTTCCAAGTCACCATTTCGGAGGGCAGACTTGACATCCATCTGATATACTTTGAAGTCCTTAAAGGCAACAAAAGCAAGAAATAATCTAACTACTTCAATTCTAGCCACCGGAGCAAAAGTTTCTTCAAAATCAACTCCTTCTACTTGGGAGTAACCCTTGCAGACCAATCTAGCTTTGTTTCTGACTACTTCACCATCTTCACTTAGTTTATTCTGGAAGACCCATTTGGTTCCAATCACATTCTTATTTCTAGGTCTGGGAACAAGATCCCAAGTGTGATTTTTCTTAATTTGCATTAGCTCTTCCTTGATTGCTTTGGTCCAGTTTTCATCATTGTAGGCTTCATTCACTATCTTAGGTTCAATCTTTGAAATCAAACAATACTCTTCTGAATCTTGAGCAATCCTTCTTGTTTGTACACCTTTGCTTTTATCACCTATGATCTGATCTTTAGAGTGATTCAGTCTTATATACCTAGGAACTTTGGGAGTTTCTTGCACTTCTGATTCTTAAACAAGCTCATTCAAACTTATCTCTTTTTCTTGATTTACCGGATCAATCTGAATCTGAATTTTAGAGTGAGCTTGGACTTCTTGAACAAAGACATCATTTTGATCATCTTCATCATATTCATAAAACCTTGAAGATTTTTCAATACCTCATCAACCTTCACATTTGTGCTTTCCACAATCTTCCTTAATCTCTTGTTATAACACCAGTATGCTTTGCTTTGAGTAGAATAACCCAAGAATATACCTTCATCACTTCTAGGATCAAATTTTCATAGATCTTCATCTCTTTTAATTTAACATTTGCTATGAAAGACTCTAAAATACTTCACAGTGGGAGTGATGCCAAACCAAAGTTCATAAGTAGTCTTACTGGTATTGCTTCTGATTTGTACTCGATTGAGAGTATAGACTGCAGTGCTTATAGCTTCTGTCTAATAGATATGAGGAACATTTTCTTTCATCATCATGGTTCTAGATGCTTCCTGGATGGTCCGGTTCATTCTCTCCACAACTCCATTATGTTGTGGAGTCCTAGGAGCAAACAATTGTCTTTTTATGCCATGTTTCTCACAGAATTCTATGAACTCACCAGATGTGAACTCTCCACCTCTATCAAACCTCAGACATTTTAATTTTAATCCGGTTTCATTCTCCACCATAGCCTTGAATATTTTGAATTTCTCAAGAGCTTCTAATTTCTATTTCAGAAAAGTCACCCACATCATCCGGGAATGGTCATCAATTAATAACATGAAGTATCTATCACCTTGCACACTTTTGATTCTTGCCAGACCACATAGATTAGTATGAACTAAGTCCAATAATCCGGTAGAAGATTGTTCCTTTCTTTTGAATGATTCTGCTTTGTTTACCCAACTGACATTCTTTGCACAAACTATTGGTAGGTTTTACCAATCTTGGAAGATCTCTTACAACCTGAGTGTTTCTTATCTTGATGATATTATCAAAATTCACATGACACATTCTCCTATGCTATAACCAGCTCTAATCAATTTGAACAAATAAACAACTTTTACCAGTACCAACCAAGTGGAAGATATTACCTTTTGTTTGGGTACCGGATGCAATCTTTGTTCTAAAACTTTCAAAGATCTTGCATTTTCCATTCTTGAATCAGAGATCATAGCCTTTGTCCAGTAACTGTCCAACACTGAGAAGATTGTGCTTCAGACCTTCAACATATAGTACATTACTGGTTTTTTTCTTTCCATCAAAAGAAATGGTTCCTCTACCTCTGATTCTGCCAGTAGAATTATCACCAAACTTTACCACTCCTTTATACCTTTCCAAATCTATGAACTTATTTTTGTCACCTATCATATGGTGAGAGCATCCACTGTTAATGACCCAGTCATCCTTTTCTTCAACTTGGGTAGCCAGAGCTCTTTCTACAATTTTATGATTGACAGATTCAGAGGGCATTGGATCTTCTTCCTTGATGGCAATAAACACCCAATCACTTCCGGATCTGTTTCCTGTCTCTGATTCATCATCTATTACTCCTTTATTATCATCATCTTCATGAACATAGTAACAATTCTTTGTGAACCTTGATCTGTTAGGATTTCGCCTTAAAAATCTTTCTGGACACCTTGAGGTAAAATGATCAATCTTATTGCAGTTAAAACATTTAAAAGGTAATTTCCCTTCATACTTACTAGATCCTCTTGGCAGTCCTTTTGCAATAAGGGCTTCAAGTTGAGCAGCTTTTGCTTCATCTTCTTCCAGGTCTTTTCTTGCTTTATCATACCATGATAGTTTCTTTGAAGAGTTCTCTCCCGGATCAAGTTTTTGTTTTCCTTTAATAGAGGCACTAGCTTTGAATGCAGATTCAGTCTTGGGGGGGCATCTCCAAACTCAGTCAATTCAAATGCAGCTAATTTACCAACCAATTGATCTCTTGTGATACCTAAAATAGATCTGAATTCTTCAATAGCAGCAAGCTTGTACTTGTAAGAGTCAGGAAGGGATATGAGAACTTTGCCAACAATCTCATCTTCATCTAAGACTCCACTAGCACATCTAATGCCACAAACAAGCTCATTTACTCTTGGCATAAATGTAGTGATATTTTCATCTTCTCTCATCTTCAGATTTTTGAATTTTCCTCTCAGACTCTGTAGCTTGGCACATTTAACATTCTTGTCTCTTTCATGCAGAAGTTCTAGTTTTTCACAAATCTCGAAAGCAGTTTGCAGGTCAACAACATTTGTCAGCTCTGAATCATACAAGACACTTAGAAGAGCTTCTTTAGTCTGTAGATTGTTTTCAGCATCTCTAATTTCATCTACGGTTCTCAAACCATTAATTTTTTGAAGCCATGATCCAATACTGCATTCCCATACATTGCAAGTGACATTCCATGCGACTTTTCCAAAGAGTGAAATTGGTTCCATCAAACCTCGGACTATCCTTCTTGTAGGATGACATCCTGGATCTCCTCAAGTGGTCAAGCTCTTTTAGAGGAACTTAGCTCTGATACCAATTGTTAGATTTAGGATAGACAACTGAGAAGGGGGGTTAATTAGTTGTCTGGAATTTTCTTCCAAAAACCTTTTCTTAATTTAGCATAATAATAAATCAATCATGGAAACATAATGCAATAATTCAAGAGTAGAAACGCACACATAAGACACCAAGATTTTGATGTGGAAAACTCGGTTAAGGGAATAACCACGGGGTGACTAACCCAAGACTATATTCTCTGTTAGAAGAATAGAAAGAACAAAATGGCACATGCCAATTAGGGCTCACTGCCCGAGCACACTGCTCACAAGAAGCCCACTGCCTACATGAGACACATTGTCTATAGAATAATAAGTATTACATACTTGAACTGAAGAATAGCATCTTCACCATGCTTGAGTCAGTTCCATTTAAGCTCAATACTTCTGCTCTACCTTTTCACTCTGCTCCTCTCTACCACACTCTCATCACCACGAGATGCATTTGAAATGACTTTACAACTCCTCATTTATACAAGACATCAACTTAGGGATAGTCATCCAAGTCGGCAAACATTACAGAGAAAATACATAAATACAATATGATTAATTGCAAAAAGACTTCATGCAGATCAACACACTGTTGGCCACATAGATTTGAGACTTCAATATTCCTTTAGGAATGCGCCAATGTTCACAGAACATCTTCAAGATCATCTGTAGGGTGTGTAACTTATCTGGTCGGCTTGTCTTGGGAAGACCACCATCAACCAGAAGTAATTCTTCAATTACGAGCTCAATCTTTAATGCGGACCACAATCACAAACTGGTCACAATCCAAAGATCTCCACAAGCTTGCCTGAATTACCAAGAATATCCACACTACTTATGTTTATTGAAATCATTCTCTCCTTAATCCGAAACCTCAAGAACACAATCTGTCATCACTGTCATATTGGAATAGATGCTTGCAGATCTCCAGACCATGAACCAATTGGGTTGTCAATTAATATTGACTTCCTAAACACTCCACCAAATCTGCGGAACAAGATATTGCATTTTCGGATCTCATCGGACCTATCTGTGTCACTCTGTCACCTCTGAATACTTGCCAAAACTAGTTTTACTTAAGTGGCCATAACTTCTTCAGATCTTCATATGGACCTCTAAAATCTTTACTGGATCATATTAGGACACATATCTACAAACCCTTTTAAGTGTATCCTCTAATCTTCATATTATCTGGGATCTTTACCTCACTGTCTTCACTATTCTTCTCTGTTCCTGATTAGGACTAATTTTCTCAATATCCTCAGCACACAACTCATCCAATCCTTATCATCAATGCAACAGGAGTATGTTGACATCAATGACAACACTGGTTAGGCCCATACTTGCAACATAGATGTGATGTTAAATATTTCATGTACATTTTCTATAGTAAATGGCATATTGTTTGATTGTATTAACAGGTGGAGCTGCATGAACTTGAACTGTCAAAGAGGTCTACTCAATGGTAGAGAGAGGATGAATCATGGATTGGCTCTCCATCTTCACAGTCAAGCAAGGGCCACCGATTATTTTAAAAAGTCCATAGGAAACTAGTTTTGGGACATTTTTTGTATGCCTAGATGGCTTTTTATGTACATACTTTTGTATGTTACCGATGTATATTTTTGTATATATGCCTATATGGCTTTGTTTAGACACGCCTATATGGCTTTCTATGTAAACTAGATGTTATGTTCATGACATTATGTATATGACAATTTATATTAAATATTTAATATGATGATCAATTATCCTTACATGAATTGGGTTTTACATGTGCCAATTGCATTTGCTTGAAAGTAAGGATTGCTTTTAGGATATGTTGTTGGGTTTTTTGATATAAAGACACTTGTTTGATTGGGTTGTGATTCTTCCTCATGACATGAGTTTGTTCATGTCTTCATGCTTCTTTGTCCTCCATTTCTTCAGTGTTCTCAGTGTCTTCATGTGTCAAAGATTTCTTCAATGTACTCATGATGTTGATGTCGATTACAAAATATGGTGTTAAGTGCCTCAATCTTTTGAGGCAGTATGCTACTGATAAATTCCCTTAAGATCCCTAAGACATAAAAATTTCCAAACTTTGATAGAGGTTTTCTTAGAATTCGTGATAGTTGGGCACGTTTCATTTGGACCTAGAGGTGCATGTGGGGTCCATCCACAATAACCTCTCTCAATTTTGGTCAACTCCAGTCCATTTGACCATGCCAAAATCAAATGCATTCTTGCAAAATATTTTAGTTTTCATGTAGTTGAAAGGTACTAGGAGTGACATTTTACATTCCATAGCTCATGGGGCTGAATGGATAATGCAGAGGAAAATAACAAACTGAACTTCTTACTAACATAGTTCATAAAAATGGGTTCCAAATCTATTATCTTATCATAAACCAAGGCCTCTACATAGCACAACTTTGTGTTTCAACTTCTCAGGCCAAACTAGATTTCCCAAGGCCTTCTCATATCTTAGGAATATCAATTTAACAGAAACAAAGCACATACCAAGGTCTGTCCCACCATGCAAGCAACCAACTCTTCATTGACTGTCAAACTCCTACTAGCCCTGTTTTAGGGATTGTCAGTGTATAACTTTCAGTGAAGACCACCATTCAAGACTATAAAGGCATATTTGAATACCCATTAACAAGTTTTAAAACATATATAAAAACCAACATATGTTACTTTGAAAAGAACTGCTCAAATCAAGACTATCACCGTGCCAATTAGGCCTATTAGGTCTTATCTACACAGGGTCTTATTGATTCTCCTATCTCCTACCTCAATCTCCCTCAACCAATCCATCCAACAGTGTTAAATGGACCTACTCATGCTTATAAAACCATCAAAAGTCCAAATTGTTAAGTAGTTCATCAGACACTAAGTCCTATACCTCTTGACTATTCTCAAGACACTGTTTTCGTGACTGTGACACAGAAATGCAGTCATAAACCTTGATTTTTCCCACATCAACCTTAGTCATTTAGTCGAAGACCTCAAGAATATGAAGGCAACTAATACCACCATCATTTTCCTTCAAGGATTAGTAACATGCAATGGATAAAATAGGAGAAACACAAGATTTTCATGCCACTGTTTACCCTAATTAGGGTTTATGACATTTCTTGAAAAAATCATAATAACTAATTCAAAATATAATCAAAATGCATGAGACAAACTTCTAGTGGAAGGTGATTGAAAGAAATTTCATACAAAACTAGTTAGAAATGAATTCTTGCCTGTACAGAGCCGTACAAGGCTAGAAAATAGTGAATTTCTGAAGAAGAATACAGAAAAACATTGCATTTTACCATTCCATTTCAAATCTCCAATCACCTCTGAATTCTTTGGATGTTACAAGGCCTTTTAAAGGCATTCCATCTTTAAATCTTTAGTTCCTAACTTCCTTGGAACGAACTATGAGCCAAAAGACTCTTCACCTTCCACACATTTTTTACATTTTTTGAAAGATAACTTTCCCATTTTGCAAATGAGGATAAAACTTGAACATTCCTAATGACCTAGTGACTTGATTAACCTTATTACAATGTTGAAGCATTACAAATTTAATCAAACTCAAAGATTTGTCTAGGGCAACATTAATTTGCCAAGGTGCTTCTGCACCATACAACCAACCAACAAAGATTTCCAAGTCCCTTGGAAATGTATCAACAACAAAAGTCTTTTCTGCATCTCTGTCTGTCTCTATCTTCAATCTTCTCAGCTTCAATCTTCCAAACTTTAGACTAATAGAAATGATGACCAACCAACTAACAAATCAAACTATCAACTTTAGAGCTTCTTCAGGCTCCTTCTACTCCCATCAGTGGAGTACTCTTCAGGCTGCAACATCAAGTGCTTCTTCAGTTAGGTATCCATCTCTCTACTGCTTCACAACACCAACTCACCAAACCATTAATCTCACCCAATAGCAGATACTGGTGATGCACCTACCACTCTCTCCTTAGTGGTTTCTCTTTGCACCCTTATCCAGCCTAATCTCCATTGGAGAATGGTCATGACAGACCTCATCTTGTTTGCCCACACACACAACCTCAAAAAACATCCTTCTGCAGCTAGATGGACCAAGCACCTGCAACCATACAACTTAGCAAACAAAATAATGGTCACCAAACATATTGTTTCAACTCTTCATCTCAGAAATAACATCTCCTCCTAGAGCTTTTGCTAGCTTTGATACCAATTTGATGCAGAGGAAAATAACAAACTCAACTTCTTACTAACATAGTTCATAAAATGGGTTCCAAATCCATTATCTTATCATAAACCAAGGCCTCTACATAGCACAACTTTGTGTTTCAACTTCTCAGGCCAAACTAGATTTCCCAAGGCCTTCTCATATCTTAGGAATATCAATTTAACAGAAACAAAGCACATACCAAGGTCTGTCCCACCATGCAAGCAACCAACTCTTCATTGACTGTCAAACTCCTAGTAGCCCTGTTTTAGGGACTGTCAGTGCATAACTTGCAGTGAAGACCACCATTCAAGACTATAAAGGCATATTTGAATACCCATTAACAAGTTGTGAAACATATCTAAAAACCAACATATGTTACTTTGAAAAGAACTGCTCAAATCAGGACTGTCACCGTGCCAATTAGGCCTATTAGGTCTTGCATACATAGGGTCTTATTGATTCTCCTATCTCCTGCCTCAATCTCCCTCAACCAATCCATCCAACAGTGTTAAATGGACCTACTCATGCTTATAAAACCATCAAAAGTCCAAATTGTTATGTAGTTCATCAGACACTAAGTCCTATACCTCTTGATTGTTCTCAAGACACTATTTTCTGGACTGTGACACAGAAATGCAGTCATAAACCTTGATTTTTCCCACATCAACCTTAGTCATTTGGTCAGAGACCTCAAGAATATGAAGGCAACTACTACCACCATCATTTTCCACCAAGGATTAGTAACATGCAATGGATAAACCGGGAGAAACACAAGATTTTCATGCCACTGTTTACCCTAATCAGGGTTTATGATATTTCTTGGAAAAATAATAATAACTAATTCAAAATACAATCAAAATGCATCAGACAAACTTCTAGTGGAAGGTGATTAAAATAAATTTCATACACAATCAGTTAGAAATGAATTCCTCTCCGTACAGAGCTGTACAAGGCCAGAAAACAGTGAATTTCTGAAGAAGAATACAAAAAAAATTGCCTTTTACCATTCCATTTCAAATCTCCAATCACCTCCGAATTCTTTGGATGGTACAAGGCCTTTTAAAGGCATTCCCTCTTTGAATCTTCAGTTTCTAACTTCCTTAGAATGAACTAAGAGCCAAAAGACTCTTCACCTTCCACACATTTTTTACATTTTTTGAAAGATAACTTTCCCATTTTGCAAATGAGGATAAAACTTGAACATTCCTAATGACCTAGTGACTTGATTAACCTTATTACAATGTTGAAGCATTACAAATTTAATCAAACTCAAAGATTTGTCTAGGGAAACATTAATTTGCCAAGGTGCTCCTGCACCAATGGACTTCGCCAATGCATCAGGGTGGGCAGTTAAATGCCATGGGAGGTCTCATTACATATGTCAAGCACCCCAGTCATTCGAGGCAGTAGGCTACCGGCAAAGACCCTTAAGATCCCTAAGATGAAAAAATTGCCAAACTTTGATGAAGTAGTTCTTAGAGTTCGTGGCAGATGGGAATGTTTTGTTTGGAACTACAGGTGCATGTGGGGTCCATCCATAATAACCTCTCAGTTTTGGTCAACTCCAATTCGTTTGACCATGCTGAAATCAAATGCATTCTTGCAAAATGCTTTAGTTTCATACAGTGGAAAGGTGCTAGGAGTGTCATTTTGCATTCCATAGGTCGTGGGACTGAACGAACTTTACCCATGCATCAGGGTGGGTGGATAAATTTCAGGGAAGGTCTCCTTTTGTGTTCCAAGCACCCCAATCGTTTAGGGCAGCAGGCTACGGGCAGAGTCCCTAAAGAGTCCAAAGTGCAAAAAGGAAGCAATCTTTGACGAGTTGTTACTTGGAAACCATGACACTTAGAAATATTCCATCTAAGGAAACATGGTCACGTAGAACCCCTCTAGAATAACCTCTCTTAGTTTTTGATATGTTTGAGGTGTTCACCTATGGTGAAAGGCTTTCTACTGCCCCCAAAATCGTCAGGAGGTAGTGTAAAGTTGTAAAGGGGTGTAACTTTCATCTTGCTCCTGATGCAACCAAACTGACAGTTCTAACACATCCAAATGGGTACATTTAGGCTAGGCATGGTCCTTTTTTGTACCACAACATGCCGAAATAGTTTGAGCTACATTGTACCGGTGATATCCCTGAAGAGTCCAAAGTGCAAAAAGGCAACAATGTTTGACGAGCTGTTACTTAGAAACCATGATACTTAAAACATTCCATATGAGAAAACGCAATCATGTAGAACCTCCCTACAATAACCTCTCTTGTTTTTTGATATATCTAAGGCATTTGACTGTGGTGAAAGGTGTTTTGTTTCCCCCAAAATCATTAGAAGGAGGTAGTGTAAAGTTCCAAAGGGGTGTAACTTTCATCCTACTCCTAATGCAACCAAACTAATAGTTCCAATGCATCTGGATGGGTATGTTTAGGCTAGGCATGGTCCTGTATTGTACCCAAACATGCTAAAATAGTTCCAGCTACATTGTATCGATGATATCCCTGAAGAGTCTAAAGTGTAAAAAGGCATCAATCTTTGACAAGCTGTTACTCAGAAACCATGACACTTCAAAAAAATTTGTCTAAGGCAATGTAATCATGTAGAACCCCTCTATAATAACCTCTCTTAGTTTTTTATATCTCTGAGGCATTCGACTGTGGTGAAAGGTTTTTTGCTGCCCCCAAAATCGTCAGAAGGAGGTAGTGTAAAGTTGCAAAGGGGTGTAACTTTCATCCTGCTCCTGATGCGACCAAACTGATAGTTCCAACACGCTGGATGGGTACATTGAGGATAGGCATGGTCTTGTTTTGTACCCAAACATGCTAAAATAGTTCAAGCTACATTGTACCGGTGATATCCCTGAAGAGTCCAAAGTGCAAAAAGGCAACAATCTTTGATGAGCTGTTACTCAGAAACCATGACACTTAGAAACATTTCATCTAAGGAAATGCAATCACATAGAACCCCTCTACAATAACCTCTTAGTTTTGATATCTTTGAGGTGTTTGACCATGGTGAAAGGTTTTCTACTGCCCCCAAAATCATCAGAAGGAGGTAGTATAAAGTTGCAAAGGGGTGTAACTTTTGTCCTGCTCTTGATGCGACCAAACTGACAATTCCAATGCATTTGGATGGGTATGTTTAGGCTAGGCATTGTCCTTTTTTGCACCCAAGGCATGTTAATTGTTTGACCTATCACCTCAAAGAGATCTTCTATCATGGAATGCATTGATTGCAAGATATGCAAAAAATGGATTTGTTGAAAAGGCTTTAGAAACTTTCAAGCAAATGCAATTGGCATGTGTAAAGCTAAATTCCACAACCTTTGCTAGCATCCTCCAAATTAGGTTCTTTGGAACATGGTATGGATAACCATCAAAGCATAAAGGATATAGGAATTTTGCCAGATGTTGTAATTGGTGTTGCCCTTGTAGACATGTATGCAAAGTGTAGAAGCATAAACAAGGCACGTGGACTGTTTGATCATACAACACCTCAAAGCATAAAGGATATAGGAATTTTTCTAGATGTTGTAATTTTTTCTTCCCTTGTAGATATGTATCCAAAGTGTAGAAGCATAGACAAGGCACATGGACGGTTTGACCTAACACCTCAAAGCATAAAGGATACTAGAACTTTGTCAGATAACAACCTTATGATTTCATGATAGTCCCTTGACCGTCCACGCTTTTGATTGTTTTGTTCCTTCTCGACTGTGTATGAGGGTTTGGTGAGTTGCCATTGGCACCCAAACCCTAGGTCTTCATTAGAAATCCTTGAATGCTAATTATTTCCATTATGCTTCTTTCTTATTAATTCTTACTAATTAGGGTAATCATATATAAATATATAGTATCTCATGTATTCTTACAAATTACATATGGGAATTTTATCAAATGTTGTAGTTGCATTGAATGATGCCTCAAAACAAAGTGGTCTATTGGAATTTTGAAAAATGTTGTAGTTGCAACTGCCCTAGAAGACATGTATGCAAAATGCAGAAGCATAGAGAAGGTGAGTGAACTGTTTGACATGATGACTCAAATAAATGCAGTTTCATGGAATGGTATGGTTGTAGGATATGCAAATAATGGATTTGTCGATAAGGTTGTAGAAACTTTCAAGCAAAACTAATTGGTGGGTGTAAAGCTAAAATCCACAACCTTTGACTACATCATCTCTGTGTAACAAACTAAAACTATGCAACTAATGGATATGCAACACATTATATATGTTTAACATGTTCAAACTATGTAATTAATAGATGTGCAACAACTATAAACTGAATCACACTTGACAGACAACACTATGATCACTATCACTAGATTGCCAACACAGAACTGTAACAACACGACAATCTGCAACAAGACATATGCAAGAGAATCTATCAAGCTTGCAAGTCTAACACTACAAGAGGATCATAAAGTTGCTACCTCCAAGTATGTAATCATCAACAAACAAAGGTCTTCTACTAAACAACACATAAAAAAGGTCAACTTGTCCTTCAAGATGCATCATGATGCTACATACATCTACAAGGTCTATTCTATCAAGATGTATGCAAAATGTGGAAGCACAGACAAGGCAAGTGAACTATTTGACAAGATACAAAAAGAGTCTAGTACAACAACTATGTATGCAAAATGTGGAAGCATATGGGAATTTTATCAAATATTGTACTTGCATGGAATAACGAATCAAAGAAATGCAGTCTCATGGAGCATGCCATTATTGTAGGATATGCACAAAATGGATTTGTTGATATGGATTTAGAAACTTTCAAGCAAAAGTAATAGGTGGGTATAAATCCAAATTCTACAACCTTTGACTGCATCCTCTTTGCCTATGTCAAACTGAGATCTTTGGAACATGGTACATGGACATCCATCAAAGCATAAAGGATATGGGAATTTTGATAGATGTTGTAGTTACAACTATCCTAGAAGACATATATGTAAAATGTCAAAGCATAGGTAAGGCAAGTGAATTGTTTGACATGATGCGTCAAATAAATGTGGTCTCAAGCAATGCCATGATTGTAGGATATGCATAAAATGGATTTTTTGATAAGGCTTTAGAAGCATACAATAAAAAGAAATTGACAGGTGTAAATGCCAAAATGGGATCTTTGGAATAGGGTATGGACATCCACCAAAATAGATTGTTTGGAATAGCATATGAACAACCATCAAAGCATAAACAATATAGGAAATTTGTCACATGCTGTAATTTTGCAGCTGCCCTTGTAGACATGTATGCAAAGTCTAGAAGCATAGACAAGGCATGTGAACTATTTGGCATGATGCCCCAAAGAAATATCACCTCTTTGAATGCAATGATTGCAAGATATGAACAAAATGGATTTTTTGATAAGGCTTTAGAAACTTTCAAGCAAATGCGATTGGCAGGTGTAAAGCAAAATTCCACAACCTTAGCCAATATCCTCCTTGCCTATGCCAAAATGGACATCCATCAAAGGATAAAACATATGGGAATTTTGTTAGATGTTGTAGTTGCAACTGCCCTTAGCGACATGTATGCAAAGTGTGGAAGCAAAGACAAGGCATGTGAATTGTTTGGCATGATGCCTCAAAGAACACTTGTTGCCTCATAGAATGCAATGATTACAAGATATGAACATTTAATGGATTTTTTGATAAGCCTTTAGAAAATTTCAAGAAAATGCAATTGGCGAGCATGTAAAGCCAAATTCCAAAAACCTTAGAAGTGGTATCTTTGGAACACGATATAGACATGCATCAAAGCATAAAGGATATAGGAATTTTGTCAAATGTTGTAGTTGTAAGTACCCTGCAAGACATGTATGCAAAGTGTGGAAGCATATACAATGAATGTGAACTGTTTCACATGGCGCCTCAAAGAAATATTGTCTCATGGAATGCAATTATTGCAACATATGCACGAAATGGATTTTTCATAATCCTTTAAAAGCTCTCAAGAAAATGTACAAAAGTAAATTTCAACTAAATGCAAATTTTGGCACATCTAAAACCAAATTGCACAACCTTATCCAACTTCCTCCTTGCCTATGCTAGAATGGGATCTAGGGAACATAGTGTGGACAACCATCAAAGCATAAATGATATCAGGATTTTGTCACATGTATTGTATTTGCAGCTGTCCTTGTAGACATGTATAGAAAGTGTGGAAGCATAGACAAGGCACATGAACTATTTGAAATGATGCCTCAAAGAAATGTACAGTCCCACAAAATGCAATGATTGCAAGATATGCACAAAATGGATTATTTGAAAATGATTTATAAGTTACTTTCAAGCAAATGCAATTGGCACACGTAAAAACAAATTCTTGTAATGATAATTGATCATCATATTAAATATTTAATATAAACTGTCATATACATAATTTCATGAACATAACATCTAGTTTACATACAAAGCCATATAAGCATGTCCAAACAAATCCATACAAGCATATATACAAAATCATACATCAGTAACATACAAAAGTATGTACATACAAAGCCATCTAGGCATACAAAAAATGTCCCAAAAACTAGTTTCTTGTGGACTTTTATGAAATAATCGGTGGCCCTTGCTTGACCATGAAGATGGAGAGCCAATCTATGACTCGTCCTCTCTCTATCGTTGAGTAGACCTCTTTGATAGTTCAAGTTCATGCAGCCCCACCTATTAATACAATCAAATAGTATGCACATTACTATAGAAAATGTACATGAAATATATAACATCACATATGTAATCAATCATTTACTGCCATCTAATGATTACTCTCCATCATCTTTTGTCTAGCTTCTTTGTCTGTAGTTGGATGGGCTAGAGTTGTGACCTCCTGTGAGAAGCATCAAGAAGCAAAATTGACTAAACATAAATATCATTTATGTACATCAAATGACATGAGATAAAACAAGAAATACAAAATTATGACATTTTCATGTTATTGGCTCATACCTTGGTCAAAGGATTTGAAGACATCATGGCTACAACAATACCTATCTGCGCTAACTTAAGAAGATGAGGAGGAGTCTCCACATTCAGCATCTAAATATCAAGTTCAATATTATTCGACCAAAATAAATACATAACATTATTTTAAAAATGCATAATGATTAGAAATGGTTAAATTTACCTCTATAAAAGTGGTGGATTTGTGTCCAAGGGATCAAGGAAACTATGGAGGTGTCGCTGACTATTGAAATCATCAAATTGTCATAAAATAATATTACCATTGAGATATCTACAATAATTATGATCATGTGATAAATTACATACCTGCTAACTTGACCTCCTCTCATAACCCACCAATAGATGGTGAATGGAGATAGGATGAAGACTCTGACCCTAGAATTTTATTCCACAAACAATTACATACATGTTATTTTTGACTTATAATATAGATAATCATATAAAATTAATTACAAATTTCAAATAACAATATATTAAATCAAGATGAAACTTGTAAAAAATTACCTGAGAGTCAATACCAAATGTAGTCTGTAAGAGATCATTGGTGATAACAATCTAATCTAATATGGATGTCTCATCATTGGATGTTTCTCCTACATCGTAGCATCCTTCTGAGAGTCCTACCATGCATCTTGCATCTCAGCATTCTACCATGCATCCTACATCCCATAATCACATAGGTTCCCATGTGAACTACGCAAATGTGGGGACACATGACGCCTACTACTCTCACCCTCATCAGCCTAGGTAAGATCATTGGCATGTTGTGATAGAGTTTGGGTGAGAGTAGTCAATGAATGTAATGTCTCCACCTCAACACTCTCCTTCAAAGCCGAAGGGAGTGACCTACGTTCTAGCCTCAACAGGGGTATAGGCACACGGTTTTCATCTCACTGAGCCTCGGGTCTATCTTGGGCACAGCCACCACCTCTACCCTGGAGCTCACAAATGTCAAAATAATTGGGAATCTTGTTGAGGATGAACTCGCAATGGAGTTTCCTTAAGAAATATTGTGGTACTTCATCATTTTTGCATGGGTACTCATCGAAGACCATGTACCATCTATCAAAAATGTTTTGGGATATTTCTTCTTTCCTACACTAATGAATAGGAAACTATTTGCAAGTTTCTTCTAATCTTTGGCCGGTTTTGGGATTAATAAATTGTGCACATAATTGAGATTTTGTAATTCTTTCATTCTTGACTTGTTCATATGACAACTTGTCAGCATAATATTGTCGACAACTCTCCCTATAGTCTTGGAATTCAATGATTTGTCTTGTCACCGAGTCAGTGTTGGAAACAATCTCCTCTAGTGATTTTGCAAGCACCCTCCTACGATCGGTGGTTCCACTTGGATTATTTAGCATTTGAATAACAGTTTGAAGATGTTTCTTGTTATCTTCTATTATTCATAGGTAGTTTTCTTGACTATCCCTTACATTGTGAGGAAGTGAAGGTGGGTTTTGAGGGTTTGGAGGGTTTGGAGGGTGTTGGGGGTTGTTTTCACCCTCATTAGTTGGATTTGGGTTTTCTCTTGCCTCAAAAACTGTAAATGCAATATAAAAACTAATCAAACAATGTAAAATCCAAATATTCTTCTAAAACTAAAAAAATTTAATCAAACCCTACCTTCTTCAGCTGCTAGACCCTCCAAATTTGCTGCACGACATCTTTGCCAGCGAGGTGGTATTGTGAAAATGATGTTTTCTCTCTTACATGTGCTTGGTGAGGCTTTCCTTGGACGCTCTCGCACTTTCTTTCAAGGTTTTTGGCACACAAAAGAGTTCTCTCATAGTGAATGGTAGAAATGACAAATGTTTTGCACTTTTTATGTTAGGCAAAATGCGAGCCCATTATAATGCACTCATGTTTTGCCTTGTTTTGGACCATGGTGGAAACTTTTTGGTCCCCCATCTTTATGCATTCAACCCCAATCCATAAAGAGAACCCTACCAATGTTATTACAGAGAGCCCTGCTGCTATTGTCACTATGTCTACCAAGTCTACCATACCTTCTACACCATCCTTCTCCAACCAACCCACTCATACACCCCAAACATTATCGGCACCTATGAGACCTAGTGTGTCACATGTTACCACATCCATTGAGCCATTATTGACCCCATCTTATGCTCTCACTTCCATGATCTCTAATATGAATGGACCCTCCGTTCGTGTGTCAGCTCCCATTTCATCTAATTCCATGAATGTCATCTCCATTCAAGTCACTCAAGCCCCACTTGTGTCTAACTTGAATGTGTCACATGTCGGGCCATCCTGACTACTTAGTACCTCTTCACATATCATTATACCACCTAGTCAACCAATTTAGACACCACATGTCGTATCTAATCTAAACATATCCCTTATAGATCAGCCTATCATATCAAATGTGTACTCTAACATCTCATATGTTGATCAACTACTTTCCCTTGGACAACAACTACCCTATGTCACTCCACCACCCATCTCCCAAGTTCCATTAATTTTTGCACAACCCCCATCTTATACCAACACCACCTTTGGCTCACATGCGGTACCTACCTATATTATCAACCCAATATCAAATTCATACACACCACCTCCACTTGGTAGTCATATCCAAAATACTTTTACCCAACCTCAAGACACATATGGTCCATCATACAATCGATCACAATGACATTCCTCGAGTCATCAATTGACCTACCATATCCCTCCACCAAGCCACCAAAATCCCATACAATAAAAACAATCAATTCTATCTGATTATGAGCAACGATTCCATCAAATGGAACAAAGAATGATAGACATGAGCATGGGCCAAAATAATAAAACATTTTCCTTCGAGGAGGTATGCCTGTACCCCTTTGACAAATCGCTACAAATGATACTATTTCACCTGCACTTTGAAATACCACAATTTGATAAATATAAGGGGAAAGGAGACCCAAATGATCACCTTCAAACCTTCCATGTCGCCTATCTTGATGTGGCCCATAACAACACATATCTTTTACGATTCTTCCCTCAAAGTCTAGGGGGACAGGCCATGCAATGATTTTCTCACTTGCCTCTGGGCATTAAAACTTTTAAAGAACTGGCACAAAAATTTGTGTCTCATTTTGCGTTTAACATAGAACATGAAATCACCATGAACGATCTTTTTAATAATAAACAATGAACCAGTGAAACCTTTTCATCCTTTATTCAGTGATGGAGAAACATGGCCAATAAACTCTCTTGGCATATGCCTGAAAAACAACAAGTGGACATTTTTGTCCAAAACCCCCATCCTAGGTTGTCATTCTTGTTTCCAATATGTGCCTATGATGTGTTGTCATTGATGTCAACATATCTCTTTGTCAGAGACAGTGAAGACCGTGTAGTTCAGTAAAGTAGATTGTTTTGCATTCCCAGTGAGATGAAGATCAAAGTCTGTGGACTTAAGGGCTTTGTAGAGGGTTGTATGAAGTTTCTTCGGCTAAGATTTGAGAGGTCCGCATGGAGGATTGGTGAAGTTATGGCCATCTGAGTAGAACCGGGTTTTGTAATTGTTCAGAGGTAATAGAGTGACAGGAATTTGGTCTGGATTGCTCCACATTGGAATATTATGGTCTACGGTTCTAGAAGTATGTTTGGGATGATGGTGTGTATCTTCAACTCAAGTGGTTTGTGGTTTGGAGGTCCACAAGCAATCTTTCTAGTGTGACAGTCATGACAGTTAGTGTTCTTAAGTTCTGGTATGTAGATGCAAGTGATTCTACTGATTTGAGGTGGTACAGTTGTTCTTGTTGATTTCATTGTGCTTGTTGAGGTCTCTGGATTGTGTGCCTGTTGTGTTGGTGGTCCACATTAAGGATTGAGCTTGTAGTTGAAGATTTATCCTTGAGTGTTGTTCTTTCCAATCTTGGCTGAATGGATGCTTTGTGTGTGTTGCGGATGATCTAAGAGAAGTTCTGTGGAGCATGGCATGTTGCTCAAGGAAGATTTGAGTCCCAGCTATGTTTGGCCGATAGTGTAGTGATCCACATGTAGCATTTTGTATTAAGTCAACTTTTGTAATTGTAATTTCTTGTAATGCCTATCTTGGAGAATGTTCTAGATAGATAATTATAAGGCTAACTTTGATGTTCATTCCAAAGTCAATGTCATGTATAAATAAGTGTAATGAAGTTGTGTAAATGTGTGGATGTGAGCGAAGATGTAGAGGTAGTGAAGAAGTGTTTGGGGGTAGAGTAGAGGTGTTGTGAGCTTCAATGGAACTAAATCTTAGCATGCAGTAGATGTTATTTCTCAATTCAACCTTTCAGTGTTAACCATGTGAATATTTTTCTAGACAGTGAGTCTCTTGGAGTAATGAGCTTTGGGTAGTGCACCCAAAGGCAAGTGCCTTCCCATTTTTCTATTCTTTTAATAGAGAATAAATCTTGTGGGTTAACCCCCACTGTGGTTTTTCCCTTAACTGGGTTTCCATGTAAAAATCTTGGTGTTATGTGTGTTGATTGTATTTCTTCTCATGTGTTGTTGATTCATGCTTTTATGGTTATATCATTAATCTATTAACAACTGGTAAAGAAGATTAAATGCAGCAAAAGGTAATGTTTTGTGACAACTAATTCACCCCCCCTCTCAGAACTTATTTTCCCTAATTTCAACAATTGGTATTAGAGCCAGTTCCTCTAAAAGAAGCTTGACTGCTTGAGGAGATCTAAGATGTCAACATACAAGAAGGACAGTCTAAGATTTGATGGAACAAATTACTCTCTTTGGAAGAATCGCATGGAGTGTCATTTGCAATGCATGGGTGATCCTTATTGGTTGATAACTAAGAATATGTATACTCCTCTAGAGAAAGGTCCTTCAACGCTAGATGAAATCAAAGAAGCTGAATACAACATTCAGGCTAAAGAAGCATTGTTGAGTGCCTTGACTGATATAGAAATGGAAAATGTCTTGGAATTGAAAACTGCTCATGAAATATAAAAGAAATTGAAAACTATGTATGAAGGTGATGCATATGTCAAATGTGCCAAGTTACAGAGCTTGAAGGGTAGATATGAATGGTTGAGGATGAGTGAAGATGAAAACATCACTTCCTACATGTAGAAGGTGAATGAACTTCTATGCAGTATCAGGTATGCTGGAGGAAAATTGGAAGAATCAGGTATTGTTGCCAAAGTACTTCAGATCCTTACCTACTTAATACAAGCATAGAGTTGCTACTATTAGGAGATCAGGACTGTGATAGATGTTACAATGGATCAGTTGGTTGGCAAGCTTTCAGCATTTGAAATGAGTGAGTTTGGTGATTCTCTTCCTAAATTAGAATTTGCATTTAAGGCCAGTGTTTTTAGAAAGCAAAGATTTGATCCAGGTGAAAGCTCTTCAAGAAAACTAACTAGATATGAGAAGGCAAGGAAGGAACTTGAAGAAGATTAATCTAAACTTAAAGAACTTGAAGCCCTTGTTTCCAAAAGATTACTAAGAGGATCCGGTAAGTATGAAGGAAAGTTGCCTTTCAAATGTTTTGCTTGCAATAAGATTGGTCATTTTGCTTCAAGATGTCCAAAGAGGGTTTCAAAGCCAAACCCTAACAGACCTAGGGTTCAGAAGAAATGCTACAATGTCCAAGAAATTGCTGATGAAGGAGTCACATATGATGAATCTGATATGGGAAGTACCTCTGAAAATGAATGGGTGTCCATTGCTATCAAAGAAGAAGATCTAGTGCCTACTGAATATGCTAGTTGCGTGATTATGGAAAGTGCCTTGGTTGCTTAGGTTGAAGAAAATGATGAATGGGTGATTGATAGTGGATGTTCTCATCATATGACTGGTGATAAAAGTAAGTTTGTAAGTTTGGAAAGATATGAAGGTGGAATTGTGAAGTTTGGAGATAATTCAGCTGGTAGAATCTATGGTAGAGGATCCATCTCTTGATGGTAAGAATAACACTATTGATGTTTTGTATGTAGAAGGGTTGAAGCATAATCTTCTCAGTGTTGGATAGTTGGTTGACAAAGTGTATGATCTCCAATTCAAGGATAGAAAATGTAGAATTTTGGGAAGCTCTGGAACTGAGATTGCATCTGGTACATAGACTAGACGCAATATCTTTCATTTAAGTGGTACTGGTAAAAGTTGTTTGATTTCTCAGATTGATCAGAGTTGGTTATGGCATAGGAGAATGTGTCATGTAAACTTTGATAACATTGTCAAGAGAAGTACTACTCAGGCTGTGAGAGATCTTCCAAAGCTTGTGTAAGGAACGTCAGTTGGGCAAACAGAATAGAGCTACATTCAAAAGTAAAGAACAATTTTCAAGTGGATTGTTGGAACTTATGCGCACTGATTTGTGTGGTCTTACCAGAGTTAGGAGTTTGCAAGGAGACAAATACTTTATGTTGCTAATTAATTATTACTCCCAGATGATGTGGGTCACTTTCTTGAGAGAGAAATCAGAGGCTCTTGACATATTCAAGGTGTTTAAGGCTAAGGTGGAGAATGAGATTTGTGTGAAGATAAAGTGTCTAAAATCTAATAGAGGTGGAGAGTTTACCTCCGATGAGTTTAATGCATTTTGTGAAGAGCATGGAATAAGAAGACAATTATCTGCTCCTAGGACTCCTCAGTGGAATGGAGTTTTGGAAAGGAAGAACCAAACTATTCAAGAGGATGCTAGAACCATGATGATGGAGGAAAACACTCCACATGTCTATTGGAGAGAGGTTGTGAGTACTGCTGTCTACACTCTTAACTGGGTGTAGATAAAAGGTAATACTGGTAAAACACCGTATGAACTGTGGTTTGGTAACATTCCTACTGTGAAATACTTTAGAGTTTTCGGTAGTAAATGCTATATCAAAAGAGATGAATATCTAGGCAAGTTTGATGCAAGATGTGATGAAGGGATATTTCTAGGTTATTCTAATCAAAGAAAGGCATACTGGTGCTTTAACAAGAGATTGAAAAGGATTGTTGAAAGTGTTAATGTCAAGGTTGATGAAAGCAAGGAGAGACCTTCCAAGTCTTGTGAATATGAATCAAATGATCAAAATAAAAGTCCAAACCAAGGAAAGCAATTTTAAACTCAAACTCAGATTCATATTGCTCTAGAGAATCTAGTGACTCAAGAAGCTAGTACAAATGTTAAGGAACAAGTTCAAGAATTAGAAGTTCAAGAAAATCACAAAACTCCCAGGTATGTAAGGTTAAATCATTCTGAAGATCAGATTATAGGAGATAGAAATAAATGTGTTCAAACTAGAAGAAAAATTACGGAAGAACACTAAAAACTTATTGTTTGATTTCAAAGATTAAACCAAAATCAGTAAATGAATCTTGTAATAAAGAAAGTTGGGTAAAAGCAATGGAAGAAGAATTAATGCAAATTGAAAAGAATAATACTTGGGATCTTGTTCCTAGACCTAAAAATAAAAATGTAATTGGAACTAAATGGTCTTCTAGAATAAATTGAATGAAGATGGTGCAGTTGTGAAAAACAAAGAAAGATTGGTGTGTAAAGGATATTCTCAGGTAGAGGGAATTTTTGCTCCGATGGCAAGAATCGAAGCAGTCAGATTATTTCTTGCCTTTGCTGCTTACAAAGATTTCAAAGTTTACCAAATGGATGTCAAGTTAGCATTCTTGAATGGTGAGTTGGAAGAAGAAGTTTGCATTGAGCAATGTGAAGGCTTCTAGTTGTCTGATCAAGGAGATATGGTCTACCAATTGAGGAAAGCATTGTATGGACTTAAACAAGCCCCAAGAGCCTGATATGCAAGATTAGATAAGCATCTGCTAAAGTTAGGTTTTAGCAAAGGCATAGCTAATAGTAATCTTTATTTCAAAATTGATCATGAACACGTCTTGATTGTTTAGGTATTTGTTGATGATATCATCTTTGGTGGAAATGAGAGCATGTGTAAAAAAATTTCTGATTAGATGCAAAGTGAATTTGAGATGTCCATGCCTGGTGAAATAAATTTTTTCTTACGTCTACAAATCACTCAGTCAGATAAGGGCATCCTCATATCTCAGTCTAAGTAGGTGAAAGAGTTGTTGAAAAAGTTTGGAATGGAGGATTCAAAACTAGTAAGTACTCCTATGATAATCAGATGCAAGTTGAGTAAAGATGATGATTAACCTAAGGCAGAGTAGAAAAGGAATAGATCAATGATTGGAGGACTGCTTTATCTGACTCATACCAGACTTGACATTATGAATGCAATTGGCCTTGTTGCTAGATTTCAAGTAGATCCTAGAGAATCTCATGTTGTAGCAGTTAAAAGAATTTTTAGATATCTGAAGGGGATATCTGATTATCGATTATGGTATCCTAAGGATGATGATTTCACACTTCATGCATATATAGATGCTGATTGGGAAGGAGATGTGGATGACAGGAAGAGTAGTAGTGGTGGTACATTTTTCTTGGGAAAGAGATCGGTTTCTTGGTTGAGCAAAAAGTAGGAGGCAATATCTCTGTCTACTACAGAGGTAGAGTATATAATAGCAAAAAGTAATTGTACTCAAGTTTTGTGGATGAAGCAAATATTGAGGGATATCAGAATTATGTTTGAAGAACCTATTACAATTTTCAATGATAATACAAGTACAATAAGCATCTCAAAGAAGCCAATGTTGCATTCAAAGACAAAGCACATATCCATCAAGTTTCACTTTTTGAGAGAGAAGGTAAATGAGAATGAAGTCATATTGGAGTTTGTTTCTTCAAAGGATCATATTACGGATATTTTCACTAAGCCTCTACCTAAGGATACTTTTGAGTATCTTAGAGTGAAGCTAGGGGTTATTACCCCTCTTGTTCAGAACTAAGGTGCACTAGTGTGCGTTAGTCTGGTGGAACTCACAGTCATATCTTGTGATCCAGATTGATGTTAAGGGGATGCTACTCAGGGGGAGTAGTTAGTATGTTAATTCTAGAGTTCAGTTTAGTTTTATCTAAGAAATAAAAAGGGGGAGAGATGATTGTGAAATATGTTCCCTTTGCCATTAATTTCAAAGGGGGAGAGAAGTCATGTAAAAAACTTGGAAGTAAGTAGTTGCTGGTGAAAGGGGGAGCAATGAAGAAAGAGGTTACATGTGTGATAAGAGATAGGGGGAGAAGTCCTTGTCTTTATGGTTGAATTAGTTTTTCACATCATATGTTGTCATGAATAACAAAGGGGGAGATTGTTGCAAATATGTGCCTATGATGTGTTGTAATTGATGTCAACATATCTCTTTGTCAGAGACAGTGCAGTTTAGTAAAGTAGATTGCTCTGCATTCCTAGTGAGATGAAGATCAGAGTCTGCAGACTTAAGGGCTTTGTAGAGGATTGTCTGAAGTTGCTCCAACTAAGATTTGAGAGGTTTGCATGGAGGATTGGTGAAGTTATGGCCATCTAAGTAGAACCGGGTTTTCTAATTGTTCAGAGGTAACAAAATGACAGAAATTTGGTCTGGATTGCTCCGCATTCAAATATTATGGTCTGCAGTTCTAGAAGTATGTTTGGGATGATGGTATGTATCCTCAAATCAAGTGGTTCATGGTTTGGAGGTCCACAAGCAATCTTTCTAGTGTGACAATCATGACAATTAGTGTTCTTAAGTTCCGGTATGTAGATGCAAATGATTCTGGTGATTTGAGGTGGTGCAGTTGTTCTTGTTGATTTCATTGTGCTTGTGGAGGTCTCTAGATCATGCACCTATTGTGTTGGTGGTTTGCATTAAGGATTGAGCTTGTAGTTAAAGATTTCTCCTTGAGTGTTGCTATTCTTTCTAATCTTGGCCGACCAGATGCTTTGTGTGTGTTGCAGATGATCTAAGAGAAGTTCTATGAAGTGTGGCATGTTGTTCGAGGAAGATTTGAGTCCCAGCTATGTTTGTCTAATAGTGTAGTGATCCGCATGTAGCATTTTGTATTAAGTCAAGTTTTGTAATTGTAATTGCTTGTAATGCCTATCTTGGAGAATGTTCCAGCTAGATGATTGTAAGGCCAACTTTGATGTTCATTCCAAAGTTGATGTCATGTATAAATAAGTGTAATGAAGTCATGTAAATGTGAGGATGTGAGTGAAGATGCAGAGGTAGTGAAGAAGTGTTTTAGGGTAGAGTAGAGGTGTTGTGAGATTCAATGGAAATGAATCTTGGCATGGAGAAGATGTTTCTCATTTCAACCTTTCAGTGTTAACCATGTGAATATTTTTGTAGACAGTAAGTCTCTTGGAGTAGTGAGCTCTGGGCAGCATGCCTGAAGGCAAGTACCTTCCCATTTTGATGCAGAGGCACTTTGAATGGGGAAAGATAGACGAACTAGACAAGGTTCTACTTCACCTACAAGCCCAAAAAATGAAGACCTTTATGCAAAAGTGGGGAAAGCAGAAGAAAACTCTAGTATGATCATGGAAAGGTTGTATTGGGGTACCAAATGACTCATCCCACCCATTGGTTAAGGCAGATCACTCCCAGAACATACACTTGCTTCACAAATCCTCTAAATGGCTTGTCTCCCTAGAAAAAGAGAACAATCCTCTTATGTTTTTACACAGACCTTTAAATGTCAACCTAAGACATGCATTGGATACCCATTATGCCTCCCCACAACATACTCTAAGATGGGTATAGGTTACTTTGGAAAATGTGCTCTAAAAATGGACTGGTAATTTTGCTACAAGGGTTCAAACTCAGAAATGTCACTGTGAAATGCCATGAACAATCATCCATAACTTCCACACAACACAAAATGAGGTTGATTGCTTCAGTTAGATTGTAGATAACATAGTTATAGACATTTTTTCCAAGTTACATAAAGATCTAACGGTGGAAACAAAAGTTATGGCGTTTTTCCCAAAACAGGTTACCCTAAATCAGGGTTTTGACAGTTTTACTAAAAATGCAATATCTTGTGCAAAACAAAACCAAAATACATGCAACCAAAAGGAAATGGAGGGTGATTGATAGGACTATCACTTACAACCAATTTGGCACCAGTCCTTGTTCGTACAGGTCTGTACAACTACAGGAAACAGTCAATTTCTGTTGAAATATATGAAAACAGTGTTTTCTCTATTGATCAAAACCTACTAATCAACCACCCACACCTTATTTGGATGTTACAAGGCCTTAATAAAGGCATTCCTAATTTGTCTCTTCAGTTTCCACTTCCTTCCAACGAATTGGAACAAGGTGACCCTTCACCTTCCTCATTTTACATTTTTGAAAGATACATTTTTAGGGATTTTCCATTTTGTATGACAACTTGTCATAAGACTTAAACATTAGACCCCTCCTAGGATCTTAACACATGAAAGATGACTTGATGGACCTCAATACAATATTAAATCATTACAAATTTAACCAAAAATTAAAGATTTATCTAGGACAACTTTGATTTGCCAAGGTGCTCCTGCACCATACTCCTCAACATGAAGAAAACTCTTATCCCAAGAGTTGTGTGGTCTGCTTCAAATGTCTTTTGCCTCTTTATGTCTTCAACCCTGACTTGATGCCTCCTCTGCTTCCTTTTTACTTTCCAACTGTGACTCTTATTAATGGAGTTTGACTGGCTGCCTCCAAGGTGCATCTCTATCATCAGAAGTCCACTCCTTCCTGCTACAACAACACTTCTGTCCCTCACTTGGGAGTCCTCTCTTGTCTCTCTCCCCAAGACTGTTGGTGACAACCAAATGGACCATCTCCTCTGGCCCTCTTGACAGACCTTCCTGTTTGCCTACAGCAGTGAGTGAACTTGCACCTGCAACCATAAAACTTCTCAACAAGAATCAGATAGCAAAAACCAATGCTCATCCCGAACTCCTGGTGTAGATTGCCTCCTTTGGCACTCTATCTACATTCTTAGAATCTTCTAAGCTCTGATACCAATCTGATGCAGAGGAAAGGATCAACTCAACTTCATACTAGGTAAAGTTCAACTACACCAATGAGCCCAAAAACAAGGATCTTCATGGAAAAGTGGGAACAGCAGTTAAAGTTCTTGAATTCTTCTTGGAAATGGTGTTTGGACATGTATTAGATCCTATCCCATCCATTGGCAAAGGTGGATCAAACTTTAAACTACTAGTTCCTTCACAAACCCCAAGAAAGACTAGTAGCCTACAAACGGAGAACAGTCCCAATAACTTTTTGTATAAACATCCAAATGCAAATCTTAGACATGAATTGGATACCCATTATGTCTCCCCATAGCATACTCTAAGATGGGTATAGGTTAATTTGGAAAATGTGCTCTAAAAATGGACTGGTAATTCTGCTACAAGGGTTCAAACTCATAAATGTCACTGTGAAATGCCACGAACAGTCATCCATAACTTCCGCACAACACAAAATGAGGTCAATCGCTTCAGTTAGATTGTAGATAACATAGTTACAGACATTTTTCCCAAGTTACATAAAGATCTAACGGTGGAAACAAAAGTTATGACATTTTTCCCAAAACAGGTTACCCTAAATCAGGGTTTTGACAGTTTTACTAAAAATGCAATATCTTGTGCAAAATGAAACCAAAATACATGAAACCAAAAGGAAATGGAGGGTGATTGATAGGACTATCACTTACAACTAATTTGGCACTAGTCTTTGTCTATACAAGTTTGTACAACTACAAGAAACAGTCAATTTCTGTTGAAATACGTGAAAATAGTGTTTTCTCTATTGATCAAAACCTACTAACCAACCACCCACACCTTCTTTGGATGTTACAAGGCCTTAATAAAGGCATTCCTAATTTGTCTCTTCAGTTTCCACTTCCTTCCAACGAATTGGAACAAGGTGACCCTTCACCTTCCTCATTTTACATTTTTGAAAGATACATTTTTAGGGATTTTCCATTTTGTATGCAACTTGTCATAAGACTTAAAACATTAGACCCCTCCTAGGATCTTAACACATGAAAGATGACTTGATGGACCTCAATACAATATTAAATCATTACAAATTTAACCAAAAATTAAAGATTTGTCTAGGACAACTTTGATTTGCCAAGGTGCTCCTGCACCACATTTTCTATTCTTTTAACAGAGAATAAATCTTGTGGGTTAACCCCCACCATGGTTTTTTCCTTAACTGGGTTTCCACGTAAAAATCTTGGTGTTATGTGTGTTGATTATATTTCTGCTCATGTGTTGTTGATTCATGCTTTCATGGTTATACCATTAATCTATTAACAAGTGGTAAAGAAGATTAAATGCAACAAAAGGTAAAGTTTTGTGACAACTGATTCACCGCCCCTCTCAGCTGTCTGCCCTAATTTCAACAATTCCAACTACAGATGTATAGCGCAACTTCCTTTGTTGAGGTTATATCCAAAGGAAACAACATTGAAAAAGCATTAATCACAAAGGGCCTTATCAAAATCTTTAAAGAAAACAAGGATAATCTACAATCCTCTAACGACAAATCTTGTTTCTAGAATAAGAATAAAAATGTCATAAATGATGGAGTTGTAGATGCAAAGAACATACAAACTATGCAAGCATCTATTTGTGTCCAACCAACACCTAGTGCACCACCTTTTGTTCCCCATGACTAAATGAAAGCAAACCCACCACCAAGACGCAAATTCACCCCCTTGGGAGAACCAATCAAGGTTTTTCTTAGGAAGCTTAGAGTGCAATCAGGAACCATCACTTTACCTAAAGTCAGACCAAACGAAGAGCTACTATTTAAACCAAACTAGTAAAAAGACAATGAGTATTGTGAATATCATAGGGTAAAGGGGCATAGTACCACTAGCTGTATGAAGCTTAAACACATGATTCAAAACCTCATCGATCAAGGACCTATTAATGCTACAGCACCACCACAAACATCCAACTATGACCTTGATGCTTATAAGAATCCACTCTCTTCGCATGATAAAGCAAGTGTTTCCAATATTGGGAAGACTATCAATTATACATATGAGTCCACCATCAGCTGTATTAAGCAATCCCAAATCTCCACTATCACCATAAGAGGAAGAGCACCTGACTGTGCTGTCACTACTCATCATATCTATGTAACCATTCAAGGAGTACCCCCACCTACCATTCATCCTAATCCTGGTTACAATATTCTTGAGCATCTCAGAAAAACCCCTACCTATATTTCTATCCTAGAAATGTTACATATATCTCCCGCTCATAAAGCCCTCCATGAGTCTTTGGTACCAAATGATATAGATACGATGCAATTCCAAGCTATGATGGTAAGTATTACATCCCCCCATCACTTGACTTTCTCTAATCAAGACCTTATATCCTCTAATCTATCCCATCACGATGCCCTCCATATCGAAGTATTTATCAACCAACATCATTTCAAATGGGTACTAGTAGATGGTGGAGCTAGATTGAACATATATTCCTTGAAGTTAGTGAAACTACTGGGATACTCTAAGGATAGTATTGACACTTCCAAAACCATAACCATCAAGGCTTATGATGATTGAGAGAGATTCAGAAGGGATCATCCTGGTGCCTGTAAGGGTCGGTCCTATCACTACTGCTACTAAATGTCAAGTCCTAGATGTTGAGTTGCCCTATAATATTATCCTCGGCTGTTTGTGGATACATGCTCTAAAGGTCATACCTTCTACATACCATCAATGCTTAAAATTTCCATATAATGGCATGGAGATCATGATCCCTACATATCCCAATGCCTTTGAATATTGATGAGCCTTCCAAGCCACCTATCATAATCCCAATCATATACCCAGCAATATCGAGGCCCATCCATCCACATCTTATGTTGATCCATCTAACCTAACCAAGCCATCTACTAGTAAATATGTTCCCAAGATTGAAATCAAAGAATGAGGACCTGGTGAGTACAATTTACAGGAATCTTGTTGTATAGGAGCCATGCCCTTCTCTCCCAAATCATATGGTAAACTACTTGTCTCCAAAACCACTTCATCTAAATCCGCTATCACCATGCCTCCAACCATGGTTATCTAATCAAGATTACTCGATGATGAAGATGTTGATAGTGAGATTTCATCTTGGGTTTTCTATGATGAAAACGATCAAGTTTCTCTAGAAGTGGAATGATACAACAATGCATTCAAGATTATCAAGATCATGGGCTATAAAGGAAAAGGAGGACTAGGATTATAGGAACAAGGTCCTCTAGAACCTATTATTGTTACTAAGAAATATAATAGGCAAGGTCTAGGGTACGGAAAGGAGGGTTTTCCTTCCATAGACATTAAGTTTATCCTTGATGAAGTAGCTAAGGCCTTTCCTATGGAAGAGGCACCAGTTAGGATACCATTGATGACTCTTCTTTCCACATCACTGAATTATTCCAAGAAGCTTCCATTTTCATGCTGTCATCTTCCTCATCATCTACATCCTCTGACCTTCAACTTGTCCACCCTAGCCTAATTGATTGGGACCAATAGGGGGAACCAATCTTAGATGTATTTCAAAATGATGAAGCCATAGCAGAATTCATGGGTTTAAGGAAAGGTTTACCTTTGGGGGACCACAAGGTTGGATTCATAATGGACCTCCCTTAATTAGCATACTTTGGTGGAAGTGTCAAATCCTCTAGTCGTAAAAGTTAAATAAATAAAATAAAAAAGAAAGGTCACTAGGTGAAAACCGTAAGGCACCTCTTGACCATAAAATAATAATAATAAAGGACATATCCAAGGGTGAAAACCTCTCTGAGGCACCCAAGGATGCAGGATTTGACCTTCCCTTGGCCACAACACATCAAGAGTGGTCATCTCTATTGGTAGAGGATTCTAAGGAAATCAATCTAGGCACAATACACAACCCAAAAATCACATTTCTAGCAGTGTCACTATCAGATGAGGAAAGTGTTAATTTCACAACATTTTTCATGAATAGAGCAATCAATTTTTCATGGATCTACGTAGATATGCATGGTCTAGACCCTTCACTGGTAGTACACCATCTGGCAGTGTCCCTAAATGCTAAACCAGTCAAACAAAAGCTACAAAAAATGTATCCCCAAATAAAGCTTCTAGTCAAGGCAAAAATTTAGAAGCTTTTAGACACCAAGTTTATCAAACCCATTGACTATCCTGAGTGGGTTTGCAACTTAGTGCTAGTTGCCAAACTTGATGGATGGATCCTCTACTGTAATGACTTTAGAGATCTTAATAGGGCTTGCCCTTAGGATAACTTTCCATTACCAAGCATTGCCAAAATTGTTGACCTTACTGTTGGTCATGAAATGCTCTCACTGATGGATGTATAGACACCCAAATTTGTCCATGTCTAGCAACACCTTGTTAAATCACTAATCCATTAGCTAATTAATTAAATAAATTTTATTTATTTAATTAAAATCCCATTCTCATTCACTTAGCCAATTAATTAAATAAATTGTATTTATTTAATTAATTCCACATCATGTCTTATCCCATTTTATTCATTTATCCTATTAATTAAATAAATTTAATTTATTTAATTAATATCCAACTCATATCCCAACTAATTCAAATATTTTATTTGAATTAACTACTCACCTTTCATCACATTCCAACACTTGTCCAGTCAATCATGTGTTGTAAGACAACTTTCACTCATATCCTTCACATGCACAACTAATGGAACCTAAATTTAGTATCTTTCAATCCTAGCCATTCACATAGCCTCTGAATCTCCACCGTTGATTGATCTTGGTTGAGTCCTATATAAACACCCTCTCATTCCATATGAGAGGGGGGATCCAACAATCATATAGCACCTACATTATCATCTTGAGCATCTTGAGCATCTTAGCATCCAATTGAGCTTTTATCATCAATCATGGCAGCTTTCAGCTTTGCAATTGTTCATTGTTGAAGAAGCAGTCCACATCCCTCAAACAAGGAATTGCACGGTCTAGGTGATGTTATGCTTGAATTGCATTGTCCTTTGATTTCATTTAGATTAGATTCCTTGATGATGGTAGGGTTAGGGTTTCATGACTATGTCTGATCTGCTACACCTGACTTTCACCTATCACATTTTGGCATGCCCGGTGGGACTCACGTCCCTGATTAACTTCATTTTTTGGAGTTGTTTCTTTGAAGATCAGATTTTGCAGGTGCTCGCAGAAAATTCTGATCGCTTTTGAACGAAAATACGCCGCTTCTGAATTTCTGCGTCGCTTTTAAGCTGGAACAGGCCGCATATTCCTCTCTGGATTGCCTTTGAATGAACAGTCGGCGCTTGAGGTAAAAAGTATCGCTTTTGATTTTAAAATGTTCGCTTGTTAATTTTGCGGCTACTTTGACAGTACTCACCGCTTTTAACCTAACAGCTGCCGCTTATACACATAATCAGGTCGCTTTTGACATACTAGTGGCCGCCTTTGCATATATACGCATCGCTTTTGATCCAACAGCACTCGCCTTTATAATGATCCATGTCGCTTATGAGCTAATAGTGATCGCCTGTGCAGGTTAGGGTTTTGGCTTTTGCTTGCAGATACAGGTCACTTTCGTCCTGCAACAGGTCGCTTTCGTCCTACAACAGGTCGCTTTTGGGTATATCGGGATCGCATATGAGTTGACAGAAGCCGCTTTTGAATTCATTGGTATCACTTATGGACTGATAATGATCGCCTGCTAGACTAGGGTTTTGTTTGTCAGCTGTGTTTTGCAGATACTGTTCGTATTTGGCCCTCAACCGATCGCTTCTGGCCAATCCGCGTCGCTTATGAGCTGACAGGTGTTGCATCCTGTGTTTTCACGCGTCGCATATGATCCGCAGTATTTCACCTCTGGTATAATAGAGGTCACTTTTGATCAACAGTGAATCGCATCTGGTAAGTTCTGTTGTTTGCAAGTCTGTTTCAGTTCCAGTTTGATTTTTTGGCTATTAATTGGGTATTTGCGCAGCATCTTATTGATTTGTCCAAGAAAGGAGGTTATCAAACTACTGACATATCTGTTGCAGGTTCGATCGGTCCAAGATTTGTGGTTTTTTTCACTAAATTAGGCATATTTGGGCTTGGTGCTTAAAATGAACTACTGTTTGCTCCGTGCTTGATTTATCTTTTTGATTGCTTGCATGTGCCTGATTGTAACCCAAATTTAATGACAAAAGTATCCTCTCCCCTTGCCTATCAAATGGATCTTGGGTGTATGAGAACTTGTCATTATCTTTAGAGGGCTTGCCTTCCCGGTGTGAGAAGGGATACGACCCAAGTGGTAACGGGCTAAAGCCAAGTCCTTCCGAACCGCTATATAAGAAAAGTGTTTGTGTCGAAAGCCACAAATAACGGGTGCAGTTGTGTTATACCGATAGCCAACCTCCCCCAAAACCCTCCAAGGCGCAACCCTTGGAGGCTGGGAGACTCCATAACGGAGAGTAGTGCTGCCGCACGTATAGCCACCCGAACGGATGCCCTTATTAGCAACTTTGTGTAGTAGCCAAAAACCTTCTATCTGTTGACGCAGAGGGCAAAACCCTTGAAGCGGCCCTAATTCATGCGGTTCTTAGCCGAGGTAGCAGGGACAATCTAAAGGTTTGGAGAGGGTCAAGCCTTATAAGAATCCTGGATCTTGGTATGCGTGAGAAGTGTGTGCAAATGTAAGGAGGAGCCAGTGCTACCAAGATCCTGGAGCTACCCGCTTTGAATAGGCGCAGCTAGGGGATTCAACAGATATTGTCCTATCCTAGCCTAGGTTGTATCAGTTTGTGCTTGTTGTGAGTGTGAGTGACTGTTATCATTGTTTTCTTGCTGAAAAAACTGCAAAATCAGACCACTGTTACACAAACACAGTCGCTTTTGAACCTAAACTGCTCGCACAGACCATCAACATCACTTCTGAACTGTAGTGACTCACATATTGCCTGAACTGCGTCACTTTTAAACAACAACTTCCCGCATATTGCCTAAACAGAGTCACTTTTAAACCGCAGTTGATCGCCTTTTGATGGAACAGAATCACTTTTGAACCACAACTGATCGCCTAGTTCCTAAACCAAGTCGCATCTGAGTCATAACCAATCGCATGTTGTCTGAGCCAGATTGCCTTTAAGCCGCAGTTATTCACCTGATTCCTGAACAAGCTCGCCTCTGAACAACAGACTGTCGCCTTTAGGGATATCTGAGTCGCCTCTGATCAACAGAAAATTGCCTTTGAACCAACAGTCATCGCCTCTGGCATAGCATTCGCTTCTGGTTAGCACTGTCATTTTTTTGTCAAAACTAAACCAGGTCGCATCTGAGCTATCATTAATCGCCTTTAGCATCCTTTGAGTCGCCTTTGAGCTATCATCAGTCGCCTATAGCTAAAATCCCTGCAAATCTCAGTACATCAGCCGAATTAGCGTCAGGACCAGCTTGCTTGGGTCTCAAACATCAGCTTTCAGACTTCTCTTTGATCAACAGCAAATACCTGGACTTTGTCTCCTATTTTGAGCTTATCAATCAATCACAACTCATGAGCTTTTCCATCTTTTGAGACCCCAACCAGCAAATCAGACATCAACCCAATCATTTCAATCAGCAAACAACCTTCAGTTTTAGCTTCAGCCAACAAACATCCTTCAGCTTTAGCTTCAGCAAACAATCTCCTTTAGCTTTAGCTCCAACAAACATCAACAGCAAACAATCTTTCCCTTGAGTGATTAAGCTACCTCTAGGGACAACCAACAACAACTCAGCCAAACCAAATCAACCAAGCAACTTAGCCAAACCAGCAAACCAAAACAACAACCAATCAACTAACTATCATCTTTTGGGTCTCAAAACTTTGACAAGCTTAACTTCATCATCAACATCATGCCTCAAACTAGGAGTCAATATCGAGCTGAAATAGAAGCCAAATTGAAAGCTGAAATGGATGCCAAATTGCAAGCTGAGATGAAACAATTCACGACACCTCTTAAGGACGCAACTCAATTCACAACTGGTATGCCTTCTCATATGTTTATACCTCAAGGGTACACTAGGGGCGAATCGTCTTCACAACAAATGCATCCTCCACCATCCTTGGAAACTTTCGAAGAACAATCTCAAGACGACTCATCAGAATTCCAAGATACCTATCTATGGGACCAAGTTGAGAAGCTCATGATATCTGAGCCTGATCGCTGTTTTCTCCAACTTGCTCGCATGGGTGCTAAACTACCTAAAGACTTTGATATATCCACTATTAGAGAGCAAGATCCCAACACTACTGCTGTTGTTGCAAATAGACCATCTACTATAGTCACATCATCTTCTATTACCTCGCAAACATCATCCTCATTGCCTATTGTTGCTTCATTTGAGTTACCACGATCAGAGCATACTTTAGAACCATTGATAGTGCCCACCAATGTGCTCCCTCTCATGTCACAAAATCTCAACATTCCACCTTTTCATGTCCCTCAACATATCTCTCCTTCTACCATGACTGTTTCCATGCCTCAAGTAACACAAGCTGTCCATGCAACACAAGTGCAAACACTTCGAGCATCACAAGCCACTCCCATATCTTATGGTGTGCATACCTCTCAAACCATTCCAACAACACATGTTGTCCATGCTTCACACCCATTGCAATCTACCACATCTCATATACCAACTGCTAATTCCTCCATGTTATCCTATAATCCCAACGTTAGTCTCATTGACATGAGTGATCCCCTCATTTCTCAAGCCAATCCAAACAATAAGATCGCTTATGTTGATCAACTTACATCCATGCTGTCCTCTTCTTCCAATCCTTCACACACCATCAATCCATCTTATGCTACCCAAGGCTTCTCTAATATCACCCAACACATGACATATACCAATCCTCATATTGTCCAAAATACCAATCCCTCCGTCACTTACCATGTCATGAATTCAATCCCAACTTCCCAATCATCTGCTACTATCAATCCAACATCCACTTCTCATGTGATGCACACCCACTTGCCACTTGTGTCTCAAGGACAGCAATCCTCTAACACATACATGTCACATACCACTCCTTTGACATACATTGTGGGCACACAACCCCAACAAACAGTCACAGCTTCATACATCCCACAACCACAACAAACAGTCACAACTCCACATATACCACAACCGCAACCACAATATGTCTCATATCATACTCCACCCCCTTCGCAACAACAGCAGTTATCTTCAGCCGATATCCAACAGATGATCGATGAAAGGGTAGGACAAGGCAAGAAACCTTTCTCTCTCGAAAACATATGTGCCTATCTATTTGACAAGTCTCTTAATATGATACCTTTTCCACCACACTTTGAAATCCCACAATTTGATAAGTACAAAGGGAAAGGAAATCCGGACGACCATCTTCGAGCCTTTTTCGTGGCATGTCTCGATGTTGCCTATGATGATACATATCTTTTGAGACTATTTCCTCGAAGCTTAGTAGGACAAGCTCTCGAATGGTTTTCCCATTTACCTCCAGGAATTAAGACTTTTTCAGAATTGGCAAACAAGTTTCGATCACATTTTGCCTTCAACATTGAACATGAGGTAAACATGAATGACCTTGTCAACAACAAACAACACAATGGTGAAACCTTTTTCATTTACCCAACGATGGCGTAATATGGCTAGCAAATTATCATGGGAAATCCCTGAGAAACAACAGCTTGACATCTTTGTTCGAAATCTTCATCCTGAGCTGTCATTCCAACTACAATTGCAAAGTGCTAGCACCTTTGACGAACTAGTTTCCAAAGGAGTTATTATTGAACGAGCCTTAATTGCCAAAGGAACTATCAAGATCTTTCGTGATAACAAAGATTCTCCCCAAAATTCCAATGATAAGTCTCGCTTTTGGAACAAGAACAAGAATGTTGTCAATGACGGTATTGTTGATACAAAGAATATCCAAACTATGAGAGCTCCCATCAACATTCAAGTGGCCTCTCCACCAAGACAGCCTTTTCCACAATGAAGAAACCAACGCCAAACTTCTAATCCACGCCGACAATTTACACCATTAGTGGAACCCATGGAAGTTATTCTTCGAAAGCTGCTTCAGGCCGGAGACGTTATTCTACCCGATGCACCACCAAATGGCGAACCCCTCTTTCGAGCTCCTTGGTACAAAGAGAATGAGTATTGTGATTACCATCGAGTTAAAGGACACAAAACAAATGGTTGTATGCGCTTAAAACATGTTATCCAAGACTGCATTGATCAAGGTCTAATCAACGTCACACCTTCAATAGCTCAACCTGCTCAACAATCCACATCAAACTATGATCTAGAGACTTTCAAGAATCCACTTCCATCTCATGATCAGACAAATAATCTTCAAGCTGGAAATGTTATTCCCTATAATTATGCATCATCTACCATTGGCCGCATTGATCATGCTCGCATTTCTACCATTACCGTCCAAGGAGCACCTGATTGTGCTGTAACCACGCGAAGAGGTCGAGTTACCATTCAAGGAGCACCTCCTCATCCTCCTCGACCTCTCTGTGACTATAACCTCTTGGATCACCTTGGTAAAACACCCGCACACATATCTATCCTTGAGCTGCTCCGCATATCCCCCGCACATAAAGCTATCCTTGATAAAGCCTTACAAGAGTCTTCGGTGCCTAATAATATTAATATCACACAATTTCAATCTATGGTCGCTAGCATTGCAGCCCCTTGTCATTTGACCTTTTCCGACAAAGATCTTCAATCCTCCATTCATCCGTCACACAATGAGGCCCTCCATATTGAAGTGTTTGTTAACCAACGCCGTATCAAACGAGTCTTGATAGATGGGGGAGCTGGTCTAAATATATGTTCTTTGAAACTTATCAAGCAATTGGGATATTCTGAGAAAGATGTTGACACTTCCAAAGTTATAACTATCAAAGCATATGATGACGCTGAAAGAGATACTGAAGGGATCATCTTATTGCCTATTCAAGTTGGTCCAGTGATTACAGAAACTCGCTGTCAAGTCCTTGATATTGATCTGCCTTACAACATCATCCTCGGTCGCCCTTGGATCCATACCCTTAAAGCAGTTCCATCTACATATCACCAATGCCTTAAATTTCCACATAAGGGTGTTGAAGTTACCATTCAAGCTGATCCCAATCCATTTGAGTTTTGCCGTGCCTTTCAAGCTAAATATCAGAGTCCAAACCGTATCCCTATCAAAACCGAGGCATATCCGTCTTCCTCCTATGTAGACCCATCCGATCTCCTCAAGCCCTCATCTAGCAAAGCCGCTTCCAACCTCCATATCAAATATACCGAACATGGCCCTGGTGAATACAAATTGCAGGAATCCTATTGCGTTGGTACCCTTCCATTATCTCCTAAATCCCACGGTAAGCCCTCTACATCTAAGCCCACTTCATCTTCCACTGTTATCAAAGCTCCCCCTACCGTATTCATTAAAGGTGGTTTCTTGGATGACGAAGACATTGAGGACATCAACTCTTGGATATTCTTTGATGAAAATGACCAAGTCCAACTTGAAGTAGAGCGCTACAACAACGGGTTTCGTATCATAAAGAACATGGGCTATAAAGGACATGGCGGCTTGGGATCACAGGAACAAGGACCTATTGAGCCCCTTATTGTGTCTACGAAGTGTAATAAGCAAGGCCTTGGTTACCAACCGGAGGTACCGCGACCCAAAGACATTAAGTGTATTTCCGATATTGACGTTGGACCTTCCTCGGTAGGAGAGACTTCTAATTCGGATATCATCGATGACTCCTCTCTTCATATCACTGACCTTTTTCAAGAACATTCCAGTTTCATGTTTTCCGCAACCTCTTCTAGCCATCACGACCCCTCCATTAGCCTTTCACTCGTATATCCTGACCTCATCGATTGGGACCAACAGGGGGCACCGATATTAGATACATTTGAAAATGACGAAGCCATTGCAGAATTCATGGGTTTGAGACAAGGTATTCCATTGGGTGATCATAAAGCAGGTTTCATGATGGAATTACCTAAACTAGCATATTTTGGCGGAAGTATCAAATCCTTCAGTCGCAAAAGTGAAATAAACAAAATTCAACAAAATAGGTCACTAAGTGAAAACCGCAAGGCACCTCTTGACCGTGAAAAAGCAAAAATAAAGGACGTATCCAAAGGTGAAAACCTCTCTGAGGCGCCTGAGGATGAGGGATTTGATCTTCCTGTTGCCACTGATTACTATGAGAAATCAACTGTGCTAGTTGAAAAATCACAAGACATGAACTTGGGAACAGAACAAAATCCGAAGATCACTTTTTTGGCAGCATCACTATCAGAGCAAGAATGAAAGAACTTCACAGCATTTTTTCTGAGAAGAGCTATAAATTTTGCATGGACTTATGCAGACATGCTAGGACTAGATCCTTCACTTGTGGTACATCATTTAGCAGTATTCCCTGATGCAAAGCCTGTCAAACAAAAATTGCGCAAAATGCATCCACAAGTTGCCTTATTGGTCAAAGCGGAAATTCAGAAACTGTTAGAAGCAAAGTTCATAAAGCCTATTGATTATCCAGAATGGGTTTCAAACTTGGTACCTGTAGCAAAACCAGATGGATGAGTTCGCTGCTGCACAGACTTTAGAGATCTTAACAAAGCATGTCCTAAAGACGATTTTCCACTACCAAGCATAGACAACATTGTTGATCTTACAGCAGGACATGAAATGCTATCTTTGATGGATGGATTTTCAGGTTATAATCAAATCAAAATAGCAGAGGAAGACCAAGATAAAACATCTTTTATTTGTCCATGGGGCACATATTGTTGGGTTGTAATGCCTTTTGGTCTCAAGAACGCTGGAGCTACATATCAACGAGCCATGACAGTTATTTTTCATGATCTTTTTCATACTATCATGGAAGACTATGTTGATGACATCCTGGGAAAATCTAAGACAAGGGAAGGACATCTACAAGTGTTGGCACAAATTTTTGATCAATTAGAAAAATACCAAGTCAGACTAAACCCAAAGAAGTGTGTATTTGGTGTAACATCAGGCAAACTATTGGGATATATTGTGTCTCGATGAGGGATAGAAGTGGACCCAGCTAAGGTAAAAGCTATCATAGAAATGCCTCCACCAACGAATCTCAAACAGCTCCGCAGTTTACAGGGTAGGCTACAATCTATCCGCAGATTTATCTCACAACTCGTAGATAAATGTCATCCTTTTCAGCATCTTCTTCGTAAGGGTGAACCTTTTAAGTGGGATGAAAAGTGTCAACAGGCTTTTGATAAGATAAAGGAATACTTGGCAACACCTCCTGTGTTAATACCTCCTGTACTTGATCGTCCATTACTGCTTTATATATCATCAACAACCGCAGCATTGGGTGCGCTTCTAGCTCAACATGATGATTCAGGAAAAGAACAAGCCATCTACTACATTAGCAGAACTCTTGTGGGATATGAGCTCAATTACTCATTCATGGAAAAAGCTTGTTTAGCATTAGTGTTTGCTTCCCAAAAGTTGCGACACTATATGTTGAACCAAACAACAAAGCTCATCTCTAATGTGGATCCCCTCAAGTATCTCCTTTCAAAAGCACTTCTCACAGGGAGATTAGCAAAATGGGTTATGATCTTGAGTGAATTTGACATACAATATGTGAACCGTAAAGCTATCAAAGGACAAGTCATTGCTGATCAATTAGCTGCAGCACCTATCACAGACATTCAGCCAATATACCCAGAATTCCCTGATGAAGGATTGTTTAATTTAAGCTCTCCAGCACGATGGCAGCTATACTTTGATGGATCATACACTCAACACGGATCTGGAGCAGGTATCTTGTTTGTCACTCCCCAAGGAGACTGCATACCTAAATCATACAGAATAGCATTCCCATGTACCAACAACATAGCAGAGTATGAAGCTTTAATAACAGGCTTGCGCATGGCAGTACAATGGGCTATCAAACAGTTACGAGTCTTTGGCGATTCTCAGCTAGTTATCAAACAGGTCTTAGATGAATATCAAACAAAAGACGAGAAGCTTCTTCCCTACAAGCTAATGGTGGACGATTTCAAGCAATATTTTGAGGACATTACCTTCGAGCAAATTCCAAGACTACAAAACAGAGCAGCAGATGCCATGGCTATGATTGGATCTCTTTTAGACATGCCATCTAACACCCATAAATGTGAATTCTTGGTCGAACAGCTTTTGATCCCAGCATTTGAAGTTCCACAGTCTGAGCTCATATGTGAGATTGTTGGTCCCAACTCGTTGTGGTACAAAGATATATACGAGTATCTCCGTAATCACACCTTGCCTCTTCAACTATCCAACACCCAGCGTAAAACTTTTATCCGTCGAGCCTCTCATTACACTATCTTAGGAGACACCCTTTATCACCGGAGTCTTGAAAGATACTAAATTTAGGTTCCATTAGTTGTGCATGTGAAGGATATGAGTGAAAGTTGTCTTACAACACATGATTGACTGGACAAGTGTTGGAATGTGATGAAAGGTGAGTAGTTAATTCAAATAAAATATTTGAATTAGTTGGGATATGAGTTGGATATTAATTAAATAAATTAAATTTATTTAATTAATAGGATAAATGAATAAAATGGGATAAGACATGATGTGGAATTAATTAAATAAATACAATTTATTTAATTAATTGGCTAAGTGAATGAGAATGGGATTTTAATTAAATAAATAAAATTTATTTAATTAATTAGCTAATGGATTAGTGATTTAACAAGGTGTTGCTAGACATGGACAAATTTGGGTGTCTACATTTTGCCCCTCTTTGATACAATGTTCGATAGAACGTTGTGTCAAAGAAGATGTGAGATGCGTTCGATAAACAAGTTATGCCCCAGTGTAACTGGCAGGTGATGCCCCCTCGAGAGGTAAGCCAGGCGAACCAGGAAGGGCTGGGTTGGCTCTCGATAGAAGAAAAGGCGGAAAAGAGGGCAGACGCGAAGGAAAGGGGGGTTGCATGGAAGAAAATAGGCTGTGGCATAGAAGAATTAGGGTTTGGATAAGGGCTATAAGTAGGTTCTAGATAGGATGATGGGCAGCTTTCAAGTAATTGCTCAAAATGAAAAGAAATGCAGTCCTTATGTTTGATATAGCATATGGATGTTATGCACCAGGGTATAAGAGACCAAGGTGTCGAGATATCCAATGCGCAACTAGCGTGTTACAATCTTGTCTGAACGCATGAGGTCAAGATGTTGAGCCAACATGCACAAGATATGAATAACAGCTAGCATTGGACTTTGATGCTACAAGCAATGGTTTGAGCTTATCTCCACTACACATAATGATAGCTTGCTGGTTATATGTATGGAGTTAGTCTTAACATAGAATAGTCTCAAAGGCATAAGAGACTGTTTAGCTTCTCAGATGCTAGAGATATTGATATGTAAGATACTAATCCCAACACATACAAGATACCAAGACGCATAGGAAGAGAATAAGATCATCCTGCAAACACGGCATACGAAAGCTATATGACCATGCCCCAGTCCTTACTTCATCGCAACATACCAAGATATAAAGAGATCAAGGCAGTCTTGACTAGGTATAGAAAAGGGACAAAAGATAAATCAAAAGATAAAACAAAAGATACTGTCATCACGTTCTCTTGCCAATTTTGGGTGCTCTTGGATAGATTAAGCTGGCGCCTTGTTAAAAGGAAAGTTACATCCTGTTGAAGGCTAAAGTTGTTGATAAACTACTATAGCAAATGTTGGCTTAAGGCATGCAGACAAATAGCTTCTGGCTTACCTGTGATTGGTTAAAGTGCTTGAGCTTGCAATATACACATGGATTGCTTCCTGTTTGAGCTAATCAAAGAGAAGAAGATGGATGATGCATGAAGATGAAGAAGATGGGGAGGATCATCTGTGCTTGAGTACTGGAAACTTCCTTTGTATTCCAGACTGCCTACATACCCTGTATCCACGGGATCAAAGCACATTTACGATGAAGATGAGACATGATGAATATGTAGTTCTGGGTTTTATTGATGATGTAAGTGATGAAAGATAGAAGAATGTGAGCTGAAAGATTGAAGGATGTTTAGAAGAAAAGATGACAGATGACTGATGAATGGGGCTATCGTCTTAGCCTGAATCAGAGTGCTTCCTTCGCATCTCAGATTGCCTACATACCCTGTATCCACGGGATCAAGGCATCAACGATAGAGCTAGATGTAGTTCTTATTGATGTGGCTAATCGATTGGATGTTTGACCAAGCGATGTTTGTTGCGATTGTTGGATGAATGTGGATGGATTGCGAAGGTATGAGTCCTGGTTGCAAGTCGTTAGGTCATATTTGTCAGTGGACATGTGCCATGGCTGAAGTTGATAAGGTGTGCTGTGTTGTAAGCTGAGTTATTTAATGTGTTATGAGCTAGAGAGAACAGGATCCACTTCCAAATAAGACTCAACAAATGCCCCCAGTGCGGGATGAGGTTTATTATGCAGAAGCGACAATGCAGAAAAGATGTAGCCAAGATGCTAAGGTGCCAAAAGATATAGATATCACGACAATGTCTCAAGGATGATAGCTAGCATTGGCAAAGGATGAAGAGGAAAGGCTATGTGTGAGATTGCGATAGGGCTTATGAGCATGGCTGATACAAGATGCAGTGGGGAAAATGATCAAACGAACCAAACAAATGAGGGAAGCTAGTCACTACACATAGCGCCTGTTTGCCAGGTTTTCACTATGGTACTTATCCAAGGCGCCTGTTTACCAGGTTTTCACCAAAGGACGGATTATTTATCTTATGTTTTTTTTTTTTTTTTGGCTTTTTATGATTTTTTTGTGATTTTTTTTTTTGGTTTTTTGGGGATAGCTGAGATTCATGGATAAAACTTCTTGAGATGAACGCTGTTGACGGGTTCATCCAAGGGAATGCCTTCAGGTGTTGACAAAGTGTATGCACCGGATCCATAGACTGCTGTGATAATGAAAGGACCAAGCCAATTTGGTTCAAACTTGCCCTGTTTCTCTCGATGCTGTTGATTCCTTTGGTTTTCTTTAAGGACAAGGTCGCCAACCTGAAATCTGCATTCTCTGATCTTTTTGTTGTAGCTGCGGCGTAGCTGGTTTTGATAGACTTGAAGATGGTTCAGTGCTGTAAGGCGGCGTTCATCTAATAGCTCAAGATCATGGAGTCTGGACACTCGATATTCTTCATCTGAGATAGTATGTTGCAAGGATATGCGCAAAGAGGGGATCTCAACCTCGATAGGCAAAATAGCTTCAGTTTCATAGACGAGAGCATAGGGTGTGGCGCCAGTAGGAGTTCTGACACTTGTTCTATATGCCCATAAAGCAGGATGCAGTTGTAGATGCCAATCTCGACCAGCTTCATTAACAGTCTTTTTAAGGATCTTGATGATTGTCTTATTAGAGGCTTCAGCTTGACCGTTGCTCTGAGGATAATAAGGTGTAGAGAACCTATGTTGAATATGGAACTTATTGCAAAGATCTCTAACCTCTTGGTTCTTGAAAGGCCGGCCATTGTCTGTGACAATAGCTTGAGGAACTCCATAACGGCAGATGATGTAATGTAAGATGAATTTAGCTATTTGTTTACCTGTGATGTAGGTCATTGGTATGGCTTCTACCCACTTCATGAAATACTCAGTGGCAGTGATAATAAACTTATGACCATTTGATGAAGTCGGATGGATTTTACCCACAAGATCAAGTCCCCATTGCGAAAAAGGCCATGGAGTGACAATAGGCTGAAGCTCATGTGCTGGTGCATGTATTAGATCTCCATGTTTCTGACATTGTAAACATCGCTTTGCAAATTGTTGGGCATCTTTTTCCATAGTTGGCCAATAGTATCCTGCTCGCAGAAGTTTCTTAACAAGGCCAGGGCCAGCGGAATGCGAACCGCAGACACCTTCATGTACTTCACATAGGGCCGTTTTTGCTTCCTCGGAATCAAGACATCTAAGAAGGATACCATCAAGACTCCGGCGATAAAGGGTGTCTCCTAAGATAGTGTAACGAGAGGCTCGACGGATAAAAGTTTTACGTTGGGTGTTGGATAGTTGAAGAGGCAAGGTGTGATTACGGAGATACTCGTATATATCTTTGTACCACAACGAGTTGGGACCAACAATCTCACATATGAGCTCAGACTGTGGAACTTCAAATGCTGGGATCAAAAGCTGTTCGACCAAGAATTCACATTTATGGGTGTTAGATGGCATGTCTAAAAGAGATCCAATCATAGCCATGGCATCTGCTGCTCTGTTTTGTAGTCTTGGAATTTGCTCGAAGGTAATGTCCTCAAAATATTGCTTGAAATCGTCCACCATTAGCTTGTAGGGAAGAAGCTTCTCGTCTTTTGTTTGATATTCATCTAAGACCTGTTTGATAACTAGCTGAGAATCGCCAAAGACTCGTAACTGTTTGATAGCCCATTGTACTGCCATGCGCAAGCCTGTTATTAAAGCTTCATACTCTGCTATGTTGTTGGTACATGGGAATGCTATTCTGTATGATTTAGGTATGCAGTCTCCCTGGGGAGTGACAATGGGGAGTGACTTTCACCTATCACAGGATGTTTTCTCTAGTTATAATTAGATCAAAATTGCAGAGGAGGACCAACATAAAACTTCTTTTATCTATCCATGGGGTACCTACTACTAGGTGGTAATGCCTTTTGGTCTGAAGAATGTAGGTGCAACTTACCAACGAGCTATGACCATTATTTTTCATGATCTTTTCCATACCATTATGGAAGATTATGTGGATGACATCTTGGGAAAGTCTAAAAGAAGAGAAGGCCATCTGAAAGTATTTGAACAAATTTTTGACATGTTCAAAAAATATCAAGGATAAATCCCAAAAAAGTGTATTTTTGGTGTAACTTCTAGTAAATTATTGGGCTACATAGTCTCTAGAAGAGACATTGAAGTTTATCCTGCTAAGGTAAAAGCTATAGTCACCATGCCTCCTCCATCAAATCTGAAACAACTTCGTAGCCTTCAAGGTTGTTTACAATCCATCCATAGGTTCATTGCACAGGTCATAGATAAATACCATTCTTTTCAACATTTGCTACAGAAGGGAGAAACCTTTAAGTGGGATGACAAGTGTCAGTAAGCCTTTGATCAAATCAAAGAATATCTAGCAACACTGCCTGTATTGGTACCACCTATCCCTGATCGACATTTACTCTTGTATACTTCCTCAATGGAAGTTACCCTAGGTGCTCTATTGGCTTAGAATGATGACATAGGAAAATAACATGCCATTTATTACATCAGCAAGACTCTTGTGGGTTGTGAGCTTAACTACACAATAGTAGAAAAAGTATGCTTAGTTGTGGTGTTTGCCTCTCAAAAATTATGACACTACATGCTAAACCAGTCAACCAAGCTCATATCTAGATTTGACCCACTTAAGTATGATCTCCTTTCTAAATCAACACTTATGAGAAGGATTGCAAAATGGGTGATGATCCTCAATGAGTTTTACATTCAATATGTTGATTAGAAAGCTATCAAGGTACAAGTCATAGCTAATCAACTAGTAGAAGCACCGATAAAAGACACCCAACCTATCCATTCTACTTTTCCTGATGAACAAATATTCAGTGTCTCTTCTTCTGAAATGTGGCAGTTGTACTTTAATGGTTCCTACACTCAACATGGATCTGGAGCTGGGATCCTCTTTATCACCCCCAGGGTGATTGTATTCCAAAATCTTACACAATTGCCTTTCCTTTGATGAATAACATAGCAGAGTATGAATCCCTGATCATAGGCTTATGTATGGCTATCTAGTGGGATGTAAAAGAGCTATAAGTATTTGGAGATTCTTAGCTAGTAATTAAGCAAGTTCAAGAAGAGTACCAAACAAAAGATGAGAAGCTCCTTCCTTACAAGCTAATGGTTGATGACTTTAGGAAATATTTCCTAAGATAACATTTGAGCAGATCCCCAGGATCAACAATAAGGTAGTTTATGCTATGGAAACCATTGGTTCTCTTTTAGATATACCTTCCAACACACAAAGGTGTGAATTCTTGGTAGAGATGCTCCTAATTCTAGCCTTTGAAGTTCTGCAATCGGAACCTTCTCTATGAAATCATTGGTCCCAACTCCCCCTGGTACTAAGACATTTATGAGTATCTAAGAAATGGTACTTTCCCTATCCAACTTTCCAACACCCAACGCAAAACCTTCACTCACCAAGCCTCCCGCTATACTATACTTGGTAAAACCCTATACCATAAGAGTCTTGATGGTATCCTCGTTAGGTGTCTTGACTCAGTAGAGGCTAAAGTTTCTTTACAAGAGGTACATGAGGGTATCTGTGGATCATATTCTATCAGTCCTAATCTTGTCAAAAGACTTTTAAGAGCGGGTTATTATTGGCCCACCATGGAGTAGGATGCTCAATAGTTTTCCAAAGGATGTATCCAATGCCAGAAGTATAGGGACCTGATACATGCCCCAGCACATGAGCTCCATCCTCTTACTGCTCCTTGGCCATTTTTGCAATGGGGACTCGACCTCATAGGGAAGATCCATCCTTCCTCCTCTAATGGCCATAAGTTTATTATTACCACTACAGAGTATTTCACCAAATGGGTGGAAGCCATTCCCATGACTTACATCACCAGTAAATAGATCTCTAATTTTATTCTTCATTATATCATTTGTCGATATGGTGTTTCACAAACCATCATTAGCGACAATAGGTGCCCATTTAAGAATTAGAAGGTTCGTGATTTGTGCAACAAATTTCATATCCAACACAGATTTTCCACACCCTATTATTCTCAGAGTAATAGTCAAGTTGAGGCCTCTCATAAGACTATCATAAAAATCCTTAAGAAGACGGTCAATAAGACAGGCTGTGATTGGCACCTCCAACTGAATTTGGCATTGTGGGCTTACCGCACTAGTGTCAGAACTCCTACTTGCACTACTCCCTATGCCCTTGTCTATGGTACTGATGCCATCCTTCCTATCAAGGTCGAGATCCCGTCATTGCGAGCCTCGCTCTAGCATATTATCTTTGATGAAGAGTACAAAGCAGCTCGTCTCAATGAGTTAGAGCTATTGGATGAAAGATGAATAATAACACTTAATCATCTATAGGTTTACCAAAATCACCTTCATCGTAGCTATAAAAAGAAGATGGAAGAAACAAGGTTCCAGGTGGGTGACCTAGTCCTAAAAGAGAATCAGAGAAACCATCAGCAATGAGAGAAATAAGGTAAATTTGAACCAAATTGTCTGGGGCCCTTTGTGATTACATCCACGTTTGGGTCTAGAGATTACACTCTCACCATGCCTGAAGGCATCCCTCTAGATGAACCACTTAATAGTGTTCATCTTTAAAAGTTTTATCCTTGATCTCTGCATCCCCTGTCTGCAAAAAAAAACAAAAAAATTGTAAAAAGTCCTAAAAAAATCAATCCAATAGTGAAAACCACTTCAGTGGTGCTTTGGGTTATCGTCCAATGGTGAAAATTTGGCAAACAAGCACCTTGGATAAGTACCATAGTGAAAACCTGGCAAATAGGTGCTATGTGTAGAGCCAACTCTCATCATCTACTTAGTTACCTGTTTAGCACCCATCGTACCATATCACCCCATCTATCCCCCTAACAACCTCATCCATCCATGGCCAAAATGTTCATCCATTTTATCATCTCGATGCCTTACTGTTATCATGGCTTGGAAGTTGTAGGAGCTAATATATCATTTGTGGCCATAGGCTCCCATACGAGTCAACTATAGCCGTCCCAGTCCATAACAAATTTCCATGCCCTTTGCCCATAACCAAAATTCTTCCTAAATTGGGGGCACTTGCTTGCACTTCGATTTTGGGTGGATACTTTAAAGAATCATGTTAAGTTGTAAAATGTCCTAAAAACCCCATAAAAATCTCAAATGCCCTGAAAAAACCCCAAAAAAATCATAAAAAGCCCTGAAAAACTACAAAAAAATCATAAAAAGCCCTAAAAAAACAACAAAATCATAAAAAGCTCTAAAAAAATACCAAAAAAATCAAAATATTTCCAAAAAAGTACAAAAAGAATCTAATAGCCAACAAAAAATGCCAGCAATAAAATCAATCACCCTCATGTAGTCCAATCAAACCAAACCCGATCATCACCACATCCAAATCACATCAACCAACCCCATCACCATCCCATAATAAAATTAGAACTACATCGCATCTCTATCATTAAGTGCCTTGATCCCGTGGACACGGGTATGTAGGTAGTCTGGTGTATGAAGGAGGTATCCAGATTCAGGTACAAGACGATGCACCTCCTCTATCTTCCATCTTTTATCTGCTCATCTCTCTCATCATTCATCTCATCTTCTTCTATCATTCATCTCTCACATCATCAATAAATACCCAAAACTACATATCATCATGTCTCATCATTGTTGTGTGGTTCTTTGATCCTGTGGATACATGGTATGTAGGCAGTCTAGAATACAAAGGAAGTATCCAGTAATCAAGCACCGACGATTCATTCTTTCATCCCCCTATCCATCTCCCCCATCTTCTACCTTCCTCTCTTTGACTAACTCAAGCAGAACCAAACTATGCAAGTCACGATAGCTCAATCACTTATCAAATTAGGGTTTAACCGAGGTCATTTGTCCACATTTCTTAAGCCAACATTTGTTATGTCAACCAATCATCTTCGCCTTCAACATGATATATATTTCCTCTTAATAAGGCGCTATCTATCCAATCTATCAAAAAGCACCCTAAATTTGGCAAGAGAACATGATGGCAAAGTCTTTTATTTTTCTTTTGATTTATCTTTTGTCCCTTTCTAATAGCTAGTCAAGACTACCTTGATCTATCATATCTTGGTATGTTGCGATGAAGTATGGACTGGGGCATGGTTATTTGCTTTTGTATGCCATGTTTGTGGGATGATTTTATTCTCTACTTTGCTTAATGGTATCTTGTACGTGTTAGGATTAGCATCTTGTATATCAATATCTTTTGCATCTAAGAAGCTAAACAGTCTCTTATGCACTAAGACTATTCTATGTTAAGACTATTTCCCATACATATAACCAACAAGGTTCTATTATGTTTAGTGGAAACAAGCTCAAACCTTTTGCTTGCAGAGTCAAAGTCCATCTCTAAGCTGGCTAATATTCATATCTTGTACTTGACAAGGTTGTATTAGTCTGTCTCGCATTGGATACTCGACACCTTGGTCTCTATATCTTGGTGCATAATATCTAGTTCTATATCAAAAATAAGAATTACAATTCTCCAATGTCATCTGCAACCATTGGAAGCTACCTTTCACCATCCATTCTGCATTTTGACGTGATCAACGGTTTCATCATCCTCTCCCTAATCATTATCCTCTTCCACTTCATCACCATTCTTTTCTTCCTACAAAACAAGTTTGTTAGGCATATCTATATCATCCATATCATTATAAGCATTTACCATATAACCATCATTAGTACATCTATGCATCTCATTATAAGCATTTACCATATAAACATCATTAGTACATCTATGCATATCATTTTATAAGTATTTACCATATAACCATCATTAGTACATCTATGCATATCATTTTATAAGCATTTACCATGTAACCATCATTTATACATACGTGCATATTCTAAATCCATTATAAGCATTGCATAACACATTACCATAGCATCAAATCATAATCATAAGCATCCATACAAGTAACTCAATTGCATATCATAATCCATAGCATGACATATAAAAGCATGATCAATATCCATAACACATGTACATCGATAGGAAATAAGAACCATAAATGAGCATCATCCAAGTCAATCATCATATATAAGTGTCATGGGTCAATATATACAAGTGTCTGACATGTATAGTGATATATACAAATTCGGCTACCTAAGAGCCATAAAAAAAAATATACATTTGGCTCCTGAGCCTTAAAATGATACAAAATGATACAGTATATACAAATGGGACTAGCCTTGGTGTTGCATAGCACTGCATGATGAGGCCTCATCTTGATCTCTACCTCTGTCACCTCCTAGCCTCCTATGTCGAGGAGGCCGCATAACTGAACCCACTGATTGCGATCCCCTTGTCTGTCTAGAGGCCGAAGCACCTAACTTGCTCTGATAGCTAGGCTATCTTTGATCTGCTAGAACTGCCCCATAGTACAGTCCTTCGTAATAATTAGCCTTGCCATGAGCCCTCTCGAGTTCTCCCTGCAATCTGGTCAACTCTGTAACCATGAATTGTGTCGCTTGATCTATCCCCATGGAAACTATAGTTGCATCTCTCTTAGACGTCACTCGTTGTATCCTCTGCATGGCTATGTCCCTCTCAATAGTGATCCTGCACTCTTTGCAATGTCGCATCTCTCTCAGCTATGACCCTAGCTAGGGCCCCATCATCTAGCACGACCTGTGCTGCCCGTTGTGCATGTACCTGTATTTGTGATATCTACATCTGATAGGCATGTACCTAGCCCTGAGCTTGCCTCATCACCACTATAGCCCTATCTCTATCTATCTTTGTGAGCCTCAATCTGGCCTGTATCCGCACCCACTCGGCCATCTCTCTATGTAGCTGACGTCTCTGTCTCGTTGTTGAGTTGCCATCTCCTCCACCTGCCATGACCTGCTAGGGCTGTGGTGGAACATGTACATGTCGAGGGACCTTCCCAAGTGTTTGTATCTATCCCTGAGCCCCTCCAATTGCTACCACTGCTACTATTGGTGCTGCTACAGCTCCCACCATTGGAGCTCATCTCTGCCTCTGAATCTTGCCCACCTAGGTGCATGCACAACCACCTCTCCCTGCACTCCTTGTACAGTCAATCTAGTGGGCCTGTGTAATAACTAGTATGAATCATACTCAAGTGTAGTCCCTACATCGACTGGCCCTATGATCTAATCCCATATGACCAGTTGTAATCCTTCCAACTCGACCAAAGCTACATCTACTATGATCTCTGGTCCCCAATCTAGAATCTCCCATTGTGTTCGACCAAAAATAGCATCTCAAACTAGCTCAGTCTAGGGAAAAACAAATTACTGCAGTACTCTCTCAAGTAGGTACCTCTCTATAACATAGATGCTATGTCCAAATAGATACCTAGCCTATTGTGCATATATTAGCTCGGGAACATCATCGTCCCAGCTCTCGCAATCTTGACATGGCCACTAAGTGAATCGATCCATCTCATCAAAAACTTGCTGCTAGTAAACAAGAGCATGGAGCTGCCTGTATGTGTTCACTCCTCTGTAAATATGTGCATATGGTTGTCCAGGTAATCATTGTCTCAACCCCATTGGCCTCATCACTGCAATGTGCTCAAAAGCCTAGACATGCAACAGTGTAACTCCCGCTAACATGCTGGACCCAGACAAATAAGCATAGTCATGTAGGTAATGGTAGAGCTACCCTAGTACACAAGGGGCCCATACATATATGACCCCGTACTCAAACATGCTCTCCATGACAGTCCCTCATCTAATTGGAAATCCACGGCCCCAGTGATCTAGAACCAAAAATCTGATAATGGCAACAACAACTCTCTGTAGCTGATCGCATAACACTCTCATCATCTCCATCAGAACCTTGAGATCATCACCCTCTATATCCGTAGTCTTGAGTAGTCATCAAAAATCCGTAGGCCCGTGTCAGGATCATAGTCAACTTGATCACCCTCAATTAGGATCCACAAGTTGCACCTCACGTCATCCAGCATGATAGTGGCCTTGCCAGGCAGTAGTAAGAAGGAGCTATGCTTACTGCGCCAATGCTCTACCAAGGCTGTCATCTTGGTGGTATGGGCTCTAACCAGAGTGATGTGTGCCACGTTCTCTAAGACAACAATCTCTAGGAACAAATGCTCCTCCACATCCAACTGTCATACTAATCTCAGGTCTGACGAGTGCACCTCCCATGATCGCAAGGGTCGAAGCACAGCCTGCAACCATCAAAAGTTGACTCAATATTTATCACATTTTAAGCAAAACCCTATAAAGTTGCTAAGTTTGACCAAAAGTGACAACTTTTCACCATAAGTGACTTAGCCCCTACCATATGCAACTTGTTTTGCCATATGCAGCTTGCTGTCAATCAAAAGCGTTCAATTTTTCCATATGTGGTTTTCTGTCAGTCAACTATGACATTTTTAGCCAAATGCACATTCTCACATTAACAAACCCTAGTTTGTGCCAAATGCAACTCATTTTTCCTTATGTGGTTTTATGTCACTCAAATGTGACTTGATTTTTCATATGCGACACTCTGCTATTCACATGTGATGTTTTTTGCCAAATGCACATACCCAGGACCTAAAGCCTACATCTTGACCATATGTGCATTAGATTGACCAAATGCGATGCGTTTCACCAAATACGATCCGTTGTCACTCAAATGCATTTTTCCTAGCCCTATCTGCCTTTGGTGGCATGAACCTATTAATGATGCTTTTAACCCAAATTAAATGCGCAAAATAGTAAATTTTTTGACACTTACCGGTAGGGGAACTCCTGCTAGTCATTTGTATGTCCTCACCTTCTCGGCCCAGTGATCTGCATGTGGAATCGGCATCTCAGAAGCTCTATATGACTCTAAAACACTCAAGAAGCTTACAACACAAGATCTCTAGAAGTAAATGGCACAAATGACTTAGAATTAATCATTGTCCAACATACTTATAGGGTCCTAACCCTAATTAGTTCTTTTGAGCCAACGACCCTAATTTTTTTGCTACATTCTCATGGTTGACAATATGAACCCTAATTATCCATGCCAATTTAACCTAGCCCACTCTTCTGTTGTCTTCTCGTCGCGAGCCAACCCAGCCTTTACTGGGACATAGCCTATTATCCAACATATCATATCTTCTTTGAAACAACACCCTAATGGACATTGTCTCAAAGAGGGGCAAAATATAGACACCCAAAATTGACCCATGTCATTATTTAGGCACTTATCACATTTTCATCATGCATCTATTATTTCGTTTTACACACTTGCAATTAAAACCTAATTATTTCCTCTCATTTTCTCCATCATTCTTCATGATTAATTAAACAAATTTTATTTATTTAATTAATCATTCTTCATTCTTCTATTTCTTCATCAACAATTAAATAATTTTTTAATTATTTAATTATCATATATTTCTTCTAAAAAATAAATAAAATTCTTATTTTATTTATTTAAATTAAATAAATGTATTTTTATTTAATTTATATTATTATTATTTTCCTCCTACCATTATCCCCTCTCATATAATGAATTAAATAAACTCATTTATTTAATTTCATTATTTCATATGCACTTTCACCAAAATTCTCTCCACCATTGATCTCTTCTTCTCTTCTCCACCGTTGATTGTGCACCTTCCAAAAATCACTCACCTCTCCACATAAAATCCCTAAAATCTCTCATTTGTGACTCCTGCTCATGGCATTTTGCAACAAGAGTCTGATCTTTGTGAGTGGAGTTTGATAATTTCATTTTGTGTTTTGTAACCCTCACATCAATGACCTACAAATATACTCGATTTTCATCATTTTCTCATGGAATACATCCTTGCATGTATCAAATCTCTTTCACTTTCGAACATAATCATGGCAACCTCCTCAATTTGGTTCACATGCAGAAGCAATCCACAATAAAACCAAGAAATCACAACACCCAGGTGAAGTTATTTCATTTGCATGTTTTGTATTTTGATTTGGGTTAGATTTCTTGAGGTTTTGGGTTGGATTTTGATCTAATCTTGTTTGATCTACAAATTTTCCACCCATCACAGGTTGCTCTATCCCTACCCCTTCTTCTATTTCTACCCCATCTCCTTATTTCATCTCCTCTATCTTGTACTTGTGCATGAGTGTATTTCCTCTTATCTTTATACTTTTTCTTTGGGTGTGGGGTCTCACACTTCTTCTTTTCACTACTTATTTGTAGTAAAGCCACTATGGATTCCCTTATTGGTGATTTGGGTGCCTCTTTTTGTACTTGTAGTGAGAAAACTAATAGTTTCTTTCTCATGTTGATTGGTGGTGAGTACTTCTCTAACTCTTCCTTTCCTGATGATTTATGTGTTTGAGAATCACTAGTCTCAAATCTAGGAGATTCTATTTTGAAATGTTTAGAGCAATGTACTTGCAATGGCCCTACTTTCACTATGGGGGGATCAGAGATTGTTGTAACCTTCGATGGCATGGGATCTTGCTAGAATCCCCACTTTTTGAATAGTTTTTTCTTCATTCTTGTCCAATCATTCTAAAACCTTTTGGTTACTCTGCTTATTCATGAATTCTTTGTATGTCCCAAACCTTTCTACTTTTGGATCCTTTGGAAGCGCTAATAATGCTTTGGCATTTGAATTTACTAGTTCATCACTAACTTCCTAGGGTAATTGGTGTACCCATGATTCTTGTGGCTCTATCACCTTCATGAAAACGTGATCTTTGTCTACCACAAAGGTGATATCATCCACTTATTTCCTTACCACATCATATGAGATGTGGTCCCTTCCTTTCATCTCTATCTAATTTTTTTAAGAAACCCCAATATACCTAATTATAGGAGGTGGCATTGGTGAAGTTCTTGACATATGCATTAATTTGTACAACAATCAAGGTATCTTGTGACCATACCATTCCTAGAAATCTAGGAAGTATTTGCAAAAATCAGGGTATTATAAGAGAGCTATATCAAAATTGGTAGCAATTGCTTCCCTTAGTTTTGGTGATGTTCTCCATTAGATGTTCTCAAGAATCTCACACAAATAAAATTCTTTGTTCTACATGACCATCTAGTAGACAGTGAGGATGGTCATTCCCATAGAAGACCCCTCTCTAGGTAAGTGTACAAAGATGAGGGACCAAAAGGGGGTCTTAAGATGCCACTTTTTCTTTGAAATTGGGAAAGACTAATGTTGGATGAGAAATTGATGATAGTTACACTCAAAATTTGAAGATACAACAAAAACAAGAGTCATAATGTTCCAAATCTAGTTTCTAAACTACTATTTTTTTTCAAAAATGGTTGATATTAAGGGGTTCAAAAAGGGGGAGCACACAAATTGGTCCTATTTTTCTAAAAAAAACATAACATAGCGTCTGGTTTGCTCCCCCTAAAATGTTAACATGTTTTTAGTATTTCAAATATTGCTTCAGTGAAAAATTAGCTAACACCATGTAGTTTATCCCTGATTTTTCTAATATTTTTTTCATGAATAATTAATTTTTTACTAATTTTCAAAGTAGAAACATCCTAAAAAATAGAAAATTGAATGTGCTCCCCCCTAAAATTTTTGAAAACTAATTGAAAATCAATTTTTTTTTAATACATGTAGAATGGAGTCTAGTTTCTAAAAATGTAATTTATTTGAAATTTTGATGAACAGTTAAAAAAAGTTAAAAATACTAGACATTGGTTTTTGACAAAAAATGGATACACTAACAAAAGAAATTAAAGATGAAATCCTTAACATACTCAAAACATGAAAAAAAAAAATGGTTAGATAGTTAACAGAGAGCTTAAGATTATGGTGGTATTTTTTTTTTACTTTTCATTGAAAAAAGTGCAATCCTGATAGGGAGCATGCTCTAGATTATGTGAATTTTGTTAGAATCTATAAAAACATGTCCTTGGATGAACTAAACATAGTCCAAGCCTTTAGGTTGGAAGCCCAAGGCAAATCCAAGCCAAAGTCTTGGAAATTACCAAGGCAAAGCATAATGTGCTCGTGTTATGCTTTGATAAAACATTTATGCAAAGTGTGGAAGCATAGACGTTTTCATGTTTCCATGTTCTTTGTCGATAAGGGAGAGGGAGATGGGGGAAGAGGGAGAGAGGGTGAAGATGGAGGGGAAAGAGAGGGAATATATATATATATATATATATATATATATATATATATATATATATATATATATATATATATATATATATATATATAGAGAGAGAGAGAGAGAGAGAGAGAGAGAGAGAGAGAGAGAGAGAGAGAGAGAGAGTCCTAGTTTTCTTGTTTTCATTTCCTTCATCGATAAGGGAGAGGGAGAGATAGAGGGGAGAGATAGGGAGATAGAGGAATGATAGGGGGGAGAGAGGCAAGAGATAGGGAGATAAGGAGAGATAGATAGGTAGAGAGAGAGGAGACAAATAGGGAGAGATAGAGGAGACAAAGGGGAGAGAAACGGAGATAGAGAGTGAGCAAGATGTCCAGAGAGATAGGGAGAGAGATTGAGAGGTAGAGGGATGATAGAGATAGGGAGATAAGGGAGAGATCTAGATAGAGGTTTAGGGTTTAGGGGTTTTGGTGGGGAGATAGAGAGGTTTAGGGTTTCTCAGGTTTAGCATTTAGGGGCACTATTTATGGTTTATGAGTTTAGGGTTGCTTGAGTTTAGGTTTTAGTGGTTAGGGTTTAGGGTTGCTCAGTTTTAGGGTTTAGGGGTTAGTGTTTAGGGGCATTATTTAGGGTTTATGAGTTTAGGGTTGCTCAAGTTTAGGGTTTAGGGTTTAGGGGTTAGGGGTTAGTGGTTAGGGTTCAGGTGAATTATTTAGGGTTTAGGGGTTTAGGGCTTCTTGGGTCTAAGTTTTAGGGTTTAAGGGTTAGGGGTTAGGGGTTAGGGGTTTAGTGTTGCTCAGGTTTAGGGTTTAGAGAGAGATAGAGAGGGGGTCGATAGAGATTGGGAGAGATAGGGAGAAAGAAAGTGATGGACATGTACAGAGACATAAGGAGAGAGATTGAGAGGTAGAGGGAAGATAGAGATAGGGAGATAGGGTAGAGATAGGGAGATAGAGGTTTAGGGTTTAGGAGTTTGGGGCTTAGGGTTTAGGGGTTTAGGGTTGCTCTAGTTTAGGGTTTAGAGGAACTAGGGAGAGAGATTGAGAGGTAGAGGGATGATAGAGATAGAGAGATAGGGGTTTAGGATTGCTCATGTTTAGGGTTTAGGTGTTAGGGGTTAGGGTTTAGAGGCATTATTTAGGGTTTAGGGTTTATGTTTTAGAGGTTAGGGTTAAGGTTTATAGGTAAGTGTTTAGGGTTTAGAGAGAGAGGACCAATAAGGAGATATAGAGGAGACTAAGGGGAGAGATAGGGATATAGAGATTGAGGGACATGGCCAGAAACATAAGGAGAGAGATTGAGAGGTAGAGGGACGATAGAGATAGGGAGATAGGGAAGAGATAGGGAGATAGAGGTTTAGGGTTGCTTGGGTTTAGGGTTCAGGGTTTAGGGGTTTGGGGTTAGGGTTGCTCGGGTTTAGGGCTTAGGGGTTAAGGGCATTATTTAGGGTTTATGGTATAGGGGTTAAGGTTTAGAGGTTTAGGGTTTAGGGTTTAGAGAGAGAGAGGACCAATAGGGAGATATATAGGAGACCGAGGGGAGAGATAAGGAGATAGAGAGTGAGGGACATGGCCAGAGACATAGGGAGAGAGATTGAGAGGTAGAGGGACAACAGAGACAGGGAGATAGAGGAGAGATGGGAAGATAGAGTATTAGGGTTGCTTGGGTTTATAGTTTAGGGTTTATGGGTTAGGGGTTTAGGGTTGCTCAGGTTTAGGGGTTAGGGGTTAGGGGTTAGAGTTTAGGGGCATTATTTAGGGTTTATTTTTTATGGTTTAGGGGTTATGGGTTCAGATTTAGAGGTTTAGGGTTTAGGGTTTAGAGAGAGAGAGAGAAAGAGAGAGAGATGAAGGAGATCGAGGGGAGAGATAGGGAGATAGAGAGTGAGGGACATGGCCAGAGACATTGGGAGTGTTAGGGTTAGCTGACAAATGATATCAATTAAATGCAAATAAAGATTAAATAGAGGAATGAAAACACATAGAAATAATAATAGCAAGAGATAATTTTTAACGTGGTTCACCCAAACTAGGGCTACATCCACCAACAGAGAGTCCAATATTATTATCTAGTAAATCAAACTGATTATAACCAGTAATCCCTACAACTTAATACCACTACAAATGCTACAATATAATATCAATGGAAACCTTAACCCTTAGTTGTTTTTATCAAGACTTATGTTGGTTACAAAATAGGGGTTTTTATGTAGTCCAATAGAAAAAAAACCCCGCAAGAGGCGCTACCTCTTGACCCCGTCTTGGGGGCGTTGCCCCTAAGCCCTTGTAAGGGGTACTGCCCCTTAACCCCATTAAATAATTTGGGGGGAAACCACGTTGATAAAAGTAGGAAAAATTTAACCTCTGAGTCTGATTAGGCTCCATATAACAACAATCTCCCACTTGGAGACTAATCAGACTCCACAACATATCACCTCCCACTCGAAGACTGATCATAACGCTGCTGACCCTGTATCTCCCACTAGAAATAAGCACCTTAGGCTCTGTTGTTCTATTTTTTTGTTTTCAGTTTTGAAGACCAACCGAAGTTGAAGAGGAGCTCAGCTTCTCCCTCAGCTAGATTTTCATCTGTATGTATCTTTTCTAGCTGTAACTATCCATCATCTAAAACTGATCGAATGAAGTGATACCTCAATTGTATGTGTTTGGTCATTGAATGCAAGGTAGAATTCTTTGCAAGATGTATAGCACTCTGGTTGTCCATAAATAAATAATTGTTAGCATGTTGTTTGCCCAATTCTTCCATGAAAGATTGTAGCCATATCATCTCCTTGCTTGGCTCTGTTGTAGCTGCATACTCTACCTCTTTGGTGGATAAAGCAACCACCTTTTGCAACCATGAGATCTAATTCACTATTTTCCCACCTATAGTAAAGACATAACCTGTAGTACTCTACCTAGTATCAATATCCCTGTTGGTCATGATGTTAGTCATTCGCAAACATAGAATAAAAGTTACACAACAACCTTTACTCATCTTGAAAGATACGATGAATTCAAAGAATTCATGATCCCAAGTCTCCGTTGATTAGGTCTTAATCTACTGACGTTACTCAGTGGTTGATGTGTGTTGCTGTTTTCCATTCAGGGGCCTTACGTGTTTCTGCACTGTTCATCATCATCAACTTCAAATATCCTGCTCTGGATGTTCGCTCTGCATAAGTCTCCAACAATTCTACCTCTGCACTGTAAATTTAGTCAAATAATGTGCATACAGGCTGATATTTGCATGATTTCTACCATTATTTATGATTCTTTGCATGATATTTTCAATACTACATGCATTTAACTCAAATATGCTAAGGATCTTCAGTTACCTACGGGATTTCAGCATATTTCACTGTTTCTGCTTGTTATTTATCATGATTTGCAGTTATGGTGATGAATTAATGAAATTGAAAAAAGGAAAAGGGTTAGAGAGTGAGATTCCTAAAATTACTGGACTTAGATCACTGATTCACATACAAGCTCCCATACTTGCAATGAAAAGAAGGAAAACTAGAAATCATACTTCACCAGGACATTCCACAAATCCGCATGATCTAGTGCAAAGCTTCAAAGGAAAGTTGACAACAACATGTAATGAAATGAAAGCGCTTCCAGTTGAACACAGCATTCACCAGTACATATCCAGAAATCAACAGAAGATTACGTAAAATTTACAATCAGGATGTAATCTGGAACTTCATATTCATTCAGTGTGCTCAAGAACAGGTACATTTACAGTGATCTGAAGAAAGAACCTTGACATTTCAACAATTCTATCCTCATTAGTCTCAGTAATCCGATCTCCTAACTTATTCTACAGTAATTGACTCTTTGCGCCAGATGCGTCTGTGTATTCTAATGTATTCCCCTTTTTAAAATGACAAGCTCTGGATGTTATATAGAGCAACTGCCAGAAAACGGTTACAATGATCCAAGGATCAGGATCCTCCATTAACAAACAACGGTCCAGATGAAAAGCACATACTTCGTCAGTTGGCAAATGCACAGCTGGCACAGAATATTCCAGCATCTTCAACTTGATTCGGCCTCCAGCTGGCGAACAGCATATTTGACAATATCCTCTTCATGTCTGGTCCATGTTGACTCTATGCGCAACTTTGTAATGCTCAGCCTCAGCAGCATCATCATGATCTCAACGCTCAGCTTCAGCAGCATCATGACTTCAAAGTTCAGCTTCAGCAGCATCATGACTTCAATGTTCAGCTTCAGCAGCATCATGATGATTTCCTGCAAGTAAACAGACAAACATTAGGTTCATCATCATCATGATAAACAACAGGAAGTAAAACGTTTTATTAAACATACCTCCCCATGTGCAGCCACAGGCAATCAGGCTTTACCTGTGAAAATATGCACTAAATGCATAAACAACATAAAAACAACCAGGTCAACCCTCGTTGACCAAAATCAGGTAGTCGGGCTTTCAAATTTCCATCGCTTCATGTTTTTGCCCATTTTCTTGTATATCGGGTTCAAAATATGATGATGATGATCTCAAATTATACAAGGAAATAATCGCCCTTTCAACCATCCTTAGAAACCGGCTTTGCATCATCATCATATTTGCATCGGCGTGACTACATATGATCAGGGTGACAATTTTACCTTAGGCCGACGGCAACAGTTATACCGACGCCAAAAATCATGATGATGACCAACTACATATCTTCAAAGTGGCCGCAGGGTATCACAAAATATGATGATCCTCCTTTCCTAATACTCTGATGAAAAGCACATCAGGATGTTTTGCTCTTGCACATTCGGGAAAGAAAGACATCGTCATCATCATCATGATGAAGACAAACAGGAGGACTTGGAAAATGATCCTGCCGCTGAGGAAAATCATGATGACGTCATCGTCATCATCAGGCTTCAATAAAATGCAAAGGGATGACGTCATCGTCATGTTTCGTTAAGATCAGGAGGTAAATGGAATATCGGGTTCCCTCTAAGGAAGATGATCAGGTCATGAAAGCAGTATGACCCTTTTTTCGGCCAAGGCAATCCGCTCGAAAGGTCAGGATGATGAACATCATCATCATCATATCCGCATTGGGTGACCAAAAATATGATCCTGCAGAAAGTCCTGATGACGTCATCAGGATATCCGGGGCTTGTGTTAATCTTCGAAGATGACGTCATCGTCATCATCATATTGGCGAACAGGATCATACCCTGGAAAATATCCTGCCGAAGGAGAAGGTGATGATGACGACATCGTCATCATCATATTTGCAAAAGGTTACACTCGTCGGCAGGATGATATTACGAACTGTTGGGAGAGACGAACAAGATCATGATGATCTTGTTCAACATGACTTAAGAAATGAAAATCACCCTCCGCTTCGAAAGATAAGGTGATCATCATGATCACGCAAAAGGAGGTCAGGAGGATATTAGGAAATGTCGGGTCTCGAAATATCATGATGATGTTGATCACCAAGACTGTCGTGCGCGCGCAAATTATGCAGATGGCAGATTTCTCTAAGTAAGGTGATATTGTAATATCAGCATGATATTATAATATCGGGTGGTGTTGGAATATCATGATGATGCTCGCAATGTTTCTAAGGTTACTCGACGGGTAAAACACACCTGCACTTAAGATTGACGTCCGGATGTTTCGGGACTGCATGATTTTTATCAGGTGATAAAGTAAGATCATGATGATGACCTTTGGCGATATAAAAGACCGCCTGACGGGAAAAGATTACTACGACTTAAACTTGACGTCCGGATGTTTCGACCTCAGGATATTATCGGGGGCTTTCCAAATATCATGATGATGTTCATATAGCAATTATCAGGTTTGACCAAAACTTTGACCGCTCACAACTCCCTCATATGGACGAATTTTCAAGTGATGCAAAAGACAAACCTGCATGAAATTTCAAGCTCTTTCTAACCATGAAGTCATAGAAACAAAATATGAACTTTGAAAAACTAACCTCATGATGATGACCTACCTCATCCTGACCTTCATGATGATGATGCACCTGACTTATTTTTACCAAACCGCCAGAAACAGACAACACAAGCCAAAACAAAAGCTGGGTCCCTGTTTTGCCAAGTCAAAATGGGGCGTGTTGTGTAACCACACAACAACTTGCCACCAAAGAAAACAACAAAATTCAAATGATTCAAGTGATGTGATTACATTCATCTATAGTATTCTAATTCCTTCTAAATAAAATCATCATGATCCTTGAATGATAAAGTTTCATTATGGTGATAAAGCTAACAAAGGATCAGGTGTGTGCAGATGATTAATTATCCTCATCTTGAAAGCAAGTTGAAAACATAAGTAACTGGTGTTAAACTACATAGTTGGAGATCATCCCTCATAGCCAACCTGGATAGAGCCTTGCTGCCAGCAGGTGTCTATAACCCCGGCAAGGTTATCTATACAATCTCCCTAAGTAGAGCCCCACTGCCAGCAGGCGTCCATAGCCCCGGTAGAGTTACTTAGATGGCCTAATTTTATTTTGTTTCTGATTTTCCTTTAAAAATTTTAAATTTGATATCATCATGTATGCTCATTTGTACAAGGTGTAGTCACTTGCAGCTTTAGGTTGGAGATTGTATTGGTAGCAAGGGAGTCCCTTTAGATTTTTCACTTAACACCTATACTCATATCTTCAACAAACCCAAGGCTGTTAGGTGTTTCATTGTGTTTGATTCACTTTGGACAAGAAAAAGTACCCTGATGAAAAGACATCATAAACCTGATCATGAGTATTTATCAGAATGAATTACAATCTATATCTAAATCTGATCTCATCACTTGAATCCTAACAATTTAGTTATTTTCTTAGGTGATGAAGTGCATCATCCTGACTTACCAGAACAAGGTCCCAACCAACAAACAACAACAACAACAAGCAAACACTGTACAAACAACTATACAAATATACAATATGATACACAAGACTGTCATGAAGTCACTCAGGCCTGGAAATAATGTTTGAGGAATTGTCCATTGACTGGCAACGAGACATCTTCACCTGTCAGGTTCTTAAGCCTATAAGTGCTGTCTCCTAAAATTTCAGAAATCTGAAAGGGACCTATCCATAGTCTATCGAACTTACCATGATCACCTTTCCTTTCATGGGCTTTATCCCACATCAGGACTAAATCTGATATCCTGAAAGCTTTAATTCTGGCTCTCTTGTCAAACCAGCGTTTGACAACAGCCTGATGTTTTGCAAATTGGTCAATTGCTTGGCTTCGTTTTTCTTCCAGATGCATCAACTGAAGCAACCTGACTTCTTGTTTATTATCTATGCCTAGATAGTCTTGGGCAAACTGCAGAGTAGGAATTTTCAAGTTTACAGGGAGGATAGGATCTACCCCATATACTAGCTGGAAAGGTGAGTTTCCTAATGCAATTTTCATTCTAGTTCTGTCTACCCATAAGGCATACTTCAGAAATGAGTTCCATTCCCTGGGATTTTTCTCTATCAATTTTCTTATGATACTCAGTAAATTCTTATTGGTGGATTCTGCTAATCCATTTCCCTGGGGATAGTAATTGGATGAGAACTTAAGTATGATCCCATGATCAAAAGCCCAACTTGACAATTTAGTGGAAATGAAGGTAGAACCATTATCACTTACCAATGCATAAGGAGTTCCATACCTGGTGACAATGTTGCTTTCCAGAAATTTAATGACATCATCAGCAGTACAAGTTTTGCTGCTGATAGCCTCAGTCCATCTGGTACAATAATCAGTAATTGTTAGGACATACCTCTGGCCTGAAGAAGACGGAGGATTGATTGGTCCTATGAAATCCATGCCCCATTGTGCAAATGGGCGTTCTTCCATCACTGGCTGCAATGGTTGTGCAGCATATTTTTCTCTGTTGGCAGCAACCTGGCAAACATGACAACATTTAACATGATCAGCTGTGTCTTTAAAAATGGTAGGCCAGTAATATCCTGCTCTGAGGATTGCATGTGTTGTGGCCAACGCTGATCCGTGGGCAGTTCCAAACTTGTCATGTAGCTCTGTCAAAACTTTATTGGCCTCTGGTTTCTCTAAGCATCTCAGGTATATCCCTTCATAATTCTTTTTAAACAGGGCTCCTCCCTTCATCATATATTTCTGGGATCTCATCTTCAAGGCTCTTCTCTGTGAAGCCTGCATCCTCAAAGGACATCTTCCAGTGATCAGGATGTACCTGATGTCTGAATACCATTCTTTATTGTCCTTCTCATCTATCACATACTGTTGACTGATGATGTTTGGATCAGTTTCAGATATCATCTGGCTCAGAGCCTGTCCTCGTACTAGCTTCATGGGTGTGATCTCCATGTCATATTCTTGTAGTACCGTAATCCATTTGGCCCTTTTTTCACCAGGTTCACTCTGCATCAGCAGCATCTTTACTGCTGCATCTGGTACCACAGCAATCACTTTGCTCCTCAGTATATAATGTCTGAATTTTTTTACTGCTCTGACTAATGCAAGAGCCTGTCTTTCAACATCTACATATCTCAACTCAGCATCCCTGAAAGGACAGCTCATGAAGGCAATTGGTTTCTCTTCTTTATCTTCATTTCTTTGAGTTAACACTGCTGCAGAAGTATGTTCCGAAGCAAATGAGTAGATGTAGAAATCTTTTGTATAATCTAGACTAATGAGGACAGGAGCATCCGAAATGGCCTTCTTTATATCTTCAAAAGCAGCTCTGGCTTCTGGTGTCCATTCAATTTGTGCATCTTTTTTCAACATGGCATTCAGTGGTCTGACAATCTCAGCAAAGCCAGTGATGAACTTCCTCACAAAATTTATCTTACCAAAATAAGATTTAAGCTCCTTTTTGCTTCCTGGAAGTGGTAATTTCATAATAGATTCTATCCTGTTAGGATCAATGATAATCCCATCTTCTGTGATCAGGTGGCCTAGTAACTTTCCTGTTGTGACCCCGAATATGCACTTCTTGGGATTCAAAGATATTCCATATTCTTCACACTTCTTCAGCACACTTCTGAGGTCAGCAACATGATTTCCCCTTTCTTTGGAGAACACTGTCAAGTCATCCATGTAGATGACTATACATTTTCCTATTAAGCCTCTGAAGGCTATGTCCATTGCTCGCTGGAATGTAGCTCCAGCATTTATCAATCCAAACGGCATACGTCTATATGCAAATATCCCCCATTTTGTGGTGAAGGCAGTCTTTAATCTGTCAATTTTATCAACCATCACTTGGTTGTATCCTGAAAAACCATCCAAGAAGGACATCATCTTGGCTCCATTTACCATCTACAGAACTTCATCCAAAGAGGGCAAAGGATAGTTATCCTTTTCTGATGCTCTGTTCAGGTTCCTGAAATCCACACACAATCTGATGTCTCCATTCTTCTTCCTGACTGGTACCAGATTTGCCACCCAAGTGGAGTGCCTTACCGGAAATATTATCCGGGCATTTAACAATTTCTTGACCTCCTCAAGGATGATGGGCTCAAGCAGAGCATTGACTGGCCTCTGCTTCTGTCTGAAAGGTTTTGCATCTGGCTTGAGGGGTATAGTATGAGTTATGACAGAAGTGTCATACGTCTTCAGCTCGTCATAAGTCCATGCAATTACATGTATATAATCTTTAAGGGCTTGAGTTATTCCATCTAACTCTTCAGGTGTACAAACCTTACCCAACAAGACATTCTTCTTGTCATCAGCTTGTCCAATATTCACCTGTGAATATTGACCTCCATCTGCCTTAGGCAGATCCTTATGTTTGAGCATATTATCCAGATCAAAGGCTCTTTCTAATTCAATCATACCTTTGGGAATTGTGTTGCCAGGCAACTCTAAAATCTCATCTTCTTCCCAGACATGATCTTCCATACCATTTTCATCTATGATCTGAGCTTCAAATACATCTCTGTTTGATATGAAGTCCAGGATGTGCTGATCATCATCAAACACTTGGAGATTGGTCACATTGTCGGGTACCGAAGGTACTGACACCAATTCTACTGCAAATCTCTTCAGACCAGATATGGACAGTGGTTCCAGCGTACTGGCGGCTTGAGCAAGTGCATCTGCCCTTTGGTTCTGTTCTCTTGGCACGTGAACGATGTTGAAGGCATCAAAGTCTTCAATCAGGTCCCACACACGATGTCTGTAATTTGACAGCTTTCTGTAGTTACAAGAGTAAATTCCCCTTACTTGTCTTACAACTAGTTCTGAATCTCCAAAGACATGCAGGATCTTCACCTTCTTCTTATGTGCAAACAACAGTCCATGAATCAGAGCTTCATACTCTGTGACATTATTAGTGCAGGGGAACTGTAGTCTGTAAGCTACTAAATGGGATTTCCCTGATGGATCAGTAAGATCAATCCCTACTCCAGAACCTTGCTTGGATTTGGATCCATCAAACCTCAGGATCCAAGGCTTATCTTCAGCAGGACATTTATTTGAACTTTCCTTTTTCTTTGCAGCTCTGGCTGCTGCTCCGCCTGATATCCACCTTAACTTAGGTGTGTCATCTTCAAGCTTCTTCTTTCCTTTATCTGATGAGCCTGATGGCTTTTCTGTTTTCTCTTCAATCTTAGCAGGAGGATGATGTTCAGCACATACAACTGCATGCTTCTTCAAAATGTGCAAGCACAGCGAGCAAGTGGTTTCTGAGTGAGGCGCCTCATGCAGCCTACACCAACTTTTGATTAAAACCTCCTGGGGAGATCTACACTGTTGTGTCATTTTTTTTATTTCTTTGACCAGAAATTCTTCGAACTTCGTCAGGTCACTGCCTTTATCCTCATCAGACAACTCGTAATCCAGTTCCATGAAGCAATCACTACCAGGAGTGATCTTTTCCTTTCTCGTATCATTTGTCTGATTGGACACCAGGATCTCTTCTGTTTTTCGGATATGATCCTCATCAGGATCCGTCGACTCTTCTGTTCCTGCAGAAGACAAATAAAACTTAGTATCATCATCATCATCAGATGTAGCACTCACCTTGGAATATGATGATGATGCTTCACTATACGTCTGCTCCAGCATGATCATGTCTAAGCATGGTTCGCAAGTCTTTTCCGAGTGTGCTTCTCCATGCAATCTGCACCATCCGTCGATCAAAATATCATTAGCAGGTATATTTAATAATTGACAACGTTTTATCTGAGTAGATAAATGCATCTGAAAATCCCTGAAGCGATCTATTTTGTTGTCATTATCAGGATCATTATTAAGTTCTACGACTGGCATATCCTCATGATAATCATCATCATGATGATGATGAACATCAAGCATCAGGACCTCTTCTATTTGGACAGTTTGCGGCCTGATGTGATAAACTCCAGGTTCTATGTTTACATACATGATCTCATTTGTTCTGTTATATTCGGTGATCATATGTTTCATCCTAGGCTCAGCATCAATCCTGATCTGATTAGGTATACCTTTCCATGGCAACCACATGTGACTGAAGTCTGTGGACATGTATCCGTTAAGCGTTTTAGACCAGTCCCGGCTAAGCAACATCCCATATGTATCAGGTATGTCAACTACCTGAATGTCAATGTAATACTGGATCCTAGGATCAGACGCTAGCTGCATGTGAATATGAGTGAGTTCTCCTACGACACTTACTTCTGTCTTGTCCAGTTGAGTGACCTTCTTTAAGGATTTAGCAGGATGCAGTCCTAATGCGTTGCATATTGACAAAGGCATAACATTAGTTGAGGCTCCTGAATCAACTAAGCAGTTGTGCAAATTCTTACTGAACATTCTTATGGTGAGGAGAAATGGTGGTGATTCAGTTTTATCTCTGTACAAGGTCATGTGAGAGGTTTCAGCAGCTTGGACTGTGGCTGACACTTTGGGCTTGACAGTGCTCTCTTTAGCAGTATGGTCTCTGCTATTGGATTGACTCGAAAGGTGATTATCCTCTTTAGAAGCAGGATCATCCAGCGACTTCATGAATGCCTTTTTGATGGCAGGAGTTTTCAGTAACTCAGATAGGGACAGGCTGATCTTGATTTTCTTCATTTCATCAGCCAAATAGCTAACTAACTTGTCAGACTCATGAGGTGCATTTGTAACTTTTGTTACTGTGTTTTGAGGAGACAAGTACTGAGCATTCACCTTAGGGAACCCAGGGTTATTGCTAGCCTTAGGATCAGGAGGTGTGTTGAAGTTGTTTGGAGGTAGAGATGATGTCAATGGACCGGCAGGTCTGTTGGCATTACTCCTCAGGTTATAATTATGCTTACCAGGGTATTGCTGCTGGTATGCATGTACTTCCTCATGCTCTCTTGTAGGTTCATTCTCATCCTCAAAAGGGAAGACATAATTTGCTTCAAAGGTTAAGGCAGATTCTTCACAGGTCTGATTATAATCCTGATGAGGTTGATTAGTGTAGGTTTCCAGCACAAAAGCTGAGTCATATCCACAAGGAACTATTTCATTTCCTTCTGCCTGAGGTGGATTTCCAGAAGTATTAGACACTTCAGTCTGAAAGATGCTGGCAGCAATCCTAAATTGTGGACAATCTAATTCTGCATGTGCATTGGTGTTGTGAATCCTGCACCAATTGGTAAGGGCTGCCTTAGCAAGATTGACTCTAGTAGTCTGTTTGGCTTCACCAGGAGGCTGATTGTCTAGGGGTGATGGTAATGAACCATTATTTGGCCTGGAGTTCCACACTCTGGGCTGCCTAGGAGGATTATTGTTATTTGCAGCACTACTGTTGAAGTTATTGTTGTATCCTCTGTCAGGGTAATTTGGTCTGTCATTGGAGTAACTCCTATTCTGACCTGACTGTGAATAAAACCCTTGGTTTCTCAAGTGTGTCACTTCTGTGGTGAGCTTTCTCAACTGAGCAGCAATTTCTTTGATTTCCTCTTTCTCCTCTTGAGCTTTGGCCACTACATTTTCAGGCTAAGGCTGGAAAAAGGAAGATCCATGGTTATTATGAGATAGATCTGTACCCTGAGGTGTCTGAGTATGTGCAGGATATTGTGGCAATTGGCCATTTCCATTAGGAGGAGGCATGATACTCAATGGAGGTACTTGCAAAGGTGCAGGCATGATTGCTGGGGGCATCACTGCTCCATTTGGATATTGTGCAGGATATTGCGAAGGATAAGCTGCAGGATACTGTGCTGGATATTGTGACTGCATGCCAGGCAAAGCAGGGAATGCTATATTTGGAGTAGGAGCCGGTATCAGCTGTTGATTTACCTTGATAGCTTCTTGAAAAGCTCCTGTCAATGTGGTGATCGCAGGATGTGTTCTCCTGATGAACATGGCGGTTAATGGATCCAGGGCTGAATAATAAATACTTCTAGCAGCATCATCAGCCACCACATATGGGGTAACTAGCTTGGACAACATTTTCTGGAACCTAGCATTGAAATTTGCAATAGGTTCATGCTCCAATCTCTTAATTGTGGCAAACAGGTGGTAATTCATGGATGGATCAATAGGGACCTTGAATCTGTCAAGAAAGGCCTTCTCTAAGACAGCCCACGAACCTACAGAAGATTGACCAAGACTGATGAACCAATTATAAGCCTCTTCCCCTAAGGAAAAAGGGAATAATCTGCACACCACATCCTGATGCTCAATTCTGGCTCTGCAGCAAGCTTCTTTAAACGTCCTGATATGATCATCCGCATCCTGGTAAGGATGGTATTTTGGACAAAGCTTGTCCGGATACTTTGGTAACTCATGATATGCAGTAAAGGTCAATGGTGATTCTGCTGCAAAGAACGACATTGCAACCTGAGGGGGCTGAACTGGTGGTGCAGTTGGCTGAGGTTGGACTAAAGGTATACCCTGAGGTTGAACAGGAGGTGTCACTGGTATACCTGAAGGTATTTGCAAACCAACAGGAGTTACAGGAGGAGGTCCTGGTGAAGCTCTGGACGTACTAGACTCTGGAGTATGGTGGACGTCTACAGTCTTAGGTCTAAATCCTCTAACAGGCAATTCTTCGAAAATTTCACTATGTCTAGACCTGGTATTTATCCTGTGAGCCAGGATTTCTCGATTTGGAGGCCAATTAGCTGAAACTTTGCAAATATTGGCTGGATTCCACCGGACGAGGTGATATTTGCGGTCAACTTGCAAATCAGACTGAATATTTACGCGATATTTGCGAAGATACTACAAATATGACAGGATATTGGGATATTTCGACCAGTAGCACCAGATCTCGCGTGTCTAAGGCTCAAATTCTCAAAGCTTGAACAAATTTATGCATCTTTGGCCAATATTTAGTGAATTTAAAGAAATCTACTGTAAAGCTTGCAATATTTATGTGAAATTTGGAAATCTTTACACAGAATGTGCAAATACAAACTTGTCGCAGCAAATATTTATGCAATTTGATGAAATTCACAAACGATCTGAAGTTACCTTACTCTGAGCGTCATCAAACCTGAAAGTACTGATGATGAACGTGATCTTTCCGAATGGCCCTCCTTCTAGCGCCAATTTATGTTGGTCATGATGTTAGTCATTCGCAAACATAGAATAAAAGTTACACAACAACCTTTACTCATCTTGAAAGATACGATGAATTCAAAGAATTCATGATCCCAAGTCTCCGTTGATTAGGTCTTAATCTACTGACGTTACTCAGTGGTTGATGTGTGTTGCTGTTTTCCATTCAGGGGCCTTACGTGTTTCTGCACTGTTCATCATCATCAACTTCAAATATCCTGCTCTGGATGTTCGCTCTGCATAAGTCTCCAACAATTCTACCTCTGCACTGTAAATTTAGTCAAATAATGTGCATACAGGCTGATATTTGCATGATTTCTACCATTATTTATGATTCTTTGCATGATATTTTCAATACTACATGCATTTAACTCAAATATGCTAAGGATCTTCAGTTACCTACGGGATTTCAGCATATTTCACTGTTTCTGCTTGTTATTTATCATGATTTGCAGTTATGGTGATGAATTAATGAAATTGAAAAAAGGAAAAGGGTTAGAGAGTGAGATTCCTAAAATTACTGGACTTAGATCACTGATTCACATACAAGCTCCCATACTTGCAATGAAAAGAAGGAAAACTAGAAATCATACTTCACCAGGACATTCCACAAATCCGCATGATCTAGTGCAAAGCTTCAAAGGAAAGTTGACAACAACATGTAATGAAATGAAAGCGCTTCCAGTTGAACACAGCATTCACCAGTACATATCTAGAAATCAACAGAAGATTACGTAAAATTTACAATCAGGATGTAATCTGGAACTTCATATTCATTCAGTGTGCTCAAGAACAGGTACATTTACAGTGATCTGAAGAAAGAACCTTGACATTTCAACAATTCTATCCTCATTAGTCTCAGTAATCCGATCTCCTAACTTATTCTACAGTAATTGACTCTTTGCGCCAGATGCGTCTGTGTATTCTAATGTATTCCCCTTTTTAAAATGACAAGCTCTGGATGTTATATAGAGCAACTGCCAGAAAACGGTTACAATGATCCAAGGATCAGGATCCTCCATTAACAAACAACGGTCCAGATGAAAAGCACATACTTCGTCAGTTGGCAAATGCACAGCTGGCACAGAATATTCCAGCATCTTCAACTTGATTCGGCCTCCAGCTGGCGAACAGCATATTTGACAATATCCTCTTCATGTCTGGTCCATGTTGACTCTATGCGCAACTTTGTAATGCTCAGCCTCAGCAGCATCATCATGATCTCAACGCTCAGCTTCAGCAGCATCATGACTTCAAAGTTCAGCTTCAGCAGCATCATGACTTCAATGTTCAGCTTCAGCAGCATCATGATGATTTCCTGCAAGTAAACAGACAAACATTAGGTTCATCATCATCATGATAAACAACAGGAAGTAAAACGTTTTATTAAACATACCTCCCCATGTGCAGCCACAGGCAATCAGGCTTTACCTGTGAAAATATGCACTAAATGCATAAACAACATAAAAACAACCAGGTCAACCCTCGTTGACCAAAATCAGGTAGTCGGGCTTTCAAATTTCCATCGCTTCATGTTTTTGCCCATTTTCTTGTATATCGGGTTCAAAATATGATGATGATGATCTCAAATTATACAAGGAAATAATCGCCCTTTCAACCATCCTTAGAAACCGGCTTTGCATCATCATCATATTTGCATCGGCGTGACTACATATGATCAGGGTGACAATTTTACCTTAGGCCGACGGCAACAGTTATACCGACGCCAAAAATCATGATGATGACCAACTACATATCTTCAAAGTGGCCGCAGGGTATCACAAAATATGATGATCCTCCTTTCCTAATACTCTGATGAAAAGCACATCAGGATGTTTTGCTCTTGCACATTCGGGAAAGAAAGACATCGTCATCATCATCATGATGAAGACAAACAGGAGGACTTGGAAAATGATCCTGCCGCTGAGGAAAATCATGATGACGTCATCGTCATCATCAGGCTTCAATAAAATGCAAAGGGATGACGTCATCGTCATGTTTCGTTAAGATCAGGAGGTAAATGGAATATCGGGTTCCCTCTAAGGAAGATGATCAGGTCACGAAAGCAGTATGACCCTTTTTTCGGCCAAGGCAATCCGCTCGAAAGGTCAGGATGATGAACATCATCATCATCATATCCGCATTGGGTGACCAAAAATATGATCCTGCAGAAAGTCCTGATGACGTCATCAGGATATCCGGGGCTTGTGTTAATCTTCGAAGATGACGTCATCGTCATCATCATATTGGCGAACAGGATCATACCCTGGAAAATATCCTGCCGAAGGAGAAGGTGATGATGACGACATCGTCATCATCATATTTGCAAAAGGTTACACTCGTCGGCAGGATGATATTACGAACTGTTGGGAGAGACGAACAAGATCATGATGATCTTGTTCAACATGACTTAAGAAATGAAAATCACCCTCCGCTTCGAAAGATAAGGTGATCATCATGATCACGCAAAAGGAGGTCAGGAGGATATTAGGAAATGTCGGGTCTCGAAATATCATGATGATGTTGATCACCAAGACTGTCGTGCGCGCGCAAATTATGCAGATGGCAGATTTCTCTAAGTAAGGTGATATTGTAATATCAGCATGATATTATAATATCGGGTGGTGTTGGAATATCATGATGATGCTCGCAATGTTTCTAAGGTTACTCGACGGGTAAAACACACCTGCACTTAAGATTGACGTCCGGATGTTTCGGGACTGCATGATTTTTATCAGGTGATAAAGTAAGATCATGATGATGACCTTTGGCGATATAAAAGACCGCCTGACGGGAAAAGATTACTACGACTTAAACTTGACGTCCGGATGTTTCGACCTCAGGATATTATCGGGGGCTTTCCAAATATCATGATGATGTTCATATAGCAATTATCAGGTTTGACCAAAACTTTGACCGCTCACAACTCCCTCATATGGACGAATTTTCAAGTGATGCAAAAGACAAACCTGCATGAAATTTCAAGCTCTTTCTAACCATGAAGTCATAGAAACAAAATATGAACTTTGAAAAACTAACCTCATGATGATGACCTACCTCATCCTGACCTTCATGATGATGATGCACCTGACTTATTTTTACCAAACCGCCAGAAACAGACAACACAAGCCAAAACAAAAGCTGGGTCCCTGTTTTGCCAAGTCAAAATGGGGCGTGTTGTGTAACCACACAACAATCCCCTACCAAATTTGAGTCTACATAACTTGGTAAATTAGTATTGGAGCCCCCAAAATATAAGTGTTTATTGGATGTACCTCTCAAATATCTAAGAATCCATTTTATCGCATTCCAATGCTCCAATACGAGATTACTCATATACATGCTGACAGCTCCTACAACATGTGCAATATCTGGTCTCATGCATACCATGGCGTACATTAAACTTCCTACAGTTGAAGCATGTGGTACCTTGGATATTTTGTCTTCCTCCTCTTATGTCTTTGGACACATCTCCTTAGTCAATTTCAAATGACTAAGCAAAGGTGTACTGACAACTTTTGCATTCTCCATATGAAATCTCTACAACACCTTTTCGACATAATCATCCTGAGCTAGAGTCAATTTTTTGTTCTTCCTATCTCCACAAATTTCATACCAAGGATTTGTTTAGCTGACCCCAAATCCTTCATAGCAAATGATTGTGCTAACTACTATTTTAATTCTCTTATGTGATCCATGTTAGACCCTGCTACAAACATGTCATCAACATATAAACATAAAATAATGTAGTTGTCATTATCCAACCTCTTAAAATAAACACAATGGTCAGAATTACACCGGTTGTAGCCTTGCTCAACCATAAAACTATTAAATTTTAGATACCATTGTTGAGGTGCTTGTTTCAAGCCATATAAACTCTTCTTCAATCTATACACAAATTTCTCCTTACCTTTGACCTCAAATCCCTGTGGTTGTTCCATATATATCTCCTCCTCCAAATTACCATGGAGAAAGGCAGTTTCACATCTAGCTGTTCCAAATGCAAATCTTCAATAGCCACAATACTTAAAATAGTACAAATAGAAGTCATCTTAACAACTGGAGAAAAAATCTCATCAAAATCAATACCTTTTTTCTATGCAAATCCTTTTACAACTAACCCGGATTCAAATATTTTCTTACCTCCATCTTCCTCTTTTAGCCTATAAAACCATTTGTTTAGTAAAGCCTTTTTACCTGCAGGCAACTTACATAATTCCCAAGTCTAATTTTTCAGCAAGGAGTCCATTTCTTCTTTCACTGCAAGCTCCCACTGAACCTGTGTATCCACTTGAATAGCTTCATCATACCCTTTTGGTTCACCAGCATCTGTTAACAAAATAGAATACAAAGAGGGAGAAAACCTTTCAGGAGGTCTACTTAGCCTTGTTGATCATCTAACATTCACTAGAGTTTGTGGTATTTCTTGTTGCTGTTGCGGAGCATGAGGAACCACTGGAACATCACTATCTGAAGTATCATCCAGCACCAAATAGTCCTTTTCTATCTTCTCATGCTACTGCAACTGATCTTTCTACAACACCTTCTCATTGAATACAACATCCCTGCTTCTCACAATTTTTTGATTTTCAAAATCCCAAATCCTATAACCAAATTCATCAATGCCATATCCAACGAAGGTACATTTTTTTTGATTTTGCATCTAGCTTGGTTCTATTTTCAGAATCTACATTTGCAAATGCTTCACATCTGAAGGTTTTGAGAAAAGAATAACTCACCTTCTTACCTATCCATGCTTCCCTTGGAATACGACAGCCCAAAGGAACTGAAGGGCCTCTGTTAATTAAATATACAGCAGTGTTGACAACCTCTATCCACATGTTTAAAGGCAGCCCAACATGTAATCTCATGGTCCTTGCACACTCCATTATTTTCCTATTCATGCACTCAGCCACTCCATTCACCTGTGGAGTCCCTGGAACCATTTTCTACCTACGAATTCCATTAAAGGACCAATAATCCTCAAATTATTTGCTACAATACTCACCACCATTATTAGATCTAAGACATTTTAATCTTTTACCCACCTCATTCTCAACCAAGCTTCTCCATTTCTTAAATGTTTCAAATACATTAGATTTATGCCTGAGAAAATAAATCCAAACCTTCTTAGTTACATCATCTATGATTGTAACATAATACCGAGAGCCACTGAGAGAAGATACCTGAGTCGGTCCCCATATATCTATATGTACAAGCTCCAACTTTTCATCTTTCTTTTGCTTCCCATTCTTGAGAAAACTAACTCTCTTTTGTTTGCCATACACACAACTTTCACAAAAATCTATATTAATACATTTCAGACATGGTAAAATTTTCTTAGAATGAAGTACCTTCATACCTTTTTCACTCATATGCCACAACGTTGTCTCAGAACCTGCAGCAACTGTATCAGTCTCTTCCTACAAACCTGTAACAATTGTTCCAGAACCTATTTGGTTTTTCTTTGCAATAGCTAAAGTAGAAGGAACAGTATGACCTATACAAAGATATAAGGTGCCTACTTTCACACCTTTTGCTACTATTAAGGCACCTCTTGTAACTTTCCAATTTTTATTAGTAAATGTAATAATGCAACCTTCATCAGCTAGCTACCCTGCTGAAATTAAATTCCTACTTAGCCTTGGAATGTTCCTTACGTCTTGTAGTAGCCAATGATTCCCATTCTACAACTTAATCTTGATTCTTCTCTTTTCAACAATCTGATAGGGTTCGTTATCTCCCAAATAAACCAGCTCAAAATCCCCTTGGACATAATCAAGAAAACAACTTCTATGTGGCGTAGCATGAAATGAGGCCCCTAAATCTAAAACCCATGAATTATCAGCATTATCTAGGGAAAGAATCAAAGCATCATCTTCAGATTTATTACTTACCACATTTGCCTCCTTATTGCCTTCTTATTTGTCTCCTTTATTCTTCTGATACTAGTAATCTTTCTTTAGATGACCTAGTTTCCCACAGTACCAGCAATCCTTCTGTCCTTTGGATTGGGACCTCTTGTCCTTTAATTTTTCTTGTGACTTCCGATGACCTCCAGAACCTTTTCCTCTCTCCTTTGATCTACCCCTGCTTTCTACATTCAAAACACTACCTGATGTGGACCCTCCTGAGCTTTTCCATCGTATTTCCTCGCTAAGGATAACACCAACAACATCATCAAATTTCAAAGTGTTTGAACCAGAGACAAAGCTACTTACAATCATTACCAAGCAATTCCAGCTTTCTAACAAAGAACATAAAACCAAGAGAGCCCTCACCTCTTCATCAAATTTCACTTTTACAGAAGTTAATTGACTGGTAATCGTATTAAACTCATTTAAATGATCTATCACAAATCCACCTTTAACCATTTTTAGATTAAACAAACGCTTCATGAGAAATACCTTATTTGAGGCTGAGGATTTTTCATACAATTTAGCTAAAGCTTTCATTAGTTCACTTGTTGTCATCACTTTTATTATATTGAATGCCATAGATGGTGCCAAGCACAACCAAATGGTTCCCAGTGCCTTTCTCTCTAGAAGATTCCAATCCTCATTAGTCATTGTTGCCAATTTCTTACCTGTTCCTTCCAACGGCCTCCATAAATCCTTCTGATAGAGATAATCCTCTATTTGCATCTTCCATAATTGATAGTTCTACCCATTGAATTTTTCTACCTTCAATTTACCCTTGTCCACCATTTCTCCCACTCAACCATGAGAATCCCGCTCAACCGTGCGACCTTCCTGCAGACGATAATCGAACACAACTCGCTCTGATACCACTTGTTAGGGTTAGCTGGTAGATGGTATCAATTAAATGCAAATAAAGATTAAATAGAGGAATGAAAACACAAAGAAATAATAATAGTGGGAGACAATTTTTAACATGGTTCACCCAAACTCAAGCTACATCCACTAATAGAGAGTCCAATATTATTATTCAGTGAATCAAACCAATTACAACCAGCAATCCCTACAACTCAATACCACTGCAAATGCTATAATACAATATCAATGGAAACCCTAACCCTTAGCCATATTTATCAAGACTTATGTTGGTTACAAAATAGGGTTTTTATGTCAGCGAATAGAAAAAATAACCCCATAAGGGGTACTGCCTCTTGACCCCGTCTTGGGGGCGTTGCCCCCAAACCCCCGCAAGGGGCACTACCCCTTGACTTTGTTAAATAATTTGGGGGGAAACCGTGCTAATAAAAGTAGGGAAAATTTAACCTCTGAGTCTGATTAGGCTCCATATAACAACAGGGAGAGAGATTGAGAGATAAAATGATGATAGAGATAGGGAGATAGGGAAGAGATAGAGAGATAAAGGTTTAGGTTTTCTTGAGTTTAGGGTCTGGGATTTAGGGGTTTGGGGTTTAGGGTTTAGGGTTTACGAGTTAAGGTTTAGGGGCATTATTTAGGGTTTATGGTTTAGGGGTTAGGGGTTAAGGTTTAGAGGTTTAGGGTTTAGGGTTTAGAGAGAGAGAGGACTGATAGGGAGATATAGAGGAGACTAAGGGGAGAGATAGGGAGACAGAGATTGAGGGACATGTCCAAAGACTTAGGGAGAGAGATTGAGAGGTAGAGGGATTATAGAGATAAGGAGATAGGGGAGAGATAAGGAGATAGAGGTTTAGAGTTTCTTGGGTTTAGGGCTTCTCGAGTTTAGGGTTTAGGGGTTAGGGATTAAGGTTTAGAGGTTTACATTTTAGGGTTTAGAGAGAGAGAACTGATGGGGAGATATAGAGAAGACTAAGGGGAGAGATAGGGAGATAGAGAGTGAGGGATATGGCTAGAGACATAGGGAGAGAGATTGAGAGGTAGAGGGATGATGGTGATATGGAGATTAGGTAGAGATATGGAGATAGAGGTTTAGGGTTGCTTGGGTTTAGAGTTAGTCAGGTTTAGGGGTTAGGGTTTAGGGTTGCATGTCAAAAATAGTCTCTCTATCTTGATCTCTCTCCCTCCCCTCTTTAAACAATTAAAACACTAAAAACACTTAAAACACTTATAAGTTTCCATGCATGAAAGCACATAACATTCTCATGATTTTCAAAATGCGCTCACGTTATAATGCAAGCATGTTACAATGCTAGCACATTTTGGGAAGAAAAAAAATAGGAAAAAAGCATGTGGGATCCGTGATTCAAACCCCACATGTCTATTATTCCCTACTTTTCATGTTTGCTATCAGACAAGAAAAATCTTTTTCATGGTGTTTGACATTTTAAGAATCATTGTTTGATCAATCCACCACCTTTTTTTTTTCAACGTAGAAGAATTGCTTTGCATGTTTTTGGACAAAATTTGATTATTTAAATTAAAAGCTTCCTATTTCATATTGTTTCAAAGCTAATTTTCATGTATTTAGGTTGAATTTGATGATATATGTTTGTCTTTTTCCTAAATTTCACTAATCCTATTAGAGTTATATAGAATTCAATATTGAATATGAAGTAACTTGCCAAAAAGATCAATTTTTTGAGGATTTTGAAGCTAAATTTTAGAGGATTAGTCAACTTGAATCTCAAATTCTAAGGTATGTTCTTTATACATATTCATTTACTTCACTTTATGTTCTTTAGAACACTCACAATCACTAAAAGTGGAACTGTCTTTAAGTTAAAAAAGTCATCATTATGTGCATTAATAGAATTAGAATAATTAAAATATGATGTATACATGATTTGTTGTATCTTGATTAGTTAACCCTAAAGAACTATAAACATTGTCAAAATTGTAAGTACACATCGCTGATTCTTCTTCTTGTCAATGTGGAAGTGAATCATGACCTTAAGAAAGAACATCATGACATTCAAGACTCTTTTGTACTCTCTTAATTTTGAGCTATGTCATTGATACCTCCCTATAACAAAGTATTATCATCACTCTCTCTAATGTAAGCAGTTGTATCAACATTTAAAATATAGTGCTATTGATGCTACAAATCTAATATATTTAGTTCTCATATAGTAATGAGTTGTAACTATCATCCTCTTGCCCATTTACCTCTAAAAAATTAGTTTGAGTTTCTTTTATTGGACCTATACTAGATAAGTTCTTTGTTTTTTTAAAAATGCACCTGGTAAACTTTTTAACTTGACCAGCGACACTGGTGCGACACACCCTCCGGCTCCACGCGAATGCTTTTGCCCGGAGCAATGAACCGATGAGGCCACAACATGGGGGACCTCATCCCCTAGCACTTCAAACCCGCGAGCTCATTGGCCCAGCGAAGGCGTAAAGCCTTGCGAGCTCGTTGGCCCAGCAGGGGTTTGAACTTTGGTGGCCACCACTACAACCGAGCCACTTAACCACCGAACCACACCATCATCGGCAAGATAAGTTCTTTGTTGTTTTCAAGTACCCTCTAAATTTTTTGGAATGCCATCTCTAGGCTTCTCCAAGAAATCAAACTGGTTAGGCTGCAATAAACTTTATATTTTAGTCTTTTTGTCATCATAAAACTCAGTCAAAAGATCACCAACAACTCTATCATCATAATTAGCCTTAAAATTACTCCTTTCTTGATGATTTCACCCCTTGGCTATCTTGAATAGCTAATTCAAACTATAATTGATGCTCTTTACATGTTCACCATGATTTTCTTCAAGTCTTGCATCATAAAGCTAGTTTCTAATGTTAGTCATTATTTTGTCTCTTAACATTTCAAATATATCTATTGAATGCAAGGAGTCTTGATTAATGTCTTACCAGTTAAAGACCAATTATCAAATCATTACTAGTCAAACCAAGGAAATTCTCCAAAATTTTGAAGATTGCACCATAGTTAGGATTATACAAAAGAGTTGAAACTTTAAGAGTTTGATCATGGAAGAATATGACATCAATAATCAACATGTGCTCATCTATCTCATCAAGAACATCTAGGCCTAGACTGCCATTACACATTTCACTTCTAATCTAATCATGTCAAAATCAACAAGTTTGGAATCATTTATTAGACAAACATAATCATAAAAGCACTCTTCATTTCTAATCTCAATAGTGACATATAAACCATTCGACTCATGCTCATAATTGGGACTAGGTGTGCCATCATACTCAATGTCTTCTTTACTGCCAATTGACTGATTTGTATTCATTGATTGTGATAATTTAACACTTTCAATCCTTACAAGGGTACACCATACTTAGCTTGTTTGTCATAACAATCATCACACTGATTATTCATTATGCTTCTAACATCATCATTGTGTTTCTTATAATGAAATCAATTGTTTTTTTTTAATTACCTTTGTGATTATTACTCCTATTGGTTCCCAAAATAACTGCAACACAAAACTCTAAAACATTCCTAAATCACCTAGGCCAGGGACTATCGTTAGGGTGATAGGAAGAGGTTTATCAATAAGTTTTGGGTGATCTTGGCCAACTAATAGGAGTGGGTAGACTCCTCTGCACTTTGAGATCAACTTAAACTTTGGAGGTATATTCCAAGGGGTATATCTAAATAGGTATTGAGTTCAAACCAGATGAACAACTAAAAATACTGGACAACCAAACCCAACTCATCATCTTGACTCCAAAGACTATCACTAAGTCAAGAATGAATGGCTATCGTAACCCCTATATAGTTGATTCAATTGTTCAAATGTACATGCATAGGATAGGTGGTTTTTTCCCTGAACCATAGGTGATTGATTTGTTTGTTTTAAGAAAAAGATGATTGATCACTCTCTAATATGGACTAGTTCCTACTTCATTGGGCTACTGAGTCATAAATAATAAAGAGGAAAGAAATAGACTAAACCAGCATCAACAGAAAACTAAAATATATTTGCATATATTTCTCAGATTATGTTTCATACATTAGACATACTTATTTATCCAAAACCAAACTATAATAACCCACTTGCAATATAGAAATGACCCAACACAAAGCTTGTATTGATTTAAATATTGTCACACATTATCAAATCCTATTACAATCACACTAGCAAATGTGGTGAAGGCAAAATACAAAGTTGCGACAATGCATTCCCCTGAATTATTACAAACAACCGTTGAGACATACTAATGCATGAAAATGTGTTAAAATCCTTCCTACGCTGTATCAAATGTATTCCTTCATTCACTGCCCAAACATGTTTCTTTGCTTGATACCTGACTAGATAATTGGTTCAGTAACCAACCCTGAAAATGTCTAAAAATGATGCATATATAGCCATTCAAATCTTAGGCATTGGAATATTTGGTCAACAAGAAACCACTACAATAAATGTGGTGCATGGCCTCTATTAGAAGAATCGGTAGATTTTTTGGGCACCATGCCTTAAAAATTGATTTTACGTCCTTGAGGGGATATGCAAAAAATATGGATACTAAAACACTGCATCCTTCCATTAAATTTGGTACTTGCATATTGAAGTTGTAGACCTGTTTCAGCCACCCACATTGCACTAATGGCATTCCTAAAAGTAGTTGGCATGTTCCTAGGCGGTTGGAGGAGTTTGGAAGGCCAGGAAGTCAAGCTCTAACAAATCAGACTTTGGAGCTTTAGCCTTCCACCTTGCATCTTATAATATTTGAGAAGAGGAAGGAGGGAAGCCTCGACCCACCTATGTGTAGATATGAAGGCATTGAGGGTTGAGCTTCAGGCCTTCACTTCTCCACCTTATGCCTTGAAGAAGAGGGAACAAGGAAACATAGAAGTCCATCCTTTTTCTTAGAATAAATTAAAACCTTTGTCAAGGGTTGACCGTCAGGCCTTCCTCCTTATGTCTTCCAAAAGGAGAAAGGTGGAAGGAAGGAAGCCTAAAATATGACCTCCACCAAAACTACCATGTGTACTCTTTCTTTCATTTTGCACTTCATCTTGCGGGACCACCAAAAGGCTACATGAAATGGCAGAATGCCTTATGAAATTTTACTTGTCAGGGGTTGGCCATCAGGCCCTCCACCTTCCGTCTTCCAAAAGGAAGAAGGAAGAAGGGAGGAAGCCCAAACTCAGACCTTTGCTATACTTAGAAGAACAACCTCGTCGTATTTTGACCCTCACTCCTTCACCACAAGACTAAAGAAGATTGAATAGAACAACTCTAAAGTTTGATGTTCCATAGAATTTCTCCATACTTAGAACAATTTTCTATTTCTTTGAGCATACTTTGGCCCTCAGACCTTCGTCCCTTTGCTTGCCATTAGGAAGACGAAAGGGAGGAAATCCAACATCTGAAACTCTGTCAAACACTTAGAATTTCAACACTTAGACAATTTTTGGGGCCAAAGGGGAAGCACGATGAAAGGAGGAAGCCCAAAACTCTAACCTCTGATGAAGGAAGAAAACACAAGGGAACACTTTGAAATTTTTTGACTGAGTCATTTTTTGGGCTTTTCCCTTGTATTTCAAAATGCACAAACAAATAGAAACCAATGGAAGATGTCTCTGATTAGATATAACTGATTGGTTCAACAAAGAGGGCACAAAGTGGGACTCAGATGGATTTTCAGGCAAAATGGAGCATTTTGGGGACTAGTAATTTTGGGTGTCAACATTGGCTCTATTTGGGAACATGTGCTAAGAAGTGGCACAACAAAGATCCAAAATATCTATGAGAAGACCAACACACAAAACATATTTACAAAGACACACAGTCAAAAAGATTGTATCAAAATTTTAGGACACTGCAAGCCACCCCTACAAAAAAATTGGTGAAGCTACTTGCCTCTATCAAAGACAAGCTGTCATGCCCACATTTCCCATGTAGTCATGACATGTAACACATGTTTCATGTCCACATTTGTCATGTGGTCATGATACAAAATATCAAAGAAAATTACATGCATCCCTAGAAACCCCCTCACACACTTCAGCATGCTCGGTGGTAATTATACGCATAAGGCGTAAACATGTCAATCAAAGGAAAGTATTGCAAGTATCTATCACAACCCCTATGCGAAGGTAGCCTACTAAGGGGGTTTATGTGACACGAGGAGCATCGCCATTAGGGTTAGAATTGATTGGATTCGAACCTCAAGATTCCTAGATGAGCGGCATGATTTTGACATGTGTCAAAATCAAAACCCTAATGCTAAGCATAAAAGAATTAATTAACAAGATCACCAATCCATAATTATTTGTGAAAACATTAAATTACAAAACAACACTTAAATTAAGTCGATTTAACAACTACTACTGATTCTCAGAAAAATATGGTAGCATAATGCCTCAAGGGCATACATAGAAATTATTTTAATTTAAAACCTCCTCTACGATCCCTCTCAAATTGGATTAAATTTAATTAAGTTATACATTTCGCTAGGTCGAGTTATTTTTCTGCACTAATGTTTTTAAATTGCTACCTAGGTTAAATTAAATTAATTAAATAACATCATCATTAAGATTCACATTGAAAATAATTCCATTCTAAGGTCTAATAAATATCCCCATGCTACTATTAAATATTTTATATAAATTTCCCCATAAATATTAAATTGTCATCTACACAACCCACAATAGACTTAATTTACCTAAGAGAAATAAAGTGCTCTAGTAACATATAAACCAAACCCACATGAAAATTTAAATAAAATAACAAAATATCCTAGGGGTAGAAGAAGTTACACCCCTATAATAATTTTCACCCAAGGGATAAGAATTCAATTAATAAGTCCAAAAGGGGAGAGGGAAAATAAATCCCACGTTAACAAGCAAAAGACAATTTTAAATTCCAATTTAAAAATTCCTCCTCCATGCCCTAAAAGTACTTCCAATTAAAAAATTAGTTTCCTTATGAGAGGGAGAAACCTTAACAAACCTTATCCCTAATCTATTCTTCTTTTCCACTTTCATTTTGCATTCTCTTCATCTTGTTCATTTGTTTTGCTTGCAGGTTTGTGCTCAAGGGTAGCCATGGAAGGCTTTTCATAGAGGTATATATATTATGTATATATCCATCTGGATGTCTCTTATTCATGCAATGAATCCCCTTTTTTTTATATATACCCTTTTATTTAAAAATAAAAAAATGGATCTATTTTTGTAGGTTACAGGCTTGTGTTTTCAGGGCAGCTGAACAAGGTAAGCTAAAGAGGTCGAAGGCTAAATGGCCAAATGGCACAAGAGAGTAGCTGACTAGATAACGTCACAACCCTGCTTTGTTTATATTTGTTTAACACAGGTAAAAAAAAAAATCTGAACAAAACAATGGTGGGGGGCAAATTCCCCCTCCACCCCTCTGTAAGCCATGCAATCCATGGTGGGGGGGGGGGGGGTGGCCCCTCTGTTTACTCCTGTCAAACCCTTGGTCTGAGATAAGCACCACTCAAGCGGCCAGTGGACATTTGAGCAGTATGATCCTTTTTTTTTGTTTAGCATATTTAGTTTTAACCACACACACACACACACACACACACACACACACACACACACACACACACACACACACACACACACACACATATAGTTTGAACAAACTATAAATATATATATTATAATAACAAACTATATATATATATATATATATATATATATATATATATATATATATATATATATATATATATATATATATATATATATATATATATATATATATATATAGGGTATTGACAATTTTCTAAACAATTTCAAAATGTTGCTTAGTACAGTCCAAATCATGGAATTTTGAAATATATCTATATATATATATATATATATATATATATATATATATATATATATATATATATATTCCCCAATCACACAAGAATATAATCTATTTGTAAAGTAAAATATATATATATATATATATACACACACAGCAAGGTTAGACATGAATGTATTTCTAACTATGTGCATGAATATAAACATTTCCTCATATATGTTTCTTTTCCTAACAATATAAACAATCTTATTCCTAATCTCTTTTCTTTCGCTGTTATGAGATAATTAAAAGGACAAAAATGAACCAAGACTTTCATTTGTACAATAAGGAATAATTTTAACTATGTTTTTTTTGAAATGGAAATAATAGCTCCAAACTATTTTTGTTCTATAATAACCAACAACTATATTGTATATACTTTTGACATGAGAACAAACAGGAATTTAGTTGCACAGCAACTTGTATATTTTTCCTTTGAAAGCAATAATACAAAAAAAAAATCAGCAACACAGGGATGTGATTAATTTTTGTCCTTCTTTTCTATATAATCACATAGCAAGGTCAAAACCATGAAATGATATTTTCACCTACTTTTGACAGATTAAAGGTTTATAACAGCAAGCATAGTTGCACTATAAAATAGGAGATAACTGTATGTATGCGGGAAAACATCATTTAATATCTATAACAACAACCCACAACATTTTGTAACCATAAGAAGATGGAAGATAGCATTCAATAACCTTTAAACAAATACATATTAAGAGAGGGTTTTCTCTCTTCTCCTTTGACCAACTACAAAAATAGGCCATTCTTGGCCATGGCTCTCAAATAGCCATAATAACACTACAAGACCAACAAAAATAAGGTCTCCACCCAAGCTCCCAAAGTCTCCAAACATCCTACAATAAATACAACAAAGGAGGGACAACCAAGCCACCAAAAATGCTCTCCTCCCTACCATAGACCCACAAGTGGGTCACCCTCGAGATTGGAGGTCAATCTTCACATGGATCTCATACCACAATACAACAATAAGCAAACCACACAAATCATTAAGAACACCCATATGGTTTACACATCACAAAATCCATAGAAATGGATTTGAAGGGGTAGCAGAGTGGACATCACTCGACTCAATAGGATCACTCCATAAAAATCCCAAAGTCTCAACACAAAGATAAAGCCTCAAGCCCAAAATGATAACTCCCTGAATATATGAATCTCACCATGGCACTCATGCCAACAAAAATACTCCATACTCCAATATCTTGCCCTCAAGGCCACAAAAATACCAATACTAGGAGGGTGAGCTTAAGGAGGTTCACTCCTCCCCCACCCCACACATGGATGGACACATCAAAGTTGGTAGTCTTATCCCAATACACCCAAAAACCCCACAACAAAGAAGAACAAACACACCAAAGCATTTCAAGCACATAACCAAAATTAACAAAGCATAAGGAAGGCTAAAATGTCTTGAAACTTACCTTAAGATCCCAGCAATAGATGAAAGTTGAAGAAGAGCTCACAATATTTCCCCAAAATCTCTCTAACTCCCCAAAATCCCTCCCAAGATAGAAAAATTTACCAAAAACAAGAACCCCATTCCCCTCTCAAAGATGAATTAAAATAGGCCTCATTCCAAGGTCTTGAGGAATGAGAAGGTGACACATGTCACCTTCTCCTTCCTCTTCCAATCCCACTTGCAAGGGAAAAGGAACGGAGGGTGACATGTGTCACCTTCCCATCCATTCAAACCTCACTCTCTCCACATGTGTGAGAGCAAAGGTGGAGTGGTGGCATCTCTCCACATGGCCTCCAAGAGGATAAGGGATGACACATGTCATCACCTTATTCTCTAAAGGGAGCCCATTCACTCCAAGATGCTCTCACACATGCGTGAGAGTATTGAAGGAATGTTCCACACACTTGGAGGTCTTGAAGACTCCCCAAGTCTTCAAGGTGGTGGAATTCCATGCCTTGGAAAGGGATATGGGTCTTCTTTCAAGGCATGACTCATCTCCCACACTTATCCAATTTAAATTTTCGCCACTTTTCTTTAACCTCAAATTAAGGTGACTAGATAGAGGTAACCCTAGGGTTTGTCATTCTCAAATGGGCCCTAGACCCTAGGGGTACCACCTAGGGTTAATTTTAGCCCAAAGTAAACACTTTAGGAGTTAAAAATTCACATAAAATGGCCACAAAAATTAAAAGACACCAAGTAGTGTAAATTAAAACACATCTTTTACAACACATCATATAAATAATATAAAAGGGTGAAACCTAGTCCAAATAATAAAATGCAGACATTTATGAAAACATCATACAATCACACATGATCCTTGTCCCTCTTGCGAATGGATCGGTCTAACATAGGAAACACATAGGTGTGAGATCGATCTCTGATTTTTCGTGGCCTGGAAAATCACCTGCCCACTTGAACAAATAGATTAATCCAATATCTATCTATCTATCTATATATATATCATAGTTGAAGCAAGGAATTGCAAACACTCACGTCATTGCATAATTTATTTAGAACATTATACAAATCACATCATAAATAAGATTCATAATTGCATTTCTATATACTATCTCAGAATCAAAATCACATAGCAAATCCATATAATGATTTCACAACTAACATCTCTAATATCATCAAAGTGCATATCACATGTCTAATCATTATCAGTGAATCAAAATCAGGATATAGTCAAATCACCACATACTAAGCATAGCTTATCTAAAATAAAGGAATATAGTATAGAGAATCTACATATTGGGATCAATAGTCCCTAGATGCCAAAATGTCATCAACTGTAAATGTGAAATAAGCAAAATAAGGGAGTGAAATAAATAGGCCTCACACAAGCCTATTGAAGGTGCTGATCTCCCTCAATCCTTTGCTGTACTGATCACCCAACATCAGCAATAAAAGCATTTTACATGCATGCACATACAAAATATAGACATTCATATCACCATGTTGAAGCTCAAAATGATTATTACCAGGGCAAGGCATCCATAGACAATATGACTCATCATCATGCTGACACATATAGAAATACTCACCTTCAAATTTCATGTTAGAATGATGCATTTTTGGGCCTACATAAATATTAGCATGAGGAAAAAATCAAGTTGAAATGTATCCAAACTAGGTGTGGTCTCATGCTGGCCTATGTCATAAGACTGTCTTAATTCATGTGGCCTAGCTACACCACATATGCTAATGTACTCCTCCATGATTGAATTAAAGGCATAATTCAAACTTAAATCTACACCATTAGCACATAGATCTAAAATCCAAGGCGCTTCAAGTGAAGACTCACAATCTTCAATTTGCCTCTCTATTTAGGATTCCTTGGCACACACTATTGTGTAAAAAATGTTGCTAAGAAAATTAGTAATGATTTTCTCCTCCTCACCCTATAGATCAAAAATTGACCCACACCAGAACACCCAACCTTAATGTTATCAGGCCGATCTAATGAGCTCAAAAATGTGCTCTCAACATGATCCACATCAATAAGAGATAACTACCCCAAACAAAGCTCTAGAAAATCATTTGTGACATAGTCTTCATAGTGGGAAACAATCACCTCAAAATTACTTGTAGTTGTAGCAATGCCTTCATGACATCCAATTGAAGCATAAACCACTTCATCCTCATGCAAACAAGTGTCAATGATCTCATGGTCATCATCAAGGACAAATAAGGGTAAAACACCAAACAAGAGATTAGCATCTTGTTCACCCTTAAGATCATTTTGTATCCCGTCCCTGTCCACTTGTTATCCATAGGTAGCCATGTCATATTGCATAAAACTCTCCACCTCCAAAGCTAACAGCTCAAATTCACTGAGCCCAAAGTCATCTTCAAAAAGAGGTTTATCAATGCACTAATGATAATCATACATTGTTTTACCTGACGAACTTGCATGCTCTTCATAAAGGGCATTATCCCTTATGCTCATCTCCTCAACATTTACTCCATCAATATATGTATGCTCTGTATAATCAACCACATGAGCTGAATCACTAAAATTTTCACTTGCATACATACCTTCCAAGAGGTCCACAATACTACAAAAAGTAGCAGGGTCATAACTCTCTTCATTAGATTGGAAAACATCATTGATTTGTTCATTTTCATCCTCCACTGATGACTGATCCAATGGAATGCAGGTGTAGTCACTACTATTTTCATCTGAATCACCATCATACACTACACCAACAACTTCCTCTACCCTTCTGCACACACCGTCATCACTTGATATTGTGTATGGATCATATGAAACACCCACATCCTTTCTATCTACAACAACCTATTCATGATTAGCTACCTCTGCATTTGAGGATAGAGATTTTACAATCATATCCTGCTTAACCTTGTCACCATAATCAATGAACACATAGGTCTATTGTAAACCCACTAGATTGAATTACTCCTAAATAGGACCAGAGCCTATGGAAACATCATAGGCTTACAGATACATATCAATGCAAACAAGAGGACTAGGTCTAAAATTTTTTGGGATGTGAGACAGGGCCACCATGAATCTACGGATGAGCTCCATGCTAGACTCTCCTTCTTGTCTTCTAATATCTTCCATTTCTTGGATAAGAAAAATACGGTCTAGACTGCATGCAAATTCCTCAAATGTAGCCACCAACTAATCCCAGGAAGTAAAATGCTGGTCAGGGAAACTAACTAGCCACTCCCATGATACACCACATAGAGATCTTACAAAAATCTCATCCATACATCCTCATCTTCAAATTGAAATTTATCCATGAAGTCTGAAAATGCATTAATGTGCACATTCCCATCGTAAATCTCACACCCATCAAATAATGGCATCTGATTGTAAACCTTCTTGGGCATGGATTGCTACACATAACTAATCCATGATAGGTCTAGTTGTTTGTATGTATTTTCATTTGCAATAGGGGGAGGTTGAGGAAAAGAGAAAATTAGAACAACAAGAGAGGGGTTGTACTGCGGCCTAGATTGATATAGCCTGATTTGGCTATCTAACTCTCTTTCTTGTTGTAGCAAATATTCTAACAATTACTTTTCTTTTTCAATTTCATACTGCAGCCTGGATGACTCATTTCTATCAGGCAAGGGCTCAAAAAATCCTAGGTTTCTAAAATTTGTAGGGCTATGATCAGAAAATGCATCATCTAGATGGTCAAAGGCCATATAATTCCTAGGGTCTGCAACATAAGAACATGCACAGGAAGAATCCTCCCTAGAGTATCCATGTTCATACTGGTTGGTCATGACCAACTACAAACCACATGTACAGGACAAAGTAAATCAAACAACGTGTTCCTTTACTAAGAGAGAAACCATGTTCAAAGTAAGAAGAAACATGTACCTTAACCAGTTGTAACTTCTTTGAAATGTGCACAGAGCAAAAAGATGTTTCTTTTGACAGCAGAGTCACCACCTCACTGAATGAGGAAATCCTTTGAAGCGTGATAATATTCAAGGCTTCAAAAATGATTCTGGGTTGCTCACACCAGCATAGACTTCAAATTTCTATAACCTAGCACATATCAATGCCAATCTATTGGAGTAAGTTGAAGAGCTGCCAACTTACCCACAACAATAGACTACACAACTACAATAGTTGCAACTAGGGGTCTTCAAAATAATTTAACCTTCAAATCCTCCCCGACAATGGCACCAAAATGTTGGCTTAAGTTGATGGGTTGCCAACTTACACACAACAACAAATTGTACCATTGCAAACTTACTATTACCAAGGGCGTGAAAAATGCTCAAGCTGCCTAAAACCCAGCAATGGATAAAGTAACTTTATCCTCGATGACAGCGTCAAAATGTTGCTTCCCAAAATAACTGTAACACAAAAATCTAAAACATTCCTAAATCACCTAGGCCAGGGATTGTTGTCAGGGTGATAGGAAGAGGTTTATCAACAAGTTTTGGGTGATCTTGGCCAACTAATAGGAGTGGGTAGACTCCTCTACACTTCGAGCTTAGCTTAAACTTTGGAGGGATATTCGAAGGGGTATATCTAAATAGGTATTGAGCTCAAACCAGATGAACAACTAAAAATGTTGGAAACCAAACGCAACTCATCATCTTGACTCCAAAGACTATCACTAAGTCAAGAATGACTGGCTGTCACATAACCCATATATAGTTGATTCAATTATACAAATGTACATGCACAAGACAAATGGTTTTTTCCCTAAACCACAGGTGAATGATTTATTTATTTTTTTAAAGGTGATTGATCCATCTCCAATATGGACTAGTGCCTACTCCATTGGGCAACTGAGTCATAAACAATAAAGAAGAAAGAAATAGACTGATCCAGCATCAACAAAAAACTAAAATATATTCGCATATATTTCTCATATTACATTTCATACTTTGGATAGGTAAAAATCAGGTTAATAAGATCAAGCATGTAAATGAAAACCTAATCCTTCCACCATCAAACAATCGAATCCAAGTGAAACCAAAAGCATGCAATTCAAGAACAAGATCACCTAGATTGTATGATTCCTTGTTTGTGATGTGGATTGCTTCTCAACAATGAACAACTATGAAGATCAAAGATGCCATGATGGATGGATGATAGTAATAATATTCTCAATGGATGCTAAAATGGTCAATATGTGCAGGATGATAATGTGGATGCTATGAAAATGCTAGTTGATGAAGTATGTAATGAGAGGGTGTTTATATAGCACTCAACTAAAATCAATCAATGGTGGAGATTTGGTAGCTATGTGAATGGTTGAGATAAATTGCTAATCATAGGTGAATGTGTAGATGACAAGCAGAATAAAAGATAAGGCTCATGTGTGATCGTGTACATAAAAACCCTTATTTAATAAATTTAAGTGTGATAGTGCACATAAAAAGTACTACATGTGAAAGATATTAAATGAAAGTTGTAGTACCACACATGTTTCAAATAAGAGATGCACACATGTTGGCTTATGATGAAAGATGAAGATAAATGATAAGAGAAATTAATTAAATAAATAAAATTTATTTAATTAATTGGAAAGTGGGATTTTGAAGGGATTTTTATATGAAATTAATTTAATTTAATAATATTTATTTAATTAATTGGGTTAATGGGATAAGTGGAATTAGGAAAAAATGCTACATGATGTCTAGGATAATGTATTTGACTAGTTGTTGCAAGACATGGATAAATTTGGGACAATTTTGAGTATCTACATTTTGCCCCTCTTTGATATAATGTTTATTTAGAACGTTGTGTCAAAGAAGATAGGAAGATAGGATGATTCACTCGATAAACAAGGTTATGCCCTAGTGTAAGTGGCGGATGATACCCCCTCAAGAGGTAAGCCATGCTAACTAGGAAGGGCTAGGTTGGCTCATGACAAGATAAAAGGCTAAAAACAAGGGTACAGGATGAAGATGGGGGAAATGATTGATCTTGGTTGAGGACTATTTAGGATTATGATGGAATGGATAGATGATATGTCAGCTTTGTGATAATTGCTCAAAAAGTAGAGAAATGCAATCCTTATGTTTGATATAGCATATGGATGTTATGCACCAGGGTATAAAAGACCAAGGTGTTGAGGTATCCAATGCATAACTAGCATACTACAATCTTGTCTAGACGTATGAGGGAAAGATGTTGAACCAACATACACAAGATATGAATAGAAGCTAGTGTTCTGGGATGAACTTTGACGCTTCAAGCAAAGGTTTGAGCTTATCTCCACTACACATAATGACACCTTGCTAGTTATATGTATGGAACTAGTTTTAGCATAGAATAGTCTCAATACATAAGAGACTGTTTAGCTTCTCAGATGCAAAATATATTGGTATGCAAGATGCTAATCCCAACATGTACAAGATACCAATACGCATATGAAGAGAATAAGATCATCCCACAGTCATAGCATACAAAAGCAATATGACCATGCCCCATTCCGTACTTCATCGCAACATACCAAGATATGATAGATCAAGGCAATCTTGATTAGGCATAGGAAAGGGACAAAAGATAAATCAAAAGATAAAATAAAAGATACTATCATCATGTTCTCTTGCCAAATTTAAGTGCTCTTGGATGGATTAAGCTGGCACCTTATTGAAAGGAAAGTTGTATCCTATTAAAGGCTAAAGATGTTGATAAAATGATATAGCAAATGTTGGCTTAAGGCATGCGAACAAATAGCTTTGAGCTTATGCCTGATTTGTTAAAGTGCTTGAGCTTTCTTGGATATGTGTAGTCTGCTTCTTGCTTGAGCTAGTCAAAGAGAAGAAGATGCAAGATGAAATAAGATGAAATAGGGTGGATCGTCTGTGCTTATGTACTGGATACTTCCTTCATATTCTAGACTACCTACATACCCTGTATCCATAGGATCAAAGTGTTGGAAACAATGCAGATAACTAAGAGGGGGGGTGAATAAGTTATCTTATTATTTCACTTATTTTTCTTTCTTTACTTATCTTAATATTCAATGCAATATCAAAACATGGAAGCAAGAGGAACCATAAGAGTAGAAATGAAATTAACACACATAACACAAGTAGTTTTATGTGGAAACCCTGTTAAGGGAAAAACCATGGGGTGACTAACCTAAGATTGTATTCTCTATTAAAAGAATAAAGAAGTACAAATGGCACTTGCCAGTTAGGGCTCACTGCCCGAGCACACTGCTCACAAAAGGCACACTGCCTACAAGAGACTCACTATCTATAACTACTTACAGATGATACTAAGGTACTTGAACTGATGAACATCTATTCATGCAAAATTTTAGTTCCGATTAGGCACTGTATACTGATTTGGCACACTTCATTCTTCCTTTGCTCAATATCACTCTTCTGTCATATTCTGGATTCAGATCTTTGTCTTCACACTTCTTTCTATGTTAATTCACACTTTTTCATACACCACACATTTCACTCATAAACAAGCTTGAATCTATTGGGTATATATATATTCGCATCAAGGATTTCCAACAACTTCTTAGTTGGCAACAAGAACACCTGAGATATTTGCAAGTTATTGATCTGTCAGCTGAATCCATGCTTGATTAGTGATGCACATCAAAAACTTAGCCATAGAAGTCATTAATCATGTCAGCCAACAATGTATAATGCCACAAATTGCTTGATCAACACCTTTTACACATTTGGATTGAAGTCTGATACTCTGTCGGTCAGTTCTTCCTCTGTCTGCTATGCCTGACTGGAACCCAACACTTAGATGCTCATAATTTTTTCATGATTTATCATCGGAGGCTAGATCTCTAGAAAACAATAGTCATTGTACCCCTCTTGACTTATCCAAGTCTGCAACTAACTGAGTTACACCATCTGAGAGATCCGGACCTAATTGTCGGACCTTGTTACATACTCTGTTCTTGTTCACCAGACCAAAACAATCTTCAATCTGACTTTCGGTATAGGCATATTATGTGTTACGGATGTGTGGAATAGACTTTGTTGCCATCAATGACAACACTTATGAAGCCACGCAGTGTCTCTTGCCAACAATCTCCCCCTTTTGCATTGATGGCAACACTTAGTGAAAAATGACTAAGTGTCACAGTAACTCCCCCTTTGCTTGTGCTCTATTTCTTTACACTACTTTACCGGAGCTTCCCTTTTTCTGGATTCCTCATTTTTCACTATTCTTCACTCTCCCTTTGACATCAATGGAAAAGGGTGGAATCCACATACAAAATTGTGCAAAAACTATTATATACATTACCGCATAAGTATATACAAATCATATGTTATACTTACATATACTTAAGTATATCCGCAAAGGTTGTCTTCAACTGTACAGTTTATGTGGCCCAACTCCTCTTCATTCTATCCAAAATGGAGATGTGTCCACTTAACAAAAATGCATATGCTTCTGCCAACTTTAAGTCTGTTGGATCATTGGTCCGGATTATACTTTGTGCCTCTGTCAAGGCATCATGCATTGTCTCTAACTTAAGGATGATTATCCCTCTGAGCTCACCCATTCTATCCATTATGTTCTTTTTCTCTTTAACCAATTCTTTAATTTCATTTATTATAGCAATAGATTGACATTCATGATTCACCAGGGAGGTAGTAAGGGGATCAAAATTCTGAGATAAACTTCACAGTTTTCTTTCTTGTTCTTTCATTTTCTTCTCAATGTCCTCTGTCACTTTGGGCCAAGTTAAACAAAATTTGTATATGTCCCCACCATCCTTAAGAGAGTTTTCAAGGCTCTTTATGTCAATGCCTAATGTTCTTCTATCATTAGCAATTAGTCCTTGTACTTCACTAAATCCCTTTTCTAAGAACTCCTTCCAGACCTTAGTTTCTGCTGATTTCTCTAAAGATTCAAAATGAGTGTTAAAAAAATTGACTAAGTTTTTCAGATTACCAGTTGGAGAGGCAGAAGGATCCTTTTGATAGGTTTGCATAATCTTCTCTAGCATCCTAGATGCAATCTCCAATAGCTCACAATCCTCCATGTGTGATTTTAGAAGTTTCTCTTTTGCTTTGGCCTGAGAAAAAGATGCTACTTTCATTATTTGAACTGGAGAGAGGGAGTCAAAGTTTAGTGGCCCTTGATTCAACTCAGGTTCATCCAGCTCCATCATTTCTTTGTCTAGAAAATTTTGTACTATCTCTGCAGTGTCTCTTGTTGACTCTACTTCCTTATTGATATTTGTTTCTTCTACCTATCCTTCCTCTTCTGAAATAGAGGAGTATAATGCCTCAGATGGCTCTTCATCATTTTTCTTTAATCCTTCGACATCCTTGTTAGAAAATGTTTCTTCTTTCTATCCTTCCTCTTTCGGAATAAAGGAATCTAATACCTTAGATGACTCTTCATCATTTTTCTTTAATCCTTCAACATTCATGTTGGAAGGCTCTTCATCTATTTCCTCTACAATGGGAAGATTAAATCTCTTCAAGGCATTCCAGAGAATTTCTTTTGTTTCATTTGCTATTTGGTTAGTTTCTCCAACCATGAGTTTATTCATCCAGGACTTGCGTCGGAAATCATCTTTACAATCCTTAAAAACCATGTTCATTTGTTTTGGAGTGATAGAGGACATAGTTGTATCACTATCTACTCTTGGATCTCCAATTCTTTTTCCTTTGTATTCTCTTTTCTTTGCTCCAATACATCTTCTACGCTCTTTGGAATTAATGAAATTATTTCAATGAATGCTTTGTTATAGATATTCAAATACCTTACAGTAGCTTCCTCCAGAATTCTCTTGTCAGCATCATTGTATTCATCATAGAACTCTGTCATCGGCTGCAAGTTCCCATCCACAGTAACTGCCTTGATGATGTCATCAATAGAAAGAGTAGGCTTCTCAACATACTCTGTTGACTTCTACTCCACATCAACCTTGGGATGTTTTATTTTTGCTTTCTTCAATTCTCTAATCTCTACATCAAACTTAGTCTCATCATCATCCTTGAGACTCACATAAGCTCTTTTGGCCTTGGATTTCTTTCTCTTTTCTTTTGTAGATGAATGGGCTTCCAGATTTGTAGCTTTAGAGCTCTCAGAGGTAGAACTCCTAGTAGTTCTAGTCTGGGTGGAGGCTTCTGCTAGAACCTTTTCTTCTTTTGCTTCCTCTTTTTCTTTCTCATTTTTCTCTATTCTTTCTCTATTTGCAATGATAGCTTCTTTGGTAATGCCAAATTTCTCAGCCAGTTCTTCAACTTCTTTTCTTACCTTTCTTTTTATCTCAGGCCTTCTTAGTTCAACATGCAATTTTATGTTTAATTCTTCAAAAGTACCAAACCTCTTTGCTTTCAGGTCCTTGGGTTGACTCAGTAAATGTTGAATATGAGTCTCCAATATGTTTCCAACAACCTCACAGCCCATGGGCAATATCCATATTGTCCTTGGCTCAACTGCCTCTATTAGGCACTGATCAATATCTACCATAAAGTACACTGTGTCTTTGTACTTCTTGTTGTTATATGGAGCCTAATCAGACTCGGAGGTTATATTTACCCCACTTTTATCGGCGTGGTTTCCCCCCCAAATTCCTACGGGGTGAAGGGGTAGCGCCCCTTGCGGGGGTTTGGGGGCAGCGCCCCCAAGACGGGGTCAAGGGGCAGCGCCCCTTGAGGGGTCTAGGGGCAGCGCCCCTGTGGGGGCTCGGGGGCAACGCCCCCGAAACCTCACACGGTTTTTTATTATTTTATAATGCACCGGGAGTTAATTTTTTCATTGACCGACATAAGAAAACCCTATTTTGTAACTGACAAAAAGGCTTGATAAAAAGCGGCCAAGGGTTAGGGTTTGAGTATTGTATTGTAGCTTTTGCAGCGGTATTGAGTTGCAGGGATTGCTGATTGTAATCGGTTTGATTTACTGGATAATAATATTGGACTCTCTGTTTGGTGGATGTAGCCCGAGTTTGGGTGAACCACGTTAAATCTTGTCTCTCACTGTTATTAATTTTGTGTATTTCCATTTCTCTGTTTAATCTTTATTTGCATTTAATTGATATCTTCTACCGGCTAACCCTAACACTTCTCCACTATTACTTTAGGAATTCTTTCTCTTGCTTGCATCATGCTCTAGAAGTTTTTGAAGTAACCCCAAAGCGCTGTCTTCCAGGTTTGAGTGTCACCAAGTTCATACAAGTAATCCCTGATTTGTATAGAAACCAGTTTGTCATTTTCCTGATCAGACCTTTTGAGCCTGGTAATTCATTCATGAAGTAGAAAAATAGCATAACACCAAATCACCATATTTGAAAGAGTTCTTTTTATCTTTCTTGATCTTTTACAGATTCTCCATCAACTGATTCAATAGGAGTTCACACAGGTCATAATCTACATTCTCTCTTAGCATCTGGTATGCAATGTAGATGCTAGTACCAGATACAAAGTTTTCTCTACTTGAATGGTAAATCTTGTAACCAATCACAATTGAGGCAAACATGACATCCGAGTTAGTGATGTCATCAATGGTCATTGCCCTCTTATCAAATTTTGAACTGGTGGCTTCAGATACTATTTGATTCTTCACAGACTTAAGAGCAGACAACCCACCAATGGAGTGCAAACTAGTTATAGCCTTGATGGCATCTTTGGTTATTTTGAAAGGCCTCATTAACCACATGAAGTTATCATGGATCCTGCTTAAGATATACCAAACCCATTCATCCTCTCCAAAAGATAGAAAATGTATGCAATGTGCAAAATGCTTATCTTTTAGGGTCTGGAACTCTAGTTTTAGATCAAAGTTCTCACTGCTTAACTGATTTTGGTATAGTTTCATCAATTTCAAGTCTCCAAAGTCCTCAATGTTTGCATGTATATAAGCCCTAATGTCTTCTACATGAAGAATTCCATACAGGGTACGGGAAAACGCACCCAAAGGATCAACCTCAATAGATTTGTGAGGATGTTTCTTGAAAACTAGCCTTGGTCTCTCGGTGATATTTACAACCATAGGAGTATCCATTCTAATCAATGAAGATTGAAGATATTTACAAAATAAATACCTCTTCACGCCTTAGGGTTTGGAGTGACTACTAGAACAGATTGTACTTGGATTTGATCTTCAATTGAGTTTGAGTGTTTTGCTAGATTTCTTCTTAGAGCTCTTTTGCCTTCTTCGTGAGTGTAAAGCGTTGCAAATGATGTATGAGAAACCTTTGAACCTTGGCCCAAAACCTAATTTCCCTTTGTAATAAATGCACAACTTAAGTTATCCGGTTACCCTATTTTGAGAGAGATTTTCTTGAATCACTACGCGGATCTTTAAAATCATTATCTATGAGGGTTGACAACATATCTTCACCTTTTTCAAACATGCCATAGGTCCGCAGATTAAAACATCTCAATTCGGGATCATACCAAATTTGTCTGTGAATTTTTGCTTTACTAGATAGCTGCCGATATAGGATTTCCTCATAGCTTCCTCAAATATACATGCGGATTTGTCAAATTTTGACTGGACAAATTTTAAATGAATCTCCTCAAACCCTTTAAACCGCAACCTCTTAATCTTTCTTAGTGTGCTGAATTCAGGCACTCACTAGCTGGCTGGGGGAAAAAGGATCTTCTCTGTAGCTCCCCCTGAGACAGAGCATACTTTTTAGTTTCTGGGAGGAATATCAGCACCGGATTCTAGTGCGGATCCATCCCTAATATTCATTGTACTCTTTTTTACCCAAATCTTTCTCATCTCCTTTTGAACTTCATCCACATTTAATTTACCTTTGCCTTTATCTTGTTTTTGATCATGATCCACCATACCTTTTCTATTTTGACTCTTGCTTCTGTAGAATCTGGCTATGTGACAGGATCCATTGCAATTGTAACATGCAACATTTCTTTGCTTATTTGAATGATATCCTCTTGATCTACACTCATTAGCCTTATATCCATTTTTATTGCATACAAAGCATCTACCATTGAAAGAATTGTTCATTTGCATATTTCTACATTCATGAGATTTGTGACCATACCGTTTGCAACTGAAACATTGACCAGAGAAGGATGGATTGATTTGATTCATTATATTCCTGCACTGAGTTGCTTTATGACCAAATTTGTTGCAATTGAAGCAGTGTCCATTGAAAGATGGATATCTTTGAACATTTGGTTGCCTTACTAGAGGTCTTCTAGGCTTGTTTCTTGGACTTCCTGATCCAAAGTTCTTTTAACTGGATCCAGAACTTTCACCTTTCTCATATCCCAAGCCATGCTTATCATCTACCCTCTTTTGACTTTCAAGAAGAACTTCAAGTTGGGCTGAGCTTATCTTGAATTTTTCTTTGTATTCATTTGTAGATTGAAGATCTTGTTTAAGAGTGTCAATCTAGTTCTCAAGTTGTTCTTCATTGTATTTGGCTTCTTCAAGATTAGATTAAAGATGTCTGATTATTTTGTCCATTTTGTGGCAGTCCTCTGTTTTCTCTTTGAGGGATTGTTTTAGGTTATCTTCAGTCTTTCTTTTCTCTTCAATTTCTTGGGTGAATTTCATAACTCCTGATTCTATTTCATGTCTCACCATAATAACTTCTTTTGAAAGTTTCTCACATAGCTTTGTTTTTTTCATTAGATCCTCATCAGCATTATTGGCTTCATTCCGATTTGCTAGTTTCTGAAGTAATTCTTTTCTCTTTTCATGGAAATACTGAGTTTCTCTTTCATCTCATTGATGAAATCATCAGCTTCATTGAGTCTCTCTCTCAAAATATTGACTTTAGAGTGAGATTGTTCAAGATCATCTAGGGCAGACTGAAGTTGCTCTTTCATACCATATGCATCCACTAAGATTCCCAGATCCTTCTCAAGTTGTTAGGCTTTTTCTGAGAGACTTAGCTTTGATACCAATTGTTGGAAACAATGCAAATAACTGAGAGGGGGGGTGAATCGGTTATCTTATTATTTCACTTATTTTTCTTTCTTTACTTATCTTAATATTCAATGCAATATCAAAACATGAAAGTAAGAGGAACCATAAGAGCAGAAATGAAATTAACACACATAACACAAGGATTTTTACGTGGAAACCCTATTAAGGGAAAAACCACGAGGTGACTAACCCAAGATTGTATTCTCTATTAAAAGAATAAAGGAGTACAAATGGCACTTGCCAGTTAAGGCTCACTACCCAAGCACACTGCTCACAAAAGGCACACTGCCTACAAGAGACTCACTATCTACAATTGCTTACAGATGATACTAAGGTACTTGAACTGATGAACAACATCTATTCATGCAAAATTTTAGTTCCGGTTAGGCATTGTATACCAAATTGGCACACTTCATTCTTCCTCTGCTCAATATCACTCTTCTGTCATATTCTAGATTCAGATCTTTGTCTTCACACTTCTTTCTATGTTAATTCACACTTCTTCATACACCACACCTTTCACTCACCCACAAGCTTGAATCTATCAGGTATATATATATGCATCAAGGATTTCCAACAACTTCTTAGTCAGCAGCAAGAACACCTGAGATATTTGCAAGTTATTGATCTGTCGGCTGAATCCATGCTTTATTAGTGATGCACATCAAAAACTTAGGCATAGAAGTCATTAATCATGTTAGCCAACAATGTATAATGCCACAAATTGCTTGATCAACACCTTTTGCACATCCGGCTTGAAGTTTAATACTCTGCCAGTCAGTTCTTCCTTTGTCTGCTCTGCCTGACTGGAACCCAACACTCAGATGCTCATAAATTTTTCATGCTTTGTCATCGGAGGCTAGATCTCTAGAATACAATAGTCATGATACCACTCTTGACTTGTCCAAGTCCACAACTAACTGAGTTACACCATCTAAGAGATCCAGACCTGATTGTCGGACCTTGTTACATACTATGTTCTTGTTCACCAGACTAAAACAATCTTCAATCTGACTTCTGGTATAGGCATATTATGTGATGCAGATGTGTGGGATAGACTTTGTTGCCATCAATGACAACACTTATGAAGCTACATAGTGTCTCTTGCCAACACAAAGCACATTACGATGGTGATGAGAAATGAAGAATATGTAGTTCTAGGCTTATTGATGATGTAAGTGATGAAAGATAGAAGAAAGGAAGATGAATGATTGGAGAGTGATTAGAAGAAAGATGAAAGATGAGATGATGAGAGAAGGTGTATCACCTATTCTTGAATCAGAGTGTGTCCTTCACATCTCAGGTTGCCTACATACCCTGTATGCACAGGATCAAGGCTTTGAATGATAGAGATGAGATGTAGTTCTTGTTTATTGTGTTGGCGGTTGATAACAAATGATCAACTTTATTGCTTGGATTTTTTGTGATGTTTTGATTTTTTTAGATTTTTCTGTGTTTTGTTTTTTTTGGATTTTTCTATGTTTTGATTTTTTTTGGATTTTGCTATATTTTGGTTGAAATGATATGAGCCAGAGCTTTAGATATCCACTTCCAAATAAGGCTTGACAAGTTCCTGCAGTGTGAGATAGAGTTTACTAGGGAGAGGCTACGATGGATGTGTTTATGCAGATGATATGCTAAGGTGCCAAATGATATCTTAACCCCAACAAAGTTCAAGCTACGACAATTAGCATGGCAGAGGTAAAGGAAAAAAAGGCTTTTATTATGGATGGATAAGGGATAATGGATTGTGATGTTAAAATAGGAAAGATAGTGGATTATGATGTGGATTATGGAGGCAAGATAGTGGATGACGTTGTGGAAAGCAGTAATCAATCAAACTAAGTAAATGATGGAGGCTGATCTCTACACATAGTGCCTCTTTGTCAGGTTTCCACTATGGTACTTATCCAAGGTGCCTGTTTACCAGGTTTTCACCAGAGGATGAATTATTTATCTTGTACTATTTTTTTTTGTCATCCAAAGTGCCACAAGGTGGTTTTCACTAGTGGATTTTTTTTAATGCTGACAATTACACATGGTACTTGTTTGCTAGGTTTTCACCATGGTAATGGATAGGAGGGACTCAAGTGTCTAGTGCTATGAATGTTGGTAGTCTTGTTGGAGATGGGTGTCATCGCATGGACCATGTCAAATGTTATTATGTGAATAGATGTTGGTAAGAGATGGATTAGGTAGATAGTGGATTGTGATATGGAATATGAAAGGAAGATAGTGGGTTATGATGTGAATTATGCATGGAAGGCTAATGGATTATGATATGGATTATGTAGAACTTAGGATGCAAAAGCATGGACCATAGGGATATGATGATGGGGAAAATATGTAATATAATGGATGGATGTTGGGGAGATGGAGGTATGTAGGAATATTTTGGAATGGAAGAGAACCATAACCAATGGTTGCACACACCATGATAAACATTGAATCTTTGGATGAGAAGGTGGTGTAGGATGCAATGGAGGTACTTGCTTAGGAGATGGATGATGGAGTGATTTAGATACCCACATAGACTTAGTATTTTTATGATCTTTGTTTTGCTTGTGGGATTTTTGGAAATTTTTGAATGAAATGGGAATTTTGGATGGAAGGGATGGTTGGGATTTTTTTTAGAGGTAGATACCTCATTTAGCTTGCTTGCTTGTTTGCTTAGGAGCCCAAATCATTTTGGTCATGGAATTTTCTTGTAGAGTTATGGGATCAGATAGCTTTTTAGATGTACTTGGTTGTGATTCTTTGCATTGATGCCCTAAGGCATGAGGATCTTTAGGATTCTTGGCTTTATAGGTAGAGGCATCAAAATGTTTATTTTTGAATCCCAGGGGTTGGATGGAAGTGGGGTTGGAGGAATGAGTGGAAGCTTTATGTTTAGACAACGTGTGCATTTGTTGGTCATGATTGGGATTGTAAGGGTACTTATGGATAGGGGGATAATTAGGTGTTGGGAGTAATGGAGGTAAGGAAGATGGAGGGATATTAGGAGTTGGAAGGAGCGGAGGTAAATTGGATGGTGGAAGGTGTACGGTCACATGCCTTTGAAGTTTATAGGATAATGGAGGTAAATTTGATAGAGGGATGTTAGGAGTTGGAAGTAAGGGAGGTAAATTGGATGGTGGAAGGTGTACAGTTACATGCTTGTGTCATTTAGGGTTTGATAGAGGCAGGATGGTAAGATATGTTTTGGGAACATGATCTAGTTCTTGATGGGAAATGGTAGACTTAGGATGGAGGGAGGAATTACCAAAATCTTTATCTTGTGGAAGCATGAGATTGACAATCAGACTAGGTGTGTTTTGGGAAGTAGACTTGAGTTCATTATTAGATGGAGAGGAAGCAGTGGTATAAATCATGAAGATGTCCAGTTTTCTTGGGAAAGGTTGGTGATATGAAGGGAGGAGTTGTCGATGGTATTGAAGTTAGAAGTCTCACCTACCAAAGAAGGTCCAGCTTCCATATTAGAAATAGATGCAGATGTAGATTTTTGCAGTGTGTATTCACCTAGCCCTTGTTTAGTGTACTTGATATGGAGATTTGGAGTGGCTTTCCTAGATGATGGCTTGAGTAAGGCGGATGGGTCAACATAGGATGAAGATGGATAAGCTTCGGTGTTGATGGGGACACGGTTAGGATTTTGATATTTGGCTTAAAAGACGTGACAAAACTCAAATGGATTGGGATCGGTGTGGATAGTAACTTCAACACCATTATATGGCAACTTGAGACATTGATGGTATGTGGAAGGAATGGCTTTAAGGGCATGGATCCATGGACGGCCAAGGATAATGTTATAGGGAAGCTCAATATCAAGAACTTGACAACGGGTGTCAGTAGTGATAGGACCAACTTGGATAGGCAAATGGATGACTCCTTCAATATCTCTCTCAGTATCATCATATGCTTTGAGGTAATGACCCTGGAAGTATCAATGTTTTTCTCACAATATCCCAATTGTTTTATTAGTTTTAGAGAGCATATATTGACACCAGCTCCACCATCCACTAGTATTCATTGGATACGGCATTGGTTTACAGATACTTCTATGTGGAGGGCTTCGTTATGTGATGGGTTAATGGACAGTCGAAGGTCTTTATCAGAGAAGGTGAGGTGACAAAGGCCTGCAATACTGGTTATAATAGATGAAATTGTGTGGTATCGTTATCATTAGGCACCAAAGACTCTTGCAATGCTTTTTCAAGGATAGCTTTATGAGTGGGGGATATGCATAGTAGCTATAGGATGGAAATGTGTGTAGGATTTTTACCAAGGTGATCAAGGATATTATAAGTAGAAGGCCGTCGAGGAGGATTGATAGGTGCTCCTTGAATGGTAACACGCTCTTCTAGTAGTTACAACACAATCGGGTGCTTTGCCTTGGATAGTGATGGTAGAAATACGAACATGGTCAATGCGGCCAATCATAGATGACTCATAGTTATAATGGATAGCATTCCCAATATCAGGGTTACTTGTCTTATCATGAAGTGGAAGTGGATTTTTGAAAGCATCTAGATCATAGCTCGAAGTTGGTTGATGTGCCGATTGTGATGTTGGTGGTGTGATTTTAGCTAGACCTTAATCAATGCAATCTTGAATGAAATGTTTTAAATGCATGCAACCATTTGTTTTATGTCCTTTGACTCTATGGTGTTCACAATATTCATTCTCTTTGTACCAAGGAGCTTTGAAAACAGGTTCTACATTGGGTGGAGCTTTAGGTAATGTGATATCTCCCGCTTGAACAAGTTTATGAAAGATGACCTCCATGGGTTCCCCTAAGGGAATAAATTATTGTCTAGGTGTTGGATTTGCTCTTGGTCAGTTTTGTTGAAAAGGTGGATTAACTATAGATGTGGCTTGAATTTTAATGGGAGCTTTCACTGTTTGTATGTTCTTTGCATCCACAATGTCATCATTAATGACATTTTTGTTTGTGTTCCAAAAGCGGAATTTGTCATTTGAAGATTATGGATTGTCTTTGTTGTCTTTGAAAATCTTGATGGTGCCCTTAGCAATTAAAGCTTGCTCAATGGTGGTTCCTTTGGAGATGAGTTTGTCAAAGGTGCTAGCAATTTGCAATTACAATTGGAATGAGAGCTCAGGATGAAGATTTTGGACAAAGATGTCAAGTTGTTGTTTCTCAGGTATTTTCCATGATAATTTGCTAGCCATGTTACACCATTGTTGGGTAAATGATGAGAAAGCTTCACCATTGCGTTGTTTTTTATTGACAAGATCATTCATATTCACCTCATGTTCAATGTTGAAAGAGAAATGGGATCAAAATTTGTTTGCTAATTCCTCATAAGTCCTGATTCCTGGAGGTAAGTGAGAGAACCATTCAAGAGCTTGTCCCACTCAGCTTTGGGGGAATAGTCTCAAGAGATATGTGTCATCCTGAGCGATATCAAGACATGCAACATAGAATTCTCTAAGATGGTCATTCGGATTACCTTTCCCTTTGTATTTGTCAAATTGTGGGATTTCAAAATGTGGCGGAAAAGGTGTCATGTGAAGTGACTTGTCAAATGGATAAGGGCATATATCTCCCAAGGAAAATGTCTTCTTGTTTTGTCCTACTACCTTCTTAACCATTTATTCAATAGCCGCTTGAGATAGTTGATGTTGTTGCAAAGGGTGTTGATGGTTTAGAGGTGGAATGTAATGTGAAATGTATGAGGGTATGACCATTTGTTGAGGTTGAATGTTCACATTATATGCCGAAGGATTGGTATGCAACACATATGTATTTGATGATTGTTGTCCTTGAGACAGAAGTGGTGGTTGGGTATACTGTGATGGATTGACTCCAATGTTTTGCATCACATGGGAGCTAGAGGATGGATTGATGTTTGTCAATGGTTGTGGATTGGAGGTTGGATTTGCATTATGGTAAGAAATGGAAGTATTAGTGGATGAAGAAAGATGAACATTTGGGTTTGTATTTTGGGCAAAATGAGTACCTTGAGATGGATTGGTATATACATGTCATATTTTGGGTGACAATGGGTAATGCTTGGGTTGCATAAGATGGATTGACGTTTTGTGAAGGATTATATAGAGGTGGAGTGAGTGATGTAAGTTGATCAATATAAGTGACAGTGGTGCTAGGATTGGCTTGTGATATAATAGGTTGGTCACTCATGTCAATGAGACTAACATTGGGGTTATATGGTGTGTTGGATGCATTCATGGAAATCATGGAGACCATATTAGAGGTGATAGGAGTATTAGTTTGGGGTGTGAATTCCACATGTGATGCAATAGTAGGAACTTGTAATGGCTCCGAGACTTGTGTGGCTTGTGAAACTTGTAGAGTTTGTGGTATTGGGATAGCTTGTGAAACTTGCAGAGTTTGCACTTGTGAAACATGGACAACTTGTGATACTTGAGGAGTTTTTGAGACTTGAGGCATGGATACGGTCATGGTAAGAGCGGGGTATGTTGTGAGACATGGAAAGGTGGAAAGCTCAAATTTTGTGAAAGGTAAGGAAGTACCTCGGTCGGAGTTATCAAAGATTCTAAAGTGTACTCCATACATGGTGGGCTTGATGGTGTAGCAATAGGCAATGAGAGAGATGGATTGGAAGGTGGATGAGATTACATGAATATGTCATGAGATGGTGTGGCTATAGTGGATGGTCCCTTTGCAACAATAGTGGGAGTGTTTGGATCTTGTTTACGAATGGTGGATATGTCAAAGTTGCTTGGTAACTTGGCTCCCATATGGGTTAGTTGCAAGAAATATCGACCGGGATTAGATAAAATAAGTTTCTCATCTTGGTCCCATACGTGTGTATCTCAAAATTAAGATAAATCATATTGGGATGGCTCTTCATAGGTTGTTGTAAATGGTTGAGGTTGCACTTGTTGTAAAGATGATGGTCCAGTGGTGTATCCTTCAAGTACAAACATGTAAGAAGGCATTCTAGTTGTGAATTGAATTGCATCTTTGAGGGGAATTGATCGAGATTGTTGCATTTTGGCTTCCATTTTAGTGCATAATTTAGCTTCCATTTCAGCTCTATATTGGCTCCTAGTTTGAGGCATTATGGTTGATGATAGAGATTTGACTAGTTTGTCAAGGTTGAGACCCAAAAGTTGATGGTTTGCTGATTAGTTGTTGATAAATTGCTGATGGTTTGTTTTGCTAGTTTGCTAGTTGATTAGTTTGTTGATGGGTTGTTGCTGGTTTGTTGTTTGGTTGTTGGTTGGATTGCTTTTGCTGGTTGTTGGTTTGGATAAACCTCCCTAGAGAATAGCTCACAAACTCAAGGGAAAACCTGGTTGATGATGTTGTTTGCTGATATTGCTAGGGCTAAGTAAAGAAAAAGAGATGATGTTTGTTGTTTCTAAGTTGATTGTTTTGATGATTGGTTGCTAGTTGGGGGTCTCAAGAGGATGGAAAGCTCAGAAAGTCCAATGGTTTGGTATGCTCAAAATGGGAGATGATGTTTAGATGGTTGCAGATGATCAGAGGAATGTCTGAAAGCTGGTGATAGAGCTAAGCAATCTAAAAATGCAACTGATTGTGCTAGGCTAATGTGGACTGATGATGTTTGACCAGAAGCAACAAGTAATAGCTCAAAAGTGATTCAAAAAAAGCTAGATGCAATGGGTAATAGCTCAAAAGTGATCTGGACAGCTTTAGGTGACAAATTGCAGTGCTGACCAGAAGCGACTAGGTTTACCAGAGGTGATCATTTTTAGTTCAAAAGTGAGCTACTATTGTTTAAAAGTGATGTGATTTTTGCTAGAAGCGATTGTCTGTTGTTTAAAAGCGATACAATTCTTCCAAAAGGGAGTAGTTATAGTTCAAAGGTGATTTGTGTTTGATAGATGGTGTAGGGGCACCATAGTAAAATCTACTATGTTGAAATAAGGCCTATTTGGCCATGTCATTTTGTCCATGTTTTGTTTTCTAAAATCTAGAAGTCTTTATTTTCCGTTTGGCAAATAATGGACCCATTTTGTAGAATTTGAAAAGATCAACAGGAGTCGGTTGGGATTTAGGGCAGTTGGCCTTGCCTAACTGTTGAGCAACCCTTGATCTTCCAACTCTAGCTTAATAAAAGCACAAAGGAGCAACCGAGAGGGAGTTTGGTAGATTTGAGGATTGTGATTTGGAAATCATCTGAGAAATAATAACTTATGTCCGTCATTTCCTATGTTTGATCTGTGTTGTAAATATTTCCTAACTGTTCATAGTAGCTTTCTATTCTCTGAATTGAAATAGTTAGTCTAAATTGTCGAAGATGAGTAGTTAACTATTCCACTGGTGCATTTCCAAAGAAATCAGTGGAATGGCATTGGTCTATACATATTTTTGTTTGTTTTTCTTTTCATTTATTTGGTTGGAAGGGCAAATGTTCCGGACTAAGGAGTGTGCATAGTAGCATGCCCTAGCATCTCTATGTGCTAGGCGTAGAGTACAGATCAGACTGTGCAAGAGTGAAAACTCTATCAGCGTTGCTAGGACTCAGAACTAAGTTTTAGCCAAAGTCAAACAAAGTCAAGAGTATCAGTGCATCGAGTAGATAACTTGGCATTGAACCGATAGTGTTGGTCTTACCGATCAAGAGTTTCAGAGTGAGAAGGGATAACTTACAATGACAGAGATCCATCAGGAGGAATTGACATATCATCAACTCTGGAGTAAGTCCCACTGAAGGCTAAAGTCATGTCGATGAGTGGTTGGTCCAACAGTGCATCGACTTGAGTTGATAAGTGTTCATCGATGGTAAAGGTCACAGCAATGAGAGATTGGTTACGGTTGAACTGATTGTCAACCAAACAGGAAAGAAGTCTCCTCAATAGGAGATATCAGGCAGACTTGATGTTCGGCAAAACATTTCCAAAAGTCACCGATAGCATTTTTCTTGCCGATAGCCAAGAATCGTGGAGCCACCCTTCGGCAAGAGGCGCAATGTCAGAGTGACATGACTCAAGGAAGACTGATGGTGCTTTTCTGGCCGATGATCAGAGGCTATTGAATAGAGATCATTTTTTTTTGCTCCTCATCATATTGTTATCAGAGCCCAAAAATATTTGGGCGGCAAGTCGAATTGAGGATTTGCAGGAGTGTTGGCATTTGGGTGCTGTCTGTGAATAGTATATGTCAGCAAAAGAGAGTGAAGGAGAGGCTAGCATCATGCCTCCAAAGGGGATGATAGCAGAAGTGCTTAAGAAGTTCCAAGAGATGGAAGAGATGATCAAGATTAGAGTCAAGGAAACACTCCAGGATAATTTGAAGGCACTAAAGATAGGAAAGAAATTAGATGATGAATTTGATGGAGAGGAAGAAGAAGAGGAACAAGAAGAGGTAGAGATACCAGCTGAACAAAAGCAATTCCTGGAATCCATTAAGGCTATTGGCAAGGACTCTTCAGAGGCTCGGATAGATATCCCCATGTTCAGTGGAAAGATGAATGCTGATGAAGTCATGGAATGGAATAAGGCTCTGAACAACTACTTCGAATACAAGGAAGTTCCTGAAGGTAAGAGATTTAAGTTTACAAAAACTAAACTCAAGGGTACTGCCCTTACATGGTGGAATTACACCTAAGGAGAGAGGGTAAAGAATGGGAAGAGTATGATCTCTTCATGGAGTAGAATGCTAGAGAAGATCAAGTCCTAGTTCCTTCCATCTAACTATGAGGTATAGATTTACAGGAAGATGCAGAACCTTAAGCAAAAAGATATGGATGTGACTACTTACACCGAGGAGTTTCACAAATACACTCTTCATTGTGGGTACATGAAGGATGAAAAATCCAAGTTATCAAGGTATCTAAATGGTCTAAGGTTCAATATTCAAGATGAGATAAGTTTATTGACCCCCGAAACTGTGGAAAAATGCTTTCAAGTAGCATTAAGAGTTGAAGAGAAGCTGCAGAGGAAAGGTGAGCATCAAGGTAGAGGAAGAGGTGGCAGAAATTTTAGAGGTAGAGGTAGTTTTGGAGGAAGAAGTCCTAACTAGAGGCCTAATGGTGAGTCTAACCAAGGAGAGCAAGTTGGGGACTCAAGTAGCAGAGGAGGCTACCGAGGAAGAAGTCCTAATGGACAAGGTGGGACAAATGGATCAGGTAGAGGATCCAAGTTCTCCAACATGAGATGTTATAACTACAATCAGATAGGGCACCTGGCATATAAGTGTCCAGAGAAGGTCTCAACTTCTCATAGTAATGAGAGAAGAACCACATTGACTCAAGAGGATGCAGGGATTGTGACATCTCCTGAAGTGAATTTGACGTCAGAGATGGGAGAAAATCTGATGATCAAGAGGATGTTGCTCAAAAAACTAGTGCAGACTGAACCATCACAAAGAAGAGCTTTGTTTAGAGTCAACTGCAAGATCTAAGGTTAGGTTTGTAAAGTTATCATTGACTCTGGTTCTACTGACAATATTATATCTTTGGAAGCAGTAAATAAATTGAAATTAGAAAAGATACCCCATAGCTGTCCATATAGGGTCAGTTGGTTAAACAAAGGACAACATATAGTCATCAATGAACAAGCATGGGTAGAATTCAGCATTGGGGGGTATAGAGAGAAAATTTTTTGTGACATCCTTCCAATGTATGCTTGCCATCTTCTGCTCGGCAGACCATAGCAGTTTGACAGAAAGGCTCATCATGATGGGGAAAAGAATGCTTACTCATTCCAAAAGGATGGTATAACTTATAGGATATAGTCATTGGTAGAAGGGGATCCACAGCCTATAGGATCTAGTATAATGATGGTAGGAGAGAAGTAATTCCTTGAAACACTAGAAGAATCAGGTGGAGTAGGTTTTGCTTTGGTTGTGAAACCTAAGGAGAAGAAAAGAGAAAATATGAGAGAGATAGGACCTAGGGAGATGAGAGAACTACTTGAGAGTTATAAGGGAGTAATTGCAGCAAATATACCAGACTCACTACCACCAATTAGAGATATCAGCCATCAGATTGATCTCATACCAGGAGTTGTACTTCCCAATAAGGCATCCTATAAGATGACCCCTTAGTAGAATGAGGAGATAACCAAGCAGGTTCAAGAACTTTTAGACAAGGGGTTAATAAGAAAGAGTTTGAGTCCATGTGCAGTCCCCACTGTTTTGGCACCAAAGAAAGATGGGAAATGGAGATTGTGTATTGATTCCAGGGCAATAAATAGGATAACCATCAGATACAGGTTTCCTATTCCTAGAATTGAAGACTTAATGGACTATTTGGGGGGTGCTACCTATTTCTCTAAGATAGACTTGAAGAGTGGGTACCATCAGATAAGGATAAGAGAATGTGATGAATGGAAAATAGCATTCAAAACCAATGAAGAGTTATATGAATGGATTGTATTGCCTTTTGGTCTGTCTAATGCTCCTAGCACTTTCATGAGGCTAATGAATGAAGTATTGTAGGATTTCATAGGTAAGTTTGTGGTAGTATACCTAGATGACATTTTGATATTCAGTAAAAGTAAAGAAGAGAATTTGAAACATATAGAGATAGTCTTGCAGAGGCTGAAAGACTAGAAGTTGTTGATAAACTTGGACAAATGTGATTTCATGAAACAAGAGTTGATCTACTTGGGTTTTGTCATTTCCAAAGGTGATCTGAAGATGGATCCTTCAAAGGTGGAGGCTATTATGAATTGGCCCACACCTAAGACAGCAGGGGAGGTAAGGAGTTTCCATGGTTTGGCCACATTCTATAGGAAATTCGTTAAGAACTACAGTGACATCTGTACACCTATGTTGGAAACCATCAAGGGTGGTTGCAAGGTGGAGTTTGTGTGGACGAGAGAAGTAGATAGGAGCTTTGAGAGTCTGAAGTAGAAGGTTGCTAAATTCCCTGTCTTAGTGTTGCCTGATTTTAATAAGGTTTTCACAATTGAATGTGAGGCAAGTGGGCTGGCCATTGGAGCCATGTTGAGCCAAGAAGGGAGACCAGTGGCTTTCTTCAGTTAAAAGTTAAATGAAGCCAAGAGGAAATACTCCTCTTATGACTTAGAGTTGTATGCTATGGTACAAGCTCTAAAAAAGTGGAGACATTACCTGCTTCCCAAGGAATTTATTGTGTATACAGATAACCATGCTCTCAATTTTCTGAATGGGTAGGACAAACTTAGTCATAGACATATGAAATGGGTGGAAAGTCTACAAGCATACACTTTCACCATTAAGTATAAGAAAGGAGTCACAAACAAGGTGGCAGATGCTCTCAGTAGGAGGGTGTTGACAGTCCAAGAAGTGCAGTTGCAAAGCATGGGTGTTGAGTCACTCAAGGAATTGTATGCAGAAGATCAGGATTTCAGAGAAATCCACAAGGTATGTAATGAGTTTGCTAATAATTTTTAGTGAGTTTTCAAATTTTATATTGCAGAATGGACTATTGTTCAAAGGATGTCAATTGTGTATCCTTAAATGCTCAATGAGGGATAATATTCTAATGGAAAAACATAGTGGTGGTTTAGGTGGACATTTTGGGTTGAATAAGACTTTAGATCTAGTAAGGAGATTTTATTTCTAGCCAAGAATGCAGTCTGACATCAGAAAATTTGTTGAAGGTTGCATAGTATGCCAAAGAGCAAAAGGAGTCTCGACCAATGCAGGATTGTATCAACCTTTGCCAATACCCAACAGGCCTTGGGAATGTTTGAGTGTGGATTTTGTGATGGGGTTACCCAAAACAAGGGTAGGTTGTGACAGTGTGTTTGTAGTGGTATACCGATTCAGCAAGATGGCTCATTTCATTTCTTGCAGGACCACTAATGATGCTAGCTACATTGCAGGTTTGTTCTTTAAAGAAATTGTCAGGATTCATGGGCTACCCTTGAGTATTGTGTTTGATTGGGATAGCAAATTTGTAGGATATTTTTGGAGGACTTTGTGGAAAAGATTGGGAACAAATTTGTCTTTCAATTCAGCCTATCATCCTCAGACTAATGGACAAACCAAGGTGGTCAATAGATCTTTGGGCAATCTCCTTAGATGCTTAACAAAAGAACATGGCAGCAGTTGGGATGTGATACTCCCACAAGAAGAATATGCTTATAATGACTCAACAAACAGGAGCATAGGTCTGAGTCCCTTTGAAATTGTATATGGCAGTCACCCCAGGGGTATTTGCAAATTGAGAGACATCTAGGGGATGGATAAAAGGAGTGGTCATGCTGATGCATTTGCAGAAGCCATAAAAGAAATACACCAATAAGCCAAAGATACTTTACACCAGAATAGTCAGAAGACGAAGGTTCAAATGGATCCAAGGAGGAGGGATGTGTAGTATCAGGTAGGTTACTTGGTCATGGTTCATCTAAACAAAAATAGGTTGGCCAAAGGAGGTCACAACAAACTGATGATGCAGAAGATTGGACCCTGTCAGATTCTAGAGAAGTACGGTCCAAATGCTTACAAGATTGAGCTTCCTGATGATATTGCCATTTCACCCATATTCAATATTATTGATTTGACATTGTATAGAAGTCCTAATATAGGGGAGAATGCAGAAGACCTTGTCCAGGAAAATGAAGACTGGCTAAAGCACTTACCTTCTAGTGAGCTGCCACAGATGGAGTACATTTTGGAAAGTAGAGAAGCCAAGAAGACAAGGCACAAAACATACTTTGAACATCTGGTTAAGTGGCAAGGGCTTCCAGATTTAGAAGCTACATGGATGCTGGAGGAAGACATTCTAAAATAAGGCTGAGATGTACCAGAATTGGTCTCTAAGAGGACTTGAGACATTTTTCTTCTGGGGAGTATGGTGCAGGGGCACCATAGTAAAATCTACTATGTTGAAATAAGGCCTATTTGGCCATGTCATTTTGTTCATGTTTTGTTTTCTAAAACCTAGAAGTCTTTGTTTTCCATTTGGAAAATAATGGACCCATTTTGTAGAATCTGAAAAGATCAACAAGAGTTGGTTGGGATTCAGGGTAGTTGGCCTTCCCTAACCGTTGAGCAATCATTAATCTTCCAACTCTGGCTTAATAAAAGCACAGAGGAGAAACCGAGAGGGAGTTCAGTAGATTTGAGGATTGTGATTTGGAAATCATCTGAGAAATAATAACTTTTGTCTGTCATTTCCTCTATTTGATCTGTGTTGTAAATATTTCCTAACTATTCATAATATCTTTCTGTTCTCTGAATTTAAATAGTTAGTCTAAATTGTTGAAGATGAGTAGTTAACCATTCCACTGGTGGATTTCCAAAGAAATTAGTGGAATGGCATTGGTCTCTACATATTTTTGTTAGTTTTTCTTTTCATTTATTTGGTTGGAAGTGCAGATGTTCTGGACTGAGGAGTGTGCACAGTAGCATGCCCTAGCATCTCTATGTACTAGGTGTAGAGTGCATATCAGACTATGTGAGAGTGACAACTCTATCGGCGTCGCTGGGACTCATAACTGAGTTTCTCCCAAAGTCAAATGGAGTCAAGAGTATCAGTGCATCAGGTAGATAACTTGGCATTGGACCGATAGTGTTGGTCTTACCGATCAAGAGTTTCAAAGTGAGAAGGGATAACTTACATCGACAGAGATCCATTGAGAGGAATTGATGTATCGATAACTCTAGAGTAAGTCCCACCGAACGCTGAAGTCACGCCGATGAGTGGTTGGTCCAACAGTGCATCGGCTTGAGTTGATAAGTGTTCGCTGATGGTAAAGGTCACAGTGATGCGAGATTGGTTATGGTTGAACTAACTGTCGGCCTAATGGGAAAGAAGTCTCACCGATAGGAGATATCAGGCAAACTTGATGTTTGGAAAAACATTTCCAAAAGTTGCTGATAGCATTTTTCTTGCCGATAGGCAAGAATTGTGGAGCCACCCTTCGCCGAGAGGTGCGATGTCGGAGTGACACAACTCAAGGAAGACCGATGGTGCTTTTCTAGGTGATGAGCAAAGGCTATTGAATAGAGATCATTTTTTTCGCTCCTCATCAATAGAGGGTGTGTTTTGATGAGTTTTTGACAAGAAAACAATGATTTTAGTCTCTTACAGTCACAACATTCACAAGCTTGTACAAACTAGGCTAGGAAAGGACTATATTTATTAAATCCCCTTGTCGTACCTATTCAAAGTAGATATCTTTAGGATCTTGGTAGCACTGGCTCCCCTCCACGGCACTCACTTCTCATGCATGCCAAGTTTTGGGTTTCCCAAGGCTCATAAACCTTAGGATTGTCCTTACTATCTCTACTAAGAACCATGAGAATCGGGTTGGCTTCAAAGGCTCCACCTTTTGTGTCAACAAATAGAGGGATTTTGGCTACTACACAAGGTTGCTAGTAAGGGCATCCGTTCAGGTGGCTACATGTGTAGTGATTCGCTCCATTAATGGAGGCTTCTCAGCCCAAAGAGGTTACACTCTACGGGGTTTTGGGGGAAATATTTATCGATGTAACACAACAACACCTGTTGTTTGTGGCTTTCGACACAAACACTTTTCTTATATAGCAGCTTGGAAGATCTTGGCTTTAGCCCATTACCTCTTGGGTCACACCCCTTCTCACACCGAGAAGGCCAGCCCTCTAAAGATAATAACAAGTTCTCATACACCCAAGATCCATTTGAGAAGTAAGGGGAGAGGATACTTTTGTCATTAAATTTGGGTTACACACATACACAACAAGCAATCAAGAAAGATAAAACAAGCACGAAGCAAATAATGATTCCTTTTAAGCACCAAATCCAAATGTTCCTAGATTAGTGATAAAATGAAATATCTTGGACCAATCGAAGCTACAATAGATATGTTAGTAGTTTCACAACCTCCTTTTCTTAGACAAATGATAAGATGTCGCACAAATAGATGATTAGTAGCCAAGAAAACCCAAACTGTGAATAACAAAACTGGAAGCGAAACACAATTACAAGAAGCGACTGACTGTTGCTCAAAAGTGATTTGAATTCTATCAAAAGCAAACTGTTACTACTCAAAAGCAATGTAGAAAAACCAGATGCGAATTGTTATTGCTCAAAGTGACTTGAATCTGCCAGATGCATGAAAAATCCCTGTTTCTACAAAACTAGTGTGAGGGTTATGAAAAAATGACTATTAGAGATTGCAAACCCTAGAATGATAAATCTAGTGGATGAAATATGATCAGATAAATACCCTTTAACCACAGATTGATCAACTGAAAACCCTAGAATGGCAAATTGATGAGATCTTTCAAAATCAAGGATGTTAGACCAATTAAAATGAAAACCCTAATCAAATTGATTGGCAACTGATAGTATGATGATCAGGATCCTGCAAAATAGAGATAAAACCCTTAATTGATCAATGAAAATCCAACAAACTACCTTGTAAAACCAAAAGTTAACAAAAAAACCCCAAATTGTAGGAAGCGACTCAAAAAACTAGAAGTGACCGGTTTCTGATTAAAAGCAATGCAGAATTGACCAAACATGACCATTGTTGGCTCAAAAGCAACGCAAAAAGCTAAAAGCGACTAGTTTCTTCTCAGAAGCAACGTAGAGATACTAAAGGTGACTGATTTTTACTTAAAAGTGACTGCAAATTGTCATAAGCGATCTAAAAAATCTAAACTTCACAAAAATAACTTCAAATAAGAGATGCACACATGTCGACTTATGATCAAATATGAAGATAAATGATAACAAAAATTAATTAAATAAATAAAATTTATTTAATTAATTGGAAAGTGGGATTATGAAGGGATTTTTATGTGAAATTAATTAAATAAATAAGATTTATTTAATTGGGTTAATGGGATAAGTGGGATTAGGACAAAATGCTACATGATGTCTAGGATAATGTATTTGACTAGGTGTTGCAAGACATGGACAAATTTGGGACAATTTTGGGTGTCTACACATACATTGGACATACTTATAATTTATCCAAAACCAAACTATAATTACCCACTTGCAATAAAGAAATGACCCAACACAAAGCTTATATTGATTTAAACGATGTCACACATTATCAAATTCTATTACAATCACACCAGCAAATGTGGTGAAGGAAAAATACAAAGTTGTGACAATGCATTCCCCTGAATTATTACAAATATCCATGATGACATACCAATGCATGAAAATGCATGTTACAATCCTTCCTACGTTTATCAGACGTATTCCTTCATTCACTACCTAGATGTGTTTCTCTGCTTGATTACCTAAAATCTCCCTTAGGTATATTTCAAACCAGATAATTGGTTCACTGACTAACCTTGAGAATGTCTAAAAATGATGCATATATAGCCATTCATCTCTTGGGTGTTGGAAGATTTAGTCAACAAGCAACTGCTGCAATAAATGTGGTGTATGGCTTCTATCAGAAGAATCAGTAGATTTTTTGGGCAAATTGATTTTGTGTCCTTGAGGGGACCTAAAAAAAATGGATACTGAAACACTGCATCATTCCATTAAATTTGGTACTTGCATATTGAAGGCATAGACTTTTTTTAGCTACCCACTTTGCATTAATGGAGTTCCTAGAAGTAGTAGGCATGTTTCTAGGTGATTGGAGGAGTTTGGAAGGCCAGGAATTCGAGCTCTGACAAATCAGACTTTGGAGCTCGAGCCTTCCACCTTGTAGCTTACAGTATTTGAGAAGAGGAAGGAGGGAAGTCCCAACCCCACCTATGTGTAGATATGAAGATGTCAGGGGTCGACCTCTGGGCCTTCACTTCTCCACCTTATGCCTTGAAGAAGAGGGAACAAGGAAGCACCAAAGTCTATCCTTTGCCTTAGAAAAAATTAAAACCTTTGTCAGGGGGTCGGCCATGGGGCCTTCCTCCTTCTATCTTCCAAAAGGAAAAAGGTGGCAGGGAGGAAGCTCGAACTCCAAGCTCTGCTGAAAATACCACATGTCCTCTTTCCACCATTCTACACTTTAGCTTGCGGGCCCACCAAAAGGCTTTGCAGAATGATGGAATGCCTTAGGAAATTTTACCTGTCGGGGGTCGGTCATTGAGCCATCCACCTTCCGTCTTCCAAAAGGAAGAAAGTGAAAGGGAGGAAGCCCAAACTCTGAACTCTGCTATACTTAGAAGAACAACCCCGTCAGATTTCGGCTCTCACTCCTTCACTGCAACATTGAAGAAGACTGAACAGAACAACTCTAAAATTTGACGTTCCATAGAATTTCTCCATACTTAGATCAATTTTTTATTTCTTTCAGTGGACTTTAGCCCTCGGGCCTTCATCCCTTCACTTGCAGTTAGGAAGATGGAAGGGAGGAACTCTGACCTCTGAAAATCTGTTGAACACTTAGAATTTCAACACTTAAGGAATTTTTGAGGCCAAAGGGGACACACAATGAAAGGAGGAAGCCCAAAACTCTAACCTTTGACGAAGGGAGAAAACACAAGGGAACACTTAGAAATTTCTTGACATAGTCATTTTTTGGGCTTTTCCCTTGGATTTCAAAAGGCACAAACAAATGGAAACCCGTGGAAGATGTCTCTGATTTGATATAATTGATGGGTTCAATAAAGAGGGCACAAAGTGGGACTCAGATGGATTTTGGGGCAAAATGGAGCATTTTGGGGACTGGTAATTTTGGGTGTCAACAACTCCCATGACCTTGATTGAATATATATTTCTGATTTGAGATGACTTCATACTTGTCTTCATGAGCTACTCTAACTAATTCACCACCTACAATAAAAGAATTTGGGTTGTCCTTTAACATGCTAGTAGGTCTAGTTTTACCTTGTGAGTCTCCATTTGGAATGGTTGGTCCATCACAATGTGCTTGTCATAACTCTCCTTAGTGCTAGTGACTTCTTGTATCTTGTCTTGAGTAGGTGTACCCATGGGAGGTTAAGAAAGCATGTTTAAGAAGATATGTTAAGAAAATGTGAAATTAACTTAGAGATTGTGAAAAGCGCGTTTGAGAGGACATGTTAAGAAAATGTGAAATTCAGTTTTATTATATATGATTATATATTTTGAGATTTGTCACTGAGATTACTTTACTCTGTTGTACAAAGATGGACTAATTTATCCATGTCTTGATGCATATAGAAATCATCATCATGCTAAGGAAATGAGCAAATACTCTAACCCCAGAAGAGCATGAAGCTAAGAATGAGAGGAAAAGAGAAAGAATGAGGTGTATTTGCGAAAGTAGAAAATTGTCAACCATACAATCTAAGACATGCCACTATTGCCAATTCAAGAGGAACATGACACATCTAATCAAGCTAAGAGAGAGATGGAATTAGCAGCATAAATGGAATGAATGCAAAACCTTTGTTCAATAAGGAAATTGAATCTCGAAGTTGGAGGTACTCCATCATTCATAGGTCAAGTTGAAGGAACACCATCATTCTCTTCTCAAATTGGAGGCACTCCATCTTTCACATGTGAAGTTGAAGGTACATCTTCATTCTCTTCTCAAGTTGGAGGTGCACCATTATTCACACGTCAAGTTGAAGGTACACCATATTCTTCATCTCAACTTCAAGTTTTTTCATCTTTTCCATCTCCAATTGAAGGTACACCATCTATCCCATCTCAAGTAAATATTGAAAAAATTCTTAATGTTGAGTCAACTTTACCAATGAAAATGCCTCCTAGAATTTTGCATAGAGAACCTAAGTTTCTAATTGATATTGATGAGAATGTTTTGAATCCCAAGTGTTCTTGCCAAAGATATGGAAATCATTCTTTAAGAACTTAAATGAAACCGGAAGATGTCAACTATTTATTGAATTGATGAAAAATCTAAAATTTAGGCCCTTATGAAGATTCTTGGCCTAAGAACATTGGATACCTCAAGTGAAAAATCAATTATAAAGAATCTAATGAGTGCATATGAGAGTGTGGGTTCCACCTCACGCACCAAGGATAGTAATGCCACATGATGTGTCATTACCTCAACAATAGTAAGCCAACAAATAAAGAAAGCTCACCTCATTAGAAAGATAAGTCAAGCATTGAAAATAAGTAGAAAAACTCTAATGAGAGTTGTTGGAAGACATGAAAGAGTTGAGGACCCAAATACCAATGAATTATGGGCATTCTCTGGAAGACTCCCATGGAAAGACAAAGTTGTTGTTGAAGCCTTGAGATCCCCCATTGAAACTTTTTGGAAAAATAACACAAGGGTATCTCCTAATGCAAGAGATGTTGTAAGAAGGAGAATTGGTTGTTGAAACCATGAGCCACATCCAAAGCATTTTTTGGATGTGACTCAAACACAATTTTTAAAGAAATTTCAAGAGATGTATCCTCAAGTCAAAATTAGTCAAAGGTATTTTGAAATGGTAAAGCCTTTTTATGTTAAAATAAATCACACATGCACAACTTTTTGTTGTAGATACATATTGAGTTTTCTAATGCTTCGGGGTGGGTGGGTAAATGCTAGGGGAGGTCTTCTTTCGTGTGCCAAGTGTTCCAGTCATTCTAGGATGTTAGCTACCAACAAAGTTGAAAGGTGCTAGGACTGAAATTTTGTATTCCATGGGTCATAGGGTTGAACTGACTGCACCAACACATCCAAGTGGGTGGGTGAATGCTAAGGGAGGTCTCATTTCATGCGCCAAGTTTCTCAGTCATTTCGGGCTGTAAGCTACGAGTAAAGTCGAAAGGTGCTAGGAGTGAGATTTTGCATTCCATAGCTTGTGGGGCTAAACTGACTGTGAAAACACATCTAGGTGGGTGGGTAAATTCTAGGGGAGGTCTCATTTTGTGTGCCAAGCATCCTAGTCGTTTGAGGTTACAGGCTACCAGCAAAGTCCCTTAAGATCCCTAAGAGCAAAAAAATACCCAACTATGGTAGAGCAGCTCTCAAAATTCATGGCAGTTGCAAATGTTCTGTTTGGACCTACAAGTGCACATGGGGTCTATTCATAATAACCTCTCTCAGTTTTGGTCAACTCTAGTCCATTTGATCGTGCCAAAATCAAATGTATTCTTATAAAATGCTTCAGTTTCATGTAGTGGAAAGGTGCTAAGAGTGAGGTTTTGTATTCCACAGCTCATTGGGCTGATCCGAGTATGCCAATGCATCGGGGTGGGTGGGTAAATGCTAGGGGAGGTCTCGTTTTGTGTGTCAAGTGTCCCAGTCATTCGAGGCAGCGGGCTACCGGCCAAGTCATTTATGATCTTAAGAGCAAAAATTACCAAATTTTGATGGAGCAATTCTCAAAATTTATGGTAGCTGAGAATGTTTTGTTTGGACCTATAAGTGCACATGGGGTCTATCTATAATAACCTCTCCTCAGTTTTAGTCAACTCAAATTTGTTTGACCATGCTGAAATCAAATGCATTCTTGCAAAATGCTTCAGTTTCATGCAGCACAACCTTGTTGGGTGCCATATTTTTTGTTCTACTCATCATGGAGCTAAACCAACTATGCCAATGCATTAGGGTGAGTGAGTCAACTCTATGGGATGTCTTGTTTCATGTGCCAAGCATCCTAGTCGTTCTGGGCTGTAAGCTACCGACAAAGTTGAAAGGTGCTAGGACTAAAATTTTGCATTCCATAGGTCGTGGGATCAAACTGACTATGCCAACACATCTAGGTGGGTGGGTAAATGCTAGGGAAGGTCGTGTTTCATGCGCCAAGTGTCTCATTCATTCTGGGCTGCAAGCTACCGGTAAAGTCAAAAGGTGTTAGGAGTGAGATTTTGCATTCCACAGTTCATGGGGCTGAACTGACTCTGTCAACGTGTCGGGGTGGGGAGTAAATGCTAGGGGAGGTCTTGTTTTGTGTGCCAAGTATCCCAGTCATTACGGATTATATGTTTTGTCAGTAGCTTACAACTTGGAATGACTGGGATGCTTGGCACACAAAATGAGACCTCCCCTAGCATTTACCCACCCACCCCGATGCGTTGGCATAGTCAGTTCAGCCCCATGGGCTAAAGAATGCAAAATCTCACTCCTAGCACCTTTCCACTTTGTTAGTACCTTGTAGCTCGAAACAACTGAGACAGTTGGTACACGAAATGAGACCTCCCCTAGCATTTAGCCACCCACCCTGACATGTTGGTGTAATCAGTTTGACCCCATGACATGTGGAATGCAAACTTTCAGTCCTAGCACCTTTCAACTTTGTCAATAGCTTGCAGGTCAGAATAATTGAGACACTTGGCTTATGAAACAAGACCTCCCCTAGAATTTTCACACCCACTCGAAAGTGTTGGCACAGTCAGTTTGACCCCATGACCTGTGCAATGCAAAATTTTAGTCCTAGCACCTTTCGACTTTGTCTGTAGCTTATATCCCAGAATGACTACGATGCTTGGCACATGAAACAAGACCTCCCCTAGCATTAACCCACCCACTTTGATGCATTGGCATAGTTGGTTTGGCCCCACAATGAGAAGAACAAAAAATATGGCACCTGGCAAGGTTGTGCTGCATGAAACTGAAGCATTTTGCAAGAATACATTTGATTTTGGAATGGTCAAACATATTTGATTTGACCAAAACTAAGAGAGGTTATTGTGGATGGACCCTATGTGCACCTATAGGTCTAAACAAAACATTCCCAACTGCCACAAACTTTGAGAATTACTCCATCAAAGTTTGGCAGTTTTTATTCTTAGGATCGTAAGTGATTTTGCTGGTAGCCTGCTTCCTTGAACAACTAGGACACTTGGCGCATGAAATGAGACCTCCCCTAGGATTGACCCACCCAACCCAATGTGTTGGTATAGTTAGTTCAACCCCACAAGCTATGCAATCCAAAATGTCATTCCTATCGCCTTTCCACTTCATAAAACTAAAGCATTTTGTAAGAATACATTTGATTTCGACATGGTCAAACATACTAGAGTTGACCAAAAATGAGAGAGGTTATTTTGGACAGACCCCACATTCACATGTAGGTCCAAATGGAATGTTCCCAGCTGCGACAAATTTTGAGAACTGCTCCATCATAGTTTGGCAGTTTTTTTCTCTTAGGGATCTTAAGGGACTTTGTCGGTAGCTTACTGCTCCAAATGACTAGGATGTTTGGTGCATGAAATGAGACCTCCCCTAGCATTTAACTGCCCACCCCGATGCATTGGTGCAATCAGATCGGTAACACGAGCTGTGGAATGCAAAATCTCACTCCTAACACCTTTCAAATTTACCAATAGCTTGCAGCCTGGAATGATTGAGACACTTGGCGCATGAAACAAGACCTCCCCTAGAACTTACCCACTAACCTAGATGTGTTGGCATAATTAGTTCAACCCCACGATGTATGGAATGCAAAATTTTAGTCCTAGCACCTTTTGACTTTGCCTATAGCTTACGGCCCGAAATGATTGGGATGCTTGACACGCAAAAAGAGACATGCCTTAGAATTTACCCAGCCACCTCAATGTGATAGCATAGTCAGTTTGGCCTCACGATGAGAAGAACAAAAAATATGGCACCTGGCAAGGTTGTAGTGCATGAAATTGAAGCATTTTGCAAGAATGCATTTGATTTTAGCACAATCAAATGGATTTGAGTCGACCAAAATTGAGAGAGGTTATTATGGATAGACCCCACATGCACCTATAGGTCCAAATGGAACATTCCCAGCTACCATGAATTCTGAGAACTGCTCTGTCAAAATTTGGTAGTTTTTTCTCTTAATACCTTAAGTGACTTTCTGGTAGCCTGCTGTCTCGAATGACTGGGACACTTGGCACATGAAATGAGACCTCCCTAGCATTTACCTACCCACCCCAATGCATTAGCACATTTGGTTCAGGCCCACGAGCTGTGGAATGCAAAACCTCACTCCTAGCACCTTTCCACTGCATGAAACTGAAGCATTTTGTAAAAATGCATTTAATTTCGGCATGGTCAAATGGATTGGAGTTGACCAAAACTGAGAGAGGTTATTGTGGATGCACCCCACATGCACTTGTAGGTCCAAACAGAATGTTCTCAACTGCCATAAATTTTGAGAACTACTCCATCATAGTTTGGCAATTTTTTGCTCTTAGGGATCTTAAGGGACTTTGTCGATAGCCTGCTGCCTCGAATGATTGGGATGCTTGGTGCATGATACAAGACCTCCCCTAGCATTTACCCTCTCACCCCAACATTTTGGTATAGTCAGTTTGGCCTCACAAGCTATGGAATGCAAAATCTCACTCCTAGTAGCTTTCCATTGCATGAAACTGAAGCATTTGAGAGATTATCTACGTTCGATGTATGGAATACAAAATTTCACTCTTAACATCTTTCTAGCATATGAAACTAAACTAAAATCTAGTTCCCCTTTTATCTCTTGTGTTTTGACCTTTTGGCTTGGTTGTTGTTGATCTGCTATAGCACAATATTTGTGAATCATGATGGTACTTATCCACAAGTATACCACCAAATCGCCTATACAATACAAGAAATCAAATCCCAATCTTATGAGCATAGTGAGAGAACAACTCTCTTCTAAGAGTTCCAAATCATTGGACTTTAGTGCCAAACAAGAAGAAATCCACAAATACTACCACAAATAGGGATAAACACACTATCCACAAATACTACCACACACTAACCTCACCACTCTTTCCCTTATGTTTCCCTTTGATAAGAGATCAATGTTGCAACACAATATTATTAGTGAAAGTTATCAAAAAACATAGGGGAGTGGACCTAATATTTGAGCATCCTAACTTCACAACTCTAACAGTTGTGCATTAAGTCATGTTTTGTTAGTGCAATGATGTGGCATTACATGACTGGTTGCTTATAAGATCTAAAGAGCACATTTCATTCAATTGTAAGTACTTATAGTCAATACTAACAACCTTAAAGTCACAATTAGTAGTGATAAACTTTTAAAATATTAAACCTTAACTCTACAAATACTATCACAACTATTGGAACATGCTCAACCACACGATTTTGATAAAAAAATATTTATAAAGTAGATATGTAAGACAACATAGATTCTCACTTATCAAAAAAATTTGATAGTCACTCTTATTTACATTAACTTCTCGCCAACATCACAAACTTCTTGTTAAGATTAAAAACACCATGATTTTTTTTGTAATGAAACTTCAATACACATGTATGGACAAGGTGTTTAGGACACATATTCCATCCATTTTCTAGTAAAAGCTAGGGTTTTCTAGATTTTCTTAAGCATTTTTCAGCTTATAGCAAGCATGTCATAGCTTTCACTTCACTTAGATTCCACAATAGGGAGTGATAATATGAAGTTTTACTAATTTTGGCATCACTTTAGACCTAGCATCAATAAAATTTAGGGTTTTATGAAAGATTTATTTCAAAAGTGAGGTTGTTGTAGTGTATGAGGGTTTGGTACAGTCATGGAGAGGCTTATTATGCAAGTTTGAGGTTGTCTTTTATTGTCTTTTTTAGGATTTGTCATGGAGAGGCTTATTATGCTTATTATGATAGTCATAGGAGGATAGTCAAGGATTGCCATAGTTTTAGGGGTAGTTATGGAATCATTTCTTGTTTGAAACCCTCATCAAGATGATATTATAGGTAGATATAGGATATCTTTAGTTATGCATACCTAAAACAAGGACATGTTGTAGTGCCAAAAATGTGACCATGCTGCAAGAGATAGTTTTGATGTCATACATCATAAGGCTTAAACTATTGATCAAAACTCCTAGCATGAACTCAAGTTTGCAAAAGGACTTCATCACTAGTCTTGGACAGGGTATGGACAACCAATATTGCAAATAGGGTATGGACAACTATCAAAGCATAAAGGATATAGGGATTTTGTCAGATGGCATTTGCTAGTTTATCTCAGACCAATCAACGTTCTATCTTAGACCACAAAACTACCCATTTCTATCTCAGACCAATCAACATTCTATCTCAGACCACAAAACTGCCCCTTTCTATCTCATACTAATCAACATTCTTATCTTTTCATGACTATCCTAGATCATTTTATTGGTCCAAGACTACCTCCTTTTCACATACACTCCTTGTCTCATAATCATAACTTGAGGACTATCTCTTTGGATGTCACATTTTGTGACTATTTCAAATGATAATTGTTCAATCTCAGTGATAATAAAGGATATAGGAATTTTGTCAAATGTTGTAATTGGAGCTACCCTTGTAGACATGTAAGAAAAGTGTGGAAGCATAGACAAGGCATGTGGAGTGTCTGATAGAACACCACAAAGAGAGGTCCTCTCATGGAATGCAATGATTGCAAGATATGTAGAAAATGGATTTGTTGAAAAGACTTTAGAAAATTTCAAGCAAATGCAATTGGCAAGTGTAAAGCCAAATTCTACAACCTTCGCCAGCATCCTCCCTATCTCTACCAAATTAGGATCTTTGGAACAGGGTATGGATGACCATCAAAGCATAAAGGATATTATGTAGGTATTTGTGAAGTTGGTTGTGATGATTATTATGTAGGTTTTATTTTGAATGGTGGACAAGGGTTTGGTGTCTCGAGAAGTATTATACATTTGGACTTTATCTTATGAGCATTATAGTGAAGGTCAATGGTATTGTGTTAGTCATAGTGACAAACCCTGGATGCTTGTGTAGTGTAATATACCTATACTCAACTTCTCTCTCTCATGTGGAGTATAAAGTTGGATTAGAAATATAAAATGCCAATCTTTGGTTAAAAACCTCATGGTGGGATCAACTTTCCCTACACCCTTTATTAATGTTCTTAGAATGAATTTGTAGATGACGGTAAATTTAAAAGTAGAATGCCTTCTAAAATGACTAGTTTTCTCTTGAATATTGTTGTGGTTGTTAGTTCCATGTGTATAGCCTCATTGATAAGACATATTGTTATTATCCCTTAAGGACAAAGTGAAAATGCTTTACTTTGATTGAATATGTGGATAGAAATTATATATGTGCATATGAGAAAAATGTTACCTTAAAAGAATTTGAAATATTTGCAAGGGCTATAGGATAGACCTATAGGACCATGGATATGACTTTATTGTAACTCTAAAATGATTTTTAAGGAAACCCTTATTTATGGAATTGTTATTGTGTATATTTTTGTAATAATTAAGCTCAAAGTATATATGTTGCAATAATTGAAGGACATGCACAAAATGGATTTTTTGATAAGGATTAGAAACTTTCAAGCAAATGCGATTGGCAAGTGTAAATCCCAATTCCACAACCTTAACCAACATCCTCCCTGCCTATGCCAAAATGGGATCTTTGGAACATGGTATGGACATCCATCAAAGCATAAAGGATATGGGAATTTTGTCAAATCTATTGTAGTTTCTGGTGGCACCCTCAAATTCTTCAAATTTGATGTGCCATAATTTTTCCAAGATGTCGACAAAGGCTCAATCAACAGAATACACAATCTACCTCGGAGGCCATATTCAACGATTAAAATTTTACAACTCAAGCACCATCTTGCAAATCCCTTTGGTAGAGAGTTTCTTGGCACATTTGGCTACATGCTTGCTCAATTTCAGGATCCCAGGACAAGTTTTAACAGGGTATTTAATCATTTTCTAACTACAACCGGGCTAATTTTGGCTTCCCAAAAAATTTCAAATCTTGCAATTCTGAGGGTGACCTAGTTGTCAATTTGGCATCAAACCTCTCTAGTTCCAGTTTCATCAAAATCAGAGACCATTTGATGCATTATTTTAATGCATTTCAGTTACGGCAGATTCACCTGACAGGTCAGTTTACGAAGCAGCTGCTAGAAATTGGTCGGTGAAGTGAATTCCGAGCAAATGGGTTCTCTTAAATTAATTGATTATGCCCCTGTGCAAATTTTCATGATCGTCAGACGCCCGATTTGCCTGCAGTGGAATTGCACCATCTGCCTAGAGAAAGAAATAAAAAAAATGCATGATTTTTAAATATTAAAATGTAAATAATATTAAAAAGGGGGTAATATTAAAGGTTTGCATTTTAATAAAAAAGAGGTATATGAAAAGTGAATGTGACTTTTCCAAAAAAGTCAAAGTTTAAAAGGAGAAGCTTATAAAGTTTTAAGCTTTTAAAAGCTTATGAAATGTAAAGAAAGGGGGTGCGATGGTATGGCTCATCGTGCCATCGCAGCCCCCTCTTTTGGACATCATCAGATTCCCACAATGGCACGATAAGCCCATTGTGAGCTTACTTTCTCCTTGTTTCTATAGCCACAAGTGGTGGTTTACCTTCACTTTTTAGGCATTTTCAATGTTTTTTGGGGCTGCTCAAGCATATTTTGATGCTGGTAATCATGTTTTTCTTCTTCAGGCATCATTTTGAAGATAATTTTTGGCCAAAATGTGCTGTTGTATTCTGCAAGATCCCCCTCAGTCCATTCCTCATGCATTGGTGAAGGTTTTTTGGCCGTTTGTAGGGAATTTTGAGTGCTGGAATGATCAGGAATGCCTCTGTTTTGGCAAAAATGGCCCAGAGGTAATTGGCAAAGTGAAAATCAAACTTGGATGCTACTTTGATAATGTTTCTAATGCAGATTGCTACGAGGGAGCTGGATAGAATTCACAGAGGTCACACATTGCAAAAAAATGGAAGTCTCCATCTATTGTCTCACAAAATTTGGGAAAATTAAAAAATGTGAAAAAATTAAAAGAGGGATATTATAGTATTTTTAATTCATTTTCTTCTCCTCTTAATATATTGCTATTTTATTCCTAAATGCACTTTGAGGGAGATTGTAATGTTAAAAAATGCCTCACCTACCCCCAGAATGTAATCAATTCTTAGGGCAACACACTTGGGACATAAAAAGAAAGAGTTAGGCTCTCATTTTTGGGTTGTTGAAGATTTAGGAAAATTTTGGAGAAGTAATGAAAGACACTTCAGTTGGGCTATTCTATCTGTTTGTTGTGAGTTTATGAGTTATATGTTGAATGTATGCTTGAATACATGTTTTTAGTTTCATGTTGATGTTATATGAGTAATGCTTCATTGCATGTATTCAGCTATCTGTCTCCAAGTTGTGTGTGTTTTTCTTTTGAATCTGAATAGCTAAGGCTTATTTGAGGTTCTGGGATATGGGTTTTTTTGTATTGAATATTTAATCTTTTACTTCTACTCAAGGAGAAGATTAAATGTTTTAGTTTAAATATTGGGAAGAACATGTTGTAATAAGGATATTCATAAGCAGAGATAGCTGAATACTCAATCTTGGGTGGTGTTTGTAAGGCAAATACCAATTTATCCCCATAAAACTTGAATGTCAGTTGAGTTTATGCAAATCATTCACATATATACATCTAGTTTACTCCTTGCCCTGAGATAGGCACCAATCTATTCTTGTGTTGAAGTTATGATTCAAAACCCTATCTTGCATCTAAATACACAAAAACAAAATCATTTCATAATCTCCATCTATTAGTTTGTAGGAGTAGGGTTAAGATCTTGCATGCTCTCTAGTTTAACTAGTATAGAGAGTCCAAGAATGTTGCCAACCTTGGTTCACTTTGCAAATCTTGGTGCATGTGTGAGAGCATTCTGCCTGGTGTGAAAAGCTAAATCTTTAGTCTTGAGAATGTCAAAGTCAAATCTTTTGTTGAAGGGATATCCCTCTTGGTGCGACAAAACCTAAAGTGAAGGGGAGACAGTTCACACAATCTCTCGTCTTTGTTGGTTGAATACATCATTGAACTACAGTATAGTGACAAACCCTTTACTGATTTGGGAACCAACAAAACTGGTGACTCTACTGGGGATCAATGCCATATCCATGAAAAGAGTTAAAGAAATTGACAGATCTGAATATTTGCTTTAGATATTGAAAGTTATCAGACCTGGAAGTGCCTTGTTGCAGCAAATTTGAAAATTTTATGTGTGACTCTACTGTTGGAGAAAACCCAGAAAGAAAGAAAAAAAATTTCAGCCTCATAAAACTCATTCCTCTGTAAGGAGGTGATGACTTTGCATACAAAGAACCTGAGAAAGAATACAAAGAGGTGTTAGATTTACATACTCTCAGTTAGGAAAAGGAAATTGCAATAGTTGCAACATATCCAAGTATTTTTTTCATATTTTGGTTTTTCAAAAGACCATAGTGTATGAGTTTTGAATGATTCCCTATTTGGTGAAGTTAGCACTGGTTAAAAGGGAAATAGTGGTGATAGGCTTGCATACTTTTACATTTGCTGAGAATGTAGCTTGTATTTTCAAATGAAGTATGCAATGTTGTTGAAAAGACTCATTTAGAGGACCTTAGGCAAGCTGAAACAATAGTTTGTATTTAAAAAGGCCTAAGATCATTGTTGAAAAAGAAGTCTAAGTTGCCCTATGATTTGCAAAGTTAATGTCAAAAGGTTTGTAAAGGTGAAAAAATGTATCATCAACCCCTGTGTCCTTGTATGGTGTCAAATGCAACAATGGTTTGTAATAAGCCCCATCCATGCAAAAAGAGAAGATTAGCATTGACAGATATAGAGCCATCAATTTTCATGGCATTTGTGGTTTCCCAAATGTCATACCATCTAAAATCATAAAATATTTGCCTACCTTTAGTGGTGCTAAGAGTGAATCATCTAAAAGACATTTGTAGCAGTTTAGGAATTTAATAGATGACTATGAAGTTGATCATGAGGATGTGATCATGAGACTATTTGTTCAGTCTCTAAATGAATATGCAAGGGACTAGTTCTCTTATCTTCCGGCATGCTAGATCAGCTCTTGGAGTGAATTTGTGGCAGCATTCATAGAACAATTTGGTGAAAAAATTTCTGAATTTTCACTTATTAATGATTTCATGCATATTCACATTGAAGAGGAGGAGTTAGTTCTAGCCTTTAACCTCAGGTTCATGAAGGCATTGAAAAGAATTCCAGAAAATATCAAGCCTAATGATGCTTTGGCTTTGCTCATTTATTTGGGTGCATTCAACAAGAAAATGAGCTACAAATTGAGAAATGAGGATCCAGTAATTTTGCATCAGGCTATTGAAATTGCAATGGACATTGAAAAGGTTTCAAGGTATGGAATGATTAGAAGTTTCAAGCCAAAAGCTATGGGCTATCATGAAGAGCTCTACGCGGCTGAGCAATGCAAGTTGAATGTTGTGAATGGTTGCCAAGGCAATTATCAGTTTGTTGCCCCAGGTTGTGTTCCTCCAGGTGCTAAATTTGAGTAAAAACATAATGCAATGAATGTCACATACCCAAATGCTGATCACATAGGTTCTACTGTTAGAAGTAAGGAACATGGTGGCATTATATGGATGAATGAGAAAGTAGGCTTGAAAATAGGGTTATTCATGTGTCTGGTTTAAAAAATGTTCATCATTAGCTAATAGACACAATGCACATGTATGAAAATGATGCTCTAAATGTGTCACATGGTCAAGTAATGGATATGCATCAGACTTTACCTAACTATGGCTCAATCAATGATGAGGCAGGAGCATTTTTAGGTAATGAGGGTGTTCCATTTACATATGTAGTAGATTGATGCTCTCTAGGTAGAGGTACAATAAAGTTCCAATGGCAGCCTTATGGTGAGAGTGATTCAGATGATGTGTTCAATGATTGTTACTTTGCTGATTGCATTGGAGTTAATGGTGTGGATGATATAGGCTTATTCTCAGAAGATCAGGTGATGAGGAGTAACGAGTGCATGAATAATGCGTCATTGTTGCTAATTGAAGACATTAAAAGGATTGAAGAATCCTCATATTGTGCAATGTCAGAGCCTATTGACATGGCATAAATCTCGAACATGTATGTGATGGAATCAAAGGATAAAAATTGCTTGCAAAAATGAATGTCTCAGTTGTTCCAGTTTGTTCATTGAGAGGTGATTGTGCAAGGGGTAGTCATGGCACAATACATAAGGATGAAGAGCTCATAACACAACATGAGGATCGGGTTTGTAATGAAGAAAGCAAAGTTTGTGATCAGCCGATAAAAGAGGAATGTGTGAACATAGATTATAGATATATACATATGATTACTTCTTGCAATGATGTTGTTACTAAAAAACCTTAGAGGTGCATGAATGTAAGGTTTAATACCTCAGTTTATGATTCAAATAATGATCATGATGTTCCAACTGCGAATGATTATTTGTATGAGGTTGATGTGGAGATTTTCACTCTAGATACAGAGGATACTGACTCATATAATGACAAGAAATGTGCTGATCCAGACCCATGTGTGAGCTTTCCAAATAATGAAATATATGAAAAGGTTGAATGTGAATGTGATGATCATATCTACAATGTTGAAGTTGAATTGTTTACTTTTTATCATGAATGCATTAACGAAGAGGAAAGCCTGGGTCATTATTCAGGTGTGAATGGACAAGTTGCTGATGTTCATGATAATACAACAGAGGACAACATTAATATCCATGATTATGAAGTTTATGATAAGGGACAATATTCTAATTTTTTCATGCCTTCTTTTGAGATATTTCAGGCAGAATTTAATAATGAAGATGTTGAGCACAATAGTGATGAGTATGAGGATGTTTTTAACAATGAGCTCCTTCAGCCTTATGGTGATTGTGAGTATGATCAATTTCTAATTGATTATGATTATTTGTGTGAGCATGCCCGGAAAAATTTTACTTGAAGGTTGAAAAGTTTGTATGAATATGAAGGTCAGTGTTCAATGGAGCAAGTAAAGATGCTGCCCGTGTATGAATGTTTCATGATTAGTGAAGAAGATGACTCCAAGGTTTTACATGAGTCTTTTACTCAGTCTAATTTTTCAGACTTGGAGCTGCATTTTGGCCTCAATGAATCAGGGAAAATATTTCTTGGTGAGAATACTAAACAAATTCTTTATGAAATTTTTATGTTTAATATGCAAGCTGAGTGTGATTTTAGGATTAATGATGCCAACTGTCAGAGGGACTCTGAATGTTTTCAATTTTCAGTTTTGATGGGTGAGCATTTAGTGGGACATGACAGTGATCTAGATATGGTAAAGTTTCAAAATGATCATGGATTTCAATTAGTGTGCAACTTTCAGATTGACAGGGGTTATATTGGCAGGGACATACTCAGTGATATGGTTAGGCATGGCAATGACATGATTAGTTTGTGGGTAGTTCATCACAGTATTTTTAGTTGTAGTCTGATACAGTCACTTGAAAACAAAATATTTGACACAGGAGGGTTCAGGATTTTTTATTTTTGGAGGCCCGAGGCCACCAAATAAAATTGAGGATGTGAATTTTGATGCAAGATGGAGTAATGACTCTGCAGCCCAATGGACTAGGCACCTGGTCTACATCCTAGAGATAGCTAGAATCTCACCATGCCTGCAAGAGGCATGCGTCCCTGAGCAAGAGCCACTAGTGGTACCCTCAAATTCTTTAAATTTGATGTGCCATAATTATTCCAAGACGTCGACAAAGGCTCAGTCGGCAAAATGCACAATCTATCCCAGAGGCCATATTCGATGATTAAAATTTTGCAACTCAGGCATCATCTTGCAAATCCCTTTGTCAGAGAGTTTATTGGCACATTTGGCTACATGCTTTCTCAATTTTAGGCTCCCAAGACAAGTTTTAGCAGGGTATTTAATCATTTCCTGACTGCGACCGGGTTAATTTTGGCTTCCCGAAAAGGTTCAAATCTTGCAATTCTAAGTGTGACCCAGTTGTCAATTTGGCATTAAACCTCTCCGATTCTAATTTCATCAAAATCAGAGACCATTTGATGCCTTATTTTAATGCATTTTAGTTGCAGCGAATTCACCCAGCAGGTCATTTAACAAAGCAAGTGCTAGAAATTGGTCAGTGAAGTGAATTTTGAGCAAATGGGTTCTCTTAAAATAATTTATTATGCACCTATGCAAATTCTCATGATCATCGGATGCTTGGTTTGCCCGTAGTGGAATTGCACCATCTACCTGGAGAAAGATTCAAAAAATGCATGATTTTTAAATATTAAAATCCAAATAATATTAAAAAGGCGATAATATTAAGGGTTTGCATTTTAATAAAAAAGAGGTATATGAAAAATGAACGTGACTTTTACAAAAAAAATCAAAGTTTAAAAGGAGAAGCTTATAAAGTTTTAAGCTTTTAAAAGCATATGAAATGTAAAGAAAGGGGGTGCGATGGTATGGCTCATCGCGCCATCGCAGCCCCCTCTTTTGGACGTCATATACCCCTACGATGGCATGATAAGCCCATCATGGAGGCCTATCTCGCTTTCTCCTCATTTCTGTAGTGACAAGTGGTGGTTTCCCTTTGCTTTTTAGGCATTTTCAATGTTTTTTTGGGCTGCTCAAGCATATTTTAATGCTGGTAATCACATTTTTCTTCTTCAGGCATCATTTTGAAGATGATTTTTAGCTGAAATGTGTTGTTGTAGTCTGGAAGATCCCCCTCAGTCCATTCCTCTTGGATTGGTGAAGGATTTTTGGCTATTTGTAGTGAATTTTGAGTGCCATAATGATGAGGAATACCTCTTTTTTGCTAAAAATGACTCAAAGGTTATTGGTTGAGTGAAAATCAAACTTGGATGTTTCTATGATAATGTTTCTAATGTAGATTGCTACGAGGGAGATGGATAGAATTCACAGAGGTCACACATTGCAAAAAAATGGAAGTCTCCACCTATTGTCTCACAAAATTTGGGAAAATTAAAAAATGTGAAAAAATTAAAAGAGGGATATTATAGTATTTTTTATTCATTTTCTTCTCCTCTTTTAATATATTGTTATTTTATTCCCAAATGCACTTTGGAGGGAAATTGTAATGTTAAAAAATGCCTCACCTATCCCCAAAATGTAATCAATTCTTAGGGCAACACACTTGGGACATAAAAAGAAAGAGTTGGGCTCTCATTTTTGGTTTGTTCTATCTCTTTGTTGTGAGTTTATGAGTTATATGTTGAATATATGCTTGCATACATGTTTTTAGTTTCATGTTGATGTTATATGAGTAATGCTTCATTGCATGTATTCAGCTATCTGTCTCCAAGTTGTGTGTGTTTTTCTTTTGAATCTGAATAGCTAAGGGTTATTTGAGGTTCTAGGATATGGGTTTTTTTGTATTGAATATTTAATCTTTTACTTATGTTCAAGGAGAAGATTAAATGTTTTAGTTTAAATATTGGGAAGAACATGTTGCAATAAGGATATTCATAAGTAGAGATAGCTGAATACTCAATCTTGGGTGGTGTTTGTAAGGCAAATAACAATTTATCCCCATGAAACTTGAATGTCAGTTGAGTTTATTCAAATCATTCACATATATACGTCTAGTTGACCCCTTGCCCTGAGATAGGCACCAATATGTTCTTGTGTTGAAGTTATGATTCAAAACCCTATCTTGCATCAAAATACACAAAAACAAAATCATTTCATAATCTCCATCTGTTAGTTTGTAGGAGTAGGGTTAGGGTCTTGCATGCTCTTTGGTTTAACCAGTATAGAGACTCCAAGAATGTTTCCAACCTTGGTTCACTTTACAAATCTTGGTGCATGTGTGAGAGCATTCTGCCTGGTGTGAAAAGCTAAATCTTTAGTCTTGAGAATGTCAAAGTCAAATCTTTTGTTGAAGGGGTACCCCCCTTGGTGTGGCAAAACCTAAAGTGAAGGGGAGATAGTTCACACAATATCCTATCTTTGTTGGCAGAATCTGTCATTGAACTAGAGTATAGGAAGTGGCAAACCCTTTTCTAATTTGGGAACCAACAATTGCAACTACCCTAGTAGAAATGTATGCAAAGTGTGGAAGCATAGACAAGGAACGTGAACTCTTTGACAGAATACCTCAAAGAGATGTCATCTCATGTCCAATTCAATAACTACAAGATATATACAAAATGGATTTGTTCATAAGGCTTTAGAAACTTTCAAGAAAATGCAATTGGCGGGTGTAAAGCCAAATTTTACATCCTTAGCCAACGTCCTCCTTGCATATGCCAAAATAGGAAGTTTGAAATAGGGTATGCACATCCATCAAAGCATAAAGAGTATGGGAATTTTGTCAGATCTATTGTAGTTGAAACTACCCTAGTAGACATGTATGCAAAGTGTGGAAGCATATACAAGGCACATGAATTGTTTGGCAGAACACCTCAAAAAGATTCCATCTCATGGAATCTAATAATTGCAAGATAACACAAAATGGATTTGTTAGTAAGTCTTTAGAAACTTTCAAGCAAATGCAATTGAGAGGTGTAAATCCAAATTCCACAACCTTAACCAACATCCTCCCTTCATATACCAAAATGGGATCTTTGGAACATGGTATGGACATCCATCAAAGCATAAAGGATATGGCAATTTTGTCAGATCTTTTAGTTGCAACTGCCCTAGTAGACATGTATGCAAAGTGTGGAAGTATAGACAAGGTGCGCGAACTATTTGACATGATGCCTCAATGAAATGCCATCTCATGGAATGCAATGATTGTAAGATATGCAAAAAAAGGATTTTTTTGATAAGGCTTTATAAACTTTCAAGCAAATACAATTGGTGGGTGTAAAGCCAAATTCCACAACCTTAGCCAATATCCTCCTTGCCTATGCCAAAATGGGATCTTTGGAACATGGTATGGACATCCATCAAAGTATAAAAGATATGGCAATTTTGTTAGATGTTGCAGTTGCAACTGTCCTTGGAGACATGTATGCAAAGTGTGGAAGAATAGACAAGGCACATGAACTATTTGGCATGATGCCTCAAAGAAATGCCATCTCATGGAATGCAATGATTGAAAGATATGAACAAAATGGATTTTTTGATAAGGCTTTAGGAACTTTCAAGCAAATGCAATTGGCGGATGTAAATCCAAATTCCACAACCTTAGCTAACATTCTCCCTTCATATGCCAAAATGGGATCTTTGGAACATGGTATGGACATCCATCAAAGCATAAAGGTTATGGGAATTTTGTTAGATCTTGTAGTTCCAACTATCCTAGTAGACATGTATGCAAAGTGTGGAAGCATAGACAAGGTACATGAACTATTTGACATGGTGTCTCAATGAAATGCTATTTCATGGAATGCAATGATTTCAAGATATGCAAAAAATAGATTTTTTTTATAATGCTTTATAAACTTTCAAGCAAATACAATTGGCGGGTGTAAAGCCAAATTCCACAACCTTAGCTAGTATCCTCCTTGCCTATGCCAAAATGGGATCTTTGGAACACGATATGGACATCCATCAAAGCATAAAAGATATGGGAATTTTGTTAGATGTTGTAGTTGCAACTGCCATTAGAGACATGTATGTAAAGTGTGGAAGCATAGACAAGGTATGTGAACTATTTGGCATGATGCCTCAAATAAATGTTGCCTCATGGAATGCAATGATTGCAAGATATGAACAAAATGGATTTTTTGATAAGGCTTTAGAAGCTTTCAAGAAAATGCAATTGGTGGGTGTAAAGACAAATTCCAAAACCTTCGAAATGGTATCTTTGGAACATGGTATAGACATCCATCAAAGCATAGAGGATATAGGAATTTTGTCAAATGTTGTAGAATTGCAACTACCCTACGAGACATGTATGCAAAGTGTGGAAGCATATACAAGGAACATGAACTACATTTGACACAAAGTCTCAAAGAAATGTTGTCTCATGGAATGCAATGATTGCAAGATATCCACGAAATAGATTTTTCATAAGGCTTTAGAAACTTTCAAGTAAATGTACAAAAGAAACTTTTAACCAAATGCAATTGGCATGTCTAAAACCAAATTCCACAACCTTATCCAACATCCTCCTTCCCTATTCCCAAATGGGATTTGGGGAACATGGTGTGGACAACCATCAAAGCATAAAGGATATAACAATTTTATCACATGTTGTATTTGTATCTGCCCTTGTAGACATGTATGGAAAGTGTGGAAGCATAGACAAGGCATGTGAATTGTTTGACATGATACCTCAAAGAAATGCACAGTCTCATGGAATGCAATGATTGCAAGATATGCACAAAATGGATTATTTGAAAATGATTTATAAACTTTCAAACAAATGCAATTGGCACGTGTAAAACCAAATTCCTATAACAATAATTGATCATCATATTAAATATTAAATATAAATTGTCATATACATAATGTCATGAACATAACATCTAGTCTATATATAAAGCCATATGGGCATCTCCAAACAAACCCATACAGGCATATACAAAAATATACATCGGTAACATAGAAAAGTACATATACAAAGCCATCTAAGCATACACAAAATGTCCCAACATCTAGTTTCCTATGAAAAAATATCAAATAAACGGTAGCCCTTGCTTGGCCATGAAGATGGAGAGCCAATCAGTGACTCATCCTCTCTCTCCCATTAAGTAGACCTCCTCGACAAAGAATTTTGCAGCTCCACCTAGTAATACAATCAAATAATGTTTAATATACAAAACATGAAATATATAACATCACATATGTAATTGATCACTTATCTCTAGTTGATGACCCCTCTCGATCATCTTTTCTCTCTTTATCTGTAGTTGGATGGGTTGGACTTGTGACCTCCTGTGAGAAGCATCAAGAAGCAAAATTGACTAAACATAAATATCATTTATGTACTTCAAATGACATGAGATAAAAAAAGAAATACAAAATGACATTTACATGTTACTGGCTCGTACCTTGGTCAAAGGATTTGAGGATAACGTGGCTACAGTAATGCCTACCTGCACTGACTCATGAAGATGAGGAGTCTATATTCAACATCTAAAAATAGAGTTCAAGGTTATTCGATCAAAATAGATATATAACATTTTAAATGCATAATTATTACAAATGGTTACATTTACCTCCATAAAAGTGGTTCTGCATGCAGGGGACCAAGGAAACCATGGAGGTGCTAGTGAAGCTCCCTACTGAAATCATCAAATTGTCATAAATAATATTACCATTGATATATGTACTATATTTACGATCATGTGATAAATTACATACTTGTTGACTTGACCTCCTCTCATAACCCACTAATGGACAGCTAACAGAGGCAGGATGAAGACTCTGACCCTAGAATTTCATTGCGCAGACAATTACACACATTAATTTTGACTTATAATATAGATTGTCATACAAAATTAATTACAAATTTCAAATAAGAATATATTAAATAAAGATGAAACTTGTAAAAAATTACCTGGGATTCAATACCAAATGTATGTTGTAAGACATCATCTATGAGAAAAAATCCAATCTAGATGTGTCCATCACTGGATGTTGCCCCTGCATCACAGCATCCTATCGAGAGTCCTGCCATGAGTCTTGTGTCCCATAATCGCACAGGTTCCCACATGAATTGCACAGATGTGTGGATAAATGATGCCTGCTACTCTCACCCTCATTGGCCTAGGTGAGATCATCATTGTGTTGTGCTAGAAACTATGTGAGAGCACTCAATGAATGCAGTGTCTCCACCTTAATACTCTCCTTCAAAGTCAAAGGGAGTGAGACATGTGCTGGCCTCATTAGGAGTCTAGGTACACAATTTTTGTCTCATTGTGCCCCCTCTCTATGTTGGGCAGAGCCACCACCTCTACCCTAAAACTCTTGAATGTTAAAATAATTAGGAATCTTCTTGTGGATGAACTCACAATAGAGTTTCATCAAGAAATATTGTGGCACCTCATTGTTGTTGCATGGACGCTCATCAAACACCATGTACCATCTATCCCAAAAGTTTTGGGATATATCTTCATTTCTACACCAATGAATCGGGAAGCATTTGCAAGTCTCTTCTAATGTTTGGCCAGTTTTAGGATTGATAAATTGTGAACATAATGTGGATTTTGTAATTTTTAGGTCCTTCACTTGTTCGTAAGATAATTTGTAGGCATAGCATTGTCGACAACTCTCTCTATAGTCATGAAATTTGATGATTTGGTTTGTCACCGATTTAGTGTGAGAAATAATCACCTCTAATGACTTGGCAAGCACTCTCCTATGATCGATGGTTGTAGTTGGACTATTTAACATTTCAATTAGGGTTTGAAGATGTTTTTTATTTTCTTCTATCTTCTCTAAATAGTTTTCCTATGTATCTCTTTCATGGTGAGGACATGAAGGTGGGGCGTTCTGAGGGTTTTGAGGGTTTTTGGGGTTGTTTTGGCCCTCCTCTATAGGATTTGTGTTTCGTGCTGCCCCATTGACTATAAATTCAATATAAAAAATCAATCAAACATTATAAAGCTAAAAATTTCTTTTCAAATTCACAAAAATCAATCAAAATCTACTTTCTTCGGCTGCTACACCCTCTACATTTCATTAATGATGTCCTCAAGAGTAGGATTGGTAAGGTGGCATGGTGAAAACATCGATTACTCTTCTCCCTTCCTTGATTTCTCCTTCCTCCAATGCACTCATGCTCTTGTGACTATTTTGTCTTGTAGAAATGAGAGATTAGCTACAGGTTTTTGTTGTTGTTGCCTTTTTACTTTATATAACAGAAAACGTGAGTGCATTATAATGCACTTGCATTATAACACTCTTGTGTTCCATCTTACATGGGACCAAAAAGTCATGTGACATTTTTTTAGTCCCACAACTCCATGCACTTATCCTCTATTTATATCATAAATTTTATAGGTGATGCCCAAGGTTGCATATTCATGAAGGGGGTAAATCATAAAACCCACAACAACAGAAATTGAACATAGAAAATAGAACTTTCTTTATTGATTTGGACAACTTATTACATTACATAAGCTCAAATACAATCAGAGGAATCAACCCTCCACAGGTTGCAACACATTATAGCTTCCTATCACAAGACTCTGGAATCATCAGCCTTCTGTAACCCCAAATCTGCTAGGGTTTCTATTTTTCTGCCTATTCTTGACTCTACACTTTCCCCCCTTAACTCCACTACTTCCCAGGGTTCCCAAAAATGGTTATTAATAGCCTTTTTGGTGGCTAACAACCTAATTTTGAAATTTGCTTCTCCCTCCAAAAATAGGTCAACTTCCGGGAGCCATAACTTTTTATCCGAGTGTTCGATTGATGAACAATTTTATGCGTCGGAAAGCTCGTGGAGTGCTCTATGCGCTAAGAACCCGCTTTGCTTGTTCTGGCCATTTTCAGGCCCGTACGGGGTCATTTAGTGCCTCAAACATGAGTTTGAATAATTTTTAGGCATTTTTCAAGAAACAAAAACTTTAATATCTTTTAGCTCACAAATGATCTTTGTGTGATTCCTTCACCAAAGGTCTTATTTTTTAGTTATGTAACTTCCTGTAAAATTTTACTTCATTCCGTGCTCAAATGCAAACTTTCTAAAAATAGCAGGTTTCTATTTTTAGCAGTTTGGAAAAACTAAAAGTTCTACATCATTATTCAAGCGATTATGGAACTAGAACCACAAATTTTGAAAAGAAATGGAAGGAACATCAACAATTTTGAAGCACATCTTTTTTTGGGTGATGCAAGATTGCCCTTACACCACTAGATGCTCCTGTATTAGATATCCAATCACCCTGCATTCATGATTTTCTCTATAAACAAGTTTCTACCATGTGGTGTCACTCCTATGAGCTCTATGACCTTTTGTGTGCTCAAATTTTTCTTTGATGGTAAGCCACTTTTGTTCCACAACCTAGTTACCACATGAATTGCTTCCTTGGTGATGTGGTAGAGTTTATCAAGGTATATTTAATCATCATGTAACCTAATAAAAAATGACCTTTATCCATCCCTCTTCTATGAAAAATTATAGAAAATTATTTCATATGTTCAACTTGAAGATACCCACTTGTTTGTATTGATCAATGTATTCTCATTGTCTAAGCTTCAATAGGGTTTGTTGTACAGTAACTCAAACTTTGTAAGGTCAATTTTAGTAAGTGATGTATGTATATACTTTCTCACATCTTTGGCATAGATAATGTCAACAGAAACATTTGAGAAGGCTCTATTAGGATCTACTTCAATCATCTTGAATATATACTTATATTTTGGATGTGGGTTGTTTTTTATAACCAAAACTAGAGTCACTGTTATTTTAACTTCCTTTGTTTCTTCCTTGTCTTCCAATTCTCAATCAAACCCCTTCACCAACACCTCTTGTTGCCTAGGGTTTGTAGTAGAGCTCTTACCACTTTTTTTACAAGTGAATTTTTCTTTGGATTGAGTCACCTTTTATAGATTTTCAACTTGAGGGGTGTGCATACCCCTTGTTTTCATGCTATTCCTTCCTTTAGATACTTTTATTGGAGGTTACATCAATATATCATACATTTTTTCATAGGATACATATAATACACTTTTCTAAATTTTTATTTCTTAAGTGCCTTCATAATAATGTTTCATTCTTTAGTCATTGACATAACCCTTCAATGGTTTATCTTATAGTGTTTTTAATTTGACAGCCCCTAGATTCAAATATTTTTGTAATCTTATATGGACATAGCTAGTGCATTTTCTATTTCCCCTATTTCTTGAATTTGTTGTCATAAAGTAGAAACAAGTCACTAATTTGAAATATTTTGTCACAAATTTCTATCATGCCATGCTTTTTGGTTCCTTTTCTCTAGACTTTGGTGATAAGCTACCAATAATCTTTTTTCATCCAAATTTTCCAATTCCCTTAATCTTTCCTATAAAGATTCTTCCTCATTCAACCATAATGTGGTAGCTAGTCTTAATTTTGGGTAGCGATTCATCAATTCTATATACCAATTCAAATGGGTAGAATCTAGTTTATTTTTTGTTGGATTAATAATTTTATTCTCTTGGAAGGTTTTAAACCAATTTTAGTACATCATCCATGGAATCTCATAGGAATGCCCTCCTAAGACTTGTAAAGATCGAAGTGTAGAAGAAAGGAGCTTTATCTCATCAATTGGGTCTACCTATTTAGCCATCCTAATCATATAAGTCCACTTAGTCCTATTACTCAACATACCCAAAATGAGTAAGAGGTAAACTCTCTTAATTAACTTCTTAGGGATAGCTAAGAGCTTTGGGTGGTTAGCTTTTTCTACCCAAGAAAAATCCCCAATAGTTCCAACATGTTTCCTTGGACTTTCTAGGAGTCTTAGATATCCCTTGAGACTTAGATCTACTCTTGTCCTTCTTCTTTCCTTTTTCCTTTAACTATGCCCATAAATGGACAATGCTTCCTTAGTAGATTCTATAGCATTTTTCCTCATCTCCTCTAAGATAAGAGTAGACAAAATCTCATTGAGCACGAGTTTTATAACTTGGTGCTTCCAATAGTCATTACCAGGTTGTCTCATGAATCTAGAAGAGAACACAAAAGGGTCATGCAAACAATCTTCACTAGGTTCTAGTTTTACAAGTTTGGAATGAACATGAAAGGTTTGTTGTCTCTTAGTCAAAGCATGAAAAATAATTAACAAAATCCATGTGATCTTGGTATAAAGTTGACAAAGGATACAAGGATAGAAGAGGTAGATCCTATAGAATTTTAGAGTCTAGTGGGGAGTTTGTTTTATCTCACTCACACTTGGCATAATATCTTGTTTATTATTAAATTGGTGTCCATGTTTTTGCAAGAACCATAGAGTAGTCACATGCAAGGTGTAAATAATATCTTGAGATACATGAAAGGTTCTCTAGCTTTTAGACTTAAGTTCAAGAGATTAGTTGAATCAATTCTCCATAGCTACATAGATGTAGATTAGGAAAGAGATCTAGACGATAGGAGGTCTAATATATGTTATGTCTTTATGTTGGGATATCCTTTGATAACATTGTCCTTCTAGAAGCTCAAAATAGTGTTTTAGAAATAATATTAGAGATAGAGCATATTGGACTAACTTAAGCATAATATGAAGTAGTATGGTTGCAAGAGATGCTAGATAACTTGCATGTGCCCAAAGATGTGTTCATGATTTGTTGTGACAATTAAATAACTCTTCAAATTTCCAATAATCATGTTGTCTTTCATGCTAGGACTAAATTATATCAATATCCAATATTACAAGGTTCATAAATTATTAGATCTTTGAAATATTTTAGATTAGCTATGTTGAAGTAGAGGATCAAGTGGTAGATATCTCCACCAAACCATTGATGGAAAGTAAGTTTATTAAATTTTGAGAGTAGTCATGTCTCAAATAGCTAGTTAGGAAGGGGGGATTTCTATCATGACATTCTCTTACCTATCTATGTATTATTTATGTTACATTGAATGTGTTGTAAATTCTCTAGTTTCACATTAAGGAGGATAATAGAATATTATTGTTACAAATTGTATTTATGTTTTATAGTACTTTAATGCCTATAAGTGAACCAATGATGTCATAATTCTTTAATACCTATATTTAGGGTGTATGAATATATCCCACATGGATTGTACCTTATAGGTCACCAGTTTAGTGACTCTATTTAAAGATATCAATTGTACTATGGGGCGGGTGCAAAAAGTTGGGGGGGCAAAAAGTGGACAACATTTTAAAAAAAAAATTAAGCCATAACACAAGTGCATTATATCATGCTTGTGTTATACTCTACTATTTAAAAAAAACATGTGTTTCATTACATTTCACAACAAACCTATGGCTTACAGACAAAGGAGAGCGCACTCGCATTATTGAAGGGCATATCATCAGCAATTTGTCACCGATTCATTGTCAAAATGTCGCCACAACATCAGGGAGGCCGAAGGAGTAAGTTCTATTTTCTTTCTTGTGTGAATTTGTTGCTAAATAGGTAGGTTTAAGTAGTTTTTTAATGTAAATTTCTTTAATTTATAGGAATTAATAATGCACCTCCTCCTCCTCCTAAAAATCCTCAAAATCCACAATCATCTGAATAGCAAAAACCTATTGAAGAACAACCCCAACAAAAAAACACCTCCATTCATTCCTTAATATGTTCCTAGAACACAAGAAAATATAATGGGGCAAATTGAAAACAATAAAAAACAAATTGAGGACATAATTGGAAGGTTGAAAGATCCTGTAACTTCAACCTCACATAGATCCGCACTTGCTCAATCTCTTGAATCTATGTTATCAAATGTAGATTCAATTAGCAAGAAAATCTCTAGTTGGTCAGAAAAGAGGAGAGAATTTAGAGAGTTTTATGTAGACAAGTTGTCATATGAACAAGTTAAAAATGAACAAATTACAAAGTTGGACTTGTGTTCCATTTTCGTAGACCCGCGAACAAATCAACCTCTACCCCTTACATTAAAGAGGTTCCCTATCCATTGGTACAACAACCAAATGATAAGGGAAAATTTTGGGCAAAGGTGGTGGATGGTTTTTTACCATCCTCCATGCAACAATAATGAGGTCTCGCAATACTTTTTGAGGAAACTCTACTGCGATTTTGTCAAAAATAAAGTGCCAAACTATTTTGATATGCGGGACTTCTAGGGTAGAGGTGGGGGTCAGAATAGGATAGACCAGGGGCACATGTTGACCCACAATGGCCAACAAGACAAGCACTTGCCAGACTAGCCGATGAGCATGTTTCTATCCCTTCCATTGTGAAGAGGAGTGTTGAGGTCAAGACACTTCAATCCATTAGTGTCTTGACCTAGAGCATCATAGAGCATGCCAGTCCTGCAACATAGCATGGGCCAGGGGAGAGTTTGAGGAGTAAGGTTCCACCCCATACTTGTTAGGCTTGCAGGTTAGCCTGTGGTTATGACCCCACGGATAGTCAAGACGTAGGTGTGTAGGCTGCATATGCAGCTGAGTAGATGGTGATGACAGATGCCCTCCTGAGTGAGACTTTTGGCCTTGATACTCAGGTAAATGTTAGCAAGTTCATTGAATTTAATTTATTAAATTTCATTTTTGAAATGCAAGATTAACTAATTTAGTTTGATGATTTTAATTAAATTTTAGGGTCATAGCATTGATGTAGTTTTCAGCATTTCTCCACCTGCATATTACACTACGACATCTACTGCCAGGGTATGTAACTAGTAAACAATTATAAATATTACATGTGAATAGCATTGTTATATGAATGGTATTCTAATATCTGATTTTGGATGTTGAATACGTTAATCTTAGAGATTTCATGACAACACCTGCTAATGGTGGTGGAGTTCAAAGCTTCATTCAGGTAATAAAATAAATAGTTTAACTAATTAATTGTACTTACTAGATTTTTGTATTTTATATTCATATCATTGATTACATTGCATTGCACATCTTTCAAACTCAAAGCATTACTAGACATTACATAACTAATAACTAGATGTTGATAGATGACAAAATTTCAATTACAATATAGTTATTTGAAAAAATGCTTCAAAGAAATGTGGTCTCATGGAATGCCATGACAAGCAGATGCATAGACAAGGACATCACCATGAGACCACATTTATTTGAGGCATCTTTTCAAACAACTCACTACCTTGTCTATGCTACCACATTTTCCATACATGTCTACCAAAGTTTGTTGATCCCCTCCACACTATTCTTTGACAGATTCTTTCTACTAAACTCATCCAATTACCACCAATTAGACCCCAGGACATGATACCAGAGAAGGGAACAATCCTATGACATTTTATATAGCATATGATTAACTCCAATATCATCTAGTTTTTAGGTATTAATTATGGGGGCAACAAGTCACCCCTAACCAAAATCTTCAAATCTACACTAACCCATTCCCCTACAAACTATGTCAATCCTATTGGCTCAATTTCTTCCATCCCAACTTCTAATCCTACATATAAACCACCTAAGGACCCTTCATTTAATACTACTATATTCTTTGAGATGAAAGAGAGCACAAAATCCTCCAAGAACTCACATAAACATGTACCAAAAGAGCACAACAACAATGGAGACTTGAGGAAGTATAAGAAATAGCTATAGTATATCACCAAGAGAGCCACATCTTCACAAGATTTCACAACTATTGAAGAGCTAAGATAATTCACCATAGAATGCATGATGATCAAAAGTTAAATTCAAAAATCCACCACATGAGATGGAAAACTTAGAGATAGAGTCAAAATAGAGACATTTTGAGCTACAAAAAGGTGTTATTGTAGTCTTGAATCATGAGCCTAATATATTCTAACAATGGACCATGACCATTTCCATTCCTACAACATGATAATGTTTCATTAGTTTGATATGTTTATAAATGAAACTTGACTATTTTGACACAAATATTTCACCAATGCACCACCATTGTTGCAAGCCTATAATTTAATAATTGCTTAATAGGTTGATAACTTCACCAATTAACCATGATTATTACAAACTTGAACTCTAATAAAAGTCCATGTAATTTATGTCTAAACATCAATAAACCATGACTGTTTCAACACCTAAACTAAACATTTTTTCATGAAACAATATATTTTCCAATAAAATAGAACCATTTCAACATCTACAACCTAGTATTTTCTTTTGCTAATTTCTAACTTCTTAACGGAACCATGAACTTTTCTTAAAATTATCAAACTCCTCACTTCAAAATTTTAAAAACTTTCAACCCACTAAAGCTTAAAATTTAATATTTTTTTTATCAATAACACTATGTTTAAACCAATCAACCTAACCAACATTAATATCTACAACTTAATAATCAATATCAATAGACCAAAAGCACAAGACTCTATAAAACCTTACGGTTAAAGTAGCACAAGCCCTTACCCTAGAACTAAACATACCACCATATTTCCAAGGTGTTGATGTCATACAAATGCTCATGGATCCTTTATTCTTCTTAAGGGTAAAGTAAAACACCTCTTTAAATACACAACTGCCTTTTCCACTGACCCCTTAACCTTTGAAATGGTCAAAGTTCCCTCATATAATATACTTTACATACTTGGAGCCTAGCAGGGTTCTAATTTCTATCCATAAGGGAGTCGATCCTATCTTCCCTATCCAAAATAAGAAAGAACTTATTTACAATTTCAATGATTGTTACATCCAACATTCATAGTTATCAACCCAAGAAGCTAGATCAATAGATTAAACTTTTGGTTGTGATATTTTTGATGCCCATACCCAAGACTTTACTATGGGAATTGATGGTGAAGAATGTGTATTATGTGTCTAGTTGTATCATAGTGATGCATTGGTGACAATGAATATCTTTATTGGTACAATACAAAGTGTTATGGTGTAAAAGTGGTATATATCAAAATGAATATAAAAACCCAATAACACAATAGAACATGTAGTTAACAAAAGCTTAAAATGAAAGAGTAAATCTTACAACCCTATTATCTTGCGGCTTCCATTGCTTGCCTATTCTCGATGGATCTTTTTGTTGTGAAGACTGTGGCCCTTAGGAAGTGCACTTCCTTGCTTTTTCCTTCAAGATGGTGATGGAGAAATGGCTAGGATACTTCTTGCAGTGAAGATGAACTTCAAACACAAAGGAGGATGATCACAAGCTATAGATTGATATGGAATGATATGGTGCACTGATAATTCTGCAGAGTAACGATATGGAAAGCTTGGATGGATGAAATGGAAGAATGAGGATGCTTTTATAGACTTAGAAGAGCAAAGATCAATGGCATAGAAGACGTGAGAAGATCAACGGTTGAGAATAGTTGAGGAATGTGCAACGAATAAGAAAAAGACATGTGTCTTGCTTTCTTTTGCATGAGAGGATTTGCTAAGAATAGAAGAATAAGTTAAAGCAATTAAAAGAATATAATAATCAGTTAAGTGATTTAAAACAAGAAGAAGGGATTTGCATGAGAATAAGAAGATATTTTGCTTTATTAAATATTAGAAATATTTAATTGCATGTGCAAGAAAGCTTGAATTATATTTAAAGATAACTCAATTTAGAAGAAAAAGCAACTTAAATAAATAATTTATTTATTTAAATTTAGAGAAGATATAATTAAATAATTGGAATTATTTAATTTAGAAGATTAGAAAGAAAATTAAATAAATAGATTTATTTAATTGTTGTGCATGATTTTGGAAGAATAAATAAAATATTTTATTGTATTTTATTTTTGGAGATTGAGAGGATTTAAATAAATTTGATTTGATTTATTCAGATTTGGAAGAATGAATTTGATTTAATTAAGTAATTAAGAATTATTTAATTGTTTGGAAGAATTGAATTAAATAAAGGATTTTATTTAATTGTTGGAAGAATATGAATCAAATAAATAAATTGATTTATTTATTTATTGATAGAGGAATAAAGATGGAATAAATATTAGGAATATTTATTTAGACTGAGTCGTGTCATTTTTTGGTGTATACATTTTGCCCCTCTTTGATGCAATGCAGTTTATGGCGTTGCTTCAAAGAATAGATAGTTTGATAATGATACATGCCCCAGTTTGCCCCTGGTACAGGTTATGATGATAGGATGCCCCCTCGGGAGATTGGACAAGAAGAAGGTAGAAGGTGTGAGATGGACGATCTCACGAAGACGAAGGTGAAAAACAGGTTAGGATGAAGAAAGAGCCGAATGATACATGATGCAAGATAGAATGATAACACACACAAGCAAGTAAGCAAGTATGCACAAATGATACAAGAACAAACAAGGTATTGCTCCTGTCGAGCAGTAAACCAATGAAATACTGATAACAATATACGATAGTGTTGTCATGGCGGGGAATGATAGATCCCTAGAGCAACATGGCAGGCGTGTTGTCATGGCGGGGAATGATAGATCCCTAGAGCAACACGAAGGATAGTGCCTAGTTTCAAGAAATGAAACATGTCGTGTAAGACGCATGTGTTGGTCTAATTTTGACAATGTTACATCCTGTATAAGACAATTTGATTGACTAACTGATCGAGTTGGTTTACGACCAGACAAGGATCAAGACCACTAATTATGACTGGATCATTTGTGTAAGATTGAATTGACTTGATTGGTATGGATTAAGGATGGACTTGCATTTTGATCACTACTCAGATTGAATGGACAAGGATGAAAGATATGATGATAGATAGAAAAATGACTCGATAGAAGAACTCACAAGCGTTTATTTGTATTGATACTTTGCATTGTTTGGATCATTTATTGCATGGGATATAGATGTACGGATGTATAATGGATGTATGATGGATGCGAATGGTGCTTTCTTTTGACATCTTGATGGTGCAAGTATTTTGAAGTGCTTATTTCATCATTGGGCTTTTTTTCAAATGTTGTAAGAAAATACGAGCATCGAGCTATAATTGAACCAAGATGACCTGAGTATCGCTTACATGGATTTTGATTTAGCAAGTTAATACAAGCATCTAGGTATAATTGAACCGAGATGACCTGAGTATTTCTTGCGTATCAATAGTCAAGGATTGTCCTCGTTCATGTTAGACCTTTGATGTCCTCGATGATCTTTTGCCGATCATGTCATTAGACAAGGCTTCACATTACTAAAGTTTAATCCACAAGAAACAAACAAAGAAAATAATCATGCCCCCATCATAGCATCTCTAGCTTTTGGCATCCTCGAGTAGCATAGAAAGGCATGATAGCAAAAATCAAGACTCTATATTTTAATCATGTTTCCAATCCATAAAACATTTTTGCATTTAGATGTGTTTGTTTCTTGCCATGATTTGGGTAAAATCATTTAGAAGGCCTTAGGTATTTGTATGCTTTTCTTTGGATAGGTTAATGTTCTGCATCAGGATTTCTACTTGAAAAGTGGGTTTTATTTGTGCTTGCTTGCCTGATGAGAAGATTCCACAATCTTTATTGGTGAGACGGACCCTAAGGGACTGACCTAGTGCCTCGGGGGCTCATTACTAAATGGCCTTGCCTACGTGACGACGTAGAGGCAACATAGTTTGAGGTAAACCCTAATGGACCATGGATGGACTAGAAGAAAGATGACAAGAAATGGGACGGATGGGACCGTGGGAGCCTTGGGGGCGCATTTGAAAAATGACCTTACCTACGTGACAACATAGAGGCAACGTAGTTCATAGAATTGGACTTTGATGGACCTAGGATATGGATCGGATGAGACATGATATGGAATAGTTATGGATCGGATAAGACACGATATGGAATAGATATGGAATAGATATGGAACAGATATGGATCAGATAAGACATGATACGGAACAGATATGGATTAGGCATGGAACAGATATGGAACATATATGGATCAGATAAGGCACGATATGGAACATATATGGATCAGACAAGACACAATATGGAACAACTATGGATCAGATACAGAACAAATATGGGACAGATATGGATCAGATGATACTAATGACAAGGAAACACCACGGATAGGTAGATGCATGGGTGATAAAGAATAGGTGAAAGGAATCAAGGATGTGATCTCTAAGGACTGTGTTGCATAAGAATAACGTGCCCCATTGTAGGTAGAATACTTAGGAGTTTTCATGACAGAGCTTACGACGATAGGAGGATGAGAGGGTAGTGAAGGATTTGTGTGGTTTGGAGGGATAAGGTATGTCAAGAGACATCTAAAAAATTTGTCAACATTGTGCCCCCAATCTTTATCAAGATCAAAAAATAGAGGAATGGAAAATTATGGATGGATGGATTGGACAGTATAGGTAGGTAATGGATAGAAGGATAGGATAGGAAATGGTACGGAAGGAAACTGATAGGAGAAGAGTGATAGGTTGATGAGACAAGGTGCCCCCAAGTGCAGGTGACGTAGAAGATCAAATTACACAGGATGCCTATTTGCCATGTTTTCATCATGGTACTTATCCAAGGCACCTGTTTGCCAGATTTTTACCATTGGATGAAGGGATTTTTCTTTACTTTTTTTTTTGGATAGGAGAGGGTGGAATATGGAAGAGAGGGACCCAAGTGCCTAGTTCCATGAAAGGTGATAGTCTCACTAGAAAGATGTCATCACATGGACCATGTCGAGTGCTCTCATAGATGTTGGTAGGAGATTGCATGACAGTGTGATGGAGAAGGTAGATAGCGGATTGCGGAAGGTGCTATAGTGGATGATGATGCAGAATACAGAGGGAAGGCTTATGCAAAAGCATGGACCATAGGAATAGGATGAGGAAGACATGTAGGATAATAGTGGAAGGAAGGGGAGATGGAGGTATATGGAAATGTTATGGGATGGAAGGGAATCATGACCAACAGTTGCACATACCATGATAGACCTTGAAGCTGGTGATGGGAAAGTAGTGTAGGAAGCAACGGAGACTTTTGCTTGTGGATGAATCACTTAGGCACATGGGGATCCACATAGACTAAGTATTTTCCTAATTTTTGCTTGTCATGTGGGATGAAAGAATTTGAGACTTTTGGAGGGAATGGGAGAAAGTGGACGGTTGAGATTCTTGAGAGGTGGATGCCTCATGTAACTTGAGGGATTTTTGCTTAGGTACCCAAACCATTTTGTTTATAGATAGTACCTGTGAAGGTATGGTTTTGGGTGTATGCAGCTTTTGTGCAGCTTTTGGAGTAATCATTTGTTGGATGCAAACCCACACCTTTTTCAGCTTGGCGTATAGGTGTGTGGGTGTATGCAGCTCTTGAGAAGGATGCTTCTTTGATTCTTGTCTTTTGTATCCTAGGTCATGAGGACTCTTAGGATTTTTGACTTGATAGGTAGAGGCATCCATTTTTTTATTTTTTGAATTCTCTTGAGATGGTGGAAGTGGAATTGGAGGAAGTTCTTTGTTTAGACAACATGTGCATCTATTGGTCATGATTGGGTTTGTTAGAATATTCATAGATGGATGGATAAGGTGTTGGGAGAATTGATGGTAAAATGCATGCAGGGATATTAAGATTTGGAAGTAGCGGAGGTAGATTGGATGGTGGAAGGTGTATGGTCACATGATTTTGACAATTGTAGGATGATGGAGGTGGGATGGTGACATATGTTTTGGGGATATGATAGGGTTTGTGATGAAAAGTGGGGGATTTAGAGGGAGTGGAAGAAGTACCAACATCTTGAGATTTTTCACCTTGGGGAGTGTATCCAAGGCCATATGAAGGAGGAGGAACATTGACATGGATGGGCTCCAAAATACCTTATTCATGAAGACCTAAGCCTTTACCTTGATAGTTCATATGTTGGAGTATGCGGTGGACAATGGGATTGTGTATAGGTGGAACACTAGACACGAGTTCTTTATTGGATGGAGAAGATGAGATAGAGGATAATGGTAGCTGGTGTTCTAAGGAGGAACACTCATGAATGAAGGCAGTAAGACCCAGGATATATGGTGGGAGATTTGCAGCATGGTCGATAACGGATGACAGAGGATTATTACTAGTTTGATCTTCTACACTTGCTTGGGAGGCAAGTGTCTCATCAAGGGAAGTGGAAGTTGTTGGATCTTGGATGGGACTAGACGGGGTTATGAGCTTAGGACCATGGAACACATAAAGTGGGCTAAGAGGATCATCATGGTCTGCTTGATCGTAGATAAGCTCATGATTGTAGGTGGGATCTTGATCATAGATAGGATTTACCGTGATGGGATTAAAGTTCTCTTGTATAGGTTCGTCATCAACGATAATATCTTGATCATAGAAAGGATAGAGGTTATGGAGAAGTTGACATTGGATTTATGGCTCATGTATAGGATCAAGTTGCTCATAGATAGCTTCTTCATCAAAGGTGGTATCTTCATCATAAAAGAGATATAGGTTATGAATGGTTTGAAATTGGATTTCTTGCTCATGTATAGGTATAGGATCATCGAAAAGATAAAGGTTATGTAAGGGTCAGATGGGAGTGCTTTGATCTTGATTTAGACAAGGGGTTGATGTTTCCACATGTTCTAAAGTGTGCTCTTAACATAACTCTTGAGTTGCTTGAATTGAAGTTGAGGTAAAAGACTCTTGGATAGGCTCTTGGTCAACAACATGAAGGTGCAATGGACCTTGACTTTGGTGCAAGGTAGGAGGTTCTTCAATATGCTCAAGGGGTTACAGGATACATGAAGGGGTTGTAGGATTTGACATGTTTGGAGACTCTTTGATAAGGTCAAGGACCAAAATTTGGGGACATGGTTGACTCTTTGTTGGTAGTCCTTGGATCACATCCTTTGTAGGTGTATGGGGTAATGGATGAGTGGATTTGGCTTTCTCCCTAGCTTTTCTTTTACTGTATAAATCTAGAAAACATCTTTCCCAAAAATCATCTAAGGCTTTTTTGGTTGTCCATTTAGAGCTCGGGGAACTTGATGGCAGTGTTAGTGTAGGATTGGTATGCTTTGGGATATGTGTCTTAGAAGATGGTGAAGGAGGACTAGTAGACAGAGTGGTATACAATTTCCAACTTGAGGTGGTCCTTGCCTTGTCATGAGCATCATTAAAATGGGAAACAAATGTATGAGTTTGTGGTGAGGCGTAGCTAGTACTGACACGTTCATCTGTAAGATTGCTATTTCTTGTTGTATGACTTGGAGTTCTTGAGCAATTGCTATACGATCTTGGGATGAGGCAGTGTTGGTGTAGGATTGGTATGCTTTGGGATATGTGTCTTAGAAGATGGTGAAGGAGGACTAGTAGACAGAGTGGTATACAATTTCCAACTTGAGGTGGTGCTTGCCTTGTCATGAGCATCATTAAAATGGGAAACAGATGTATGAGTTTGTGGCGAGGCGTAGCTAGTACTAACACGTTCATCTTGTAAGATTGCCATTTCTTGTTGTATGACTTGGAGTTCTTGAGCAATTGCTATATGATCTTGGGATGAGGCATCGAAGTCTAATTGCTCTCGTAGGTATTGGAGTTCTTGATAAATTACTTCTAATTGGTTTGTCATTTCAACAGAAATTGACACAAGACTGAAATGGGTACCTAGAAAACCTAAATTTTTTCTCTCAAAGATTGTGCAAGTGCTCACTATCATGCATGCGCTAGAACAGATGCGCTGCAAAAACTGGTAAATGCGAAAGATGTTAGGACATATGTGCCACACTGGTAAAAGGTACATGTGCTATAACAGACAGTAAAAGCATTGTAAGTCAGTACAGATGCGCTGTAGGTTGACACAAATGCACAGCAATAGAGGACGGATGCACTGCTCTGGTTTTTCTCTGTATTTTTGCAATATTTTGGAATTTTTCTGATGTTTTTGGTACTTTGGTTGCAAGGTCTTTCTGATCTAATTTTCTAAAATTATGGCAAGAAGACACAGCAAACACAAAGAATGTTTTTATGGTTTTTTATTTTTTTGTGATTTTTTCTTTGACTCTTTTTGGACTAAAAAGGAAAAACAAGTACAAATCCTAGGTTTCAAATGGATTACAAGGGTTTCTGGCCACTAGAAAAAATGTGTTTAATGAAGGCAACCGTTCGAGTGGTTATACATGCAGCAGCACTGCTAGTGTTTATTTCTGAATCGGCAGTGGGTTTGCCAGTTTGAATGCACTGGTAGATTCAGACAACATATACGGGAGGTTGTGTGAGCTACCTCCCCTTCACTTCTGGTTCTGCCGCACCAAGGGGGGTATCCCTATTTACTAAAAAATGTAACATTGACTAGCCCAATGACAAAAAGATTTAGCTTGACAACAACAGGTAGAATACTCTCATGTGTGGACCAAGATTTGTGTGACAAATCACAAGGTTGGAAATTTTCTTGGACATATGTGTTTGGTTATGGATGAGAGTATGCAGGGGGTTCCTAATCCTACTCCTACAACTAACAGGTTGAAATTATGGAATGGTTTGAAATTATGGTTTGGATGTAAGACTAGGGTTTTGGATTATAACTACTACACAAGAAGCATACCGATGCCTATCTCAGGGCAAGGAGTCAACTAGACGTACATAAGAGAATGGCTTGTGGTGCAGGAGCACCCCATCAACAAGACAATTAGAGTCTTTTGCATTTTCTATATTTAATGTAATAAGTTCTATTTGACCCAACTTGTCATTGGTGTTTGTACTTCATTTTTTGTTTGTAAGTCCCTAAGACACTTATCGATCTATCATGATAAGGTTGTTAGTTAGTTATCATCTCCCAGCCGCTGGGAATCAAGTCTATACTACTATTGGAAAGTAGTTAAATAGCTCAGCTCAGATCGATAGATTAAGATAGATTAAGATAGATTGAGATCGTGGTTGAGAGAGATAGGGATAAAAACATTATTGTGCAGTTGAGTTCGAAGACTGTGAAATCAGATATTTGTATTTTAATTCAGGAAGCAATAAAAGAAGATCTTGTTTGTGTTTGATTTCGTTGTGTAATTAATTTTCTGATTTATGGTCGAAATGATTCGTTAACCCATTCCATCGGTGAGATTCTTCGAATCGGTGGAATGGCTGTATATATTAGATTAGATTTTCTATTTTGTTTCTGTTCATTTTGTTTGGTCATAGGATCGATTTGCAGCATGCTGAGATGAATCCTAGCATCCTTATGTGCTAGGTTGTGAAAGTTAGGAAAATCTATATGTTTGTGGAGGAATGATTTGGCGAAGTCGCATGGGGTTTAGTTGTGCAGATCGGCATTAACGAGCAGTCCATCAGGTTCCGCCATTGGTTGAAATCGGGAAAAAAAGTCTTTGTTTGAACTTTTTGTGAAAGGTTCATAGTTCACATGCATATCGGGTTCATTTTGGCTCAATAAATGCTTGTTATAAGTTAAGTAAAGTTTCAAGTGAATTTTTAAATCGGTTAAGTGTTTGATTGAACCTTTGAACCAGTTCAACGGTTCAAAGGTTCAATGGTTCAATCGGACCATTTGGGTTCGACCGTTCGGTGACGGAGAAAGTAGCGACAGTTGAACCATTCGTTGAATTGGTTCAATGGTTCAACGGGCCGGTAGTTCATGGGTTCAGTGAGCAGCGATAGTGTTGGTTCAATGGTACGGAAGGTTCAGAGGTTCAACCGAAGGGAACTAATCATATCGGCATAATGATAGGAAATTAAAACTGTCTACCGATAGCGATGGTCTTGCTGATAGGCGCAAAATTGAAATCCTACTTATCAGAGGAAGGAACTTGACGTGACAGGATTTGAACTCGCCGATGATGTGGGTTTTGCCGATGGGACAACATACATAGGAAATGTATGTCGCGAGTGACTATTAAATCAATATTCCATGATTCACTACCCGCTCTGCATTAGCTTACAACTGGCATTCGAGTTTCAAGGGGTTAGGATTGGTGTTTGCCTTACACCACCCAAGGATAAGTATTTAACTGTCTCTGCTTACAAATATCCTTGCTGACATACAACCTTCTCCAACTTAGTCTAAAACAATTTAATCCACTCCTTGAATGGAAGTTAGAGATCAAGCATGTGATACATAGATCTATATCCTAGAATCTGAGAAACCCTTAGCAACCAAATTCAAAAGAAGAAATTGCATGCAACAAATGGAGACAAATAGATAAATACATGCAACAATGCATTTTTCATATACAATGACAAGAAACTAAACATATGTGCAAGATACACTCAGATGCAAATCATAAACTCCACAGAGATACAACAAACAGGAAATGCTCTATATTTTATTATTTTTCCCGTACAATTGCCCAAGTCTTCAACAACCACAATGAGTAACACAGTTTTCCACTTATAGCAAAACTGTGTACTCAATGAATTAATTACAAGGTAAGTCAAAAATTTGCCAGATGCACTGCATCATGAGAAATGGTGCTAAGAAAAATGAATGCAGCTAGGAAAACAGAGAAGAGAGCAGGTGAACTAAGGTTTTGCACCGCCGCCTGAAGATTTTCTCTTAAATCTAGCAGTTGGCCTATCCATCATTGACCCATACCGCTACATTTCTACCATTAATGATTTAGCTACCCATGGGATGCAGCAATGGTTCATGCTGCGAAGTTTCTGCTTGAACTAGTGCAGACACACAAAAAATCCCTCCTTCGTCAAACATTCAAAATAGGGCCATCGATCTCCCTCTTGTCGCTGAGATCCATGGCTCAAAATCTTGCAGAAAAGTCAGTAGCCAATGATAATGTGCCACGTAGGCACTCCACACTTCTATCGCTGACTGTTCCTGTTCTTATTTTGCCTTTTTTGCCCTTGTATATGCATATTCACTCTCCATTATGGAGTCTCCCAGCCTGTAAGGGTTATGTCTTGGAGGGTTTTAGGGGAGGTTGGCTGTCAGTATAACACAACTTCACTTGTTGTTTGAAGCTTTCACTCCAAACACAATTTATTTATAGTGGCTTGGAAGGGCTTGGCATCTAGCCTATTACCACTTAGGGTCGTTCCTACTTGGATGAACGGTATCTAAGAGCAGGCCCCTCTAAAGGAAAAACACATGCAAAAATGATATGACTAGCATTTTGGTCACCCAAGATAGGGGAGAGGATAGGCCTAGTATCATTCCCAAAACACAGAATACAGTGGTTCTTTTCCCCTAGTTAAAATGAGAAAAACTAGATGAGCTATCTATTTGGGCAAGCACAGAACTTTGAAGTGATTTAGCAAGATAGCAATGGTCCAATTTTAACCAAGATAGCAATGATGAGTTCAATTTTATCCACGTAGCACGAATTGTTAACTTTGCAGTAATGGTCAATCGAGATAGCAATGGTTCAGTTTTAACCAAGATAGCAATGATGAGTTTAATTTTATCCATGTAGCACGAGTTGTTAACTTTGAAGTGATGGTCAATCGAGATAGCAATGGTTCAATTTTAACCAAGATAGCAATAATGTGTTCAATTTTTACCCAGATAGCAGTGATTTGTTAACTTTGAAGTGATAACAAGATAGCAATGGTTCAATTTAAAGTCTAAATGAAATGTTTGCCTAACTAAACACACAAAGATTTATTTTAAAGCTCAAAACAAAAGTGTGCCTAATTTAGTGATAAATGATTGTTTATTAACCTCTCGAACCTGTAGAAGATATATCAGAAATTTCATTTTGCCTTTCTTTGACAAGCGTTGAAGTCAAGCTGCACAGATAAATCATTAGTTTCCAAGAAAAAAACACTAGATTTAATCTTAGAAAGATAGCTGAACTTTGACTATAAAAATAGCTAGTAAAATGATAAAATCACTTGATCAAACATGCTCCATCGTGAAGTTCATGGAATTACCTTTCCAACGAGTGTTTATTTGCACGATTACGAGTTCGTATGCTCTTGTTATGGCAAAAAGAAAAAGATACCACCCTTATGGCATGTAGAAGAAGGCAGGATGGAGGATTGTTGGATAAAACGATGCACCTTACGGAAGCACCCTTCGGACCGCTGGATAAAAGGATGCGAAAGCACCCTTCGGACTGCTAGATAAAATGATGCACCCTGTAGGGAGCACCCTTCGGACCGTTTGATAAAAGGATGCACCCTGCGAAAAAGCTCTTCAGACAGTTGGATAAAAGGACATGGAAGCACCCTTTAGACTGCTGGATAAAGTGATGCACCCTATGGAAGCACCCTTTGGACCGCTGGATAAAAGGATGCACCCTACGGAAGCACTCTTCGGACCGCTGGATAAAAAGATGAACCCTGTGAAAAAAGTCTTTAGACAGTTGGATAAAAGGATGTGGAAACACCCTTTGGACTGCTGAATAAAGTGATGCACCCTATGAAAACACCCTTTGGACTACTGGATAAAGTATGCACCATCAAAAAAATCACAGAGATTTTTTTTAGTCTCCAATTTTTGTGAATTAATAGGTGATTCTAAGGTTTTTGACCCTTCTGAGCATGTTGGTGATGTCAGTTTCAGCCCAAGAGGTCATGTTTTGATAGATCCTCACAAAACTTGATAATGGGGTTTAGAGAAACATAAATTTTTACTATAAAAAATTACAAAAAACATCAAATTGAATAGTGGGCGCCAAAAATGTTATGGTGTAAAAGTGGTATATATCAAAATGAATATAAAAACCCAATAACATAATAGAACATGTAGATAACAAAAGCTTAAAATGAAAGAGTAAATCTTACAACCCTGTTATCCTGCGGATTCCATTGCTCTCCTATTCTCGATCGATCTTTTTGTTGTGAAGACTGTGGCCCTCAGGAAGTACACTTCCTTGCTTTTTCCTTCAAGATGACAATGGAGAAATGGCTAGGATACTTCTTGCAGTGAAGATGAACTTCAAATACAAAGGAGGATGATCACAAGCTATAGATTGATATGGTGCACTGATAATTCTGTAGAGTAACGATATGGAAAGCTTGGATGGATGAAATGGAAGAATGAGGTTTCTTTTATAGACTTGGAAGAATGAAGATCAATGGCATAGAAGACTTGAGAAGATCAACGGTTGAGAATAGTTGAGGAACGTGCAACAAATAAGAAAAAGACATGTGTCTTGCTTTCTTTTGCATGAGAGGATTTGCTAAGAATAGAAGAATGAGTTAAAGCAACTAAAATAATATAATAATCAATTAAGTGATTTAAAACAAGAAGGGATTTGCATGAGAATAAGAAGATATTTTGCTTTATTAAATATTAGGAATATTTAATTGCATGTACAAGAAAGCTTGAATTATATTTAGAGATAACTCAATTTAGAAGAAAAAGCAACTTAAATAAATAATTGATTTATTTAAATTTAGAGAAGATATATTTAAATAATTGGAATTATTTAATTTAGAAGATTAGAAAGCAAATTAAATAAATAGATTTATTTAATTATTGTGCATGATTTTGGAAGAATAAATAAAATATTTGATTATATTTTATTTTTGGAGATTGAGAGGATTTAAATAAATTTGATTTGATTTATTCAAATTTGGAAGAATGAATTTGATTTAATTAAATAATTAAGAATTATTTAATTGTTTGGAAGAATTGAATTAAATAAAGGATTTTATTTAATTGTTGGAAGAATATGAATCAAATAAATAAATTGATTTATTTATTTATTGATAGAGGAATACAGATGGAATAAATATTAGGAATATTTATTTAGACTGAGTCGTGTCATTTTTAGGTGTATACACAAAGCTTCATTACAATATCTAGACAAAGTACATTCTACATAGTTGGATATCTTTAACATGTTATTTATAGAGTTAGATCATGTTATGTATTTAGATGGAGCCCTTTTACATTTATCTGCTTGGTTGGAGTCCTTTTCGCATAGTCAGAGATTTTATCACTTTTAGTAATGGGTGGAATCTCTCATCCTACTATTTTTTTAATTTTTATTAAACAATTTATCAAGTCATGGTTATGCTACCCCACAACCCTACCCCACCCTACCACCAACCTCAACCTAAACTAACACCTTCACTCCCTCTCTAACTTCTTAAACCTAAAATTTGATGCTATTATGGTCCCTCCTTTTTTGACCCTTATACCACACAATAGTCATGAATCTTCATCTAATTTTTATATATGCATACATGACTTGTGTTCTATATTGTGTGTACTTCCATGTTGAGGTGAACGTGTGTGTATGTTAAAAGCCATGACTTGCATCACTATTCTAGGTTTTGTAATTGAATAATGTTGTTTTATTTTCAAATGATGCAGGATGTGGAGACACCTCCTAAAGTTCATAGGGCAATGGAGTATGGTGTGTCCTCTGCAATTCATAGCTCCATGCCTTTGATGGGGGTATGAGGCAGATTAGTAAATTTCAAATTACATTCATTGTTATAGTTGTTTATTTTTTAAAAATCAAATGATTATTGATTTGAAGTTTAATTTCTATTTGGATGTTTTCTATAGGACATGACATTGTCACAGCCTAATCCTAGTACTGAGGCAAATGAGGAGACAAATTTTCTAGTAGCGGTAAGTGATTATTTTTTTAAATGTTTCATTTTTTATAATGTGTTTCTATATTAATGTCTATACTTTTTATTGTAACAGCTATAGATCCATGAACAACTAAATAGGAGGAGCAGCCCTTAGGTTCGTAGTAGACCATCCTCATACATGTCTCCATCCTCTCAAAAGTCAAAGGCTGCCTGTGATCTATTCTCTTCACCGGATAGAGGGGAATGACTTTTTATTGGGTTCCTTTGTTGTATGCCTATATGGAATTTGTGGACATATATTTTGTATTGCATATAATTGACATTGTATGCCTATATGGATATTTGGTTAATATAAATCAGTTTTGTTGATGGTGTACATATTTGCATTATAAATTTCCACGCTTCAATGGATATTTGTAGATGGTTTACTTCAAATATTTAAAGTTCAATTGTATTACATAGCAGGATTTTGAAAATTCAGTCCTCTCTATGGCTCTCATAATCCACTAAGCACACAAAGCTAATCCTTTGAAGGCACCCAACAAAAGAGTCCTTTAAAATAAAAATGAATCATCATGTTGAATATCAACATGGGATTGTATATTAAAGTCATAAAACTTGACACCTATTTTCCTGACAATGCATCATGCAACTAGTGTGGCCATTTATTTTTATGATTTGCTATGTATTGCAATCAAATCATTTGTTATAAGAAAATGTATTTATGAAATAATTGTATCTTGTTTATTTGTAGAAATACTTGTATTGGTGTGTGACATGAGGGGTTTCCAATCTATCAATGTTGTCTTGATATTCTTGACATTTGTAAGGATTTTGTGAATTTTGAGAAATGGGAAGGTTCATCCTCATATTGTTGATAAAATTTATCCAATTGGATAATTTTTTGGAAGCTTCTCCAAATTTTTGTCTCATATAATGATGTAACATACACTGGGATTGTAACGTCAGAAAATGTCCCCTTGGAGGCTTTTCCCTCATAAGGTTTAGCTATCAGGGCTTTAGAGTGCATTTAGGACATTTTAGTTCATATTTTAGCATCCTGATGGAATGAGACCTAAGTCCCATGGCAAATAGGACCTAGGAGGACCCCTTTAGTTGTACCCTTCCTAAAATAGGGGGGAGGACTTGGGTGCCCATGCCCTAGTCCTACCCTATTTTGGGGCAGCCCCAATTTGTGGGTGTCGGTTAGTGACCGTTATTAGGTCCCTTTGCCGACACGATAAGTTTGAATTTCAAAAATCTTGGCAGGAGTGCTTGTAGATGCATATATAAGAATGTGTAGGCATTCATTTGTAAACTAGATGATTACTAGCAAGCTATTGTGTTCTCAAGGTGATTCAAGGCTTTCGTTGTGTTGCAAGAACAGACTTGTATGTTTTATGTGTTGATATTTGCATATTTGAGCATCAATCACCTCATGGAATGAAGAGCATCTTCCTGCATGAGAGCTTCATTACAAGGTGACATAATATTGTATTTTTATTGTTTCTTTTCATTTTTGGCCTCTGCCTCACAAGGGCACGGCCTCTTTATCTGACCACTGTGTTCAGAGACTTAAGTGTCCTTCGAGGTTTGATTGAGGCAAAAATCTAAACACCACAACCCCCAAACCAAGTCTTGTGATTGCAGGTTACAAGTGTCGCATCTAGGAAAAATGGAGTTGCAGGAAGGCTAGGAAGACATCAGGGATTCAAGATCTAAATAAAATTCAAACAAAGGAGCACTTCCAAGACTAGGCAGCTCACTCTAGTGTCCTCCACAGACTATTTCCAAAAAATAGAAATCACAGGGCTGATTAGTGTCCGAAGGAGGTCTAGATTCCCCGAAAAAGTAGGTACCTTGGACTTGGGTGCCCACTCCAGTGTCCCTAACTATTCCACTTTGAAATCCTAAAAATATGTATTCTATAATTTGGTATTTTGCACTCGTCTGCAAGAGCTTTTTCTGTAATTCATTAATTTATTGTCGTATTTGCATAATTATGGTTTTAATGGTCAATTGAGCATAGGAGAAGGAAAAATTGATAATTATTTCCCTAATCCAAGTTTCCCTACATCTCAAAGTGACTCTAGGGTATGATAGTGCTTGCCACTCAACCCTAGATCCTTCAATGTATAGTGGAGAGGTGGATTTAAACACCTAAACAACAAAAGAATAATGAATCCAATTTTCCACTAAACATTTTTGGTGAACCCATGTCTTTGAACTTTAATTACAACTTTTTGAGTGTTTGTCTACAGATTTGGTGTGATTTCATTCATTCATTTGGTCATTTAATTACATTCATTACAACACCCCTTTTGCTAGGTCTTGGAGTTGAAAAACTATGAAAAAATTGCATATTTTGCTCTATTTCACCAGGGTTTGAACTTGAATTTCACTAAAATCATGTTGTGTTTGGTATTTTGGCACCAAGTGGCTGTTATTACTAATATTAGTTGCTTTTCATTATCATTTTCCTCACAACAGCCTTTGTTATGCTATCTTACATTGAATTTTGGTGAAAAAAGTGCCTATTTTGACATATTTTCACTACATTTTGACTTGGCATTATCTTGGATTTGCATCAATAGTGTGTTGAGGGTGATTATACTGCTGTTTTGGACTTATATCAGTCTTATAACCTACTTCCCTTGACTGAATTCCTTATAGTACCCTTTGGTTCATTCATTTGCATTGAAAAAAGTACAAAAAATCAAGCATTTTAAGATCATTTTTACATATAGTTTTGCACTTGTCTTTTGCATCAAATTTGAAAAGCTTTTAAAATCTGAGTTTACATTGAAAACAATGCAATGGCACCTTCATGTCATTTCTCCATGCATTTATCAAAGATCTTGATTTTGAAGAATTCCTTATCCTCATGAGTGAACATCCTTTGATACTAGAAGATTTTAAAACTAAATTCATCTCTAGGAACACTCATGAGAAAGATGAGAGAGAAAATCCCTTTTCCACCAAAGAGTATGATAATGATGGTGATGATGTACCCTCCTCTCATCCCACTACTCTCCTTGGCCAAGATGTAGCATTAGTGGATGATAAAAGGTCTCTCACATTAAATCCTTTGAGGATGGATATTGGGTGCAATCAAGAAGAAAACAATGTTAATTCAATAATTGTTTATGGCCTTCATAGCAATATTCCTAAAATAATTGTTTGAGGGGCACATAGTGAACCCTCTTTCTTAAAACTGGTGACTACGGTTCAAGGTGTTCAAAATGTTTTACAACAACCACACCATAATATGATTTCTCACACATACAACACCCGTAATAACAAGAAAAGTAAGCAAGCACCACATGTACCTATCTCTATTCCATGTTAATGCTCTAAGAAGCTTTACAAAAGGTGATTGTCTCACCAACTGCTAAGCCTAATGATGTAGCAGATGTATTGGATAGTATGCATGTGACAAAAATAGATATTATCTTTCAACCACATGAATTACCGTCAATTGAAGTCCAAAACCAATATGATCCACTTATAATCTTTGTTGCAATAAATAAAACTTTGGTAAAACAGGTTATGATCGACACTGGATCATCTCTTAACATTTGTAGCATTGACCTACTACACAAAATCAAGGTCGATACATCACAAATCACACCAAATGGTATTAACTTTTGTAGTTTTGATAATGTTGGATGACAATCTATGGGCATTATAACTCTACCTATACAAGTAGGACTTGTGCTTGTGCCTACCTTGGTTCATGTCATGCCTTGTTCTTTATCTTACAACATGATTCTTGATTGACCTTGGATTCATGCATTGGGGGCAATTCCTTCTACTTTGCATCGTTCAATCAAATTTATATTCAAAGGTAAACTTCACACTATTCATACTGATCCTAAACCAGATAACTATTTACGTATTGAAAAGAAAAAACTTGTTCACAGCAATATAAGCTTAAACAAATTGTGAGGTGATCCATTAATGACAAATGTTGTGCAAGACTCTCAACCATTGAATGTAGTTGTTGGTGATGATTGGGGTTCATTAGATTTTAATCCTTGCAGTATAGGGGAATATAAAATTAATAGCCTCGACACATCAAAAGTTGCATCGATCTCACCTAAGCAATCTTATGAAGCACCTAAGAAAAACAAAGCTTCCTAGGTAGAAAACAAAGATAATACTCTCACTTACAATACAAATTATGATACCTATGAGGCTTCACCTTCTTATAAGGAAATGACATCCCTTTATGGTTGAGGATTCAAAATATTTTATAACACTTGTGAATACGAAGGTAAGGGATGTGGTGTAAATCAAGAAGGCATCTGAGTAGCTATAGAATCCGCTTCAACACATTATTTAAGCAGCATTGGATATAATCCTTTCAAAGAAAAGAAAGCCTCTCGTTGTCCTACACTTAATGTTAATTCAACAAGATCAAGATAGCATGACAAATATCCTAGATACGCAGGTTCTTAATGGTGGTACCCTACAGGTAAGTATCTCTAACCCTTAATCTCTTTCATGATATGCTTCCCCCATGGTGTGTTATATGTTGTTCAGGCCTCCTGGGATGACCTCATATTCTCCCGTAAGGTTCGAGATACCAGGAGACTACCTCTATTGTGACCTTCTATTTGTATCATCATTCTTCTATATTTCCTCTCTCTGATTTCATTGTTGTGTGTTGTGTCTTACTGACATAGCATTGTGGTTGGTGACTTGGGGACACCCTCCTACATGACTGTCCCTAAGACACTTGTTTTCTCCTCTCTTATTTATTGTTTCCCTTCCTCTAGTGTTTCCACCTAGCGGGTGGATGATAACAAACATTTATACTGATGCGAACCTAGTGTCCCTTTCAAGAGCAATAAAAAAATGGACTATAGTTCCTAATATGACGATGGGGTCGTATATTTTATCCGACGCTTGGCTAGTGGAAGCACTCATGCTTTCCGTGTAGTGAATTTTATGATGTTTCTGTCACATTTACAAACCTTAACAACACTGCTGCTCTATGTACCTTTGTTTGCCTTTGAATCTGGCCCTAGTGGTACTTGATTCAGAGAGCTTTGTGATATAGCCCTACGGTTATCCTCAAACTCCAGATTCGTTGTATAACCTTGGCTCTTTGGGTGGATAATCATATACATTGGTGTTATTGTTTATTAGGATGTTGTAGACACTAACATGTTTCTTGCAAGGATGTGTTTGTGGGAACATTTGATGATTGTGAAGTACATGCCACCTACAGGGGGCATGTGCTTTGTGAAAGTTGGTGTTCCCTTGTGTGTTTTCTTCCTACCTTAATGTGCTTGATATCGATAACTAATATCAACCACCTTAAGGTGGGGGCATATATAAGGTAAGTTGTCTGTTATAGATGTTAGGAATGTGCTTGTCCTTAGGTGTAGGCTAGTACAATGAGTACATCCTGCATCCTAAGTTTGGTTGCAATCAATCAGTCAATCTATTGTGTATACCTCCTTTTCACCATAAAGTGTCTCCGTGATGCAGGTGGGGTTGTATACTTTTGAGCTCATACCTCCTTTTCACTGTAAGGCATCTCCGTAACATGGGTGGGGTGGCATGCTATTCTTCCTTCTCACTGTAAGGCATCTCCGTGACGCGGGTGGGGTTGAATTTTTAAAAAGTCCTTTGCAGAGGCGAGGAGCAGTTCTGTGACCAACTCAACCCTTAAGCGTGTTTTCAGAGATTGTTGTGGCAAAGCCCAATCATTGGTGTGTGCCTATAATGTGTCTGAGATGGTGATGAGCCTAGAAATAGGGAACACACCATCACTTGTCTACCGTGTTTTCTCCATGTCTTCAAGTGTATGTGTTTTGGCGTGCTTGTATTGTTTGGCATGTTTGCTGCCCCATATGTGATATGCATTTTGGGAGGTTTTATGTGTATTACATGTGCGTTGCCCCATATGCAGAGACCAGCACCATCGAGTAGTGCTTCCTACATTTTGGGAGGTTTGTTTACTTTCTAGTACTTGCATTTTGCATTTCATATATATAAGAAAAAGAAAAGAAAAGATATCATTTTTTTATTCCATGCATTACTGTGTCTTCTATGCATTAACTGTCTATTCCATGTTCTGCGTGACTATAACTATCTTCTCCATGTTTTGCGTGCCTATTACTATTTTCTATGTGATTGACATGTCTTCTCCGTGCTTGGTGTGTTTGCTGTGTTTGTGACCTTACTTTAATGCATGTATGGGCCTCATGTTCATACATACATTAAAGTGGGGGCTAAATGTAAGGTTAAAAAATGTCCCCTTAGGGGCTTTTCCCTCATAAGGTTTAGCTCTTGGGTCTTTAGAGTGCATTTAGGACATTTTAGTTCATATTTTAGCATCCCAATGGAATGAGACCTAAGTCCCATGGCAAATAGGACCTAGGAGGACCCCTTGAGCTGTACCCTACCTAAAATAGAGGGGGAGGACTTAGGCGCCCGCGCCCTAGTCCTGCCTTATTTTGGGGTAGCCCCAATTTGCTAGTGTCAATTAGTGACCATTATTAGGTCCCTTTTCTGACACAATAAGTTTGAATTTTAAATATCTTGGCGGGAGTTCTTGTAGATGCATATATAAGCATGTGTAGGCATTCATTTGTAAACTAGATGATTACTAGCAAGCTATTGTGTTCTCGAGGTGATTCAAGGCTTTCATTGTGTTGCAAGAGCAAACTTGTATGTTTTATGTGTTGATATTTGCATATTTGAGCATCAATCTCCTCATGGCACAAAGAGCATCTTCCTCCATGAGAGCTTCACTACAAGGTAACATAATATTGTGTTTTTATTGTTTCCTTTGGTTTTTGGCCTCTACCTCACAAGGGCACACCCTCTTTATCTAACGACAATTTTCAGAGACTTAAGTGTCCTCTGAGGTTTGACTGAGGAAAACCTATAAACACCACAACCCCCAAACCAAGTCTTGTGATTGCAGGTTACAGGAGTCGCATCCAGGAAAAGTGGACTTGCAGGAAGGCTGGGAAGACATCAAGGATTCAAGATCTGAAGAAAAGTTAGACAAAGGAGCACTTCTGGGACTAGGGCGCTCGCTCTAGTGTCCTCCGTAGATTGTTTCTAGAAAATAGAAGTTTCAGGGCTGATTAGTGTCAAAAGGAGGTCCGGATTCCTTGAAAAAGTAGGTACCTTGGACTTGGGTGCCCGCTCTAGTGTCCCCAACTGTTCCACTTTAGAACCCCAAAAATAGGTATTCTGTAATTTGGTATTTTACTCCCGTCTGCAAGTTCTTTTTCCATAATTCATTAATTTGTTGTCGTATTTGTATAATTAGGGTTTTAATGGTCAATTAAGCATAGGAGAAGGAAAAATTGATAATTAATTCCCTAATCCAAGTTTCCTACATATGAAAGTGACTCTAGGGTATGATAGTGCTCGCCACTTGACCTTAGGTCCTTCAATGTATAGTGGAAAGGCGGATTTAAACACCTAAACAACAAAAGATTAACGAATCCAATTTTCCACTAAATAGGGATGTCCCTTAGAAGTCACAATTATCTTAGGTCACCAACAAGCAGAGTAGAGAAACCACTAAAAAATTCCTCAAGCAACCTACTATTAATTCATTCTAACAACCTTAGTCTAATGAAGCTCATTTCCTCAATATGAATGTAACAAATGAAATAATGCTTTCTTGATAAGTTGAAAGAGCTTGACCCTTAAGAGGGATAATGTCTTTTACTAGTATGTGAAGTACTACATGAATGGTTGATGCATTTGTGTTGAAAGCAACCCAATTTATTGGGGTGAGAAATAAAAAGGATGATAATGCATGGAGAATATTTGCAAAAAGTGTTATCTTGATGTTGTCATGAATACTAATGACATTTCAAAGGTGAAAAGTTGTGACCCTTCAAATAGGAAAGACTATGACCCTCTTATAATGAAGGGCAGTGACCATGCATAGCATATATGTGCCCAACTAGATGTGTTGGTGCTAATGATTTGGCCCCACAAAGAACAAAACAAAAAATAGCCTACCTTGCAACTTTATACTACATGATTTTGATGATTTTGGCGCAGTAGAAAATATTTTACCACTAGAAAATTCCTTAAGAGGTATCAAAAATTGAGAGAGGTTATTGTAGAGGGGTTCTATGTGATCACATAGCCTCAAATGAAATGTGTCTAAGTGACATAGTTTTGTTGATAACTGAGAGGGGGGGTGAATCAGTTATCTTAATTAATTTAACTTTCTGTTCTTCTTTAACAACTAGTACAGCATCAAAGCAAATAAGCATCCATAATCATGAAAGAAGAGACAAAGACAATACACATAACACAATAATTTTGACGTGGAAAACCCTATTAAGGGAATAACCACGGGGTGACTAACCCAAGAATGTATTCTCTGTTAGAAGAATAGAAGTACAAAATGGCACTTGCCAATTGGGGCTCATTCCCTTAGCACACTGCTCACAAGAGGCTCACTGCCTACAAGAAACTCACTATCTATAAGTTATAAAGAGAGCAACAAGATACTTGAACTGATGAGAAGCATCCACATATGCTGGAGTTTAGTTCCGGTTAGGTTCAGTATACTGATCTACTGCACTTCATCCTTTCTCTTCTTTTGTGCTGCTGTCCTTTCACAGACCGGACCTGCCTTACTACTTCCACACTACTCTTCTACTTTTCTTCACACACCTAAATATTAGACACACACCTTCACATCCAAATCCATCTGGTATATATATTTGCACAAAGGATTTCATCCTCTTTCTAGTCGACATCCGGAATAGTCAATATTTTCCCAAATTCTAGTCTGTCGGCTGAATCCTTGCTTACCAAGTGATGCGAATCAAGGAGAAACTTATAGAAGTCATCGAACATGTCGGCCAATCATGTATGATACCTTAAGAACCTTGATCACCATCAATATATCATCTGGAATAATTCTGATGCTCTGCTAGTCAGTTCTTCCTCTATCTACTCTCCCAAACTGGACCCCAATACTTAGATGCTCATATCTCTTCACTCTTTCATCACCGGAGGCTCAATCCCTAGAATCTATCAGTCAAGGTACATCTCTTGACTTTCCCAATTCCATACTTTACAAAGATACTTCCTCTAAGAGATTCGGACCTGACTGTCGGACCTTGCTGCATGCTCTATTCTTGCTTACCGGACCAAAGTATTCTTTAATCTAACTTCTGGTAAAGACACACCATGTCCTGTGGATGTGTGGAAAGGTCTTTGTTGCCATCAATGACAACACCAATGAAGCCACACAGTGTCTCTTGCCAACAATCTCCCCCTTTGGCATTGAATGCAACACTTAGTGAAAAATGACTAAGTGTCACACTGCACTCCCTGTTGGCTGATGCTCTATTCTAATGTACATTTTTTTGGAGCTCCCCCTTAGCTAGATTCTATATTTTCACTGCTCCTCACTCCCCCTTTGACATCAATAGCAAAGGGTAGAATCTGCACACCAAAAATCCTCAAAAAAATCAACTATACTTACCCACATAAGTATAAATACATGATACACTTACATATATTGGAGTATATCTGCAAAAGATGTCTTCAACTGGGCAAATTATGTTGCCCAACTCTGCTTCATCCTATCCAAAATTGAGATGTGACCACTCAACAGGAATGCAAAAGCTTCTACCCTCTTAATATCTATCGGATCACTGGTTCGTGTTGTGGTCTGGGCATCAGTTAGGGCCTCATGCATGGCCTCCAATTTAGGGATAATCATCCCTCTAAGTTCACCCATCCTACTTATTATGTTCTTCCTCTCATTCTCAAGCTTCTTAATCTCATTCATGACTACAATAGTTTGACATTCCTGGTTTATTATGGATACAGTGAGAGGATCAAAATTCTGAGAGAGGCTTGACAGTTTATCCTCTTGTTCTTTTACTTTCTTCTCAATATCCTTTGTTACTTTTGTCCAGGATATACAAAATTTATATGCTTCTCCTCCATCCTTAAGAGCATTTTCTAATATCTTTATCCCAATATCCATATTTCTCCTATCATTGGTTATAAAACCTTGTAACTCAGAGAATCTATTATCCAAAAACTCTTTCCGGACCTTCTCCTCAGCTGATTTCTCTAAAGACTCAAAATGAGTGCTGATAGAACTAACAAGAGACTTGAGATTACCAGATGAAGAAGCTGAGGAATCCTTCTGAAAGGATGGCATGATCTTTTTAAGCACACCGGATGCAATTTCTAGTAGCTCACAGTCTTCCATGTGAGACTTTAAAAGTTTTTCTTTTGCCTTTTCTTGGGCAAAGGATGCTATCTTCATTGTTTGAACTGGAGAGAGAGAATCAAAGTCAAATGGTCCTTGAAGTAACTCTGGTTCATCAATCTCTATCATTTCTTTAGTCAAGAAGTCCTTGACAGTTTCTGTAGTGTCTCTTACTGGAGAAAGAGTTTTCTTTCCTTCTGCACTGTCACTTGTGTTCTTCTCAGATTGACCTTCTTCTCTTCCCTTCACTTCTTCTTCTTTCTCCTCTATTCTTTCTTCTCCTTTAGATCTAGAGACTGCTAGAGAATCTGGATTTACTTCTCCTTGGACTTCCTCTTCCAAAACATAGGAATCTAAGTCCTTAGCTTTTTCTTCACTAGTCTCTTTTGCCTCTTCGGCTACTATCTTAGTGGATTCTTCTTTGTCATCCATGGCAGAGGTTTCATCATCTAAGTTCTCTACAATGGGAATGTTGAATCTTTTTTATGCATTTCGAAGGATCTCTTCTGTCTCTTTTGCTATTTTGTCAGTTTCACCAAGCATAAGCTGATTCATTCTAGCTTTGCTCTGGAACTCATCCTTACAATCTTTGAAGATCATATTCATTTGCTTCGGCGTGATTGAAGGAAAGAGCTGAATAGCTATCTATTCCCGGATCTCAAGATCCTTTACCTTAGCATTATTCTTTCTTATTTCTAATTCCTTCTCTAGGCTTTTGGGAATGAGAGATATGATTTCAATAAAAGCCTTATTATAGATATTCAAATATCTAATTGTAGCTTCTTGCAAGATCTTCTGGTCAGCTTCATTATAATCATTATAGAATTCTGTCATTGGTTTTAGGTTTCCATCCATAGTGACTGATTTGACTACATCATCAATGGATAGAGTGGGCCTTTCAACAAATTCTTTCGCCATCTCTTCCTTGTCTTGACCTATAGAGGATTCACTGGATCCTTTCTTCTTCTTCATCATTTTCTTTACCTCCTCATCTGACTCAGTTTCTTCATCGTCCTTCTGACTAATGTAAGACCTTGTGGCCTTTGTTTTAGTTCTTTTCTCTACTTTACCAGATGATTTTTCTTCTGGTTTAGATGCCTTTGAGCTTTTAGTAGTTGCAGGTGCAGAGGTCTTAGAGGATCTGGTTCGGGAGGGGACTTCCACCGGAGCACCTTCTTTCTCTGCTTTTTCTTTTTCTTTCTCTGCCCTTTCTATCTTTTCTCTGTTTGCATCAAGTGCCTCCTTTGATATTCCAAATTTCTTGGTGAATTCTTCAACTTCGCTTCTCACTTTCCTCTTAATTTCAGGCTGTCTAAGTTCCACATGAACTTTTACACTCAGCTCTTGGTAGGTTCCATACCTTTCTGCCTTAGGGTCTTTGGGTAGGCTCAACAGATGTTGGATATGCAGCTCTACAATTTTCTCATCTACTTCATACCCCATTGGCATGATCTAGACTGTCCTTGGCTCCACTGCCTCCATTAGACATTGATCAGTGTCTACCATGAAACACACTATATCTTTGTACTTATCAACCAATTATTGGGGAATTCTTTCTCTGGTTTGCTTCATATTTTGAAAGTTCTTGAAGTAACCCCACAGAGCTGTATTTCTTGCCTTAGCATCCCCAAGCCTATGCAAGTAATATCTAATTTGAATTGCAATAGGTTTGTCATTCTGCCATACCCAACCACTAGATCCGGGTAGCTCATTCATAGAGTAGAAAAACAAACACAATATCGGTCCACCATACTTGAAGGAGTTCTTCTTGTCCTTCTATAAGTTTTCCATCAGTTGGCTCAGAAGGAGTTCACAGAGATCATAATCTGCATTCTTTCTCAACATTTCATAAGCAGTATACACAGCAGTTCCAGATATTGAATTCTCCCTGCTGGAGTGATATATCTTATAGCCAATTATCATAGATACAAACTTGATATCTGGATCAGTGATATCTTCTATGGTCATTGCTCTCTTATCAAATTTTGATCTAGCAGCCTCACTCACAGTTTGGTTTTTGACAGATTTGAGAATAGGTAACCCTTCAGAAGAGTGCAAACCGGTTATTGCCCTAATTGCATCCTTGGTGATCTTAAATGGTTTATTCAACCATAAGAAGTTATCATGCACTCTGCTCAACACATACTAGACCCACTCATCTTCTTCAAAATAGGGGAAATGGATGTATTGACTGAAATGTTTGTCCTGGATAGCCTTGTACTAGGGTTTGAGTTCAAAAGAGTCATCTATCAATTGTTTGTGATAGATATCCATTAACTTGGATTCCCCAAAATCTTCAATATTCGCATGAATGTAAACCCTAACATCTTCTACATGCAAAATACCATGCAAAATGCTAGAGAATGCACCTGAGGGATCTACTTCAAGAGATTTGTAGGGATGCTTCCTAAATTTAGGGTGTGGTCTATCAATAATCTTCACAACATTCGGAGTAGCCATTTTTATGAAGATTTACAGAAAGATATTCAAGAACAAAAATTACCTTTTGTGCTTTTAGGTTTCACGGAATGAGTTGAATCGGATTGCTAGAAGAAATGACTTCTACAGTTTATCTTCGAGAGGCTTGAGACAATTTGTTTACAGAGCTCTTTTTCTCCTTTTCTTGAGTGCAAATGTACAAATGATGAATACAAGAACCCTTTTATCTCTCTACAAACCCTAATTTCATTTGCAATAAATGCATACCTTAAGTTATTCCGGTTGCTCTGTTCTCCTTGTCCTGAGAGATTTTTCTAGATCACTAAGATGCACTTAAGGTTACTCTCAGTGGATATTAGCAATCTATCTACCTTTTACAATTATTCCATTTAGCCTCAGATCAAGATACCTCAAATTCGAATCATGCTGAATGTAAATGTGAAAATCTTGTTTTTACTGAATGACTATTAAACTGGATCAAACTTGGAAGATTAACCTATTCAAAACTTCTTGCAGATCTTTCATCTCTTTACCAAAGCTTATTTAGATGTTCCTTTGTGAACCCTTTAATCTGCAACTTTCCTTGTGCCAATTTCAGTACCAATTAACTGGCTGGGGGAAAATGTTTTTCCTTGTATCTCCCCCTGAGCCAGAGCTCACTTTTTAATTTCCAAAAGGAATATCAGGACCAGAATCTAGTGTCGATCCATCCCCTACATTCTATATACTTCTCTTCACCCAAATCTTGTTCACCTCACTTTGAACTTCATACGCATTTACTTTTCCTTTTCCTTTGTCTTGATTTTGATTATGATGCACCGGACCCCTTTTGTCCTGATTCTTGCTTCTGCAGAATTTGGCAATATGACCGGATCTATTGCAATTGTGGCAAACAACATTTCTTTGCATATTTGATTGATATCCTCTTGATCTACATTGATTAGCCATATGTCCCATTCTATTGCATGCAAAGCATCTACCATTGAATGAATTGTTCATTTGCATATTTCTGTATTCATGAGATTTGTGACCATACCTTTTACAGTTGAAACACTGTCCAGAGAAGGATGTATTAGTTTGATTTATCTCTTTCTGCACTAATTAGCTTTATGACCAAGTTATTGCAGTTGTGGCAATATCCATTGAAGGATGGATATCTTTGAGCATTACGTTGCCTTACTGGAGGTCTTCTAGGACTGTTCCTTGGATTTCCTGATCTAAAATTTTTCTGACCAGATCCAGAGCTTTCACCTTTCTCATATCCCAAGCCACGCTTGTCATCTACCCTCTTTTGGCTTTCAAGAAGAACTTCAAGTTGAGCAGAACTTATCTTGAATTTCTCTTTGTATTCATTTGCTATTTGAAGATTCTTTTTAAGAGTGTCAATTTGATCCTCAAGTTTTTCTTCATTATCTCTAGCATCTTCAAGATCAGATTCAAGATGTTTGATTATTCTATCCATCTTGTGGCAGTCTTCTGATTTCTCCTTGAGAGATTGTCTTAGATCATCTTCATTTTTTCTTTTCTCTTCAATTTCTTGGGTAAATTTCATAACTCCTGATTCCATTTCATGTCTTACCATATTGATCTTTTTTGATAACTTTTCACATAACTTGGTTTTCTCCTTCAGATCTTCATTTATATCATTGGCTTCACCTTGACTTACCAATTGCTGAAGTAGATCCTTTCTCTTTTTCATAGAGAGACCCAGTTTCCCTTTTAGTTCATTTATGAAATCATCAGCCTATTTGAGTCTTTCCTTCAATTCATTGACTTCAAAATTAGATTGCTCAAGATCATCTAGGGAAGACTGAAGTTATTCCCTCATACCATACACATCCATTTGAATTCCCAGATCTTCCTCAAGCTGTTAGGCTCTATTTGGAGGAACTTGGTTCTGATACTAATTGTTGATAACTAAGATGGGGTGGTGAATCAGTTATCTTAATTAATTTAACTTTCTGTTCTTCTTTAACAACTAGTGCAGCATCAAAGAAAATAAGCATCCATAATCATGAAAGTAGAAACAAAGTCAATACACATAACACAATGATTTTGACGTGGAAAACCTTGTTAAGGGAACAACAATGGGGTGACTAACCCAAGAATGTATTCTCTGTTAGAAGAATAGAAGTACAAAATGGCACTTGCTAATTGGGGCTCATTACCTGAGCACACTGCTCACAAGAGGCTCACTGCCTGCAAGAGACTCACTGTCTACAAGTTATAAAGAAAGTAACAAGATACTTGAACTGATGAGAAGCATCCACATATGCTAGAGTTTAGTTCCGATTAGGTTTAGTATACTGATCTACTGCACTTCATCCTTTCTCTTCTTTTGTGCTACTATCCTTTCACATACCGGACCTGCCTTACTACTTCCACACTGCTCTTTTGCTTTTCTTCGCACACCTTCACATCCAAATCCATCTAGTATATATATCCACACAAAGGATTTCATCATCTTTCTAGTTGACATCCGGAATAGTCAATATTTTCCCAAACTCTAGTCTGTCGGCTAAATCCTTGCTTACCAAGTGATGCGATTCAAGGAGAAAATTATAGAAGTCATCTAACATGTTGACCAATCATGTATGATACCTTAAGAACCTTGATCACCATCAATATCTCATCCAGAATAATTCTGATGCTCTGCTGGTCAGTTCTTCCTCTGTCTACTCTGCCAAACCAGACCCCAATACTTAGATGCTCATATCTCTTCACTCTTTCATCACCGAAGGCTCAATCCCTGGAATCTATCAGTCAAGGTACACCTCTTGACTTCCCCAATTCTGCACTTTACAAAGATACTTCCTCTAAGAGATCTGGACCTGACTTCCGGTAAAGACACACCATTTCTTGCGGATGTGTGGAAAGGTCTTTGTTGCCATAAATGACAACACTAATGAAGCAACACAGTGTCTCTTTCCAACAAGTTTCTGAGTAACAACTCATCAAAAATTGTTTCCTTTTTACACTTTGGTCTCTTAAGGGATATCACCGGTACAATATAACTCGAACTATTTTGGCATGTTTGGGTGTGAAACAAGACCATGCCTAGCCTAAATGTACCCATCCAGATGTGATGGAACTATTGGTTTAACCATATGAAGATCAAAATGAAAGTTACACCCCTTTGTAACTTTACACTACATGTATCTTACCATTTTTGGAGCAGCAGAAAAACTTTCACCATGGGCAAATGCCTCATAGACATAAAAAAAATGAGAGAGGTTATTGTAAAAAGACCCTATGTGATCCCATAGCCTTAGACATAATGTTTCTAAGTGACACAGTTTCTAAGTAACAACTCATCAAAGATTGCTACATTTTTGCACTTTGGTCTCTTAAGGGATATCACTGGTACAATGTAGCTCAGATTGTTTTAGAATGTTTGGGTGTGAAACAAGACCATGCCTAGTCTAAATGTACCCATTCAAATGCAATGGAACTTTTGGTTTGGCCGCACAGGGAGCATAACGAAATTTACACCCCTTTGCAACTTTACACTACATGCATCTAACCATTTTTGGAGCAGCAAAAAAACTTTCACCACGTGCAAATGCCTTAGAGATATAAAAAACCAAGAGGTTATTGTAGATGGACCCTACATGATCTTATAGCCTCAAATGGAATGTTTCTAAGTGACATAGTTTCTAAGTAACAACTCATCAAAGATTGATGCCTTTTTACGCTTTGGTCTCTTAAGGGATATCATTGGTACAATGTAGCTCGGATAGTTTCATCATGTTTGTGTGTAAAATAGGACCATGCCTAACCTAAATGTACCCATCCAAATGCATTAGAACTATTGGTTTTGTCGCATGAAGAGAAAAACAAAAGTTACACCCCTTTGCAACTTTACACTACATGCATTTGACCATTTTTGGAGCAGCAAAAAAACTTTCACCATGAGCAAATGCCTTAGAGATATAAAAATCCAAGAGAGGTTATATTAGGGGGACCCTACATGATCTTGTAGTCTTAGACATAATGTTTCTAAGTGACATGGTTTCTAAGTAATAGCTCATCAAAGATTGCTTTTTTTTGCACTTTGGTCTCTTAAGGGATATTGTCGGTACGATGTAGCTCAGACTGTTTTGGCATGTTTGTGTTAGGGTTAGGGCAGATCAAAGAAATAAACACTAACAATTATATGCAGATTAAATAACCCAAATACAATAATAAAGAACAACACAAAAGAGATCAACACAAAAATTTAACGTGGTTCACCCAATATGGGCTACATCCATAGAAACTCAGCCACCCAATGATTTTATTATCCACTGCAAAAAAAATTACAATCTCATGAATACATCATTATACCATACATCCCAGCCACTTATAACAAGCTTTTCAAAAGCTTCTAGAATTAGGGTTTTGCAATGTCATTTTTCTTTTATCGGTTAACAAAAATTAACAACCGACTCTGATCATGCAAAAAGAGAGAAAAAAATTGGGGGGCTACGCCCCTAAACCCTGGCGAGGATACATAACTTGTGTATAGTACTTGCATGATTAGTCTCCACATACCAACAATCTCCCACTTGGAGACTGATCCTAGATGACACCGCTGCGCTTGCATCTCTCACTGGATTACAGGCTTGGCTAGTTTCTTAAGTCCACCATTATCAGTCTTAAAGGCCAATAGAAACTGATGAGGAAATCAATTTCTCCCATGTAACTGCCTTTGTGAACATATCTGCGGGATTCTGACTTGTGTGAATTTTCTCTAGCTTCAACTGCCCATCCTCCAAAATTGACTGGATGAAGTGGTATCTGAGCTGTATGTGCTTAGTTTTTGAATGCAAAGTTGAATTCGTAGCAAGATGAATAGCACTCTAGCTATCAATGTACAAAGGGCTATCATCTTGTTGTTGCCTCAATTCCTCCAGAAAATGTTGTAACCAAACCATCTCCTTTCTAGCTTCTATAGCAACAACATACTTAGCTTCATTGGTTGAAAGCGTAACAACCTTTTGCAGTCTTGAAATCTAACTGACTGCAGTATCTCCTATAGTAAAAACATACCCTATAGTACTCCTCCTAGTATCACTATCACCTGCCAGATCAAAGTCAACATATCCTTTTAGAGCAGAATTTGTTCCTCCAAAACATAGTTTCTTTGAAGTAGTACCTCTCAAATATCGAAGTATCCATTTTACCGCATTCTATTGTTCCATTCCTAGATTGTTCAATACCTGCTCACAACTCCCACTGCATGTGCAATATCTGGCCTTGTGCATACGATTGCATACATCAAGCTGCCAACTGCTGATGCATATGGTATCTTAGACATTTTGTCTTCCTCCACTTTTGTCTTTGGACACATTTCTTTAGTCAACTTAAAATGACTAGGCAAAGGTGTACTAACTACTTTTGCATTCTACATGTTAAACCTTTTCAACACCTTCTCTACATACTCACTTTGGGACAAAAATAATTTTCTGTTTGTCCTGTCCTGTGTGATCCTCATACCAAGGATTTATTTTGCTGCACCCAAATCCTTCATAGCAAATGAATTTGCTAATTTCTGTTTAAGTTCATTAATATGCTGCATGTTAGACTCAGCAACAAGCATGCCATCAACATAAAGCAATAGGATAATATAATTGCCATTAGCCAATTTCTTGAAATAAACACAATAATCAGAATGACATCTTTTGTAACCTTGTTTAGCCATAAAACTTTCAAATTTCAAATACCATTGCCAAGGTGCTTGCTTTAGGCCATACAAACTCTTCTTTAACCTGCACACAAAATCCTCCTTACCCTTGACCTCATACCCCTGTGGTTGCTGCATTTATATTTCCTCTTCCAAATCCCCATGGAGAAATGTTGTTTTCACATCTAAATATTCAAGATGGAAGTCTTCTATAGCCACAAGACTTAGAATAGTTCTAATAGAAGTCATCTTTACAACTAGAGAAAATATTTCATCAAAATCTATACCTTTCTTCTTTGCAAAACCTTTTACCATGAGTTTGGCCTTATATCTTTGGCAATGCTCTTTTTCCTATAGGTAATTTGACTAAGCCCCAAGTCTGATTCTACAACAAGGAATCCATTTCCTCTTTCATGCCTAGCTCCCACTGCTTTTTGGTATCTACCTGCATTGCTTCTTCATAACTTTCAAGTTCACCAGAATCAGTTAATAATATAGAATATAATGATAGAGAAAATCTTTCTGGAGATCTACTTATCTTTGTAGAACATCTAATACTTGCAGGAGTCTGTGGGATAGCTTGTTTTTGCTGAGCATTAGGTACCACTGGTATTTTATTTTCTAGAATCTCATCCAACACCACATATTCCTTTTTGGCCTATTCATGCTTCTTTTCCTACAGCTGATCCCTATACATGACCTTCTCATTGAATATAACATCTCTACTCCTAATGATTTTATGATTTTCAAAATCCCATAACCGATAGCCAAATTCATCTACTCCATATCCAATGAAGGTACATTTTTTAGACTTAGCCTCAAGCTTGGTTCTATTTTCAGTATCAACATGGACAAAAGCTTCACAGCCAAAGGTTTTTAGAAATGAATAGTTTACCTTTTTACCTATCCATGCCTCCTCTGGAATGCCACCATCTAAAGGATTTGAAGGTCTCTTGTTTATTAAATAAATAGCAATATGTACAACATCTGCCCAAAAGTGTAAGGGTAGTCCAACATGCAATCTCATGCTCCTTGCATGTTCCATAATGGTCCTATTCATCCTCTCAGACACACCATTTTCTTGTGGGGTTCCATGAACTATTTTCTATTACAGATTCCATTATATGAACAGTAATTCTCAAATTCTCTACTACAATGCTCGCCTCCATTATCAGATCTGAGACACTTCAACTTTTTTCCTATCTCATTCTCAACCAAAGCTTTCCACTTTTTAAAGGTTTTAAATATTTCTGATTTTTATTTTAGGAAATACACCCATGTTTTCCTAGTTGCATCATCAGTAAAAATAACATAATAGCAAGAGCCTCCAAGAGAAGATACCTGAGCTGGTCCCCATACATATAAATGCACAAGCTCTAACTTATCACTCTTCTTCTCTTTCCCAACTTTGAGAAATCAGACTCTTTTCTATTTTCCATAAACACAATTTTCACAAAACTCCAAGTTAATCTTCTTTAGACTTGGTAGCAACTTTCTGGAGTGAAGGATTTTCATCCCTTTCTCACTCATGTGCCCAAGTCTATGGTGCCACAATTCTATTTCTGTCCCTATAGCAAATGTTATAACTATCTCAGTAGCAACTGTTTCTATAGCAACTAAGGTAAAATAAATATTACCAGTACACAAATACAATGTGCCTACCTTTTCACCTTTAGCTACTACTAATGCACCTTTAGTGACCTCCCAGACTTTGTCTAAAAAAGTAACTATACAGCCTTCAATACCCAGTTGTCCTGTAGAGATTAAATTCCTTCTCAAATTTGGAACACACCTTACCTCCTATAGCAACCATTCATTTCCATCTTGCAACTTGATTTTTATCTTTCCTTTTCCAACAATCTGATAGGGTTCATCATCACCCAAATATACCTGTCCAAAATCACCTTGAACATAATCTACAAAATATTTCCTATGGGGTGTGGCATGAAATGAAGCCCCTGAATCTATTACCCAGGAATCATTAGCATTATCTAAATATAGAATTAAAGCATCCTGTAATTTATTACTTGCAACATTAGCTTCCTTACTGTCATCATGTTGTCTGTCACCTTGTTTGCCCTTTTGAGACCAGCAACCCTTGTTCAAGTGTCCTGGCTTTCCATAGTGCCAGCAATCCATTCTTACTCTCGATTTAGATCTACCTTTCTTTGACTTCCCTTGTGACTTCCCATGATTTGTAGGTCTTTTTCCTCTTTCCTTTGTTCTTTTCCTGTTCTCTACAGTCAAAACATTACCAGATGTTGAAGTCTCACCTATGCTTTTCCATCATATTTCCTTGCTAATGATAACACCAACAACATCATCAAATTTCAAAGTATTTGAACCAGAGACAGAGTTACTTATAACCATTACCAAGCTATTCTAGTTTCCTGGTAAAGAACATAAAACCAGGAGAGCCCCCACCTCTTCATCAAATTTTACTTTTACAAAAGTTAACTGACTGGTAATTCTATTAAACTCATTTAAATGATCTGACACAGATCATCCTTCAATCATTTTCAGATTAAACAAATGCTTCATGAGAAATACCTTATTAGAGGCTAAGGGTTTTTCATACAATTTGGCCAAAGCTTTCATCAGTTAACTTGTTGTCTTTGCTTCTGTTATATTGAATGCCACAATGGTGCCAGGCACAGCCAAATGGTTCCCAGTACCTTTCTATCCAGAAGTTCCCAATCCTCATCAGTCATTGCTACTGGTTTCTTGGCTACTCCTTCCAACAGCCTCTATAAATCCTTCTGATAGAGATAATCCTCCATCTACATCTTCCATAATTGATAGTTCTTCCCATTGAATTTATCTACCTTCAATTTACCCTCATCCGCCATTGCTCCCACTTAATCGTGAGACTTCCACTCAACCGTGAGACCTTCCTGTAGGTGATAATCAAACACAACCCACTTTGATACTAGTTGTTAGGGTTAGGGCAGATCAAAGCAATAAACACTAACAATTATATGCAAATTAAATAACCCAAATACAATAATGAAGAACAACACAAAAGAGATCAACACAAAAATTTAACGTGGTTCACCCAATATGGGCTACATCCACAGAAACTCAGCCATCCAATGATTTTATTATCTAGTGTAAAATAGATTACAATCTCACAAATACATTGTTGTACCATACAGCCCAGCCACTTATAACAAGATTTTCGGAAGCTTCTAGAATTAGGGTTTTGCAATGTCATTTTTCTTTTGTCAGTTAACAAAAATTAACAACCGACGAGGATACATAACTTGTGTACAATATTTGCATGATCAGTCGCCACATACCAATAGTTTGGGTGTGAAAAAGGACAATTCCTAGCCTAAATGTACCCATACAGACGCATTGGAACTATCAATTTGGTCGCACGAGGAGCAGAACGAAAGTTACACCCCTTTGTAACTTTACATTGCATGCATCTGACCATTTTTAGAGCAACAAAAAAAATTTTCAGCATGGGAAAATGCCTCAGAGATATAAAAATTTGAGAGTTTATTGTAGAGGGACCCCTACATGATCTCGTAGCCTTAGACGAAATGTTTCTAAGTGACACAGTTTCCAAGTAACAGCTCGTCAAAGATTGCTTCTTTTTTGCACTTTGGTCTCTTAAGGGATATCACTGGTACAATGTGTTGAAAGTTGTTTGTCATTGATGTCAAAAGGTTAGGAGGTGTTGATCATATCCTTGTTGGTGTTGTTGTTAAAGGATCAGGATGCTCAGTTATGGAGTTCATGTTTCATGGTATGGTCTTTACAAGATGCCTTCATTCATAGAGCTCACATGCCTTTCATCCTATAGGATGGTGTGTTCATGTTTCACAAGAACCCTACAAGAAATGTATGCAAAGAGTGGAAGCATATACAATGAACGCAAACTATTTGAAATGATGCCTCAAAGAAATGTTGTCTCATGGAATGCAATGATTGCAAGATACACACGAAATGGATTTTTCATAAGGCTTTAAAAACTCTCAAGCAAATGCACAAAAATAAATTTCAACCAAACACAAATTTTGGCATGTCTAAAACCAAATTGCACAACCTTATCTAACTTCCTCCTTGCCTATGCCAGAATGGGATCTAGGGAGCATGGTGTGGACAACCATCAAAGCATAATCGATCACTTATTGCCGCTAGATGATCACTCTCCATCATCTTGTCTCTCTCTTCGTCTATAGTTGGATGGGCTAGAGTTGTGACCTCCTGTGAGAAGCATCAAGACGCAAAATTGACTAAACATAAATATTGTTTATGTACATCAAATGACATGAGCTAAAACAAGAAATACAAAATTATCACATTTTCATGTTATTGGCTCATACCTTGGTCAAACGATAGGAATCCTCAGCAAAATGGAGTGGTTGAAAGAAAGAATAGGATTGTTCAAGAATCTACAAGGACAATGGTAAGAGAAGCAAACCTACCAGATGTATACTGGAGGGAAGTAATTCATACTACTATTTATATACAAAACAAAGTACAAGTAACCATCTAGGAAAGTTTTATGCATACTTACAAATTAATTCAATGAACAATCCGGGTCTGCTCTACTTTTTATTGTGTCAAGTATTTGTCGCAAGTATGGGCCTAACCGGTATTGTTACTGATGTCAACATACTCCTATTACATTGAGGTCAAGGATTGGATGATCTGTGTACTGAGGATATTAAGAAAATTAGCCCTATCAAAAATAAAGAAGGACAGTGAAGACAGTGAAGTTCTATGTAGCAAAAATCCCAGTCAGTTGAAGATCAGAGTATGTGCATCAAAGGGTTTACAAATATGTGTCTGAAGGTGCTCCAACCAAGATTTGAGAGATCCACATGAAATTTTGGAGAAGTTATGGCCATATGAATAAAACTAGTTCTAGCAGCTGTTAAAGGTGACAGAGTGGCACAAATAGGTCTGGTGAGATCCAGAAATGAAATATCTTGTTCTGTGGATCTGGTGGCATGTTTAGGAAGCCAATGTGAATTGACAACTCAATTGGTTCATGGTTTGGAGGTCCACAAGCAATCCTTCTAAGCTTGTCGGGGTCTCTAGATTGTGTCCAATTCGTGTTGGCGGTCCGCATTGAAGATTGAGCTTCGGGTGATGGTGTTCTTCCTAATCTTGGCCAATTGGATGATTTGCGCATGTTATGGATGATCTTGAAGATGTTTTGTGGAGCATGGTGTGTTCCTCAAAGAAGATTGAAGTCCCAGATATGCATGGCCGACAGTGTAGTGATGCGCATGAAGTTTTTGTAACAAGTCAAGTTGTATTTTTGTAATTGCTCTGTAATAAAATCAAGTATGTGTTGTGCCAACTTTAATGATCATTCCAAAGTCAATGTCATGTATAAATAAGATTTATGAAGTCATTTAAAAGCGTCTATGTGGTTGTGATGAGAAGGTGGTAGTGAACAGGAGCAAAAAGTAGAGCAAAGGTATTGAGCTTAAATGGAACTGTCTCAAGCATGGTGAAGATGCTAATCTCCAGTTCAAGTATGTAATATTTATATTCTTCTGTAGATAGTGTATCTCCTATAGGTAGTGGACCTCTTGCAAGTAGTGTGCTCGGGCAGTGAACCCTAATTGGCAAGTGCCATTTTATTCTTCGTATTCTTTTAATAGAGAATACAATCTTAGGTTAGTCACCCTGTGGTTTTTCCCTTAACCAAGCTTTCCATGTTAATATCTTGGTGTTATATGCTTTAATTTTGTTTATGCTCCTAAGTTGTATTATGCTTCCATGATTGAATCTTTGTTATGCTACTGAAATTTGAGAAGGTTTAAGTGATTAAAGAACAAAATTTTGGAGACAACTGATTCACCCCCCTCTCAGTTGTCTATCCTAAAACCAACAATTGGTATCAGAGCCAAGTTCCTCTAGAAAAAGCTTGACCTCTTGAGGAGATCTAGGCTCTTGACCTATAAGAAGGACAGTCCAAGGTTTGCTGGAACAAACTTCACTGCCTGGAAGAACCACATGGAATGTCACTTACAATGCATGGGATATCAGTATTGGAACATAACCTCAGCTAAATATGTTCCTCCAAGGAATGGGACAATAACTATAGATGAAGTTAGAGATGCAGAAAATAATCTTTGAGCTAAAGAAGCCCTACTGAGTGCCTTGTCTAATATAGAGCTAACAAATGTTATAGGATTAAAGACTACTTATGAAATTTGGGCAAAGCTTGAAAATCTATATGAAGGAGACAGGTATGTTAAGTGTGCCAAGCTGCAAAGTCTGAAAGGGAAGTTTGAAAACCTAAGGATGAGTGAAGATGAGAACATCACTTTATATATGGTAAAAGTAAATGAGCTTGTTTGTGGCATCATATGTGTTGGTGGAGTATTGGATGAAGATGAAATTGTTGCTAAAGTTCTCAGATCTTTACCTCCTACGTATAAACACAAGGTCGCTACTATTGAGGAAATTAGATCTTTAGCAACTATCACAAGGGATCAATTAGTTGGTAAGATATCTGCATTTGAGTTGGCTGAGATTGGTGATGCACTTCTCAAGACTAAATATGCTTTCAAAGCTAGTACCTCTATAAAAGGTAAACAAAGATATGATCCAAGAGAAAGTTCCTCACAAAAATCAACATGGTATGATAAAGAAAGAAAAGATCTGGAAGAAGATGAGTCAGAAGCTGCACAACTTGAAGCCCTTATTGCAAAAAGACTACCAAGAGGATCTGGTAAGTATGAAAGAAAATTGTCTTTCAAATGTTTCAACTACAATAAGATTTGTCACTTTGCCTCAAGATGTCCAAACAAATTTTCAAGGCCAAACCCTAATAGATCAAGATTCCAAAAGAAATGTTACTATGTTCAAGAAGATGATGATGAAGGAGTAACAAATGATAAATCTGAGATAGGAAACAATTCTAGAAATGTCTGGGTGTTTATTACCATTAAGGAAGAAGATCCATTGCTTATTGAATCTGCCAATCATAAGATGATAGAAAATGCTTTGGCTGCTCAGGTTGAAGAAAATGATGAATGGGTTATTGATAGTAGATGCTCTCACCATATGACTGGTGACAAAAAAAATTTCTTAAGCTTGGAAAGATATGAAGGTGGAGTTGTAAAGTTTGGAGATAACTCTGCTAGCAGAATTAAAGGTAGAGGAACCATTTCTTTTGATGGAAAGAACAAAACCAGTGATGCTCTATATGTTGAAGGTCTGAAGCATACTCTTCTCAGTGTTGGATAGTTGGTGGACAAAGGGTATGATCTTCGATTCAAAAATGGAAAATGTAAGATCTTTGAAAGCTCTGGAACTAAGATTGCATCCAGTACACAAACAAAAGGTAACATCTTCCACTTGGTTGGTACTGGCAAAAGTTGTTTATTTGTTTAAATTGATCAGAGTTAGTTGTGGCATAGGAGAATGTGTCATGTGAATTTTGATAATATCATCAAGATAAGCAATACTCAGGCTGTAAGAGATCTTCTAAGACTAGTGAAACCTACTAACAATTTATGCAAAGAATGTCAGTTGGGTAAGCAGAAAAGAGTCACATTCAAAAGTAAGGAACAATTTTCAACTGAATTGTTAGACTTAGTACACACTGATCTCTGTGATCCGGCAAGAATCAGGAGTCTACAAGGAGATATGTATTTCATGTTGTTGATTGATGACCACTCCCAGATGATGTGGGTAACCTTCTTGAAAGAGAAATCTGAAGCACTTGAAAATTTTAAATTATTCAAGGCTATGGTAGAAAATGAAATTGTCATAAACATAAAATGCCTTAGATCTGATAGAGGTGGAGAATTCACATCCAGTGAGTTCATATCATTCTATGAGGAACATGGGATAAAGAGACAGTTATCTACTGTTGATAACTGAGAGGGGGGGTGAATCAGTTATCTTAATTATTTCAACTTTCTGAACTTTCTTAATAATTAGTGCAGCATCAATTCAAACAAGCAAACATAACCATGAAATGGAAATACACATGACACAATATTTTTGACGTGGAAACCTTGTTAAGCGAGAAAACCACGGGGTGATTAACCCAAGATTGTATTCTTTGTTAGAAGAATAGAATTACCAAATGGCACTTGCCAATTAGGGCTCACTGCCCGAGCACACTACTCACAAGAGGCCCACTGCCTACAAGAGACTCACTATCTACAATTTACAAAAAGTGTAATATAATACTTGAACTGATAAGGAGCATCTACATATGCTGGAGTTTAGTTCTAGTTAAACTTAGTACACTAATCTACCGCACTTCATCCTTTCTCTTCCTTAGTGCTGCTGTCCCTTCACATACCAGACCTACCTTACTAATTTCACTCTGCTCTACTAGTTTTCTTCGCACTTTCAAAAAATAACTATGACACAACTCACAACTAAATCTATCTTGTATATATATCCGCACAAGTGATTTCATCACCTTTCTAGTCGGCACCCGGAATAGTCAATATTTTCCACAAACTCTGATCTATCGGCTAAATTCTTGCTTACCAAGTAATGCGGATCAAGGATATACTTGTAGAAGTCATCAATCATGTTGGCCAATCATAACTTATGCCTTAAGAATCTTTACCATCATCAGTAATGCATCCGGAATAATGTCTAATGTTCTGCCAGTCAGTTCTTCCTCTGTCCACACTACCAATCAGGAACTCGACACTCAAGTATTCATATCTTTTTCTTCATCTATCATCGGAGGCTAAATTGTTGGAATCTATCAGTCAAGGTAGTCCTCTTGACTTCCCCAAATCCGCACTTCACCAAGATACTTCCTCTGAGAGATCCGGAGCTGACTGTCGAACCTCGCCACATGCTTTGTTCTTGCTTACTGGATCACAATACTCTGCACTCTACCTTCCGGTAGAGACTCATCATGTCCTGCGGATGTGTGGGTTAACCTTTTGTTGCCATCAATGACAACAATCATGAATCTCCAATGTGTCTCTTGCCAACAATCTCCCCCTTTGGCATTGATGGCAACACTTAGTGAAAAATGACTAAGTGTTATACTATACTCCCCCTTAGCTGATGCTCTGTCTCTATGTACATTTTCTGGAGCTCCCCCTTAGCTAGATACAACATTTTTCACTGCTCATCACTCCCCCTTTGACATCAATGGCAAAGGGTGGGGTCCACACACAAAAAAAAAATTCAAAAACACTTCTATACTTAGCCGCATAAATATTTATACATGCTATACTTTACATAAACTGAAGGATATCTGCAAAAGATGTCTTCAACTGGACAAATTCTATTGCCCAACTCTACTTCATTCTATCCAAAATTGCGATGTGACCACTCAACAGGAATGCATAAGCTTTTGCCTTTTTCAGATCTGTCAGATCATTTGTTTTGGCTGTAGTTTGAGCATCACTTAAGGCCTCATACATGGCATCCAACTTAGGGATAATTATTCCTCTAAGTTCATTCAACCTGTTGATTTTGTTTTTCTTCTCTTCATCAAGCTTGTTAATTTCATTCAAAACTGCAATCGTCTGATATTCTTGATTTATTATGGATGTGGTAAGTGGATCAAAATTTTTGAGAAAGTTTTGTTAGTTTGTCCTCCTGTTCTTTCACTTTCTTCTCAATCTCCACTGTTGCTTTAGACTAGGATATACAAAATTTGTATACATCTCCTCCATCCTTGAGAGTATTTTCCAAGCTCTTTATCCCAATACCCATTACTCTCCTATCATTTTCTATTAGCCCTTGCAACTTAGAGAATCTCTTATCCAAAAACTCTTTCCTGACCTTCTCCTCAGCTGATTTCTCTAGAGAATTAAAATGTGTACTAATACTATTAATCAGAGATTTGAGATTTCTGAATGAGGAAGCTATGGGATCTTTCTGAAACGATGGTATAATCTTTTCTAGCACTCTAGAAGCAACTGCTATAAGCTCACAGTCTTCCATGTGAGATTTCAGTAGTTTCTCTTTGGCCTTTGCTTGAGCAAATGAAGCTATCTTCATTGTTTGTACCAGAGAAAGAGAGTCAAAATCAAATGGCCTTTTTAGCAGTTCCGGTTCATCAATCTCCATAGTCTCTTTTGTCAAGAAGTCCTTGACAGATTCTGTAGTGTCTCTTACCGGAGACAGATTCTTCTTCTCTTCTGCAGTCTCAAAACTGTCTCTTGGAGATTTTTCTCCTTCTACAACCTTGGTACTGTCATCTTCTTTTTCCTTCACCTCTGCTTCTTTCTCCTATATTCTTTCTTCTCCTTTGGATCCAGAGTTAGTAGGGGAAACCAAAGGAGTGATGTTTGTTTGTTCATGGGCCACCTCTTCTAGAGCAGAGGATTCTAAGCCCTGATCTTCACTGGTGTCCATTAGTTCTTCTGTCATTTCCTCAGTGGATTCCTTTTCAACACCTGTGGCCAAAGGATCAATGCCCAAGTCCTCTATAACAGGAAGATTGAATCTTTTGAAGGCATTCCTGAGGATCTCTTCTATTTCCTTGGCTATCTTGTCAATCTTACCAAGCGTGAGCTGATTCATTCTGGCTTTGCTCCAAAATTCATCCCTGCAATCCTTGAAGATCATGTTCATTTGCTTTGAATCAATTGAAGGATATAGCTGAATGGCTATCTGTTCCCAGATCTCAAGATCTTTTGCCATGGCAGTATTCTTTCTTATTTCTAACTCCTTTTCTAGGCTTTTGGGAATAAGAGATATAATTTCAATAAAGGCCTTGTTATATATGTTCAGATACTTAACTGCTGCTTCCTGCAAGATTTTTTGGTCTGCTTCATTGTAATAATCATAGAATTCAGCCATTGGCTGAAGGTTTCCATCCACAGTGACAGATTTAATAATATCATCTAAAGATAGAGTGGGCTTTTCTACAAATTCTTCAGCCTTTTCTTCTTCACCTTGACCGGTAGAGGGTTCACCGGATGTTTTCTTCTTCTCCTTCATTTTCTTTATCTCCTCATCTGATTCAGTTTCTTCACCATCCTTTTGACTGACATAAGACCTTGTGGCCTTTGTTTTAGTTCTTTTCTCTCCTCTTTCGGATGATTTTGCTTCCGGTTTTGATGTCCTTGAGCTTTTAGCAGTGGCAGGTACAGATCTCTTTGATGATCTTGTCTGGGTGGAAGATTTTACCGAAGCACTTTCCTTACTTCCCTTTTCTACCTCTTTCTTCTCTTCCTCAGCCCTTTCCATCTTTTCCCTGTTGGCATCAATTGCCTCCTTTGAGATGCCTAAGCCTTTGGCAACTTCTTCAACTTCTTTTCTCACTTTCCTCTTTATTTTTGATTGTCTGAGTTCCACATGAACTTTTACACTTAGCTCTTCAAAGGTTCCAAACCTTTCTGCCTTTGGATCCTTTGGCTAACTTAGCATGTGTTGAACATGCAGCTCCACAATTTGTTCATCAACTTCATACCCCATAGGCATGATCCAGACTATCCTTGGCTCTACTGCCTCCATTAGGCATTGATCAATGTCTACCATGAAGCACACTGTATCTTTATATTTTTCAACCAATGATTTTGGGATTCTTTCTCTGATTTGCATAGTGTTTTGGAAGTTCTTAAAGTACCCCCATAGAGCTGTATTCCTTGCTTTGGCATCCCCAAGTTCATGCAAGTAATCTCTGATTTGAATTGCTACTGGTTTGTTATTTTGCCATGCCCATCCATTGGATCTGGGCAGCTCATTCATGAAGTAGAAAAATAAACACAACATCAGTCCACCATATTTAAAGGAGTTCTTCTTGTCCTTTTTGATCTTTTGTATGTTCTCCATCAATTGACTTAGAAGAAGTTCACAGAGATCATACTCTGCATTCTTTCTCAGCATCTCATAGGCAGTATACACTGTAGTTCCAGACAATGAATTCTCCCTACTGGAATGATATATCTTATACCCTATTATCATAGATACAAACTTGATATCTGGGTCCATGATATCTTCAATGGTCATTGCCCTCTTATCAAATTTTGATCCGGTGGCCTCAGTTACAATTTGGTTTTTGACAGATTTGAGGATAGGTATCCCTCCGGAGGAGTATAAGCCGGTTACTGCCCTAATTGCCTCCTTAGTGATTTTGCAAGGTCTGTTCAGCCATAGGAAGTTATCATGCATCCTACTCAATACATACCATACCCACTCATCTTCTTCAAAGTAGGGGAAATGAATGAACTGATCAAAATGTTTCTCCTGGATACCCTTATATTGAGGTTTAAGTTCAAAAGCATCATCTATCAATTGTTTATGATAGATATCTCTTAGTTTGAATTCCCCGAACTCTTCAATATTTGCGTGTATGTAAACCCTAATATCTTTTGTATGCAACACACCATGCGGAACACTGGAAAATGCTCCTAGGGGATCTACTTCCATGGATTTATAGGGATGTTTCTTGAATTTGGGGCGAGGCCTATCAGTGATCTTCACAATATTCAGAGTAGACATATTTTCAAAAGATTTGTAGAGAGATGTTTGAGAATGGAAAATACCTTTTGCGCCTTTAGGTTTCACGGAGTGAGCCAGATCAATTTCTAGAAGAATTGACTTCTATAAATGATCTTTGATGGGCTTGAGGAAATTTGTTGCAAAGCACCTCTTTTCTTCTTCTTGAATGCAGAATGAGCAAATGTTTAATAAGAAGATCCCTTATATTGTTCTGCAAACCCTAAAACCAAGTTGCAATAAATGCTCAACCTAAGTTATTCTGATTTGCCTTATTCGAATGACTTGAAGAACCGTATCAATCTTGATCTTAAACATCTTACTGATCTTCCAAATCTTAACCATAGTTTACTTAGATGTTTCTCTTATGAACCCTTAGATTTGCAACACTTCTTGTGCCAGTTCCGGCACCAATTGACTGGCTGGGGGAAACAGGTTTTCTTTGTGTCTCCCCCTGAGCCAGAGCTCACTTTTTAATTTCCAAAAGGAATATCAACACCAGAGTCTGGTGCGGATCCATCCCCTATATTCTCTGTACTTTTCTTCACCCAAATCTTGTTCATCTCACTTTGAACTTCATCCGCATTCACCTTTTGTTTTCCCTTATCTTGATTCTGATTATGATATACCTGACCTCTTTTGTCCTGATTCTTGCTTCTACAAAATTTTGCAATATGACTAGATCTATTGCAAATTTGGCAAACAACATTTCTTTGCATATTTGATTGATATCCTCTTGATCTGCATTGATTAGCCATGTGACCCATTCTATTGCATGCAAAGCATCTACCATTGAATGAATTGTTCATTTGCATATTTCTACATTCATGGGATTTGTGACCATACCTTTTGTAGTTAAAACACTATCCGAAGAAGGATGTATTAGTCTGATTTATTCTCTTTCTGCACTGATTAGCTCTATGACCAAAGTTATTGCAGTTGTGGCAATATCCATTGAAGGATGGATATCTTTGAGCATTAGGCTATCTTACCAGAGGTCTTCTAGGCATGTTCCTTGGATTTTTTGATCTAAGATTCTTTTGACCAGATCCAGAGCTTTCTCCTTTCTCATATCTCAAACCACACTTGTCATCTACCCTCTTTTGACTTTCAAGAAGAACTTCAAGTTGAGCAGAACTTATCTTGAATTTTTCTTTATATTCATTTGTTGTTTGAAGATCCCTTTTAAGAGAGACAATTTGATCCTCAAGTTTTTCTTCCTTATCTTTAGCATCTTCAAGATCAGATTCAAGATGTCTGATAATTCTATCCATCTTGTGGCAATCTTCTGATTTCTCCTTGAGAGATTGTCTTAGATCATCTTCAGTTTTTCTTTTCTCTTCAACCTCTTGGGTAAACTTCATAACTCCTAATTCTATTTCATGTCTTACCATAATGATTTCTTTTGATAACTTTTCACATAACTTGGTTTTCTCCTTCAGATCTTCATTTGTATCATTGGATTCACCTTGTCTTGCCAATTGCTGAAGTAGCTCCTTTCTCTTTTTCATAGAGAGACTTAATTTGTCTTTTAGTTCTTATATGAAATCATCGGGCTGTTGGAGTCTTTCCTTTAATTCATTGACCTTAGAGTTTGACTGCTCAAGATCATCAAGGGCAGTCTTGAGTTGCTCCCTTATACCATATACATCCATTTGAATTCCCAGATCTTCCTCAAGCTGTTAGACTCTATTAGGAGGAACTTGGCTCTGATACCAATTATTGATAACTGAGAGGGGGGGTGAATCAGTTATCTTAATTATTTCAGCTTTCTGAACTTTCTTAATAATTAGTGCACATCAATTCAAACAAGCAAACATAACCATGAAATGGAAATACACATGACACAATATTTTTGACATGGAAACCCTGTTAAGGGAGAAAACCATGGGGTGAGTAACCCAAGATTGTATTCTCTATTAGAAGAATAGAATTACCAAATGGCACTTGCCAATTAGGGCTCACTGCCTGAGCACACTGCTCACAAGAGGCCCACTACCTACAAGAGACTCACTGTCTACAATTTACAAAGAGTGTAATACAATACTTGAACTGATAAGGAGCATCTACATATGCTAGAGTTCAGTTCCAGTTAAACTCAGTACATTGATTTGCTGCACTTCATCCTTTCTCTTCCTTAGTGTTGTTGTCCCTTCACATACTAGACCTACCTTACTAATTTCACTCTACTCTACTGCTTTTCTTCGCACTTTCACAAAGAAACTACGACACAACTCACAACTAAATCCATCTTGTATATATATCTGCACAAGTGATTTCATCAGCTTTCTAGTCAGCACTCGGAATAGTCAATATTTTCCACAAACTCTGATCTGTCAGCTGAATCCTTGCTTACCAAGTAATGCGGATCAAGGATATACTTGTAGAAGTCAAAAATCATGTTGGCCAATCATAACTTATGCCTTAAGAATCTTTATCATCATCAGTAATGCTTCCGGAATAATGTCTGATGTTCTGCCAGTCAGTTCTTCCTCTGTCCACACTACCAATCAGAAACTTGACACTCAAGTATTCATATCTTTTTCTTCATCTATCACCAGAGGCTAAATCCTTGGAATCTATCAGTCAAGGTAGTCCTCTTGACTTCCCCAAATCCGTACTTCACCAAGATACTTCCTCTGAGAGATCCAGAGCTGACTGTCAGACCTCGCCACATGCTCTGTTCTTGCTTACCGGATCACAATACTCTACACTCTGCCTTCCGGTAGAGAATCATCATGTCCTACGGATGTGTGGGTTAACCTTTTGTTGCCATCAATGATAACAATCATGAAGCTCCAATGTGTCTCTTGCTAACAATCTACTCCAAGGACTCCATAGTAGAATGGAGTAGTGGAGAGAAAGAACTGAACCATCTAGGAAGCATCTAGAATTATGATAATGGAAGCAAATGTCCCTTAGATCTACTAGAGAGAAGTTGTAAGCACTACTGTCTATACTCTTAATCAAGTACAAATTAGAAGCAATACTGGTAAGACTCCTTATGAACTTTGGTTTGGCATCACCCCTACTGTGAAATATTTCAAAGTCTTTGGTAGTAAATACTATATCAAAAGAGATGAGGACCTTGGGAAGTTTGATGCTAGAAGTGATGAAGGAATATTCTTGGGATATTCCACTTAAAGAAAAGCATACCAGTGTTATAATAAGAGATTGACAAAGATTGTAGAAAGTACAAATGTGAAGGTTGATGAAGGCATGGAAAATCCCTCAAGATTTTATGAGTATGAAGCAGATGATCAGAATGATGTCTCAGTCCAAGAAGAACAAGCCCCAACTACAGTTCAAATTCAAACCGATCCAAAGAATCCTGAATTATAGGAAGAAGAGACAAGTTTGAATGAACCTGTCCAAGGAATAGAAGTGCAAGAAATTCCCAAAACTCCCAGTTATGTAAGACAGAATCATTCTGAAGACCAAATCATAGGATATAGAAGCAAAGTTGTTCAAACAAGAAAAATTGCTCAAGATTCAGTGAAGTATTGTCTGATTTCAAAGATTAAACCAAAAATAGTAAGTAAAACATGCAATGATGAAAGTTGGGTTAATGCAATGAAGGAGGAATTGATGCAGATTGAAAAGATTCACACTTGGGATCTTGTTCCTAGACCTAAGGACAAAAATGTGATTGGGACTAAATGGGTCTTCCAGAATAAACTGAATGAAGATGGTGAAGTAATAAGAAACAAAGCCAGATTGGTCTATAAGGGTTATTCTCAAGTAGAAGGAGTTGAATTTGAAGAAACTTTTGCTTTGGTGGCAAGAATTGAAGCAGTCAAATTATTTCTTGCCTTTGCTGCCTTCAAGGATTTCAAAGTATATCTGATGGATGTCAAGTCTACCTTCCTGAATGGGGATTTGGAATAAGAGGTATACATTGAGCAACCAGATGGATTCCAATTGTTTGATCATGGTGATATGGTCTGCAAGTTGAAGAAAGCATTGTATGGACTCAAACAAGCTCCTAGGGCCTGGTATGAAAAATTGGACAAACATCTTCTGAAGATTGGTTTCAACAAAGGCACTACTAATAGTAATCTATATTTTAAGATTGACCATGAAATTATCTTGATTGTTGAAGTATTTTTTGATGATATCATTTTTGGAGGGAAAGATAGTATGTGCAAGACTTTTGCAAATCAAATGAAAAGTGAATTTGAGATGTCTAAGTTTGGGGAAATGAATTTCTTCTTGGGTCTACAAATCACTCAATCAAAGAAAGGAATCTTCATATGTCAGACCAAATATGTGAAAGAATTGTTGAAGAAATTTGGGATGGAAGATTCAAAGCCAATGAATACTCCCATGGCAACCAGATGTAAGTTGAGTAAAGATGATGAATCTCCTAAGACTGATCAAAAAAAGAACAGGTCAATGATTGGAGGACTGCTCTACCTCACTCAAACTAGACCTGATATTATGAATGTTGTTGGTCTTGTTGCTAGATTCTGAGATGATCCTAGAGAGTCTCATGTCATGGCAATCAAGAGAATTCTCAGATATCTGAAGGGAACAATTGAGTATGGTTTATGGTATCCTGAGGATCATGATTTCTCTCTTCATGCATATACAGATGCTGATTGGGCAAGAGATGTAGATGACCGGAAGAGTACCAGTGGTGGTGCATTCTTTTGGGGAAAAGATTAGTTTCTTGGCTGAGCAAGAAACAAGAGGTAATATCTCTGTCCACTGCAGAAGTAGAATATATTGCAGCAGTAGGCAGTTGTACTCAAGTATTATGGATGAAGCAAATGCTAAGAGATATCAGAGTAGAGTATGAGGAACCTATCACAATCCTCTGTGATAACTCAAGTGCAATAAATATATCAAAAAACCTGGTGTTGCATTCTAAGACAACATATATCCATCAAGTTCCACTTTCTGAGAGAGTAGGTGAACAAGAATGAAGTCAAATTGGAGTTTGTGCCCTCAAAGGATCAGATTGCAGACATTTTTACCAAACCTCTACCTAAGGATTCTTTTGAGTATCTCAGGGAGAAGTTAGGGGTTATTACCCCTCCAGTTTTGAATTAAGGTGCACTGATGTGCATCAGTCTGATGGATCCCACAGTCATATCTTGTGATCTAGATTGGTGTTAGGAAGATGCTACTCAGGGGGAGCATTCATCATGTTTTATGATAAGTAGTTGCAAGTATGTGCCCTTTGCCATTGATGTCAAAGGGGGAGAGAAGACATGTGAAAAACAAAAGTGGTTGTTATCAAAGGGGGAGTAGTAAAAAAAACATATGAATGATTGTTGTTGATAGGGGGAGCTATGTCAGTTAGTGAGGAGAAGTTCTTGTCTTGATGGATAAAATAGTTTTTCACATCATATGTTGCCATCAATGACAAAGGAGGAGATTGTTGCAAGTATGGGCCTAACCGGTGTTGTCATTGATGTCAACATTCTCCTGTTACATTGAGGTCAAGGATTGGATGAGTTGTGTGCTAAGGATATTGAGAAAATTAACCCTATTAGAAATAGAGAAGGATAGTAAAGACAATGAAGTTCTATGTAGCAAAATCCTAGTTAGTTGAAGATTAGAGTATGCGCATCAAAGGGTTTGTAGAAATGTGACTAAAGGTGCTCCAGCCAAGATTTGAGAGATCCGCATGAAAATTTGGAGAAGTTATGGCCATATGAATAAAACTAGTTCTGGTAGCTATTTAGAGGTGACAGATTGGCACAAAGAGGTCCGATGAGATCCGGAAATGCAATATCTTGTTTTGCGGATCTGATGGCATGTTTGGGAAGCCAATGTGAATTGACAACTTAATTGGTTCATGGTTTGGAGGTCCACAAGCAATCCTTCTAATATGACAGTGATGACCGACTATGTTCTTGAGGTTCTGGATGAAGATACGAATGATTTCAGTAAGCAAAAGTGGTGTGGATGTTCTTGGTGATTCAGGCAATCTTGTGGGGGTCTCTAGATTGTGTCCAGTTCATGTTGGCAGTCTACATTGAAGATTGAGCTCATAATTGAAGATTTACCTTTGGGTGATGGTGTTCTTCATAATCTTGGCCGACCAGATGATTTGCGCATGTTGTGGATGATCTTGAAGATGTTTTGCAAAGCATGGCATGTTCCTCAAAGAAGATTAAAGTCCTAGATATGCGTCGCCAACAATGTAGTGACGCGCATGAAGTTTTTGTAACAAGTCAAGTTGTATTTTTGTAATTGCTCTATAATAAAATAAAGTATGTGTTGTGCTAACTTTGATCATCATTCCAAAGTCAATGTCATGTATAAATAAGATTTGTGAAGTCATTTAAAAGCATCTCTGTGGTCGTGATGAGAAAGTGCTAGTGAAGAGAAGTGAAAATCAAAGCAGAGGTATTGAGCTTAAATGGAACTGTCTCAAGCATGGTGAAGATGCTAATCTCTAGTTCAAGTATGTAATATTTATATTCTTCTATAGACAGTGTGTCTCCTGTAGGCAGTGGGCCTCTTGTGAGCAGTGTACTCAAACAGTGAGCCCCAATTGACAAGTGTCATTTTATTCTTCTTATTCTTTTAATAGAGAATACAATCTTGGGTTAGTCACCCCATGGTTTTTCCCTTAACCAGGCTTTCCATGTTAAAATCTTGGTGTTATATGCTTTAATTTTGTTTCTTCTCCTAAGTTGTTGTATTATGCTTCCATGATTGAATCTTTGTTATGCTGCTAAAATTTGAGAAGCTTTAAGTGATTAACGAACAGAGTTTTGGAGACAACTGATTCACCCCCCTCTTAGTTATCTATCCTAAAACCAACAGTATTGCCTCATGGCTAGACTCACGCACCTTCCACAAGGTCTTGTTCAAAGGTCTACCCTAATATTGTATCAAATGAACATTAGATGCCATGACAACATTCAAGTAATGAAGAATCTTCTGATGTGTGTCAAAGTTCTAAAACAGCCAAACATTAATACTCTTATGTGGGTACCTTCTAAGCCATGTTCCAGTAACAACCACTGAGCTTGTAGGGTATTTGATGTTTTCTCCATCTATAACTAGGGCCTCCAATTTCTTTTTGGTCTCAACACAATGAAACAAGTAATAATCTGTTCCCTCTTCATTGTCTTCATTTGCAATAACTACATAAACATGCCCTACATGGATATGTGCAGTAAATTAGATGAAATTAGTCAACATTACAAAAACATTACAAAGTAAGATAACATTAGGAATTTCAAAAACTATGCAAGTAAATATATTACCTGGTTGAACTAGATTTGATATGTGGTCAAAGTCAACTAATGATTCCATCTATGTTAGTTCCAGTATCGTCAGGGACCGATATGTGTCAAGTGGGCTAAGATAACTTAACCACCATTCATCAACCCACTCCTTTGACTCGCACTCATTCTAGGCTTGAATTGTACATGAAGAACAAAAGCATGTCATCTTCCACATATGGATACTCAATGAACCTACAATTGAGCTTCTGAAAGAGTGTAGCTCACTTGATCCTATCAGTGTACAACAATCCTCATATGGTGCAATGTTAGTATCATCTATCAACTAAAAAAATCTACGAACTAGAGACTTACCTTCATTACCTAGACCCATCAAAGCATTACACCACTCGATGATTGATTTTCCATCTGTCAACTTTGCATTGTCTTTACACTTTATCTCTTCTCGTGCTACGGCTCTTTTGATACATGATCCCCCTTTCCATGCCCGGCCTCACAAAAGTTCCACATATGCTGAACACCTGTAATATTATGTCTCCTACTCTTTCAATAAAACATCTGTGAGTTCTTGAATTATGATGCACAGTTATCCGACCATATGATATGCCCCTTCTAGCCAAATTATTGTAGAACACCTGAAATCAACCTTGCATGAACTCCGTAAAATGCATGTGATCATCACTAATACAAAAATGACTCCCTTATGATATTTCTATCATCCTCTGTACTATCATTCACATGAATGATTGCGATGTGCATAAATATAGAAACCTATGTGGAGTTGTAATAATGTGATTGTACCTCATGTTGTGGTTTTAGACTATAGTTATCTGCAAAGTCAACGATTGAAACAATGCTACCAAGTGGAAATGTGTCCTTGCATAACTTGAATTGCAAGTCCAACCATCGAGCTCTATGGGTATGCCTTGCATACTCATACACTATATTATCACAAAATGTAGACATAAACTGATACACTGGAATCTTTTGAATAACCAAATCACACCTCTTTGCTTCTTTACCATCTTTTGTATTGTAGGCCACTACTTTATAGTTTATGAACTCTACTAGTGTGTTTCCAACTGCATGTGTGCTTTCCATATGTTCACATAATGGCATACGTTGCAAGCCACTGCAATGATGACATGTGCCATCCAAGCAGAATTTCCTATAGAATATTTGACCTTCCTCTCTTTCACATAAAATTGTTGATTGAAGTCTCTTGAACATGTTGGTGGGGCATGTATGCTACAATCCTGCAAAACATTGTTAGTATGCAAATCTAAACATATAGACCGATAAACATCAAAATGGTTACAAAATTCACTATGTAATCTACAACAACAAGTAGTGTGTGTGTGTGTGATTTATTTTGAGATAGAAAGGTTTTAGCATTTCAAAATATATTTGAGAAATTTTAATTTGAGGATATATCTCTAGAAATTTACCAAAAAAATGTGTTTGAGTCATATCCAAAAAATGCTTTGGATGTGGCTCACGGTTTCGACTACCAATTCTCCTTCTTACCACATCCCTTTGATTTGAAAATACCCTTGTGTAATTCTTCCAAAAGTCTTCAATTAGTGATCTCAATGCTTCAACAATTGGTTTATCTTTTCGTGGTAGTCTCCCCGAGAACACCCATAATTCATTGGCATCAATGTCCTCATTTCTTTGGCGCCTTCCAATGACTCTTGATAAAGTTTTTTTGTTAATTCTCAATGCTTGACTCGTCTTTCTAATGAGATGAGCTTTCCTTGTTTGATTACTTACTATTGTTGATGTAATGACACATCGTGTGACATTACTATCTTTTGTGCATGAGGTGTTACCCACACTCTCATATGCACTCATTAGAATCTTGACAATAGATTTTTCACTTTGAGCCTCCGATGTTCTCAACCCAAGAGTCTTCATGATAGACCTATATTTTATACTTTGCATCATTTCAATGAATAGTTGACATCTTGTGGTCTCATTTAACTTTTCAAAGAACACTCTCCAAATCTTATGAGCATATCATCTACAAGCACATTTTGGAATCTTACCTTCCATTGGCTGTAAAATATTCTCATCAATATCAATCAAATACTTTGGCTTTCTATGCAAAATTCTAGGTGGTGTTAAGAAAAGTAAATTCATCTCCACATTAGGAGTTTCATCAATATTTAAATGAGATGGGCTCGATGGCATACCTTCGATCAAAGATGGAATAGATGACATACCTTGAGGTTGAGGTAGGAACAATGGTGTACCTCCTTCCTCCCATGTGAGAGATGAGATGCAGTAGATGGTGTCTCTCCATCTTGACTTGTGGTAGAGGACGTGTCTCCCACTGTGGTATTCAAATCTCTCATAGCACAAAGTTTTTGCATTTGTTCCCTTTGTGCCACGAATACCATATCTCTTGTTGATGGTTGAGGTTCCTCTTCAATTGGCATGTCTTTGACAATTGTGTCCAATTTCCTCTTCTCATGAAGTTCCCTCATAGTCGCTGCTTTCTTTGCATTCTTAGCTTCTTTTTGTTCCTATGTTGGTTTAATCCTTGATCATTTCCTTGACATGACAGAGAATTTATCTATAGCATGATAAAGAGACAAATATTAGTTCCTAAGAAATGAATATGGTTCTGCCCTCAACATTTGCAAAACTTCCCATACTTTCCTTGCAGTCAAAGAAGAGTATTCAATCACATGGTGGAGGATTTTTCAGCCCATTACCATTGTTGAAGTGTTCTCATCTACTCAGGTTAAAGTACTTTATATAAGAGGCCCTATAAAATGGTGCTAATTTTATGTCTATAAGATATCAACATTGCAGTTGCATACACAACTAAGTAGTAGATTAATTTCTCCTCCCTAGCTGCCTTAAAGTTTTTCAAAGCTATCTAAGGAAAGGGTGTGGGTGATGAGTGCATTGAGACTTAAAGCATATATTAGAAGTGATTTTGTGGAAAATCTAGCTACTTTCATCCCTTTAATGAAATGGTGGTTAAGGCTTCTCAAGTTTGTATGGTTAAGGCTTCTCAATTTTGTACTCCCAAGCCACTTTGAAGGTATGTCTTTAGCACCACTAGAAAATATATTCACAAGTAAGAACTTAGTTTTGGTTGTATGATTTTTTTTAGGTTTTTCTATTTCTTTGGTTGGTAGCTATGTTTGTTTAATAGTTGTCAAATCATTATTAGATGTTCTATGGTTGTCTTCATTAGTTTATGTTGGAGAGGAGTGTATTGTAATCCCATTTTTTTTACTTTTTGAATTTGAATAAAGGAACTCAGTTTTGCAGCTTGGATACTATGTTCCTATTGATCATTTTGATAAATTCATGTTTTGGATTGATGGTATCTTTCATGAGAAGCTACAAGTCTGCAGGTATAAAGAATATTTATTTGCTTGATGTTTTGTGTAAGAGGTCTCATCCTTTGGGGATACTAGGTGCCAATATTCTAGTTGATGTATTGTTGTTTAGGGTGAATCCCAAGTAAAATGTGACTAAATTATATCTACCTTCTAGCCCCCCTAGCTAAATTGGGTTAGGCCTATTTGCATTTACTTGTATGATCTTGGCACCTATTAATTTGTATTGTAACTTGTTATGACAAGATAATAGTATGTCATTATGCTTAAGGGATTGTATATTTATATGTTGTAAGGAATTATTCTTGTATAATTTGACATCACAGTATGTTAAGGTCTATATTATTCATTAGTGCATATACTTATCAAAGAGCCCAAGTGGAAGATGATGTAAGTTTATGTTGCCAAGGATTTTATTGACTCCTATAGAAAATATACATGGCACCATGACATATTGTAAGCTCACCTTATGGATTCTTTCAAGTAATAAAATCTAGAGATTTAACTTAAGGCTATCTATGTAGGTGTAGACACCCAAATTTGTCCCAAATTTGTCCATGTCTTGCAATACCTAGTCAAATACATTATCTAGACATCATGTAGCATTTTGTCCTAAATCCCACTCCTAATTTACCTTAATCCATTAGCCAATTAATTAAATACATTTATTTAATTAATTAATTTCCACATCATATTTTAATCCCATCCTAATCACCTAGCCAATTAATTAAATAAATCTTATTTATTTAATTAATTTTCTAACTAATTCCCAACTAATTCAAATAAAATATTTGAATTAGGTCCTCACCTTTCACCACATTCCAACACTTGTCCACCTCTTAATTGAATCATGTGTGGTACTACATTTTTCATTTAATAACTTTCACATATAGTACTTTTTATATACACAATCACACATGTACTTTTTGTGTACACAGTCACACATGAGCCCTATCCTCCTTCATACACTTGTCACATGACTACAACTTCCTTGAAAACTGGGAATACCTAATCAATCCTAGTCATCCACATCAATCATGTAGCCTTTCAATCTCAACCATCCATTTGAACCAAGCCTGACCTATAAATCAACCCTTACCCAAGCCATTTGAATGCATCTAGTCTCAAGTATCCTTACTCTGTCAAATTTTCTCCTCAATCTCTCATCCATCATCTTCATCTATCTATCTTGCATCATTCATCCATTATCTTCCATCTATCAATCTTCATCTTAACGTTATGCTTCCGAATTAAGCAACCAACATATCAAATCATTGAATCAATCAAGCGATCATTGCATCTATTCGAGGTATTGAAGGATTTGGACAAGGTAATACATTATATTGTTTTATCATTTTCATTTATCCAAATTTTTCTATATATATTTCTGGTGAACCCGACGTGAACATGCTCCATTGGATCCAATTACAAGTTTTCGCAAGGTTATGTTGTTAAAATTTTACATTTTCCTAACCCTAGTTTGTCAAAATTTGCAAGTTTTGGGGGTAAATTGTTGCAAGTTGTGTCCTATGTCAAATCTAACCTCACCGTTATGTCCAGGAGGCCGTTTATATGAATTTTGACTATAAATTTGCCTAGTTTTTGTGATAGTGAAATTTTTGAAAAAAATTGATTTCTTTTTAGGATTACAGATCCGTACAGTATAGATCCGTACCGTATAGATCCGCAGAACCCCATGCCGATGCTGAATCTGGTCTGAGTTTGATATTGCAAGCAATGTTTGGTTGTTGCAGGTTTCATTTTCTTATTGCCGATTTTGTTTTAATTTCAAAGTTGTGGACTGTAAATTTGTTTATCTCCTGACTGTGAAAATCCTTTTGTGGACTTTGATCTTAGCCACTCCATACTCTGTCAAATCCCCATTTTTTTATCTTTGTTGGATCACCTTCAGCTATCCTATACCATTTTATCATCCCAACACTTAGTTGGCACTGGCAATCATTCATCGTTCCCTCAATATCATCGACCACTATTACTGTCGACATTTTCTACACCTGATCCCTATTGTCTTTTCCTCCCATCGACCATTTTTTGTAGTGTCAGCTCTATTGATCATATCTTCAAGGATCTTGACTACCTCTCACCACCCAAAACTTATCAGTCACAGCTTTGTCAAGTCAACCACCCACCGAGATATTCATATCGCTGCCTTGGAACTACCCATCTGTTGCCATTCAAATCAGTCACCATACAAACACTGATCAATACATCTGAATCAGTCTTATCTCAACCACTGCTATTCCCTTCACAACTCCATCGATAGTCACCACTGGTAGAATTTTCCCATCGGCATGCATTTCACTGCTGACCATCCTCTTAACACCTACGATCCCCACCCCCGATGCATCCTTTCCTGCCTAGTTGGTATCTAAAAAACCCTATCGACGTTTAATAACCAACAGTCACTACATATATCTTCATAGTCACTACCCTTTATTTACACTGGTCACCGCCAATAGTATTACCTCCGCCCCTGTCACCTAGACTCCCAATACCCGTTTCGAACAGTCGCTAACCACCGAATCCTGTCGCTGCCACCTTTAACAGATCCTGGCTGCTACCTCCCATTTCAGCGTCACCACCACAAAATAGCTTGATTACTTCTTAGATCCCCTGCTCACCATAGATTACCAAGCCTAGTTACCACCTACATTTGGCTCCCTCACTGCTCATGAATCTTGGTCACCATCGATCTTGACTTTTGCACTAGTGCTCTTCACCACTAGTCACCACTTGTGCTCTTCACAGTCACCACCAGGGAAGCTCTAATGTTTAATAGTTAAACGATCAACATTTAAAACATAATCTTTAGCTTTTTTTCTTTTAAATGTGCTTGGTAAACTTTTTAATGTGACCAGCGACGCTGGTGCGATAGGCCCTCCAGCTCCATGCGAATACTTTTGCCCGAAGCAATGAACCAGTGAGGCCACAACACGGGGGACCTCATCCCCTAGAAAGAATACTTCATACTTGTGAGCTCGTTGGTCCAATGAAGGCATAAAGCCTGCAAGCTCATTGGCCTAGTGGGGGTTTGAACTCTGGTGGCTGCCACTACAACTGAGTGACTTAACCACCGAACCACACCCTTATCGGTAACATAATCTTTAGCTTTAGTTTCATTTTCTTTTCTTATTTTTTTTTCTACTTATCCCCTAGTCATATTGAAGTCTAGGGGTAAATCTAACATAAACTATAGGACAAACCATAATTGTTAGGGCTTTATCTATCATGTGACCAAAAAAATTCCAAACTGCTAACGTTTTTTGCAAACAACAAGGTTATCTATTGCTTCCTACATACCATAGGGAACATTTTTTTCTTTTTCTCATAACTTGGTCATATGGGGGGGAAATCGTGCAAACAAGGACTCATTGGAAAGCTGAGAGGAAGAACTACATAGTGGAGAAGAAATTATCAAGTGAAAGCATCATTTTTACCATCTTTTTTCATAGTCAAAGTCAGACTTGCTTTTAAACTTCAATTGAGCATAACTTGAGCAATTTTGATCGGATTTCAATGAAATGTTTTTTAAAAAGTGCATAGAATTTCTTAAAGAATTTGTTTATGCAATCAATTTTTTTTTATCTTACCATCATAACCATTTTTATCAGATTCTTCATTTTACACATAATCATTCTTCTTTGCAATTTTACTTGTTTCTTTTTTGATTTGGTGACTTTCAAGGGTATCTAAGGAGATGGAACAATGTTGGTATCAACACATATAGCAGATTGGAAAGTGATTTTATCAGGTGCATTCATTTCATATTTCATCTCTTAATCATTGTTTGATAGCACATTTCAATTTGGGCTTAAAACTAACTTGCTTGCAATCACATCAAAAAAAAATTGGGCTTAAAATTAACAAGTGTCTTCTTTCACATTTGGCTTTGGATCTAAAAAGAACAAGTGCTTGAATTCTCTTCCACACATTTTATTTTCTAAAGGGTCAATTAATAAGTACGAGTGTGAATCAAGTGACAACTCACTTGGTTTACTTTTGTCATACCTTTCTTAGGAGGCCTACTTGGAGACACACCACTCCAAGGGATGACCTCAACCAAGGCTGAATCAAAAGACACCCTCCTTTGAGAGTTGAAATCTTGTCACTCTTGGCTAAGCCCCAAAGAAATTTATACCTTTAGTAAGTGAAGGTGAACGGTGGGTTGCCCCTTTTTCCTGGTTGTGTGGCAGGATTTCACTTTCATTCCATCCTAGTCAACCTTGTGCAATAGACAGCCTAAGACCTAATTGGCCATACCCACTTGACTAGACATTAGGCTTGTTGATGTGTTTTCAAGTGCTTGCTTAATAATCATCACATTTCATTTTCGAAGTCAAAAATTTTTTGTGTCTTGTGTGAGTGATTCATGTGTGTATATGCATAATCATTTGTTTGAAAATTGCCAAATCAAGCTATAAACACCAAACACGTAAACAAGTCATCCTACACATCATACCCAAATAAATTTCATCCTAAACACATCCAAATCAATTTCATCCTAGTCACCTTCATCCTAATCATCAAATCATCATCCAAACAATCCACATCATCATCAAATCATAACCAAGCACTTTCCAAAAAGGACTTAAGACTTAAAAACTTATATGATAATATGATAACATCTAAGAGGACATAGCACAAGACCTCTTTCATGTACTTTACCAAAGGCCACAACCTTTAGACCAACAAACCATTCAAAAAGCCTATCACATTATCCAACGACTTCAACAAGCAAGCCAAACACCTCACTTGCAACAACTCATAGCACAAGCCCAACACTTCATGGCAACTTGTCAATCACAAAACCAACAAACACATAATCCTCTATCCATTCTACATCAACAACTTCCACCTCATCCCTATGCAACATCACCTTCCATTCCATATCAACCCAATCCATCCACATGTCAAATTAATTCCATATCGACTTATCCATATAAACCCACTTCATCTCCTTATCAAGTCCATGCCACATCACCTTACCCTACACCTTTCCATAACAATCCCATCTCAACCTATCCAAATTCATACCAATCTTATCTAACCATATGTCAAACCAATGCCACATCATTATACCCCACTTCTTCCAACAACAAGCAACATCCACAATTCATATAAAAAAAACTTTTACCTACATATCCTACCATGTCACCTCATCACCAAACCCATCCACATGGTAACCAAGTGTCCTCACAAGAACAACATCCAAGTCCAAATGGCCCTTTGTACATAAATCAAGCAAGTCCAAGTACACCTTTTCAACAAGACCATCAAGCATCATTGATAGACCTAAGTCCATCTTTGCAACAAGAAGCATATCCAAGTCCAAGTGGTCCTTTGCACATAAATCAAGCAAGCAAAAGTAGTCCCTTGTACATAAATCAAGTGTCCTTAAGTCCACATTTGGAGCAAGACTTAATTACTTTTGACAAGGGAGATACCAATCTAGCCAATGCATCCTATGAGTGGCCTCCATCATCTAATCAAATGCCAATCCATGAGCCTATCCTAACACCACCATGCGATCCTACCCCTAGTCCATTGGTCCATCAACCTTCATCACTTTCATCCTCATATTCCATTAATCCTCCACCACAAGATCCCTTGGACATAACCGTACAACAATTGGTCCAAGCAAATTTGATTGAGCTTCCATTGATAAAATCCTTTGAAGAAATCCACTTTAAACCCCCTTGGTATAAAGATGATGCATATTGTACATACCATAGGGTTAAGGGTCATACGACAACCAATTGTGCCAAACTTAAAAGATTGATCAAAAACCTCATAAAATGTGGTAAGATTAATCCCAATCCAAATCCTAATCCATTTAATCCAATTAACCCTCAACCTAATCATAATCCTCAACCTACAACTCCATCTACCCTTATTGTCCATCCATTATATTTCCCATCCACCCATACACTTGCAAAGGATGTGATCCAATGGGTACTAGCAAGGAATAGAACACCCCCATGTCAAACTCCCATTATTGAGCTTCCTAATGAGTCCTCCAATACCATGTCCAATCCTATAGCCCCATCATGTGATCTACAAGACGTCAGGCCTAATCAAGAGCCTAATACTATGAGCCCAAGTTAAGACCCCTCATATCCTCATGTTGATCACCATGAAGAACCTATTGAACCTAGTGAAGAGTCTCCAACTATAAATCCAAGTCAAGTACCATTATGCCCTCATATCGATAACCCTCAAGAACATGTCAAGCCTATCCAAGAGCCTATTGAACCTATCCAAGAGCCTATTGAACCTATCCAAGAGTTGTCCCCTTCCACTCAAGAACATCAAGAGGTGTGTCAAGAGTATAATCCTAAGCATGAGGAAACATCTACCCCTAATCTAAATCAAGATCAAAGCATATCCAAGATCCACCGATCCATGACCCATATGTTTTCTATGATCATGACATTTTTTATGATCATAACACTATTCATGAGAAAAGTGATCCTATCCATAGCATGTTCAATCCTATATATAATCACATTTATAATCAAGGTCCTATCCATGATAATGAAAACCATGATGACCTTCTTGACCAAACTCATGAAAACCATTTTGAGCCTCTTAGCTAGACTTTATGCATGTCATGATCAAGAAGTTATCCCTCCACATATCCTTCCTTCCATACCCATCTATGAGAAAGATATCCAAATTATTCCTATCCATCCCCCACATAGCCCTATCCATGATGAGCAGACTTCCACTTGTCATAATGATACAATTGCCTCCCAAGAACACATAAGCATAGAAGATCAAACCAATAACTTTGATCTACATAAACATGATCAGGATCCTAATGATCCTTCATCCACATCCACTATCAACCATGTTACAAATCCACCACCATATCCTATTGATCTATCCACCTTCATCCATGAATGTTCTTCCTTAGGACAACAACAACCTTTGTCCTCTAGCTCACCTTCTCCACCCAATCATGAACTCAAGTCTAGTGTCCAAACTACACCTAGTCCCATTGTCAATTGCATACTCCAAAACATGAACTATCAAGGTAAAGGCTTAGGCCTTCATGAACAAGGTATTTTGGAGCCCATCCATGTCAAAATCCCTCCACACTCATATGGCCTTGGATATACACTCGAAGGTAAACAATCTAAAGATGTTGGTGCTTCTTCCATGCATCCTAAGTCCACTTTCCATCATAAACCCTATCATGTACCCAAAACATATATTGACATTCTACTTCCACCATCCTACAAATGTCAAAAGCATGTGACCATACATCTTCCACCTTCAACTTTACCTCCATTACTTCCAACTCCTGCTATCCCTCCATCCACTTTGCCTCCACTTCTACCAACACCTAATTATCCACTCATCCATAAGTACCCTTACAATCCTAATCATGACCAACAAATGCACATATTGTCTAAACATGAAGCTTCCACTCATTCCACGAACCTCGCTTCCATCATGTCCATGGGATTCAAAAATAAAAATTTGGATACCTCTACCTATAAAGTCAAAAAGCCTAAGGGTCCTCATACCTTTGGACATCAATGCAAAGAATCAAAGCCAAGTTCCTCCAAGAAGCTACCCAAGCCCATATCTCCAAAAGAAAAGGCCAAAACTAAAATGGTTTGGGTCCCTAAGCAAGAATCAAGAAAATCAAATGAGGCATCCACATCTCAAATATCCCAACCACCCTCTTCCATCCAAACATCCCATTCCATTCAAAAATTTCAAAAATCCCACAAGCAAAACAAAAATCATAAAAATACTAAGTCTATGTGGGTACCTAAATCACCAAATCACCCATCTCCTAAGAAAACATTGTCATTGATTCCTACACCACCTTCCCATCAAAATCTTCAATTTTTATCATAGTGTGTGCAACCATTGGTCATGGTTCCATTCAATTCCACAACATTCCCACATACCTCTATCTCCCCACCTTTCATCCATTATCCTACATATCTTCCACATCACCTCCATATGGTCCATGAGTTTGCACAAGTCTTTCACCTATCCATCATTTCTTTAGTCTCACATAATCCACATCATAGTCCACTATCCCCCATCCATCCATCCTTCCATGAATCTTTCATAATCCACTATCCACCTACTTCATCTCCCTTTCATGCAATCCCTTTACCAACATCTATGAGCACACTTGACATGGTCCATGCGATGACATTTATCTCTAGTGGGACAATATCAACCTTCATGGAACTAGACACTTGAGTCCCTCCTATCCATTACCATGGTTAAAACCTAGTAAACAGGCACCATGTGTAACTGTCATCCTATATATAAAATTTATAAAAAAAAATGAAAAATGAAAACAAAAAAAAAATAAAAAATAAAAAAAAATGTAAAGAGAAATCCATTCGTCCAATGGTGAAAACCACCCTTGGTGGTGCCTTGGATAAGTACCATGATGAAAACCTGGCAAACAGGCATCATGTGTAGGTTGATCTTCTATGTGACTTACACTTGGGGGCACATTGTCTCATTCACAATATCCAAACCATCATTTCCAACCTATCATTTACTATCCTATCATATCCTAGCTTACCATCCTTATCCATTACACCCATGTACCTATCTTATTGAGGACCCTTCCTCATTTTGATCTTGATGAAGACATAGGGGCAAAATGTTGAAACATGCTTTGATATCTCTTGATATACCTTATCCTTTTCCAAACAATCCTATCATAATTCACCTATCATAAGTCTTGTCATGTAAAAATCTTAAGTATTCTACTTAGTATGGGACATGTTATTCCTATGCGACATAGTAATTGGAGATCACATCCTATCTCCCTTATGATGCATACATCCCACCCACTATAGCCTATCCTCTTATCCATCTATCTATCATGAGCCTTTCATCCTATCCACCATCACCCATCCTTGCATCTAGACTTGGTTTTTCCCCTTGTCATTGGTATTAAGCACAAAGGATACCCAAATTGTAAATCCAATGCCATCCTAAAACATCTAAAAAATACAAACAAATTAAATATTTCCAAAAATCCAAAAAATTAAATATCCCTTGAAAATCCAGGCAATAAAATCAATTGAATCACATCAAATTCATCAAACTCAATCATTCAAATCAATTCATCGAATCAATCCAAACAATCAATTTCCAATTCCTTCAATCAAATCATCCCTTCACAAATCTAATCACATCAATCAAATAAATCCATCAATCTCATTCATCTAATCAAATCGCATCAATCCATCAAATCAATCAAACAAATCAATCCAATCCAATCAAAAACAATCACATTATCAAAATCAAATCAATTCAATCAATCAACTTCATCAAACTCAAATCCAATCAATCCATTTATAGCAATCCATCATCATCAAAATCAAATCACATCAATCCAACCATCAAATCAATTCATCAAACCAAATCAATCCAATCATCCATTCATCACATCAAATCAATCCAAAGAATTAAAGCAATAATCCAATCCATACCAAGCAAGCTAATCAATTGTGTCAAATTATCCAATCACATCAATGGTCTTGGTCCTAATCTTGTTGTAAACCAAATCAATTAATCACCATCATCATCAATGGGATATACCATTCCCACATCCTAGTGTTGATCTAGAGATATATCGTTCCCCACAATGACAACACTATCTATCATCGTCAATCAATCAATCATTGGTTTACCACTTGAAAGAGACAATACCTTGTTTGTTTTTGAATCATTTGTACACACTTGCCTACTTGCTTGTGTGTGTTATCATTTTATCTTGCATTTGAATCACATCTCTCACATCCCATCAACATCATATATCATCAAGCATCCAATCAATCTCAATCAATCCATAACCTGATCAATCCATCAACCTTCATCATCACCATCAATAAAACAAAAATTAGAACTACATCTCATTTCTATCGTTAATTGCCTTGATCCTATGGATACAGGGTATGTAGGCAATCTTGGATATGAAGGAAGTACCTAGATTCAGGCATAGGTGATATACCTCTTCCATCTTCCATCCTTCTTCTAATCTTCACCAATCATCATATGTATCCATTTCATATTTCTTCTATCATCTATCTCCTATATCATTAATAAACACCTAAAATCCAATCAATCCAATTCATCATCATCAATCTTTCAAAACAAATTCCTCCAATCAATTCATACCAATCAAATCAATTCATCAGTCACATTCATTCACAATCAATCCAATCTTCATCAATTTCATCATCTAATCAAATCAGTCCAAGCAATGATACAAATGCAAGTCAATCATAAATACATACCAATCAAGTCAATCAATCTTGCCAAATTATCTAATCACATCCTTGGTCTTGATCCTAATCTTTTCGTAAACTAAATCAATCAATCATCATCATCATCAATGGGATATATCATTCCCACATAATTATGTTGATCTAGGGATATATCATTCCCTACCATGACATCACTATCATCATCATCTCAATCAATCAATCACTTAATCATTGGTTTATAGCTTGACAAGGACAATACCTTGTTTGTTTTTGTATCATTTGTGCATGCTTGCTTGCTTGCTTGAGTGTGTTATCATTTTATCTTGCATTTGTATCAAATTGATAATCATTCCAGCTAATATTCATATCTTGTGTGTGTTGGAATAGATTTTTGCATCATCCTTTGCATCTAAGGTCATATCATACCTTTTATGCATTAGGACTTCAATGCTCTAAGTTTTCTTCATCATACATTAGACAAGGTTGTATTATGCTAGGTGCACAAGACACATCGTCAGCTTGGTCCTCATACCCTAGTGCATAATGTCTAGTGCTATATCAAAAATCATGGTTGCTCACTTTCATTGCAGCATAATGCATCTTCTTCTATCCATTCCCTTATCTTTCTTCCTTGATCAATCTATTTCATTTCAAGAGCCTACCCGTGTTTGTCCAACCCGCCTATTCTCTCGAGGGGGCATCCTCATCCTATCTTTCCATCATCATCCTAGCCTTTCCATCATTACCCTATCCATTTTCCTTTATCCATACCTTGACTTATTTGAAATGATGTTACTCAACACAAATCTTATCATCTCAAAGAGGGGCAAAATGTAGACACCCAAAATTGTCTCAAATTTGTCCATGTCTTGCAATACCTAGTCAAATACACTATCTAGACATCATGTAGCATTTTGTCCTAAATCCCACTCCTAATTGACCTTAACCCATTAGCCAATTAATTAAATAAATTTTATTTATTTAATTAAAATTTCATCTTAATCCCATCCTTATTCTCATTAGCCAATTAATTAAATAAATCTTATTTATTTAATTAATTTTCCTACTAATTCCCAACTAATTCAAATAAAATATTTGAATTAGGTCCTCACCTTTCACCACATTCCAACACTTGTCCACCTCTTAATTGAATCATGTGTGGTACTACATTTTTCATTTAATATCTTTCACATATAGTACTTTTTATATACACAATCACACATGTAGTACTTGTTGTGTACACGGTCACACATGAGCCCTATCCTCCTTCATACACTTGTCACATGACTACAACTTCCTTGAAAAGTGGGAATAACTAATCAATCCTAGCCGTTCACATCAATCATGTAGCAATCTCAACCATCCATTTGAACCAAGCCTTGCCTATAAATCAACCCTTACCCAAGCCATTTGAATGCATCTAGTCTCAAGTATCCTTACTCTATCAAATTTTCTTCTCAATATCTCATCCATCATCTTCATCTATCTATCTTGCATCATTCATCCATTATCTTCCATCTATCAATCTTCATCTTACCATTATGCTGTCAGATTAAGAAACCAACATATCAAATCATTGAATCAATCAAGCCATCGTTGCATTTATTTGAGGTATTGAAGGATTTAGACAAGGTAATACATTGTATTATTTTATCATTTTCATTTGTCCAAATTTTTCTATATACAGTAGGTTTAAAGGAAATACACCATGACTTAAAACAATGATACAATGATTGTGTCTATTTTAATTAATGTTCAGCTTTGAGATAACTTTTATTATGCATACCATGAACTAATTGAACATAGTCTATTATAAGGACATAGCATAGTGCTAGATCTCTACATAATAGTTTGCATGATGGGTAGATTTGTGTGTGATGACTAAGCTCTTTGGGTAGTAAGAACTATGATCCATGGATCATGATGGGTTCTATTTATTTACAGTTGTTTGGGAATAAATTCAAGCAATAGAAATTTACAGCTGTTTGGGAAGAAATTCAAAGCTTGGACTACAAATTCCCTATTAAACATTTATGCAAAATGTGGAAGCATAGACAAGGCACATGAACTATAAACACAAACTATAAACACAACTAATATAAACACAAAATATATAAACCATACAATTGATATAAACATGTATAATAAGGCATGATAAAATAATTCAAATAGAATTAAGGAAAATGTAACTTAGAACATGTGTAAATACTTGACATACCTAAAAAATAGAGATTTGAATGGAGAGAGTACCCAATTATGTAGTCTTTTTTATTCTTGCATCAAACTCCTGAATGATTTGAGTTTTTCACCACTTGCTTCCTTTTCAATGTTCAATTGAATAATACTCAAATAGAATTACTAACAACAATACAATTAACCAATGTATAATGTTAAATTCCTAGAATTCAATCACAATTAACATTGCAACACTACAAAAATTGAAACTTGAATTGATATCTATCAAATTCGATGTGAAAAGTCTGTTATTTCCTCCTTAAGTTGGCAAACAAGAAAAAAGTGGTGGAAAGTTCATGCAAAGGTGGTAGAATGTGAAAAATGTGCATGTGCACTTCCCAATAGCATGAAAAGCTTTTTTTGTCAAAACATTCACATAACTAGAAGAAAACAAAGCATGTGGGCATGGATCATGGGTATCCTGGCCTTTCTACCATTTCAATAGGAAGAAAAAAAGTCCTCACGCTATAACACTCTCTCATGTATTTCTTCTATCTCTCCCTTAACCCTAAACCCTAATCCCTAAACCCTAAACCCTATCCATTAACCCTAATCCCTCAACCTTAAACCCTAATCCCTCAACCCTAAACCATAAACCCTATCCCTAAATCCTCAATCCTTAACCCTTACACCTTAAATCCTAAACCCTCAACAATATACCTGAAACCCTAATCCCTCAACCCTAAACCCTAATCCTCAAACCTAAACCCTAAACCCTAAAACCTTAAACCTAAACCCTGAACCCTAATCCCTTATCTGTAAACCATAAACCCTATCCCTAAAGCCTCAACCCTCAACCCTTAAACCTTAAATCCTAAACCATGTCCCTAAACCCTCAACTCTCAACACTATACCTCAATCCCTAATCCCTTAACCTCAAACCCTAATCCCTCAACCCTAAACCCTAAACCCTATCCCTAAAGCCTCAACCCTCAACCCTTAAACCCTAAATCTTAAACCATATCCCTAAACCCTCAACCCTCAACACTATACCCCAAACCCTAATCCTTCAACTCTAAACCTTATCCCTAAATCCTCAACCCTCAACACTATACCTCAAACCCTAATCCCTCAACCCTAAACCCTAATCCCTTATCCCTAAACCCTAAACCCTATCCCTAAAGCCTCAACCCTCAACCCTTAAACGTTAAATCCTAAACCCTATCCCTAAACCCTCAACCGTCAACACTATACCTCAAACCCTGATCCCTCAACCTCAAACCCTAATCCCTCAACCCTAAACCCTAATCCCTCATCCCTCAACCCTAACCCCTATCCCTAAAGTCTCAACCATCAACACTATACTTCCAACCCTAACCTCTTAACCCTAAACCCTCATCCCATATCCCTAAACCCTAAACCCTATCACTAATGCCTCAACCCTCAACACTTAAACCTTAAATCCTAAACCCTATCCCTAAACCCTCAACCCCCAACACTATACCTTAAACCCTAATCCCTTATCTCTAAACCCTAAATCCTATACCTAAAGCCTCAACCCTTAAACCTTAAATCATAAACCCTATGCCTAAACCCTCAACCTTCGACACTATACCTTAAACCCTAATCCCTTATCCCTAAACCCTCAACCCTCCACACTGTAACTTAAACTCTAATCCCTCAAACCTAAACCTTAATCCCTCAACCCTAAATCCTAATCCCTTATCCCTAAACCCTATCCCTAAAGCCTCAACCCCCAACCCTTAAACCTTAAATCATAAACCCTATGCCTAAACCCTCAAACCTTAACACTATACCTTAAACCCTAATCCTTTATCCCTAAACCCTATCCCTAAAGCCTTAACCCTCTGTTGCAAGTATGAGCCTAACTGGTGTTTTCATTGATGTCAACATACTCCTGTTGCATTGATGATAAGGATTGGATGAGCTGTGTGCTGAGGATATTGAGAAAATTAGTCCTAATCAGAAACAGAGAAGAACAGTAAAGACAGTGAGATAAAGATCCTATTCAAGATGAAGATCAAAGGGTGCGCTTCAAAGGGTTTGTATATATGTATCTTAAGATGATCCAGTAAAGATTTTAGAGGTCCACATGAAGACCTAAAAAAGTTATGGGCACTTAAGTAAAACCGGTTCCAGCAGGTGTTCAGAGGTGAGAGAGTGACATAGATAGGTCCGGTGAGATCCAGAAATGCAATATCTTGTTCTGGGGATTTGGTGGAGTGTTTGGGAAGCCAATATGGATTGAAAACTCAATTGGTTCGTGGTCCAGAAGTCCGCAAGCATCTATTCCAATATGACAGTGATGACAGACTATGTTCTTGAGGTTCTGGATGAAGGAGAGAATGATTTACGTAAGCAAAAGTAGTGTGGATGTTCCTGATGTCTCAGGCAAGCTTGTAGAGGTCTTTGGATTGTGTCCAGTTCTTGTTGATGGTCTACATTAAAGATTGAGCTCACAATTAAAGATTTACTTCCGGATGATGATGTTCTTCTTAAGTCTGGCTCACTGGATGAGTTACACATCCTGCGGATGATCTGGAAGGTGTCTTGTGAAGAATGGTGTGTTCCCAAAGAAAGATTGAAATCTCAGATCTATGTAGCTGACAGTGTGTTGATCCACGTAAAGTCTTTTTGTAATAAGTCATGTTGTATTTATGTACTTGCTCTGTAATGTATGCCAACTTGGATGATAATTCCTAAGTCGATGTCTTGTATAAATAAGTAGTTGTAAAGTCATTTCAAAGTGTGTCTTGTGGAGATGAGAGTGTGATAGAGAGGAGTAGAGTGTAAGGTAGAGCAGAAGTGTTGGGCTTAAATGGAACTGACTCAAGCATGGTGAAGATGCTATTCTTCAGTTCAAGTATGTGATACTTATTATTATGTAGACAGTGTCTCTCTTGTAGGCAGTGAGCCTCTTGTGAGCATTGTGCTTGGGCAGTGAGCCCTAATTGGCATGTGCCATTTTGTTCTTTCTATTCTTCTAATAGAGAATACAATCTTGGGTTAATCACCTCGTGGTTTTTCTCTTAACCGGGTTTTCCACGTCAAAATCTTGGTGTCTTGTGTGTTAATGTGTTTTAGCTCTTGATTTAATGCATTATGTTTCCATGATTGATTTATTATTATGCTGCTGAATTACAAAGTGGATTTAAGTGTTTATTTGGAAGAAAGTTTTGGACAACTGATTCACCCCCCCTCTTAGTTGTCTTCCCAAAATCTAACAATTGGTATCAGAGCTAAGTTCCTCTAAAAGAGCTTAACTGCTTGAGGAGATCCAGAATGTCATCCTACAAGAACGATAGTCTGAGGTTTGATGGAACCAATTTCACTCTTTGGGAAAGTCACATGGAATGTCACTTACAATGTATGGGAATGTAGTATTGGATCATGGCTTCAAAGAAGTATACTCCTCCACAGAATGGTCTAAGAACCGTAGATGAAATCAGAGATGCTGAAAACAATATGCGGACTAAAGAAGCTCTTCTAAGTGCCTTCTCTGATTTAGAGCTAACAAATGTTGTTGACCTACAAACTGCTTTTGAGATTTGGGAAAAATTAGAACTTCTGCATGAAGGAGACAAGTATGTTAAATGTGCCAAGCTACAGAGTTTGAAAGGAAAATTCAAAAATCTAAAGATGAGAGAAGATAAAAATATCACTACATTTATGCCAAGAGTAAATGAGCTTGTTTGTGGCATTAGATGTGCTAGTGGAGTCTTGGATGAAGATGAGATTGTTGGCAAAGTTCTCAGATCCCTTCTTGATTCTTACAAATACAAGGTTGCTGCTATTGAAGAATTCAGATCTATTTCAGGTATAACAAGAGATCAATTGGTGGGTAAATTGGCTGCATTTGAATTGACTAAGTTTGGAGATGCACCCCCCCAAGACTGAATCTGCATTCAGAGCTAGTTCTTCTGTTAAAGGAAAACAAAAGTTTGATCTGGGAGAGAACTCTTCAAAGAAAATATCATGGTATGAGAAAGAAAGAAAAGACCTGGAAGAAGATGAAGCAAAAGCTGCTCAACTTGAAGCCCTTATTTCTAAAAGGCTACCAAGAGGATCCGATAAGTATGAAGGGAAATTGTCTTCTAAATGTTTTAACTGCAATAAGATTGGTCATTTTGCCTCAAGATGTCCAGAAAGATTTTCAAGGCTAAATCCTAACAGATCAAGGTTCCAAAAGAATTGTTACTATGTTCATGAAGATGATGATAATGAAGGAGTAACAGATGATGAATCAGAGATAGGAAACAATCCGGAAGTGACTGGGTGTTTATTGCCATCAAGGAAGAAGATCCAGTGCCCTCTAAGTCTGTCAATCATAAAATTGTAGAAAGAGCTCTGGCTGCCCAAGTTGAGGAAAAGGATGATTGGGTCATTGATAGTGGATTCTCTCACCATATGACAAGTGACAAAAATAAATTCATAGATTTGGAAAGGTATGAAGGAGGAGTGGTAAAATTTGGTGATAATTCTACTAGCAGAATCAAGGGTAGAGGAACTATTTCTTTTGATGGAAAGAACAAAACCAGTAATGTACTGTATGTTTAAGGCCTGAAGCACAATCTTCTCAGTGTTGGATAGTTGGTGGACAAAATCTATGATCTTCGATTCAAAAATGGAAAATGCAAGATCTTTGAAAGTTTTGGAACAAAGATTGCATCTGGCACTCAAACTAAAGGTAACATCTTCCACTTGGTTGGTACTGGTAAAAGTTGCTTATTTGTTCAAATTGATCAGAGATGGTTGTGGTATAGGAGAATGTGTCATGTGAATTTTGATAATATCATCAAAATAAGCAACACTCAGGTTGTAAGAGGTCTTCCAAGATTGGTAAAACCTACCAATAGTCTATGCAAGGAATGTCATTTGGGTAAACAAAGTAGAGTCTCATTAAAAAGCAAGGAACAACCTTCTACCAGATTATTGGACTTAGTTCATCCTGATCTATGTGGTCTGGCAAGAATCAGGAGTGTGCAAGGTGATAGATACTTCATGTTATTAATTGATGACCATTCTCGGATGATGTGGGTGAATTTTTTGAAAGAGAAATCAAAAGCTCTTGAGAAATTCAAAATATTCAAAGCTATGGTAGAGAATGAAACCGGATTAAAATTAAAATGTCTAAGGTCTGATAGAGGTGGAGAATTCATATATGGTGAGTTCATAGAATTCTGTGAGAAACATGGAATAAAAAGATAGTTGTCCACTCCTAGGACTCCACAGCAGAATGGAGTAGTAGAGAGAAAGAACTGGACCATCCAAGAAGCATCTAGAACCATGATGATGGAAGCAAATGTTCCTAAGATCTATTAGAGAGAAGCTATAAGAACTGCAGTCTATACTCTCAATCGAGTACAAATCAGAAGCAATATAGGTAAGACTCCTTATGAACTTTAGTTTGGCATCACTCCCACTATAAGGTATTTCAGTGTATTTGGTAGCAAATGTTACATTAAAAGAGATGAAGATCTAGGAAAATTTGATGCTAGAAGTGATGAAGGAATATTCTTGGGCTATTCTACTCAAAGCAAAGCATACCGATGTTATAATAAGAGATTAAGGAAGATTGTTGAAAGTACAAATGTGAAGGTTGATGAAGGTGTTGAAAAACCCTCAATGTTTTATGAATATGATGAAGATGATCAAAATGATGTTTTTGTTCAAGAAGTCCAAGCTCCCTCTGAAATTTAGATTTAGATTGATCTGATAAATCAGGAAGAAGAAATATGTTTGAATGAACCTACTCAAGAATCAGAAGTGCAAGAAACTCCTAAAGTTCCCAGGTATGTAAGATTGAATCACTCTGAAGATTAGATCATAGGCAATAAAAGCAAAGGTGTGCAAATAAGAAGAAGGATTGCTCAAGATTCAGAAGAGTATTGTTTGATTTCAAAGATTGGACCTAAGACAGTGAATGATGCTTGCAATGATGAAAACTGGACTAAAGCAATGGAGGAAGAGCTGATGCAAATTGAGAAAAAACACACTTGGGATCTTGTTCGCAGACCTAAAAACAAGAATGTGATTGGAACCAAATGGGTCTTCCAGAACAAACTAAATGAAGGTGGTGAAGTCGTCAGAAATAAAGCCAAATTGGTCTGCAAGGGTTACTCCCAAGTAGAAGGAGTTGATTTTGAAGAAACTTTTGCTCCAGTGGCAAGAATTGAAGCAGTCAGATGATTTCTTGCTTTTGCTGCCTTCAAGGATTTCAAAGTATATCAGATGGATGTCAAATCTACCTTCCTGAATGGTGACTTGGAAGAAGAAGTATACATTGAGGAATCAGATGGATTTCAACTGTTTGATCATGGTGATATGGTCTGCAAATTGAACAAAGCATTGTATGGACTCAAGAAAGCCCCAAGAGCCTAGTATGAGAGATTGGATAAGCACCTTTTAAAGATTGGTTTCAGTAAAGGTACCGTTGACAGTAATTTGTATTTCAAAATTGATCGTGAAAATATCTTGATTGTTGAAGTGTTTGTTGATGATATCATTTTTGGAGGAAGAGATAGTATGTGCAAAACCTTTGCAAATCAAATGAAAAGTGAATTTGAGATGTCCATGTTTGGGGAAATGAATTTCTTCTTGGGTTTGCAAATCACTCAAAAAAAGAAAGGAATCTTCATTTCTTGGACCAAATATGTGAAAGAATTGTTAAAAAAATTTGGGATGGAAGACTCAAAACTAATGAATACTCCCCTGGCAACCAAATGCAAATTGAGCAAAGATGATGACTCTCCTAAGGCTGATTAGAAAAAGTACAGGTCAATGATTGGAGGGTTATTGTATCTCACTCAAACTAGACCTGACATTATGAATGTTGTTGGTCTTGTTGCTAGATTCCAAGCTGATCCTAGAGAATCTCATGTCATGGCAATCAAAAGAATTTTTAGATATCTGAAAGGGATAGTTGAGTATGGGTTGTGGTATCCTAGAGATCATAATTTATCTCTTCATGCATATACTGATGTGGATTGGGAAGGAGATGTGGATGACTGGAAGAGTACTAGTGGTGGAGCAATCTTTTTGGGGAAGAGATTGGTTTCTTGGCTGAGAAAGAAACAAGAGGCAATATCTCTGTCCACTACAGAAGTAGAATATATTGTAGCAGCAGGTAGTTGCACTCAAGTTTTGTGGATGAAGCAAATGTTAAGAGACATGAAAGTAGAGTATGAGGAGCCTATCACAATCTTCTATGATAACTCAAGTACAATAAATATATCTAAGAATCTGGTGTTACATTCAAAGACTAAACATATATCCATCAAGTTTCACTTTTTGAGAGAGCAAGTGAATAAGAATGAAGTCAGATTGGAGTTTGGGCCTTCCAAGGATCAAATTGCAGATATCTTTACCAAACCTCTACCTAAGAACTCTTTTGAGTATCTCAGGGAGAAGTTAGGGGTTACTACCCCTCCGGTGATGAACTAAGGTGCACTGATGTGCATCAGTCTAGTGGATATCACAGTCATATCCTGTGGTCCGGATTGATGTTTGGAAGCTGCTACTTAGGAGGAGTAGCTGATATGGTTCTGAAGTAATGCAAGTATGTGCCCTTTGCCATTGATGTCAAAGGGGGAGAAAAGACATGTGAAAAACAAGTGGTTGCTGATCAAAGGAGGAGTAGTAAAGGAAGAGAAGACATGTGAGTGGTTGTTGTTGATAGGGGAAGTTGTGATAGTATGGAGAAGTTCTTGTTTTGATTGGTAAAATAGTTTTTCACATCATATGTTGCCATCAATCACAAAGTGGGAGATTGTTGTAAGTATGAGCCTAACCGGTGTTGTCATTGATGTCAACATACTCCTGTTGCATTGATGATAAGGATTAGATGAGCTGTGTGCTAAGGATATTGAGAAAATTAGTCCTAATTAGAAACAGAGAAGAATAGTAAAGATAGTGAGATAAAGATCCTAGTCAAGATGAAGATCAGAGGGTGCGCTTCAAAGGGTTTGTATATATGTATCTTAAATTGATCCAATAAAGATTATAGAGGTCCGCATGAAGACCTAGAAAATTAATGGGCACTTAAGTAAAACTGGTTCCAACAGGTTTTTAGAGGTGACAGAGTGACACAGATAGGTCTGGTGAGATTCAGAAATGCAATATCCTGTTCTGTGGATTTGGTGGAGTGTTTGGGAAGCCAATATGGATTGACAACTCAATTAGTTCATGGTCCGAAACTCCACAAGCATCTATTCCAATATGATAGTGATGATAGACTGTGTTCTTAAGGTTCTGGATGAAGGAGAGAATGATTTGAGTAAGCAAAAGTAGTGTGGATGTTCTTGATGTCTCAAGCAAGCTTGTGGAGGTCTTTGGATTGTGTCCAATTATTGTTGATGGTCTACATTGAAGATTAAGCTCACAATTAAAGATTTACTTCCAGATGATGATGTTCTTCTTAAGTCTGGCCGATCGAATGAGTTACACATCCTGGGGATGATCTGGAAGGTGTCCTATGAAGAATGGCGTGTTCCCAAAGAAAGATTGAAATCTTATATCTGTGTAGCCGACAGTGTGTTAATCCGCTTAAAGTCTTTTTGTAATAAGTCATGTTGTATTTATGTACTTGCTCTGTAATGTATGCCGACTTGGATGATAATTCCCAAGTCGATGTCTTGTATAAATAAGGAGTTGTAAAGTCATTTCAAAGTGTGTCTTGTGGAGATGAGAGTGTGGTAGAGAGGAGTAGAGTGTAAGGCAGAGCAGAAGTGTT